>OZ012741.1:39924872-41124872 GCA_963859935.3 Lathyrus sativus
ATATTTTCTTAACAAGAGGATTTACTCAAGCATGAGAATACGCACAAGCAATGTTCACACTTAATAGAGTCGAACAATGATAAAGAATTTAGTTCTTAAACAAATATCATGGAATATTTCAAATAAAAACTAAATTCTCATACTTGAATCACTCTAGCACTCCTTTTCAAAATAAGAATGAAGAAATTAACGTGTTTGCAACTGCAGGGCAATTTCACTCACCTGACAAACAATGCTAAAAACAATCCAATTCATACATTCATCTAATCAATCAAAAATAAAATCATGGAAGTAAAAATATCACTAAGGGATTTTAAGGTTGTAGCTTGAGCAGGTTTACAATAATGGGACATTTCTAAAGGTCATTGAATCAAAGTTGTCAATGCAAAAGAGACATTCACTATACAAGTTATTCACACATCACAACTTCATTCACCATTTTATTTCATGTATTGAAAACCTTCTTAAACTTCCTTTTACACAATTATTTCATTCTCTATTTTTCTCTTTCAAACAAACATTCTTTTTCTTTTGTTTTTCACATTCATATTCACACTTTATAAATGCTTGCTTGAAATTTTTAAATTTTTTTAGCAACCTACCATTTTTATTTCATTTTCCCAACTTGAATTCAACCAAACCTCAAGTGAATGCTCCTTGCTTTTTATGACAAGGAAATTAATTTAAAACAATGTTCAAAGTTATAAGAAATTTTCTTAGAATCTCACAAAATTCAATGATGAGCTAAACTTTCAAATTATGTACATAAATCAAGTTTATCACTAAAATGATATCTAAATTGTTTAAGCTCAAAGGGGGTAACAAATCATCACTACTCATGGGTAAGTTACTTTTTGGATACGGTTGTGCTAGATATAAACAAATACCTTGATCATTTCTAACGCTTCCACAAATCACAATACTCAAAAGATTAAGCATGAGACAAACGAATTAAACAAAGTTATCAATCATCCTAGCATATAGTAAACAATGGAGGTTTCTCACAACTTGTGACTTTTAGACCTAAATGAAACAAGCATTCAAACAATTTGCAAAATGAAACAATAATACACATTTGTACAATGCACAAAATTCTTAAATCATTCTAACATTATATAAAGCGGTAACCATGTACCTTGCTTGCATTCATCACACTCAAAATCTACCAACACCATCCAAACTTGGGAGAATCTTCATTGGATACTTTTATACAAATAGTAATCAATCTAGAAGAAGTTCTCATCGTTCATCTCTAACTAACACTTGAGCAAACGTGAAAGGAGTCAAGTATATATACAATATAAACAACTGTACAGAGCTCAAAAATGTAGAAACTATTGCAATGCGATTTAATATCTAAACACCAATCCCCGGCAACAGCGCCATTATGTTCAAACTGCAGTAAAGCAGCAAGAAGCAAAATTTTAGTTTTGGAAGGATTCCCTCCGGGATTTATATCGTCTCCACCAGGATCAGCGCGAGGGAAAGAATATCGTTCAACGGTATCTACATTTCTAAGCTTGTTATTGAAATTTGTTGATAGATCAAGGTGCAATAAATAAAGGCAGAAAATACAAAGACGGAAAATATAAATTAAAGAATTAAAATATAAGCGGAGGCTTATTAGGATTGGATCTCATCAATTGATAACACATGCATTTTTCTAACCAGTTAAACACAAATCAATCATTCGTATAATAACCTCACATATCACCCACAACCGAGGTTATGTCTAACGCAAAGTCGATAGAACAACCATATTGTCTCATTGGAGATGTCTCACGCAACTCAACAATACAAAGCATTAAGAACTGATACTCAAGCAAATGTTAATCCTAAATATATGTCTAGAGTCTAGAACCTAACAGATATTCATCCTAGATCCAAATGTAAAGAGTATATTTCTATAGCGGTTCAAATCAAAGATAAACATGTAAACAAAGATAACATCCATATCAGATCCATAATTGATTTATGTAAAATTCCATGATTAGAATACGTACATAAGATTAACCCCTTTTACATGCATTTACTAATTTTCCAAAGGTAAGTGAACATAGTTTCTCATCTCTACCATCATGCATCCTCACAATACCATATTGATTGCTACTTATGCTACTCATACTAATAATCAACATAATCAAATAAAAGATACTAGTGAATATCAACTTAGAAGATTATGTTAAAAGTTTGCTCATTGATAGATGAATATCCAAGATCTAAAATTTGAAAAGGTTTTGTCAAGACTCACAAATAAGAAATCAAAGACAACATCAATATTGAACCAAAACTAGTTCACAATACATAAATTAGATGAAATACAGAAGGTATCAATAGATTACATCCAAACCCAACAAGAGATCGAATCACTTACTCGAAGATCAAGCTCTGAGTTGCTTTGATTTGTGCTTCTCCCTCTTTGGGTTTGTGTTTCTCTCTCTAGAATATGCTTGGAATGAAGAGAGATAAAGTTTTGATCCTCAAAATATATATTATAAAAGTTCTCTAAAAGTTATGTTCTAAAAAGCAAGAGAAAGTACTTAAATAGTTATTACAAATTTTGTCTTGTTCGCCTAGCGAACACCTTATTCGCATAACGAAGACCCTTTTTAGGCACTTCAAGTACTTCAGGAATAGTTAAACCACCCTAGCAAACACTTCTTCGCTCAGCGGACCTCTTTGCTACATGTTCGTACAACGAACTTAGGCTCCTTTTCTTACTTCCTCTAATCTGAGATGGTTCGTTAGGGCTTTTCCAGGAGCTCAGATAGTGAACATTCGCTTTGACCTCGCTGTTGTTCGCACTATGAACTTGCTGATTCTTATTTATTTCTTTGGCTTCCTTGTCCAATCATTTGTGCCTTAATCTTTGATGTTTTATGCCTATATCCTGCACAATAACACACACATCAAAGCATCCAAATTTATTTGCAATATAATTGAAGAATCACACAAGAACACAGAACAAATACATTAAAACATGAGAAATGAATTTAAAAATGCCAAGAAAGATGGTTCAATTTAAGTAAAAATTTGCATTTAACCAAAAGGTGCACCGAACCACACAAACAACAAAGGGGTGAGAATACACTCATAATATAAAATGGTGCAAGAGTATGCAAGGGTAGCAAAATAAATAAAAAAAGTTATTCAACACAATCCAATTACATATATCACCAAAGCATTCCCAATCACCAACATCAGCATAGTCATTGAATACATATACAAATAATGAATGCAATGAACTCAAGATTATGACTCAACAATGCATGTGATAGCATTATGGATAACAGGGGTTCATCTCGCTCCTGAATCCCCACCATAGGACTAGGGCACACTAAATCATTACCATCATCATTGGTAACACTTCACCCATTCCCATATGGAACCAGCTACTCGCTCCTGAATCTCCACCATAAGACTAAAGCATACAAAACTGAACTGAAGTCCATACACCATGATGCATGATTCACCAAGACATATAATATCACAAAAAATGTTCACTATGTAATTATCACCAAAAATATTCACCATGTAATTATCACCAATGATAAACAACAACATTCTCCATACAGCACAAGTGAATTAATTCCCCAAAAACGTAATAAACAACACCATATTCCCAATTAATGGCCAAACAACATCTTGAAACACAACACAACATAAAAAATCGGAACGATAAAGCAATTCTGCGTAGCAAAGTGAAGAACACTCATTCTGAATGTGTGATGGGTTACCCGTCACCAAGGTGACACACGTCACCAAGATGATGCCCGTCACCTTCCAAGTCATACCAGATGTCACACCTGTGGCAACCGTCCTAACCAAATGTGCCTGGGGACCATGGCAGTCTACCCGTCAGGCAGCTGACACCATTTTGTGCCTCTAAATTGCTGACAACCAAAGCGTCATGAGGGTGACGCCCATCACCAGGAACCAAAATAGAAATTGCATTTTCTACAATGAATTTCAATCCAGAACTCCAATTTTTCATCCCTTGACCCCAAATTGCACATCAACAACTAAGATAATGACATATACAAACAATATAGTGTGACGTGTGCCAGGACATGTTATACCAGAAAGTTAGGGCATGTCTGTTTTAGTATTTTTAGTGGGATTTTTGAGTGTGTTTTAATTCACACGTTTGAATTATCCAAGAAGGGGTATTATGGGAACTTCTATTTTTAAATATTGTGTTGGTTTTCGTAAAAAGGATCCTTGAGCCTTTTTAGGAAACTTTGTATTTTGTTCCTATTATTGTACAGGAGATTATGCTTATGATTTAAAGCTGATTCCTGGTGTTTTTGTGCTTAAAGAGCCCAAGCCCATGTGGACAGAAGGTTATTCAAAGAAAAGACCTAACCCTATTGTGAGGTGGACATTACGCGATGTTTGAAGCATAAAGATTAGTCGTGTCTTGGTAGGTCTTTAGGGTTTAGTGTCTGTTATTTGTATGTCACTCTTGTATCATGTTTGATACATTGAGTTGACTGATTATTCATTGTTAATTGTTCACTCTAAATCTTTTAAGCAAGAGTGTATTGTTCTTGGTTGAAACTTTTAAGAAAAACCAAGTATTGTACTTGGAAGTGTTGGTACTTTTATTTTGGGTAGTTGTTGAATTTTCACTGGTTTATGAATGAGAGGAAGTGAAAGGGGGATCTCATATCTAGAGGGTGTCTTGGTAGAAGTTGTATAAGGTAGTGATTAGGCGAGAAGTTATAAATGGGGGTTTAGCTTTGAAATAATACTATCATAATGAATTTCCCCTCCTGGCTTGGTAGCCCCCAGATGTAGGTGGGTTGCACCGAACTGGGTCAACAACTACTGATGTTATTTATATTTCTTCCATTTAAGTTTCTGCATATTTACTTGTGTGATCAAACTATTTTGATCCCTGAAGTTGTGACATCTGTCTCGACATCTCGTATCTGCATGCCAAAATTTCATTTGGCATCAGAGCATGTCACCCTGTTCTTTTTTTGGGTGAGCTCTAGGGGTTTTTCTTTCTGGAACTATGGACAAGGAAGGATAAGGAAATGTGAATAGACCACATATTTTGGAACCAACTATGACTATTGGAAATCACGCATGGTGGCTTTCTTAAAATCCATGGATAGAAAAACTTGGAGAGCTGTCATCAAGGGTTGGGAACATCATGTGGTTAAAGATAAAGATGGGAAGGAATCTTTGAAACCTGAAGAGGACTGGACCAAGGAAGAAGATGGTGCTGCTCTTGGAAACTCCAAAGCCTTGAATGCTTTATTCAATGGAGTTAACAAGAACATGTTTAGATTGATCAACACCTGTACTGGGGCTAAGGATGCTTAGGAAATTCTCAAGACAACTCAAGAAGATATCTAGACTTCAGCTACTCACAACCAAATTTGAAAATCTAAAGATGAGGGAAGATGAGAGTATTCATGACTGTCACATGAATGCTATTGAAATAGCTATTCCCTTTAGTGCCTTGGGAGAAAAGATATCAAAAGAGAAGTTGGTGAGGAAGATTCTTAGTCTCTTCCTAAGAAATTTGACATGAAGGTCACAACCATTAAACAAGCTCAAAACATCAGTAGTATGAGAGTTGATGAACTAGTGGGGTCACTTCAAACTTTTGAATTGACCATGAATAATTGAAAAGAAGAACAAAAGCATTTCTTTTGTATCCAATGCTGAAGATAAAGAGGGTCAAGTTAATCTGGATACTGATGAGGGACTTTCAAATACCAATGTTTTACTTATGAAGCAATTCAATAGAATTCTGAAGAGAATGGACAGAAAAGGAAGACCATGTGCCAAGGATATCCCATCTGACATCAAGAATAACTATGATTCTCAAAAGAATACCATAACTATAGAGAAGTTAGATCAAAGTAAAAGGATTCAATGTTATGAGTGTGAAGGTTTTGATCACATTAGACCAGAATGTCTCAACTATCTCAAGAAGAAGAAAAAGGGGTTGACTATTTCTTGGTTTGATGATGATGAGTCAGAAGATGAATCCATCATAAAAAGTGTTGAGCTTGTTACTGCTCTCTGTAGAAGATGGGCTGATGAAGTAGAAGCTTGTGATAAAAATGATCTCTATGAAGATTTGGATGTGTTCTACTAGGAAACCTGCAACAGGTGTGAAGAATGTCAGAAGACATAGGAAAATAAGAAAAAGGCCATATCTGAATTGGAGAATAAGAAGAAGGAACTCTTAGGTGTTATCTCTCATCTTCAAAGTGAGATAACCTTCTTAAATTCCAAGCCTAATAACGTGACAGATTCCTTAAGAAGGATGAGAAATAGGGTTGATCTAATAAAAGATATTGGAGATGTAGAAGTTTATTATCACCCTGATAATAAACAAAGAAGAATGTTTGAAGAAAAGTTTTTGAAAGGAAGAAGATGGTCACAATGTCTAACCACATGTTACAACATTCCGGAAGACATAATAAACCTCCAAATAATAACCAATCTTGTTGGAGATGTCATTACTGTGGAGAGATGTCAATTAACGATAATTAACTATCCTACGGTCCACCTTGATCCAACACATAAGCTCTCCACAAATCCTCTAAAGACTGGATAGTCCTCTCTGTCTGTCCATCCGTCCACGGATGATAGGCAGAGTTCAACTTCAACATGGTACTCAAAGCGTCTGCAACCTCTCCCAAAAATCTCGACGAAAACTCAGATTCCCATATGACACAATATTCGACGACATCTCATACAACTTCACAACTTCATCGATATACATCTCAGCTAGCTTCAACATTGAATGATTAATCCTCATTGGTAAGAAAAGAGCCAATCTAGTCAATCTATCCAAAATCACCCAATTAAAATCATATCCCTCCAATTCTTCGGAAAACCCAACACAAAATCCATGAAAATACTACCCGATTTCCACCCTGGAATATTCAACGGTTGCATCAGACCCAACGGTCTCTGACATTTATTCTTCGAATTCCGACAAGTCTAACCAGCATATACAAACTCAACCACTTCTCTCTTCATATATGGCCATCAAAATAATTTCCTCCAATCCGGTTACATCTTCATAGCACCGGGATGGATACTCCATCTACCTCAATACTCTTATTCCACTCAATAATATCTAGAACACAAACTCTATCACTACATCTCCTGATACCATTTCCATTAATCCGAAAATCAACCCTTCGACTTTAATTCATAAAATTCAACCAATCTACCGACTCAAACCAGAGTTCTGACCTTATCGAATCTCATCAAGAATACCACTAGTAAGGTCCAACATACTAAGCTTAAGTCCATAAGAACTCTCTTCACACACCAAACTCATATCACAAAATTGCTCAATCAGTTCTAACTCTTTTCACCATCATCATCGGTATATGCAAAGATTTCCAAATCAATGCATAAGCTACCACGTTTGCTTCACCCGAATGGTAATTCAATCCAAAACTATAATCCTTCAGGAATCCCAATTATTTTCTCTACCTCATATTCAACTCTTCCAAATCAAGCAAATACCTTAAGATCTTGAGATCACCAAACATTTCAAATTTCAAACTAACTCCAACTCCGACACAAACACAATCAACAACCAACTCTAAATCACTCGTCAGATAATCCCTCTTATGTACTTTAAATTGCCTTAAAGCATAACTAAAACTCGCTGATGTTGCACTTAACATATCTCCCAATCAAATAAATAAAGCATCACAAAACACAATGAATAGTTTTGTCAGATTCGACAAAAATCAACACACGAGCTGTTGACAGCTCTCGCAAAAACTCTTTGAACTTTCTTTACAGTGGCATATCCCTGCTTCTTCTCCAACACTGATAACTCAAGTTCCCGATTCTCAACATGATCCTCTATACTCTTCGAATATATCAAAATTTCATCGGTTAACACAACCACTGACTCGCTCAAATAAGTATGGAAAATCTCATGCCAAACGGACACTCAATTTGCGAGTTATAGCGGAAACACGAACCGCACCTTCCGCACTTACCACAACATTCAAACATATTCCATCAATAAATAACTTAATTCCATACCATTACTTCACCATCACATAGAGCATTGTACTAGCTTTCCAACGCTTCGAACCGTGCGTCATTCCGAGTTACGGTTCTCCTGTTACGACAAAAATACCAAAATAACATTCTTCTGCCCAGGGCATCCTCGCTAGGCGAACACAGAAGCGAGCGGCCTCCTGGATCTGTTCGCTAGGCGAAGGACCTAGCGAACCTGACAGTCCAAAATTCTATTTTCGACTGTTACATGACTTCCAGGTATCCGATTTTGATTCCGTAAAAAGATGCGATCTCGGAATTCGACGTACAACAACAATTTCACACTTAGAAGGTCATTCAACACATCTTCAACTCTTGAAATATTTAAAGGCCTAATTATACCAATATTGCATTCTACATCTTACTTTCTTTAATAATCATCATAAGTCACTGTCCACCTTTAATATACTCGACCTCACACTCTGTTGCCTTAGCACACACACCAGACACAAGTCTCAACACTACTCAATCAATTTAATTCCTGGACCATCCAAACAGACATATAATATGGAGCTTTCAATCTTGGACTAGTTTCCTTAACTAAGTCTATCACAACTCCACTTCACGTCTTGGTTGTATATCACTATCTTGTCAGGATAACTTCCAGACAACCACAATTAATCGGCAAACCGCCAACTTCCCCACTTTCATTAACACTCAAAATTCCCATCAAAATTAAACATCTCAACACTGTCCTGCGCCGACTCATCAAAACAATTCTTAAGCACTTAGCTTAACTCAAGACAATTCAATACTCACGCCATCTAAGCTTGCAAGACACGTCTATCCCATCCAACATGACCCCATCTATTATCAACAAGAGATTAAGGGTGACCAGTTCCTCAATTTGTCAATAGACAGCCGAAAATCATGACGGGGTATAAACCATCTTTACCAAACTATAAGAGCGTTCAACCACACACTAAGCTATAACTCCACACTTGCAGTATCCTGGAGAAGCACAAGCTTCTCCCCCACTTGAATCATTCCCACTTTTGCAGACAAGGTTAGGCAACAAACATGTACTGACAGTGTTTTCACACACATGTCGCATACCAGGGAACAAACAACATTAGACAACTTGGCCGGACGGACCAACCTGCTCTGATACCACTAATGTAACACCCTTATTCTACCCCATAGATATTACGGAAAAATAACACGGATTTCAGAGTAAAATATTAACTTTCATAAAAAGTCACAAAAGGGCGTACATTTCTCAAAGTCAACAAAATTGGTCAATACTCCGTAACGACTGGTTTTCCTCAAAGTACATCAAACAACATAAAACAGCAGAACTCAAAGCATAAATCAAGGTTTCTCCTCAAAAGGGAACATCGGTAAAATAACCCAATGATATACAATCAACTCAAAGAATCCAACTCGATGTTACATATCAGAGCAAGACCCTCTAAATTAACCATAAATGCTAACGACTCTAAAACTTCAAAATACTCCTCGATGGCGTCCACGGCTAAACTTGCTCATCTGCATGTTACCCACGTGGAGGTAACATTCAAATAGGCAGGGTGAGTAAGACAATTCATAATAATCAATGTATAACAATTAATGCATAAACGACATATTACTCATAATTATATTCAACACATTGATATCCTTCAAATATGCCTCAAAGGCCATAACGTCATAATTCATACACAAAGACTCATAGATGCAATGCGACACAACTCAATGCATGTGGTACCAATCATCACAGCGCGATGGACACTGGGCTATCAACCCTCCATAGATCCCCATCAATAGGATCGATTCTACTATAGAACCGAAGCACATCAAAATACTTCACATCCGCACAGTGGGATTGATGTAACGCCCCAATTCTGAATTTCCTATTTTTGTTGAGTCTTTTAATTTATTTTGACTGATTATTATTATATTTGTAGAATTTGAATATTAATATGTTATATGTGCGTGTTATGTTATTTTATTATTCGGAGAGTTTTGGGGAATTAATTAGAGGGTGTTTTAGATAATCCTTAATTAGTAGATATTTGAGAGAAATATAATGGAAAGAGTATAAGTGGAAATAGAGAGAAAAGAAAAGAGATAGAAAGAAATAGAAAGGAAAGAAGAGAAAAGAGAAGAGAAAAGAGGAGGAAGAGGAGAAAACCTAGAATCATCAAGAATCAACTTCTAAGCTTCGATTAATCGGGTAAGGGTGTGAAACTTTATTATTCTTTCAATGTGTATGATTATGTATGTTTCTATTGGTTTGATTTTGGATTGGAGAGAGTTTTGCTCATTTTCCCTTTTTAGGTTGAATTTGATTTAATCGGTAGAAACCGAGTTTTAACGGTTAAAAATGAGAATAAGTGGTAGAGTTTAGACGAGGAATGTTGGGCTAAAGCTACTGGAACGAGTTAGAATTGAATCGGGTAGATTTTGAGGAGTTTCGGAGTTTTGAACAGTGGGAATTTCTGAGTTCGCAGACCCTCGCTAGCAAGTTTTCTAGGCGAGCAAGTCGCGAGCATTCGCTGGGGCGAGCCAGTAGCGAACGGTCCCAGACTTGGGCAGAATGGTTTTGGTGTTCTTCGCTGGTAGCGAAGGGGGGTGGCGAGCATTCGTTGGGCCTTCACTGAGCGAGTGGGGTAGTGAATCAAGTCAGTGGCTTCTGTTTTCCTTCGCGAGCTTGTTCGCTAGGCGTACAGGTAGCGAGTACTCGCTAGGAGCTCGCTAGGCGAGCAAGGTAGCGAGCGTGTAAGCATGTTATTTTCTTGTGTTTTCACTCCAATGTCGATTCTTCAATTCAAGTATGATTAATCCTTTCTTATTATGCATTGATTATCGGCAGTTGAATAAGGTGACAATTAAGAATAAGTATCTGCTTCCAAGAATCAATGATTTGATGGGCCAATTAGTTGGAGCGCGTGTTTTTAGCAAGATTGATTTGAGATCGGGTTATCACCAGATTCGTGAGAGAGGAGGATATTCCAAAGACGACTTTTAGGACACGGTATGGTCATTACGAATATTCTGTGATGCCATTCGGAGTTTCTAATGCGCCGAGTGTGTTTATGGAATACATGAATCGTATTTTTCATGAGCAGTTGGATCGTTTTGTGGTTGTCTTCATCGACAAAATTTTGATTTACTCTAAGTCTCAAGAGGAGCATGAGGAGCATTTGAGGGTTGTGTTACAGATTTTGAAAGAGAAGAAATTGTATGCTAAGTTGTCAAAGTGTGAATTTTGGTTGTCGGAAGTGAGTTTTCTCGGACATATTATTTCTAGTAGTGGTATTAGTGTTGATCCATCCAAGATTGATGCGGTAATGCAATGGGAGACTCCTAAATTGGTTACGGAGATTCGAAGCTTTTTGGGCTTGGCAGGCTATTATCGGAGGTTTATTGAAGGATTTTCGAAGTTGGCACTTCCGCTAATGCAGTTGACTTGTAAAGGAAAGGCTTTCATTTGGGATGCTGGTTGTGAGGAGAGTTTCATTGAGTTAAAGAGAAGATTGACGACAACGCCAGTCTTGATTTTGCCGAATCCTACGGAACCTTTTGTGGCTTATTGTGATGCTTCTTTGTCAGGTTTGGGTGGTGTGTTGATGCAAGAGGGAAAAGTTGTGGCTTATGCTTCGAGACAGTTGAGAGTGCATGAAAAGAATTACCCTACACATGATTTGGAATTAGCGGCCATGGTGTTTGTTTTGAAAATTTGGAGGCATTATCTTTATGGTGCAAGATTTGAAGTTTTTAGTGATCACAAGAGTTTGAGGTATTTATTTGATCAGAAGGAATTGAATATGAGGCAAAGGAGGTGGTTAGAGCTTTTGAAAGACTATGATTTTGGTTTGAATTACCATCCGGGTAAGGCAAATGTGGTGGCCGATGCCTTAAGTCGGAAGTCGTTGCACATGTCTACATTGATGATGAAAGAATGGGAACTTTTGGAGAACTTTAGAGATTTGAGTTTGGTTTGTGAAATGACGCCGAGAAGTGTGAGACTTGGTATGCTTCGTATTACGAATGATTTTCTTGCTACCGTATGTGAAAGGTAAAAGTTGGACTTGAAGTTCGTTGACTTGATGACGAGTGAGAACGAGGATTTCAAGGTTGATGATTTTGGAGTTTTAAGATTTCGTGGTCGTATTTGTATTCCCGATGATGTGGAGTTGAAAAGGATGATATTGGAAGAAGGACACCGAAGTAACTTAAGTATTCATCCGGGAGCGAATAAGATGTATCAAGATTTGAAGAAAATCTTTTGATGGTCCGGATTGAAGAGAGATGTAGCTCAGTTTGTGTATGCGTGTTTGACTTGTCAGAAGTCTAAAGTAGAACATCAGAAGCCTAGTGGATTGATGAAACTGTTGGATATTCCAGAGGGAAAATCGGATAGTATATCGATAGATTTTATTACGGGATTGTTGAATACGCAAAGAGGTCATAATGTTATTTGGGTGATTGTTGATAGGCTTACTAAATCTGCTCATTTCATTCCGATTGATATTAGTTATCCTTTGGAAAAGTTAGCCGAGACTTATGTTCGGGTGGTTGTGAAGTTGCATGGAGTTCCTAAGAGTATTGTATCGGATAGAGATCCTAGATTTACTTCAAGTTTTTGGGAGAGTTTGCAAAAGGCTTTGGGTTCGAAGCTAAGATTGATTTCGGCTTATCATCCGCAAACAGATGGTTAAACCGAGAGAACGATTCAGTCGTTGGAGGATTTGTTGCGTGCTTGTGAACTAGAGCAAGGTGGTGCTTAGGATAGTTATTTAGCGTTGATTGAGTTCACCTACAATAACATTTTTTCACTCAAGTATTGGTATGGCGCCATTTGAGGCTTTGTATGGTCGGAGATGTCGAACACCTTTGTGTTGGCATGAAACTGGTGAGAAGTCGGTTGTTGGGCCGGAGATGGTACAACAAACGACGGAGAAGGTGAAGTTCATTCGGGAAAAGATGAAAGCTTCTCAGAGTAGGCAAAAGAGTTATCATGACAAGAGAAGGAAGGATCTTGAGTTTCAAGAGGGCGACCATGTGTTTTTGAGAGTTACACCGGTTACGGGTGTGGGTCGTGCCTTAAAGTCGAAGAAGTTGACTTCTCATTTTATTGGTCTATATCAGATTATTGCGCGAGTGGGTGTTGTGGTGTATCGTGTGGCGTTGCCTCCGAATACTTCGAGTTTGCATGATGTGTTCCATGTTTCGCAACTTCGGAAGTATGTTCCGGATCCGTCACATGTGATTCCTATGGACGAAGTTGAAGTAAGAGATGATCTTACAGTTGAAGTTTTACCGATTAGGATTTTGGATCGTGAAATTAAGAGGCTAAGTGGCAAGGATATTGCGCTTGTGAAAGTAGCATGGGGAGGTGCTGCGGAAGGCAACATGACTTGGGAATTGGAGAGTAAGATGCGGAAGTCGCATCCAGAATTGTTTGGATCAGGTAATATTTTCGAGGACGAAAATTTCTAAAGTGGGGGAGAGTTGTAACGCCCCGATTCTGAATTTCCCATTTTTGTTGAGTCTTTTAATTTATTTTGACTAATTATTATTATATTTGTGGAATTTGAATATTAATACGTTATATGTGCGTGCTATGTTAATTTATTATTCGGAGATTTTTGGGGAATTAATTAGAGGGTGTTTTAGATAATCCTTAATTAGTAGATATTTGAGAGAAATAGAATGGAAAGAGTATAAGTGGAAATAGAGAGAAAAGAAAAGAGATAGAAATAAATAGATAGGAAATAAGAGAAAAGAGAAGAGAAAAGAGGAGGAAGAGGAGAAAACCTAGAATCATCAAGAATCAACTTCTAAGCTTCGATTAATCGGGTAAGGGTGTGAAAATTTATTATTCTTTCGATATGTATGATTATGTATGTTTCTATTGGTTTAATTTTGGATTGGAGAGAGTTTTGCTCATTTTCCCTTTTTAGGTTGAATTTGATTTAATCGGTAGAAACCGAGTTTTAACGATTAAAAATGAGAATAAGTGGTAGAGTTTAGTCGAGGAATGTTGGGCTAAGGCTACTGGAACGAGTTAGAATTGAATTGGGTAGATTTTGAGGAGTTTCGGAGTTTTGAACAGTGGGAATTTCTGAGTTCGCAAACCCTCGCTAGCAAGTTCGCTAGGCGAGCAGGTCGCGAGCATTCACTGGGCATTCGCTGCGGCGAGCCAGTAGCGAACGGTCCCAGGCTTGGGCAGAATGGTTTTGGTGTTCTTTGCTGGTAGCGAAGGGGGGTGGCGAGCATTCGCTGGGCCTTTGCTGAGCGAGTGGGGTAGTGAATCAAGTCAGTGGCTTCTGTTTGCCTTTGCGAGCTTGTTTGCTATGCGAACAGGTAGCGAGCACTCGCTAGGAGCTCGCAAGGCGAGCAAGGTAGCGAGCGTGTCAGCATGTTATTTTCTTGTGTTTTCACTCCAATGTCGATTCTTCAATTCAAGTATGATTAATCCTTTCTTATTATGCATAGTTGTATGTTGTGATATGAAATGTTGTGGGTAGCCGTATGACGTGAATCCTAGATTGTGAATCGTGAAGTGTGAAATGTGGCCGTTTGGCAATTTTATGCATTTGTTTGAATTGAATAAAAATGCATGATGAGATTGATACGAATGTGCATAATTGTATGTATTTGTATGATGTGAAGAAATGCATGAGTATGTTTGTGAACGTGTATGCATTTCAAGAGTGTATGGAGTCATTTTGCATGTGAAGCATCATGATTGCATTCTTGTGTGTCTGATCCCGCGTAGGATCTGCAGAAACCTCGTGTGCCCTTGTGGGGTGTGAGCGATGGTTTATCTTTGATCCCTAGGAGGATCTGTAGAAATGATTGTGTGCCCTTGTGGGGTGTGAGCAATAGTTTATATTGATTCCGTGGAGAATCTGCAGAACGATTGTGTGCCCTTGTGGGGTGTGAGCAATCGGATTGTGTGCCCTTGTGGGGTGTGAGCAATCCTAAAACATCGTGTGCCCATGTGGGGTGTGAGCGATGGGTGAACATCGTAGGCCTGACGGGGAGTTACTTCGGTAACAAGCGATGGTTCCATTTGGTTCTTCAATTGAACCTGCTGAATGAGTCGGTACCGCATTTGCATCTGCATAGAGTCGTGAGTCGGTCTCTATGAGTTGCATTTATCATCTTTATATGATGTATTGGTGAAATAAACATGAATGTAGAGGTTTATGTGAATTGGTGTAATGAACATAATTGTGTATGCTTACGTGAATTGTTGAAGTAAACATAAGTCTAAATGTTTATGTGGAATGTTTTGAATGGTAGAAGCATGATTGGTGAATATGCTTAGTTGTGTAGATACACATTGTGAAATATGTGAATGAATGGTGAATGTATTCTTGGTGAATTATATATATATTGCGATGTGTATATGATTGAATTGTGATGAATTGAGGTGAGAAATATGTTATGTGTATTCTATGTTGGTGTATATAGATATATATATTATATGCATTGTTTGTTATGATAATGTTTCCCACCCTTCTGCTGTTTTAAGATGCTCTATGAGGCATTGCAGAGTAGGTTTGCTGGAGGCCTTTTGTGAAGCGTGGCTTCGTTCTATTTGGTCGGTTGGCTCTGATATGTAGCACCGGGTAGTTAGGAATTCTTTTGGTTCTTTTGTGATACATCTGTGTATGTCTCTGCTGGGAATGTTTTGTAAACATGACTTATGACTTGAATTAAATTGTTGATGTATACAATGTTTATATGAATGAAATGATTCAATGTTTAGATGTTTCCGCTTTTATTCTAAATATTGATATGTGGGTTTTAAGGACTAAGTTCCTTTGTGGTGATTTACCCTTTGTTACATATCTTTATGAGCAGGTGTTGTATGTGTTTTGAATTTCCTGGATAATGTGACATGCCTCTTTTATACCATGTGTTAATTTATACTCTGATGAAAGATTTTCTTAAGTTCCTAAATGATTTAATTGTTTATTTGGGGGTATAGAAAGGGGGTGTTACAATTGAAGCCGAAGTAATCGAGTTCCTGAACCGAAGTCCGGATGCACATGAATGCATGATGCACACTTCATAAATCATCCTCATAATAACATCATATTCATCGTATTCATCACCCTCAAACGTCATAATTCATCATATTAATCATCATACAACATATCATCATAGTTCATCATATTAATCATCATACAACATATCATCATAATTCATCATATTACTCATCATACAACATATCATCATAATTTATCATATTAATTAATCTCACACATCATGTCATCATATAATCACGTATAAATCACATATTAGCTCATAGTCATATTATCCCATATTATCCCATATTAATTCATAATACTACCCCCATATCATCTCATATTAATTTATCAAGTTATACTCACGGTAATCCTCGCACTATCACCTATCAATCACATAAACTTCACAGTTCTACTCATGTTAATTCATCATATCATCACATAGTATTCACATATTAATCCCTAATATCATCTCACATTGCCTCATATTAATTCATCATAATTACACTCACGGTAATTCTCATACTATCACATATTACTCACGCAACCTCACTGTCATACTCATAGTAACTCATCATAGGAATCCCAGAATCAAACATCACGGCATCGCTGCACATGATCAATATTCACGAACTCTGTTACGTTCGATGGCTCGCTCGCTAGGCGAGTCTCGTAGCGAACCCCTCGGTGGCTTGCTCGCTAGGCAAGCCTCTAGCGAATCCTCGTTGGCTTGCTTGCTAGGCGAACAGTGCGATGACAGCAACTTCTGCTACGCACCAGAACTAATTTCTACCCAAAAACTCATACGATTCACATACCCAATGCCCCCAAAACATCATTAAAACATCCCCAAGGTCATACGGCGATAACAGCACAAAATCTATGGTTCATTAGGTTAATCCGGCAACATTTGCACTGCCTAAGACATTATTTTCCTGCAATTGCTCTGAGTGCATTAGAGTTACTCACATTTGAATATTCCTATTCCTACAGGGTCAAACATATCATAATCCAAGGTTTTGGTCACGAAGGCCTAAGGTTTCCTTTCTCATGTTACACATCAAACAGTCCGATAAGGTTTCCTAAATTCATGTCAATATTCAGGGATATATGCCATCAACCATAACCTCAAAGTCTATTCATCAATTTCCCTTATTCTCCCACATCAACCCAACATACCCTAAATCATAAACCCCCACCATAAACACACCGAAAGGCATACATAGAAAATCATGAAATGTGATACTCCTCATACCTTAGCCGATTCAAAGCTTTCACGATTAACTCCGAAAATCATGAAATGTGCTCGTAGTAGCTCACTGCCTCTTTGGTCTTTCTTCAACTTTTTGGGGCTTGTCTGCTATAGGGCGTAGCAACCCACTGGTTTATGGACTATCTTCGATATTTTTCGTTTTTTCCCAGTTTTAGCTGGGCTACTTCCTTGTTGTCGCTACTGCGAAAATCGGCGCCGGCTGAACAGAAGAGTCACCACCGTGCGTTATTTATCCCAACAGAGGGAAAGGAAACGCTCGAAGTAAACCTATCGCAAATACGGGAAAGGAATGGTCATCGCAACCAAATCCTGGATTCGGGAGTCGGTTACGCAAGGGGAAGGTATTAGCACCCCTCACGTCCGTCGTACTCGACGGGATCCACGCTTGTTTTCTGGTACGGGTTGTTATTCTATCTATTCTACAGGTCTGGGGTTAAAAGAAAATAAAATGACTCGGCAAAGTATCGCGCTTTATGCCTACGTATTCCCATCTGGAACGAGAAATCAGAGTCAACGTAGTTCGCCTACCTACGGGAAAGGAGGGGAAAGTTGCTCGCTAGGATATCGCATCCTATGCCTACGTACTTTCATACAGCATGAAAGATCAGAGCAAACGTAATTCGGGCCACGTATGACACAAGTCTGTCTTGATTTTTTTTATCCTTCTGAAAAAGGTTTTCTCCTGATTACGCATCCAAGCGGACAAAAATGACTCTTTTGATTGGTTTACAGTCTTTTTACGCAAGAAGTATTTTTTTTGTGTGTTTGCAATCTCTGACGCACTAGAGACTATGATTTGAGAGTGACTACGTCGTATGTCACCCTAAGGGTAACACACTAAGCAGTCAGAGTACTGAAGAGTGACCCTCCAGCAACCTTTTCTCAAATAGCTTAAGGCTCGTAACGTACGACATTGATTAACCTTATTACTGTGTTTTTGAATTATTCTGAGATGAGAAGAGAAAGGAGCTCTAAAAAGCCTATGGTTGAAAAGGGAATCAAAATCTACCCTAATGTTGTCATGCATGGATGAAAGCCTAATGTCTGTCATATTTCTCTCTTGCACAGAGAGAAACAGAGATCCTAGGGGATAAACGGAAAAGCAACAGCATATATACAGTAAAGCAGTAAAATGCATGAATGCATCAATACAAGCGAGGCAAGGGAGTCCCACTCAACCTCGAACCTAGAAAACAATGGGCAAAGTGAAACAACTTCACTTCAACCTTATGGGAAAATGAACAAACAATACAGTCAAGAAAACCAAACAGTACATCAACAGCTCTAAACAACACCAACAACTCTAAACAGCAAAATCTGATAAAAACAGCAACAAGTCACCAACACCTTCAAGCAAGGTCTTCATCCATCTACAAGCTTCAAACAAGCATCCATCTTCAAGAAAAACAGCAACAAGAAACTCTAACAGTTGACAGCATCAAACAGCTAAGCAGCAGTAAGTCCTACTTCAAACAGTTGCACAGCTCTGACAGCACCAGCTCCTTCTTCTAACAGTCTTCAAGGCAATGAACTTCATCCTCAATCTTCAAGGGATTCTTCAAAGCAAGCTCTCCAACAGAGAAATGATGTTATCAGAAGAAAATGAATGTCAAACCGTTCATTGACGACCCAAGGAAGCCTATGAACAGTTGACATTATAGGAGACTGTTTCCCTCAGAGTTCTACCTCTAGGGTATGGACACTGATCCCTCCTAAGGAGAGAGGTGAAGACCATAGAGGGACTTTATGTCATAGGGAAGAATGGAGGCAAAAGAGGCCATTCATATTTGTGAAGAAATTTTCTATTCTAGGGCTCTATCTAGCTCCTATGTCCTAGGGCTTCAAACAGCTTCAAGCAAGCCAAGCATCTTCATCAAGCTTTGATCTTCAGCTTCAACTTTGTCTTCAATATGCTACATCATCATGCTCTTCAAACCAAGCCCACATCCCAAGCAAAGCCCAATGGGTCCACACAAACAAAATAAACCCCAAAAGGGCACACCAAACAAGCATACAATTGCAAAATATACTAAAAATAGTAAAATAGTAGGGAAAATTATAATATTATTTCTAGGGGATCTACCATACCTACCCTTAATACCCTATATGCCCCAAGTCCTAATTCAATCTAAAAAACCCAAAAGAAATTGTTTTAATGCACCTAAGTTGTATAAACCCTAATCTGATCATCCTAATATTCACTACTCAAAATTACCTAAAAATAATCCTAAAAATTATGGAATAAAATTCAGGGGTACCTAATATGTATATCTAATTGTCCTAAAAATATTGGACTAAAAAAGTAATGGGAACTACCTAAACAAAAATATACAAAATCATGGATCAACATAAAAGAAATAAAATGCAATAAAAGTGGAAAATATACAAAAAAAATACTAAAATGCATGAAATGAAAAATGTTTTTATTTTATATTTTTCTTGACATGAATATGAAGTGGGAGAAAAAACTCCCATTAAAAAATAATTATTTTTCCAATTGATATGATTTTTCAAAGTGTGAAATAAAATGATAAAAATAAAATCAAAATGAAGGGATGGGGTGCAGGAAGCAAGATAATGCAGTTCAATATGCGCTTGGGCCCAGACTGGGGGGTTTAGATAGCATGCGCGCTGGGCCCATCATCTAATAAGAAATTAATTAAGAAAAATAAAAGAAAAGAGAAAAGGGAACGGTGCGAAAAGCAAGGCATTTTAGTTCATTATTGAAGTGGGCCTCAATTGGGGGTGGGGATAGTGATCCAGCCCAAGCAACCTTTTAATGAAACGCATCGTTTCATTGTATTTCAGAATTTCCTTCACACGCGTGAGAATAGATCTCAGCCCTCAGATCTTGCTTTGGTCCAAGTCAAAGGTGGTATCCAACGGTGCAGCGCTTGTCTTCTCCATTTGAAATATTTTGGAGCCAAACTCCATTGATGAAGCTCCAAGAAAGCTCCAAACTCAGCAACATCGAACCTCATCAAATCTTGGTCAAAAATCATGAAAGAAAACCCTAACCTGCTCCATTTTCTTCCCTGAGTTCATCTATGGTCTTGGAATCCATTGATATTATCTCTAACATCAAACCCGATCCCATCCCCAAAATTGATCAGAAATTCAACCATTACCAATCATCAAATTAAGTGTCTCAATCTCTTCCTTGCTCATCACTGATCAAATACAACTAAAAACCTAAGGTTCTACTTGCATATTCATGGAGTTCTTGATCTCAACAGAATTTGTGTCCACATATGAATCATCACCAATTCCTCTCAAACTCTCCAGAAAGCTTCTCCTAACCACATACATTGTTTCTATCCTAACAATTCTTGATGATTCTATCTAATTCAAGCCATGGTGAGAAAGTTACTAACCTGTGCAAATGGAGAAAACAGATGGTGAAATCCTCCAAATCAATGCTTGCAAAGCTCTAGAATCAATCAGTGTGATGATTGCTTGCTTCTGTATGCAATAGATCTTCCTCAAATGGCCTGAATCAGTGTAACAGAATTTCAGTTGCAAGTGAAGAAGTGAAACTTCAAGAACTCGATCCAGGCTTGGATTCTCTCAGATTTTGATTGGAACACTCTCAGTGATGATTATTGAATTGATTTGGATCAAAAAATTGAAGAAATGATGAAGAATTGTGTGAATTCGATATTGAATTGCAAATGAGCAAGATGAATCTCAATCTCTCTTTTCTGCACCAAATGAAGTTCAACCCTTGTTTAGATCAACTCAAATTCATATATAGGTGATGTTAGAACCCTCTAGAAAGATCTGGAATGATCCTATGAGATTTTGGATATCTCATGTCATGAATTTCTCATTTGATGATATCACCATATCAGTTCTGGTTTTAGCTCACAATGCAAATTGTCTTGTGTTCAATTTACCTTCTAAGGTGATATTGGATGTGTGTGGATAGTTAACTTGGCTTAAATCAGCTTGTGTTGGATTTTGGTTGTGTAACTTGGATTTCAAGTAAGAGGTTTACAAAGCAAGTCCATGATTCTGACCTCTAATAAAAAAAGTGTTAATGTCATTTTCTTTAAAAGATGTTTTACAATTGAAATGAGTATTTGGATGATGCATTTTGGACTCATAACTTGAAAATTACATTTTCCCTCCATGAATCCATTTGAAATTCTTCCATATTCAAGCCATTTTTGGGCATTTTGTGATGCAAGCCCTTCTATCTCACCATGACTTCTTGTCTAGCCTAAAAATGCCATTTGGAACACATCTCATGTTGGACATTTTTTTATTTGAAGCTTGCAAGTAGGAGTTTTAGGCATATGATTGAAATGACCTATAATCTTACTTTCCCAAAATACCCCTGGCTTGTCAAGATCATAAGTAGAGCTCCACAAATCAAATTGATGCATACCATACCTTTCTAGAAATCTAAGATCATGAGGAACAACTTTCATGTTGGCCAAAAATACATTTGAAAACTCCTTATGGGGTAAAGGTTGCTTGGAAGTCAAGTAACTCTCACAGACAAATTTCAGATGCCTCTGAGGGCCCCTAACTTGCAAGAACCATAACTTGAGTTCTATACATCTCCTTGATGCCTTCCACCACTCAAATTAAAGGTCTTGAGATACTCTACAAGTTTCATGTTGGCCAAGGATCCATTTGAGACTTTCATTTTGAATTACTTTGCTTGGAAGTTTGACCTAAATCAGGGAATTTTACACAGAAACCCTAATTTAGAAACTTCTCTTCTTCTTGATTTCTTTTGATTTCTCCTTGGCACAACACCATATCCATATCCACATATCAAATGATGAACCCCACATCCTTCCAATAGGCCTTGATGCCCTTCAATCAAGCATTAGACTTAGGGTTGACCTAGGGTTGACCCAGATGAAACCCTAGTTGACTGTCTTCAACTGTAGTTCTTGTAACCACACCAATGACTTGTCTTACTTTCAAAATGACCCTCTAGGTCTTCCATGATGTCTCTACACATTCCATTCTCTCAATTCATAACTCACAACTTCTCTGATGATCTTCAAATACCCTCAAGATAGGAGAGAAACCCACTGTTTGGCCTTTAAACTTCTCAAAGCTTCAATTTCTTTCTTGGTGACTTGAATAGGCTTGAATCTTGATAAGAACCTCTTGAATACATTCCTTGAGATGAAAAATAGCACTTGATCCCTTGTTGTATGGCTTTCCCATGCTATGCTATGCAAATGAATGAACTATGTATATGATCTACTATGCAAATGATAAAGCTATGAAAACCCAAATCAGGTAAAACCAGTTGGTCAAATTTTAGGGTGCAACACTTGTACCTGAAAAGAAACAAAAAACAACACTACCAAGAGTAACATACGATAAAAATAATTAAAACTCAAACAAAAAAATGAAATACTTAACTAAAAATACGGTAAATTAAAACTTAGAAAACCACTGATCAAACTCCCTAAAACATAGACTGTTCCTTGACCTCAAGCAATAAGCTTGCATAAACAATTTTCAGATCAAACAATGCTTCCTCACATGAAAACTTGTGAGAATAAGGTATGTCGATACTCATACGTGAGTCTTTGTTCCGATCGACCAGACCTAGTTCTCCCGGTACTCATCCGATAACAAAGGTATTACAAGAGCATACACCGCGGTAAACCACAGACCTAAATCCCCCTTTTGGCCACCTCTTCAATTATGCTTTGGGCTTAAGTCTTTTCTTCGATTTTTCTCCCTCTTTCATTCGGATAATCGTATTAAGGCATCTTTACAATATTTCCTCACATGTACAAGGTTGATCACGACTTTCTAGGCACATTTTTCTCTTTTTTTTTTCATTTTTGTCACGCACATTGGCGTTTACTAGTCCACTTTAGGGCTACAATTGAGCCTCAACTGCCGTTAGGCTAAATAACCGAGTGAGGGTTACCCAACTTAGAGGGACAATTGTCTTTATCACCATTATTCACTTTTTTCTTTTTGGCGCCTTAACTCATTTTCAACCTTCTACATGTAATTCTATTCACTCATGCTAGACTATCACTATGAAATAATCAGGGGTTACTTCTCAAATCCAAGTACTATGGCGCAAATCTATACATTGGACTCGTTACCTTACTCTAGGGGACCTAGGGTGTTCGGGTCATACCTAAGTTTTCATCTTTTCCCGGTATCCCTAGTTCAAACTTCTCTTCCCTCGGGCTCTATATACTTTCTCAACTCCTTAAATTCACAGTATTCAAAAGAGGGGTTTCTACAATCCTAATTCAGGGAAGACTTCACAGTGGTTTTAGCAGACATACTATTTTTTTCAATAAAACAAAAACATAGAACATACGAAGACACACAAAAGTAATCGAAAATAAAACTAAAAATAGTAAAATACTCCCCCAAACTTGAACTAAACATTGACCTTAATGTTTTAGCCCAAATAAGAGTGAGGATACTCACAACGGTTCTTACTGCGGAGGCGGCGAAAAATGCAACATAAGCTGTTGCATCATCTCTTGCATTTGATCCATCACCGCTCCTTGTCTCACTTGTTCTTCACTTTGTCACGCCTGTTCTACTCTAATCCCCTCAACTCATAATGGATCCACTCCCAGCAGTCTTGAACCATCGAAGAAGAGCCAATAGCTAGATGGTAATGATGTGGGGGTGGGGGCGCAACTTATGTTTGGTCTGTTGCATCTTCCTCTATTGCAGTACCTGAAACAAAGCCAACATCTTGGTCGTCCTCATCATCTTCCTCCATTGAAGTACCTTAAAAGTGTCTCCATTCACCTGATTCCTTAATTCCATCGCACCATGAGGAAACACCTCGTTAACGACAAATGGTGCAGGCCATCTCGACTTCAGTTTTCCATGAAATAACTTCAACCTGGAATTAAACAAAAGAACCAATTGTCCTTCCCAAAATTCCTTCCTTTGAATCTTTCGATCATGCCATTTTTTGTTTGTTCTTTGTATACTTTGGAATTTTTGTACGCTCGATTCCTAAATTCTTCTAACTCATGGAGTTGGAGGATTTGAGAATCTCCCGCTTTCCAGAGATTATAATTCAGGAATTTTGAGGCCCACAAAGCTCTGCGTTCCAACTCTAAGGGTAAGTGACAAGCTTTTCCATAAACTAACTGGTTAGAGGACATACATATTGGTGTTTTGAATGCGGTTCTGTACACCCACAGTGCATCATCTAACTTGGTTGCCCAATCCTTTTGAGATGAGCTCACAGTCTTTTCTAGGATTTGTTTTAGCTGCCAATTAGAAACTTCCACTTGGCCACTCGTCTGAGGATGGTAAGGAGTGGCGATTTTATGCTTCACATTATACTTTTGGAGCAATGTTTCTATGAGCCGATTTAAGAAATGAGTTCCTTCATCACTTATCAAAGCTCTTGGTACTCCAAACCTTGCAAAGATGTTTTCCTTTAGAAACTTAACAACCACCTTAACATAATTAGTAGGCAAGGCCACAACTTCTACCCACTTTGATATGTAATCCACCGCCATTAATATATAAGTCTTTCCAAGTGAAGGTGGAAATGGGCCCATGAAATCTATGCCCCAAACATCAAAGAGCTAAACCTCTAACATAGCATTCTGAGGAATCTTATTTCTCTTGGAAATGTTGCCTATTCTTTGACATCTGTCACACTCTTTGACTATGTCTTGGGCATCTTTGAACAGTGTGGGCTAGTATAACCCCGACTGAAGGACCCTTGTTGCTGCCCTATCACCACTAAACTGTCCTCCATATTCTAAGTTATGGCATGCTCTAAGAATGTCCCTCTATTCTTCCTCATGGACACACCTTCTAACCAATCCATCTATTCCTGTCTTGTATAAGAATGGGTCATCCCACAAATAGAGCCTGCAATCATGAAAAAACTTTTTCTTTCTGTTGTAATCAAAATCATCAGGGATCACACCACCTACCAAATAATTTGCATAGTCTGTGAACCACAAAACACCAGTAACATCCAGGATGTGTTCATCAACAAACTCATCCTTGATTGGAGGCTTCTCTTCTATTTCTTCAATTGAGGACATCCGAGATAGGTTATCAGCAACAATGTTTTCACATCCTCTTTTGTCCCGAATTTCCATATCAAACTCCTGAAGAAGCAAGATACACCTTAGTAGTCTCGGCTTAGAGTCCTGCTTAGCAAACAAATACTTCAAAGCAGCATGGTCAGTATAAACAACTACCTTAGATCCTAACAGATATTGCCTAAATTTATCAAAAGCGTAAACCACTGCTAAGAACTCCTTTTTGATTGTTACATAGTTCATCTGAGCGGGATTCAAAACGTGACTAGCATAATAGATCACATGTAGAAGCATTTTTCTCCACTGTCCTAACACTGCTCCCACTACAATATCCCTTGCATCACACATGATCTCAAACGGGAGAGACCAATAAGGGGCAATCATAACAGGTGCCGACACTAATATACTCTTTAGTGTCTCAAATGCTTAAGCACATTCTTTATCAAACACAAAAGGTTTGTCATTAACCAATAAAATAGTTAGAGGTTTGGCTATCTTAGAGAAGTTTCTTATAAACCTGCGGTAAAAACATGCATGTCTGATCGGTAAAATAGCAAGTGTACTATTTTGCCAATGTAATAATAATGGGGATTTTCCCGACTATCGATCTCGAGGACTGCATAGGAAATACAAGCTCTAAAATAATTCAATTGAACAAAAGCACTTGGGATTTTGAGATTGTTTGGTTGACTTATAAAAATATTTGCAAGTAAAAGAGAGAAATTGACTAAGTAGTTTAAACAGGTATGAGTAACATGCTAGGGGAAGTGTAAGATCTGACTCAGTAACAACCCTGAATTAACATTGCAACATCTTATAGCAACTAACTAATTACCGATTCTTTAGAATTTTTAGTCCTAAGTCCTTAGTGAGAAAACCTTTAATTGTCTACCCTAATTCCTATGTCCATAGAGAATTATAAGTGAGATTAAGCAATCAAGTATCAATAATTATTTCGGTTCCTATAGGGTATCCCTAATCCTAGGTGATATCTACTACAGAATGATCAAAAGAAAAGCCTTAACAACGGAAGTCCAGCCTAATTGTTAATCGTAAATCAAACCATGTTGGTCTGACAGGGCAAGCATTAAGAATAGCTAGAGATTAAATCAGTTATGAAAACAAAGGAAATGTCATTGCAATACTAATATCAGAGTCATTACAGATTCAAATCAGGGACACCCCCTAGCGTTGGGGGGTTTAGCTTCTCATAATATTCGAAGAAACTACAAAGTAAAAACTAGACATTACAAGATAATAGGATTCTTTGATCTTCAATTGCTTCCGCTCATGAAAACCTTCATTTTCCCAATCACCTTGATCTCTCCAATCTTGATTGTGTAATTCTTCTCTGGCCAAAAAGTCTTATTTTCTTTCTTAAAACCTGTCTTAAATACTCCTAGGTCCAACACAGTAATAGAAAAATACCCAAAATACCCTTAGGGACCACAAAGGCCCAAAAAATAAGAAAATTGGAAGATGACTCGCTTCAGCCAACACGAGTTGTGTCAGCTGACACGGACGATCGTGTTGGCCACCTAGATACCTGATAAAACAAATGCCTGCTCTAGACTTGCTGACGCGGGCCGTGTCAGCCCACTGTCTCATACTCTGTTTTTTTCCTCTTGGTACCCTCCTGACACAGGCTATGTCAGGTGACACGGGTGACCGTGTCAGGCCACTGTTCCCTTTCAAAAACTCTTCCGAATTCCTACTGTATTCCCAGTTTTTGCTCTGATTCTTCTTGATTGTGTACTTGAACCTAAAAACAATGGAAATACCAAACCAACGTATAAAATTCTATAAAAGGACATAAAATTCAACTAAACATATAAGACAATTAACTAAAACTCATGGTAAAATAACGTATAAAAACCACCGATCAATGTCCCAAGAAACTTCTTATACCTTTCTCATTAACTGGAGGTGGAGGATTGAATATCACCTCAACTTTTGCTTGGTCCACTTCAATTCTTTTTTAGGAAATTTTGTCACCCAAAACTATACCTTCATGCACCATAAAGTGGCATTTCTCCCAGTTGAGAATCAGGTTGGTCTGCTGGCATCTTTCTAAAATAAGCGATAGGTTAGTAAAACAGTTATCAAAAGAAGACCCAAAAATTGAAAAAGTGTCCATGAACACTTCCATATGCTTTTCAAGCATGTCAGCAAAAATGGATGTCATGCATCGTTGAAATGTGGCTAGTGCATTGCACAACCCAAATGGCATTCTTCTGTAAGAAAAAAACACCATAATGGCATGTGAATGATATCTTCTCTTGATCTTCAAGAGAAACTATAATCTAATTATACCCTGAGTATCCATCAAGAAACTAGTAATAGTCGTGACCATCCAACCTCTCAAACATTTGATCAATGAATGGCAGAGGGAAGTGGTATGTTCTTGTTGTTATGTTTAACCTCCTATAGTCAATGCACACTCTCCAACCCATAACTGTCCTTGTAGGTATTAGCTCATCATTCTCATCCATGATGACTGTGGTTCCCCCTTTCTTAGGTACCATATGCACTAGGCTAACCCATGAGCTATGAGATATAGGATAGATAGGATATTCATCTACCAACTTCACCACTTCTTTTTTAACCACTTCTTTCATGGCAGTGTTAAGTCTCCTTTGGGGTTGGACAACCGGTTTGTGATCATCCTCCAGTAGAATCTTGTGCATGCAAACTATAAGACTGGTACCTTTCAAATCTTCAATGACCCATTTGTAACACCCCAAAATTTTCCTTACTTTTTTTCTTAATCTCCTGGATTATGGTTCATCTCATTTGCATTATCATTTGTGCATATCATTGGTTCTAGGCAGGGGATCAAGGTATCTTGTTCAATTCTCAAGAAGAAGAATATGGTTCTCAGAGCTCAAGCAATGGGATATTCTTAACCTTGTGGTATTCTCAAGCCCCAAGGTCCTCTCATCATCAAGACATTTCTCACAACCTTTTGAATCAAGGTTATAAGCATTGGTCACATCCTCTTATCTTGTGAACAACTGGATCATGGTTTTGGTCAAAGGGAACTTGTGGCTAGCTTCTTGGGAAAGACATGGTTCCATGGCTCAATGCACATCTTAAGGGTTCCCTACATGTATTATGTATCATCAGAAGTCATGGCAAGAGCTTTAATCAATGAAAAAATGCTAAGGTTTCATCTGATTAAAAAGAGTCAACTGTGACTCCATAAGGTCAAAGTCTTGGATTTCAAGGTCAAAAAAGGGTATGCTATGTGTTTTCAAGTGTTTTCATGTGTTTGAAACAAGAAAATTCAAGGAGAAACATAAAATCAGGAGTTCAATTGAATTAGGGTTTTGGTGAAACATTTTCTAAGTGTAGAAAACCCTAATTTTAGACATTTTGCAACATCCATAACTTTTTCATCCTTGATCCAATGGGAGAAAAATTGTTATCAAAATAAAGAGGACATCATGAAATACAAGTTTTTAGAAGAAAGAAATTCCAAAAGATCCATAGTTTGAGATATATGGAGAGCTAAAGTTGAGAAATAGAGGTTTTGTCATTTCAACACTTAGAAATTTTTCTAAGTATAGAAATTCAGCTTTAGGTACATGTTTCAAGCCTATCTTTCCTGGTGATCCAAGCTTCAAATGAATATTCCTCCAACATGAAAGTTGTAGAGCATCCTCAAAGATTTCTTTTGAGTACTAGAACTCCTCCATTGGATGTGTAGAACTCAAATTATGATGTCTCCAAGTTAGGGTTTCAAAGATGTCAAGTTTGACAAGTTTCTAGGCAGATTTTTGGACCAATATTCCACAGGCTTTTTCATCAAGTTCCTAGCTCGAATTCATTTTAATTCAAACGTCAAAGTTGTAGATCTTTCTTTAAGCTTTCCATCCTTTACAGGATCTCCTCCATTGGATCAAAACTCCTCAAGATATGAAGCATCAAAGTCCATGTCATCAAGTTTCCAAATTCCATGACTTAGAATTTTTCTAAGTATCTTTTATGGCATAATGGTGGACATGTTTTTCAATCATTTTTTTCTCATTGATCCAAGTATTATTTCACTTGACCATCAACATGAATTTTGTTCATCCTTCTCCCTAATTCATTCTAGTATCAAATTTCTCATCATTTGAAGTCATGAACATTGAGTTATTCTCACCCAAAGTAAGCTTCATACGCTTGTGCACAAGGCATTTCTATGTCATAGTTTTGTAGCAATTTTGAAATCTTCTTGCAGCATAGCCTTGTATATCTTTTCCACACGAGTTATACCACCTTTTCTTTGCCAAAGAACCTTACTTCAAATCACCAAACATGAGCCATGTCCTCATGCACACTTCATGTACCATTTTTGCCAAAATAGTGAAAAGTTGGAATGCACAAACTTTGCTTAGCACACTGGTCCATGTTTCCTTTGATTCCATTCCCTAGGCACTCTCATTTTTCTCAGCAAGCCACCTAAGTCAAATGGAAGCACACCATGACCCGTACCTCACTCCAAAATATCAAGTTTTGCAAAAAAAACTCCAACCAACATTTTAACCACAGTCACTTTTGTTTTTAAACCTCAAACACTCCATATACAATCTAAAAACCCTAACCAAGAGAGGCAGAGCTTCATTTCTACAGCCACACATTACAAAAAATCTCTCTCACTCTCCATCTTTTCCTCTCTTCGAAAAAACATTTTTCCAAAGTTTCTTTCCATTTCCTCATTCCTTTTATCATCCACGAAGCTCAAGCAACCATTTGGAGAGGTTTGGTGGAGCTCTGAAGTAGGAAAAGAAGCCTCAGGTTGCTACATTTAGGTAACTTTTCTCTATCTCATTTCTCCCTCCTTGATTCTTATTTAAAGACATGATTGTTGTATTTTGAGTGCTGGAAACATGAGAATCACTTTGGTGTTATTGTTGTTATTGTTGTTCTATTTTAAACAAGTTTCAGTTTGAACATGTATTCTTTGTGGTAATTTTTCATAATGATAGCGTGCTCTAAAGTAGTTTTTGATGATAGCTTTAGAATCTACATGAAATTTCTTTGACAATGATATAAGGTTTTGTTGTTTTTTATCATGTTTCATTTTGTAACTCCGACGAGACCACCAGAGAAGACGATCAGAGGCCTAGCTCCGGTGTTTGATTTATCTTGATGTGTTGACTTCTTGACCAGAGGATGTAGCGTTGAGCTGGAAATGACATGGATCCAAGTTAGATTAATGAGGTTCCACACATGCGTTTTTGTTTGATTCTAAGTTTTTTTAATTGATATTGGATTGGGCTTGTGATCTTTTGTTACCCACACCCCCTAGATCTGAGCCCATAGCGTGCATATACCTTGACCTTAGTTCATTTCTCAGTTACTTTTTCACCCCCTCTCCTTTCATTTCTTTTTTTTTGTTTTATTTTATTTCTTTTTTCATTTCATTTTTATTTTAATTGTTAAAATCATTTTTAAAATCCCCAAAATATATTTCTGATTATTTGATGTGTTGAGATATTTTTCATTATTTTTATTTTATTTTTCATTTAATTTCAAGTTGGTGTTGTTTTGATCTTGATTTTATGCATGTCTTGACCTAGATTCTTGAAGTTGTTTCTTGATTGATCCAATTGATGTTTGATGACTTTTATATGCTTTGGTTGACATGTTTAAGGTTCTGATCCTCATTATCAGAGGTTAATTAAATGATCACTTTGTCTCATTTGCTTCAGATGATCATTTGTTTCTCTTATGGGTAGCTTGGGGGATGTTTGCTTAACTTTTTGTGCTTGAACTTGAATTTGATTCTTCTTGAGTTTGGTTGTTGATTTGAATTTGGATATGATGTACGTCATTTGAACTTGTTTCTGACCTTGATGATATGATACTTGATCATGTGTGTCTTTGTTTGAATATCTATTTTCTTTTGAGAATGGCTTTGATGTATGCTTGCTTCTTGGGGCATGACCTTGGATTCAATCCTTGTTGTTTCTCTTATGTGTTCATGAGTATATGTTTAACTTGATACTCATGTGGATGTTGATGTCCTTAATTGGTTCCATGCCCTAATCTCTCATGTCTACTCCTTTGAGTTGTGTCTTTCATCCTTGTTTTGTATAGCAATTGATTGTGTATGAATGTAGTACATGACTTGACTCTTTGTGCTTTTTGTTTGACCATTGACATGAGTTGAATAGGATATGATGTTACTACTGCCCTAAATTGTTTCTCCTCTCATTTGACTTTATCTTTTTTGGTTTGATGATTGATATTGCTTCTCATTGGACTTTAGTTCATTTGTATATGTGTGGGCACTTTGTTTTTCCATTTGGTTTTGATTTCAAATCTTTGGGTTTGGTTTGACATATGAACACATCCTTGTTTCTTTGACATGTTGTTAATGTTTACCTTGTTAATTGAGATTCTTGTTTGCTTGATGCATTTTGCCTTTGAATTTTCATGTTTATCCATAATGTTGCATCTTCTTCTTTCTTCTTTTTTCTTCTTCATCTTTCTTCTCTTCTTGAGACTTTTTTAAGTTTCAATCTTGTTTTCATTTGTGATTAGTTAGTATGGTGTTTACTTGTGATTTTTCACATGATCCCTTAGGGTTCCTAGTCCCACTTGATTTCTGATTAAGGTGAGAGTAGGAGAAATTTTAAGCTTTCAATCCTTTGTATGATAACATATAGGATAGTCCCTCTCTGGGCTCAACTTTAGGTCCATCATTTGTATGATAACATTAAGTAGACTTCTCTTTATCCCAATATTAGGACAATTTTGTATGATAACATTAGGATCCAGTTTCTCTTAGTGTTTTCTTTTCAACCTTTGAGTCTTCTCTTCTCATCTCAAAACAATTCTAACACATTTAATAAAGACGGTGAACGTTATACGCCATGAGCCTTAAGTATATGGGGAATGATGAGTTACGGGTCTCTTCTTACTTATCTAGAGTGTCTAGTGTACATCCTGTCTGGGGGTGTGATCGTTATTTAGTATGTCTAAATGCTTCGTGACTGCAAGTACACAGTCTGATCGCGTAGTTTTAAAGATTATCAAACCCAAAATACCAAGAATCGATCTACCACTATCTAATGCTACTACGTAAAGCTAAGGCTATTGGATTTCTAAATTTGGGATGCGAGTAAGAAAATAAGTGCAAAATCAAATTAAATCAAGATAATGCGAAATATCGGTATATAATCCTATCAATCATCGGGGGTTCAGTAATTTGTGGGCATTTAGTTTAAAAGGAAAAATTGTTATTTTGTAGAAGATACTCATTTAAAAGACCTTATCTCACACTCTCGTGTTTATTGACTTAGACTATACTCTCAAATCAGAATGAAGGCTCTCGCTCTCTCATTTGTATTTAAAAACACTTTTTGAAAATAAGTAGATCCTAATTAACCTTAAAGCGCTCTCGCTGTATTTAAGACTAATTTTCAGTTTCAGTTATCTGGTTAAGACCCTAAACTCTCGCTGTATTAATCTTAACCTTCGTTACCTTTTTACTCTCGTAACAAAAGTTATTAATTTATTAAAAGAAACTGAGACCAGAAGAATTAGATTTGTTAAATTTACGTCATGATTTACTTAACCCCTTCCGACCGATCGTGATTACATACCAATACTAAAAGGTTTAGCCAGACATGACTTTCATGCTATTACTAAATCTAATCTTAATTCTAAACAGAAAACAAAAGGGATGCATAAAAAATAACAATAACAATAAAAATAGATAAATGGAACCTGGCAATTTGAAGAACAGAAAACTCTCGGATTTGATTATGGAGGCCGACTTGCAGTTTATTATAATATTACAACCTTTAAATCAATCCTAAAACTAACTAGAAATTGTTTATCAGTGTGAGAAACAATTGCCTTACAATATTCTCTCTAAAAAGTGCAAAGAAAACTAAGAACAAAACTACTGAAAAATAATACGAAACAAAAAATCCTAAGTTCCCCCTTTTTTTAAAACTGCATCTGGTATTTAAATTTGTTAGTGGATGACGGTTACACACGATTCTAGGCTGAAATGAGGAGTGAACCTCGGAGAAAATGCAGCCAGGAGGTGGCGAAAAAGTAGGGGAGAAGTGGAGAAAATGTAGGGAGGAAGTGGCAAACGCCACTTCCCTTTCTTTTAGGAGTGGCAGTTGCCACTCTCCTACTTTCTAGGAGTGGCACTTGCCACTCCCCTCTCCCTTGGAAGGTGGCATGTGCCACACTCCCTCTTGAATCCGTGGTGGCAGGCGCCACACCCAAGTGGCAAGTGCCACTTGGTGTGTGGTGGCCCCCACCCTTTTTTTTTCTTTCCTTTCTCTTTCTTTCTTCTTCTTTTCTTTTCTTGGTCTTTTCTTCCTCTTTTCTTTCCATTTCCTTCATTTCTTTCTTCTTTTATTTCTTTAGTCCGTATTTTTGATAACCTACAAAACACAAGAAAACAAATGCGTAGTCGAAGATAAATCAGATAAAACAACAATAAACGCTTATAAAATTCATGCAAGTCAAGTCAAATATCCGATATAATTTCGCATTATCAGGGTGATACGCGACACATTCGTTCCTATATCATAGTCTTTAGTGCAACGTGAATCCCAAACCAATTAATTCACTTCATTAAAATTCATAAACAAACTTCAAGCATTTTATCCTTCAAGATTGTTCTTCAAAATCATTTTCAGAAAAGAGTACGTTACTGTTCCGTTCTACCGCAAACAAGCATCGTCCCTAACTGCTAGAATGAGAACTTAACGTCGCTCATAAAAAAACACTCAACCAACCTGTGGTTTAGTTACCCGAACTGCGGTTTCTCTAATTTCTCATACCAGATGATGATATGTAGGCACAAGACATCGAAGTCTTGGAGAGCAACCTTCCCTCCATCATCCGTAGTTTTCCAAACTGCGTTGAATATGAATTTCCCATTGCACGTGGGAATACATAGGCATAGGGCGGTGATGTCCTATCGAGTCTCCTTTTTCTTTTCCCTTCCCCGTTTCTATTTAGCAGTAGCTTTTTAGATAACACATCCTTTTGATTAGACAACAAGCGTGGATCCCGTTGAGTACAACGGACGTGAGGGGGTGGTAATACCTTCCCCTTGCATAAGAGACTCCCGAACCCAAGATTTGATTGTGATGACCTTGTATTTTCCTTTCTTTTAGGTTTTCTTTAATCAATTTCTTTCCCTCCTTTGGGATGAATAACATTCGGTGGCGACTCTTCTGTTTATTTCCACAGGTTCTTTTTCGCAGTTGCGACAGTTGGGGACTCTGGTTCCCTATGCGAGTCAATCCTAGCGCTTGTCTGTTTCAATTTCTTTGGGTGTTTATTTTCTTGCATATGTATGTTGTATCCATTGTACATTACTAATGTATATTATTGCATTTGCATTTTACTGTTTCATATGATTAATGTTATCCTATTATGTTGTTGTTGTTGTGTTGTTGGGTGGGTTGTTCCATGAGAGATAAGCCCATTACCCAGGCTTGAGTACACACTTTGGATTAGAGTGGAGAGTAATGGGACTTGCATGGCGTCTGGCTATGTAAAGTTCGCACAAAATTCATGTTCAGACGAGGTTTTATTTTGAGATACTCTATCTTGTACGTTTGGTGCAATGATAGGGTGTTGACTTAGAGAGCTTATGACTTTGGAGACCGTTCGTTGGGAAGTCAGTTGAGACCTTTTTATTGATGCTGATGCCAAACCAAAAATGGTGAATGTATCATCGTTTCTCGACCTGAGAGTCTGTGATACTGATAACCTGTTAGGATTGCCATGTCATTCAAGACTAGAACCTACATGTGAAAGGGGATGGATTTTTGCAGGAAACCTTGACTTTCAACCAACCCGGTTTTCTGGTTTTCTCGTCAGTGCAGACTTTTGATCTTGGGAGTTCTGGTTTTCTATTACCTTAGTGTTCTAGTTTTCTGAGTTTCTTATTAGAGCGAAGTTTTAGTTCTACTCTGTCAATAGCACAACAACTTATCTTGAGCATTGGATACCTTGATCCCTTGTATGCATCTGCATAATAATTTTGCATCTTAACATTGCATGTTTATGTACTTTCAGGTTCTTGTCTCGCCTTTGATTCCGGTTATCTGGTTTTTTTCTGGAGATGGAGGTTGACAGAAAGAAGATCATCGTATATAAGTTCCCGTCACCAGAGTTGGGACCTCTTCTTGATTTGATTGCTATGGTCGATCCTGGTATTCTTGAAGTATTCAGAAGAGATTATGGGAGGATTTTAAGTCTCGTCTGTAATGTCACAGACAATGAGTATAGAGCCATTCACACCTTGTTGCAGTTCTATTACCCACCTTTGTGTTGTTTCACCTTTCCATACTACTTGTTGGTCCCCATTTTAGAGGAGTATGCTCATATCTTAGGAATCCCTGTTCAGGATGGAGCACCATTCTTTTATTCCGAGGAGAGCCCAGATTTTGACAAGTTTGTTGCTGCTCTTTATTTGAGCAAGTCTGTGTTATTGGATAACATTGTCAACAAGTGAGGAATCTCTAGGTATACCTTAGCCTTCTTGGTGGAGAAAGCTCAGAAATATGCTAGTGAGGGTTGTTGGGTTGTTTTCAGTGCCATATTGGCATTTTGTGTTTATGGAATTGTCTTGTTTCCCAATGCACTAGACTTTGTAGGTATGAGTGTCGTTCGTCTCTTTGTATCAAAGAATCATGTGCCAACACTCTTAGAAGATATATACCATTCCGTACGTTACAAGAATGAGAAGAGAAGAGGAAAGAAAATTTCTTGTTGTGCACCGCTTTTCCACAAGTGGTTTATGGATCATCTTTTTCATTCTGGAGCCTTCGTTGATTCCAAGAATTCCTCTAAATGGTCAAAAAGGCTGATGGGTTTAACTGCCAAAGATATGGTCTGGTTTAACCGAGATCTTCTTGGAAAAGAGATCATTTTTAATTGTGGTAGCTTCTCTAATGTACCTTTGATGAGGAGGAAATGGGGAATTAACTACAATTCTTCTTTTGCCGTCAGACAATTTGGATATGCTTTGAGGGGACCACCAAAGGACAAAGATGTTCTAGAGTCTTTGTACTTCACTAGTAGAGCTGATCTTGATATTCTGAAAAGAGTTGTTGATGCATGGGGAAAATTCATAAGAAGGGGAAGTTTTCCTTGGGTAAAGGTGATTGTAGAGCTTACGATCCTTACGTGGATTGGATCCAGAAAAGGGTTGAAGAAGTATTGTTGCCTTTATCTATTGAAGAACCTTTATATCCCTTGGTTGTTGAAGCATGATCAAAGTGAAGTTGTCTACTTGGCCAAGATGAAGACAGAAACATTGACCAAGAAGGAGAAAGAGTTGTCTGATGAGACCGGGATGAGAGAGCGATTTGGCCAAGATCTGAAGAGTACTAGTAGCCTCTTGAAGCATAGAAATAAGGATTTGGACAAAGCTTATCTGGAGATATCCAAATTCAATGATTAGTGGAATGCTACAGTAACTGCCAACAAGAACAGGGAAGACGAGCTTCACAATCAGATTGATAAGTTGAAGGTGCAGCTCAAGGTCAAAGAGAGAGAAGTTATGGTAAAGTCATCCCGCAGATACACAAGTGAGAAAAAACTCCAAGAGACCTTATCAGCTTTGAAGAGCTCAAGATTCGGGAAATGTTGAAGAAGCTTAGGCTTGAAGATATCTTTGGAGATGATGCTTGGGAAGAGTATTATCAGTGCCTGAAAGATGTCATACATAGACGAGACGTCCTCATCCAGGAATTGATTGCAAGACCAGAGCATCCTAACACGAAGAAGCTGCTCAAGGAAGCCCAGACTTGGTGCAAGGAGCACGGTGTTTGGGGAGGGTTATCTTCAGGTGTTGATATGTCTCAGTAGCTCGTTTCTTTCTTGTATCTGATCATCACCAGACTTGTTGGTTGAGATCACCAGCTTTTATATTCAGTTATTTTTCTTATCTGTGGATTGTATGTACATACTTATTATCCTCACTTTACTTATGAGCAGAGCTTTTGATTTTTTGTCTAGCTCTATTGTTCATTTATTTGTGAAACTGGAATCAAGGGGGAGATTTCCTTGAAATATATGAACATGTTTGCATTTTGCATTAGCATACTCATTTGCATGGCAAGTGTTCTGGTTTTATTCTTATCTATGTTTGGCTTTCTCTCAATAGCAGGATTGTGGAATTCGGTTTTCACGGGTATTCAACTCGGGGAAATCAACAGAGAGTCATGGATCAAATACAAGTTGAGCTTCATGAAGTCAGGACTCATATGATGCAATTTATGGAACTGGTGCAAAATGTAGCTCAAGGATAGGAACAGCTAAGAACTCTGATCCAACCTCTAATTTCACGTGTTGATGAAGAAGGTGTTTTACATGGAAGAGTTGGTGTTATTCCTCCTATTGGTGGCGCTGTTCCACAAGGGAATAACATTCCTATTTTTGTTAAACCTCTGGGCAGAGGTGCTCCTCGTGAAGCTCATATAGGTAGTGCTGGTGGAAGTGTATGCGCATTTCATGGGGATGCTGGCCCTCAATGGGAGGAAGATCATCAAGATGATGTCTTCTTTATGCGTGATATGGAAGCCAATCTTCTATCGAAAGCTGACAAAAGGTTTAAGTTGATTGAAGAGAAGATGAAGGCTTATGAGAATTAAAACTCATTAGGTCTTGATATGTCAGACCTTGGTTTGGTCCCAGGCGTAAGAATCCCTCCAAAGTTTAAAGTGCCAGACTTTGACAAATATAAGGAGACAACCTGTCCTAAAACTCATATCCGTGCATACTATAGGAAAATGTCTGCATATTCTGATGATGAGAAGCTCCTAATGAACTTCTTTTAGGATAGTTTGGCAAGACCGTCGTTGGAGTGGTACATGGGGTTGGAGAGAACTCATGTTAGAAGCTGGAGAGATCTTGCGGAAGCCTTCGTTCATCATTACCAATACAATAGTGACTTGGCACCAAACAGGGTGCAGCTACAAAATTTGTCTCAGAGGAATAATGAAAGTTTTAAAGAGTACGCCCAGAGATGGCGTGATTTGACTGTGAGGGTTCAACCTACAATGATAGAGAGGGAACTAATAGATATGTTTATGGCTATGTTTCCTGGGAAGTACTATGAGAAGTTGGTTGGTTGCATGTCAGCAGGTTTTTCATACTTAGTGATGGTCAGTGAAAGAGTTAAGAGCAGTATTAAGAATGGAAAGATTCAAAGCGGAAGTGAGTCCTCTTCTGGAGGAGTAAAGAAGTCGTACACAGGAAACCCGAAGAAGTGAGAGGGGGATTCTAATTCTATCTCCTCTTATAGAGGAAAAGGCATAGCAAAACCATAATATACTCAGCAAGTTGCAACTATGGCCATCCCGGCTGCACCCTAGCAACAAGCTAATGCTCTCCGATATTACCCTGATAGAACGAGAATGGAAAATAGGCAATTTGAAACCCCACCTATGCCATACTCCTAGTTATTGCAGCATTTGCTCCAACTACAGTTGATTCAGAAGAGGATTCTGGCGCCTCTTACCGGAGCTCCTTCACCCGAATATAATGTGAATGCTAGATGTGAATTCCGTTCTGGTGCTCCTGGTCACAACATTGATGATTGTAAAGCTTTTAAGCATAAAGTCCAGGATATGCTTGATTCCAAAGATATCAATTTTACCAATGAGGGTCCCAATGTTAATCAGAATCCCATGCCGAACCATGGAGTAGCTAGAACAAATTCTATTATTGATGGCGAGAGGTTGAATCTAGTGACTGATGTTGATGAATTGAAGACTCCTTTGAGTTTTGTCAAAGAAAGATTGTTGAAAGGGGGTGTGTTCCCAGGTTGTTCTGTTGGTTACCAAGAATGTGAATTGAGACCTGATGGTTGTAGTCTTTTGAAAAGTGGTATTCAGAAAATGATCGATGACAGATATTTGTAGATAGAATTGGTATGGAAAATATGGAAGATGTTAATGACAGGGCTAGTGATGATGGAAACGATATCGCCATGATTTCGATCCCTTACAGAACTATTAATATTTCAGCGCCAGCAAGGCTAGCACCTGTAATCATCACTACGCCAGGACCAGTTCCGTATGAAAGTACCAAGGCCATCCCATGGAATTATGGGGCTGAGGTTTTCTTTAATGGACAAAAACAGGAATTGATTGGTCCTTTGTATATGGGTTCTATTATTGATAATATAGTTGGTGCAGGAGGGATTACCCATAGTGGAAGAATCTTTTCTCCACCTAATGTTAATGTTGACAAGACTGGTAAAGGTAAAGGGAAAGCAGTTGTTGAAGATGTTGTGCAGCAATAGGTTGGGGTGATAGTTCTTTTTCTAAAGATACTGAAAACTTCATGAGATTAATCCGCAAGAGTGACTATAAAATTGTGGACCACTTGAATCAAACTCCTTCAAGAATCTCCATTTAGTCTTTGTTGTTATGTTCTGAGGCACATCGTAATGCTCTGTTGAGGATTTTAAATTCAGTCTATATACCCTAAGAAATCTATGTGAATCAGTTGGAAGAAGTGGTGGCACACATTAATGCTAACAATGGTTTAGGCTTCACTGATCTAGACTTGACTCCTGCTAAGAGGAATCACAACCATGCCTTGCATATTTCTATAGAGTGTAGAGGATCTTTATTGTCTTATGTCCTGGTTGATACAGGATCTTCACTCAACGTGTTGTCGAAGAAGGCATTAATAAAGTTGGATACTCAAGGTTTAATCTATACACCAAGTGATCTTGTGGTACGAGCGTTTGATGGTTCCAAAAGATCAGTGTTTAGGGAGATAACAACGCTAATTCAGGTGGGGCCTGAAAATTTTGATGCAACATTTTATATAATGGACATTCAACCGGCGTATAGATGCCTGCTAGGCCGACCTTGGATACATGCTGCAAGGGCAGTAACATCGACTCTACATCAAAAGTTGAAGTATATGATGGAAGGGAAGGTAGTCACTGTTTGTGGGGAGGAGAATTTAATGGTCAGTCATTTATCAACATTCAAGTATATGGAAATGGATGGGGAAATTCACAAAACTCTCTGTCAAGCCTTTGAAGCTGTGTAAATTCAAGAGAAGCCTCCTGTCAAGGTTTAAAGGCCAGAAGTTTCAATGTCTTCAATGCCTTTGTTTAAGGAAGCACGCGCAATTGTGGAATCCGGTAACTCTCAATGGTGGGGCCAGGTTTTGGATGTTCCTATCAAGCAAGACTAATTTGTTCTAGGGTACAAGCCCTCCGGATCATCACAACACCCTCCGAAGTATAGGGGACCTATCAGATTCACCAGCAGTGGAGTTATTTTTGACAGAATTCATGCTATTGAGGATGACGAAGGGGACAATGATTGTGACATGGATGCTTGGATTCGTCCTTGTGTTCCCGGCCAGAGTTTATGCAATTGGACTACTGAGGATGTCATTCATATCACCCATGAAGAGTAATTCTCATTGTTTTTTATTATGTTCAGTCCTACGTTCTGCCCAAGACGTAGTTACCCATTTGTAGGGCCTCTTTGTTTATTTGTAATATCATCATAAATAAAGGATGTTTTTCACATTCAAATATTTTGATCCTTGTTTTTCCTTTTTTGTTTTTACATTTATTAACAGAAAAATGGCAATGTGTTTGTGTTTGTTTGTTTCATTTCATAATAAACATAAAACATCAATCACGCAGGTCTTTTATCTCAGATACCATCGATTCTGATTCAGCTATGGCTCATTATAATTTTGATAATCCCATTTATCAAGCTGAAGAAGAGACTGATGAAGATTGTGAACTTCCTGAAGAACTAGCAAGACTTCTAAAGCAAGAGGAAATGGCCATTTTGCCTCATCAAGAGGATATTGAAGTCATCAATTTGGGTACCGAGGACGATAAGAAAGAGGTCAGAATTGGGGATGCTTTGGAAGACAGTATCAAGATAAGATTGGTTGAAATACTCCATGAGTATATGGATATCTTTGCTTGGTCTTATCAAGACATGCCCGGGCTGGATACAGACATTGTGGTACACCTGTTTCCTCTCAGAGAGGAATGTTTGTCAGTAAAACAGAAGTTGAGAAAGACAAGGTCTGACATGGCTGTCAAGATTAAGGAAGAGGTTCAAAAGCAGTTGGACGCTGGGTTTCTTGCTGTCACAAACTATCCTGTATGGGTTGCTAACATTGTTTATGTACCTAAAAAAGATGGAAAGGTCAGGATGTGTGTCGATTACAGAGATCTAAATAGAGCAAGCTCTAAAGACGATTTCCCGCTCTCCCATATTGACATGTTGGTTGATAACACTGCTCCATATTTCGTGTTTTCCTTCATGGATGGCTTCTCTGGGTATAACCAAATTAAAATGGCCCCAGAAGACATGGAGAAAACTACTTTCATTACACTATGGAGAACTTTTTGCTATAAGGTGATGCCCTTTGGATTGAAAAATGCTGGGTCAACCTATCAGTAGGCGATAATGACTCTCTTTCATGATATGATTCATCATGATATTAAAGTTTATGTTGATGACATGATTGCGAAGTCACAAACGGAGGAAGGACACACTACTAGAAAACTTCATTTTAGCTGCGAATTTAGCCTCGACCACCGACACCAAGGCTAACTAGCCTTGACAAAACCCAAGCTATTCAAACGCAAAAAAAAGCCATTTTAAAGTTACCTTTTACAATTATTTTTATTTAATTCATTAGACATGGCTAGGCCGAGGCTAGATATTTTTTATTTTTGAATTATTTTTTAAAAATATTAGACACGGATGAGCCGAGGCTAACTATTTTTATTTTTTTCAAATATATTTATTTATCTGATAGACAGGGATGAGCCGAGGCTAACTATTTATAATTATTTTTATTATATAATAGACACGGTTTTGCTGAATGCTAAACAATACTTCAACCAACTCAACTATCAAATTCAATTGAAAATTTTATTCATAAATTTTATTTATTATTGATTTTTCTCCAATAATATCTCAAAATTCATTTTCCCACTCTTATTTTTCCTGTTTCCCTCTTAATTCCTTTATCCCCTTTCTCTCTATTATACCAAATGTTCAGAATGAAGAACCCTAAAATTAAACCAAATAGATTTTCAGAAGAAAAAAACCCCAAAAATCAAACAAAATCGATTTTGTATGGTCCTTGAGAGATCATCTCTTTGTTTTCATCTCTTCCAGTGGTGGAGCCAGCGCCCAGCCAGGTAGGGCAGCTGCCCAGGCTCAACCGCCCATTTTTGTTTGGTTTTCACTCACCAGATTCATGCTGTTGTTCAACCACTGCAACCGTGCTTCCTCTGATTCTCAAGATTTTGTGCCTTACTTGAACAGAAGTGTTATGAAAATGATGGAGACCAGTCCTTCTCATGCGTCGATTGTGTTGGCGGATCCTCGAAGTGGTTGTTCTATGATGGAGTAGCTTGTTATTTGTATTATCCAAGTTTGTTTCGTCTTTCGATGATTAATTCTTTGATGCGGAAGGCTGCTAATGATGATAATTCCTAGAAAGCCCTCTATCACAAGGTGAATAATTCATTTCTCATCATGTTATTATTTTTCCCTTTTCAATTCCTAGGTTTAGATCAATTGTTGTTAGAAAAATATTTGAGCTTAAATACTTGTAAATCCTAGAATGTCCAACGAGGGTGTTTGAAAATATGAAGAAATAGGGTATGGTAAAACCTTTTGTGATGGGGTGAAGAGGGATAATTGACTCATCTGGGTTTCAACTTGACTCCTGTATTGTCCTGTTTTCAAATTGCTATTGCCCTTAAAATGTGGGGTTTAGGTTGTAGAGGAAAGTGGATCTGTGTGGTGTTGTTTCTTGGTTGTTGTCAGAACTGCGAAAAACCACCGACGGAAAAACAGAAGAGTCGCCACTTTCGTTATTTATCCCAAAGAGAGGGAAAGGAAAAGATCGCAAAAACCTAAAGAAAAAGGGAAAGACAAGGTCATCGCAACCATGTCTGGATTTGGGAGTCGGTTACGCAAGGGGAACGTATTAGCACCCCTCACGTCCGTCGTACTCGACGGGATCCACGCATTGTTGTCTATATAAAAGGGTGTGTTGATGCTATCTAACTAAAGGCTTAAGGACAAAATAAAAAGAAAAGAGAAACTGACTCGGCAGAACGTCGCCGCTCTGTGCCTACGTACTCCCTCGTGCAATGGGAAAGTCAGAGTCAACGTAGTTCGCCTAACTACGGCTAAAGAAGGGGGAAGGTTGCTCGCCGAGACATCGCGTCTCGTACCTACGTACTTTCATCTGGTACGAAATATCATAGCAAACATAGTTTGGGCTAAAAGGACCATAAGTTGGTTCAACTGTTTTTTAGGCCCGAGTAGGGTTAACTAATAGTTCTAGCAGTTGGTGTATGCAGCTCGACCATTGGAGACTTAGGCGTTACCGTTTGCGGTAGAACTAAGATTTAACGACACTCTTGTTTATGAAAAGATTTCCTTGATTAAGAACCCCAAAGGGTGAAAAATAGTTTGAATTGTTTTTGTGTTTTTTAGAGAAGAAGTGTTTTGAATTTGATTTGCAACTCATGTCGCACTAGAGACTATGACCTAAGAGCGAATGCGTCGTATATCACCCAAAGGGTGTACACTAAACACTCTAGGTCCTTGAGAGGAGGCCCCTCAATTACCATTTATCAAGTAGCTTAAGGCTCGTAGCGTGCTACACTTGTCATTCTTTATTAAGTGTTTTATGGATGTTTGAAGATGAGAAGAGAAGGAACACTAATGGGAGACTAATCAATCCTAAAAGTTATCATGCAAAGTGGACCTAAAGTTTAGTTTTAAAAGGGGACTACCTAATGTTATCATGCATGGTTAGGAACCTAATGTGTATTATAACCTCAAGAGGTTAGAGGACTTATGGGGAACATGGAAAAGAAAAGCAAAAGAAGAAGAAGAAGAAGAAAAAGAAGAAGAAGAAGAAATGCATATGCAAATGAGAATGCAAACAAAATGTAACACATAGAATGATAGTGGGAGGAAAATTGTGTGGGGAAGTAGCCACCACAAGCTCATCTCAACCAAGCATGCATATGGAAATGCAAGAAAAGAGAAGAAGGAGGATAACACAAGAAGAAACTAATCAAACAAGAGCAAACCACACAAAGATGCACCAAAAAGAATGGGATGAAATGACCTAAGTCAAACAACATCAACCACACCAATAAAATCAAACCAAATGAAAGGTAAATCAAACATCAAAGCCAAGTGAGGATAGGAGACCAAATGAGGGCAGCAAGGACCCCATAATAGGTACTCAACCATAAGCATCACTTATCAAACAAAAAGAAACACCAAAAGTGTCCTCAAGGATTCATCATTCTAGGTATGCTTCAAATACCTCCAAAGGAGGGACCAAGCCACCTTAAATGACACTCCAAGGTCATTGGACATAAGGGAGATGAAGAGAAGAAAGCTCACAATCAATATCAAATCAAGACAAAAAGAAATGCAAGCAAAAGCACAAGGGAAACAAACATGTATCACATAGGAGCTCAAGTTGGAAGCACAAAAAGAAAGGCATCAATCAATAAGCAATGAACATAATTTTGACCTAAAAATGAACATACAGCAAGCTCAACATGTCTAGAATGTGAAACAAGAATATTTGAGAGCTTATTGGATCCACAAAAGTTATTTCCAATCCAAACTAGGTCAAGCACTTGTGTGAGCTGTCCTATGAGATGACCTAACTTGTAAGTCACTTCAAAAATAGGAAAAGGGCTCAAAAATATCAAATAAAATGCACAAAGAAGCTGCACAAGTTGGCAACCAGAGGCCAAGAAACTAAGACAAATGTCCTCTCAAAGCACCATCAAAAGAATCAAATCATTTGGATGTACCACTTTGAAATGGAAGAAACAAGTGCAAAAAGAAAAGCCACAAAAGTCAACCACCAGGGACAAAATGGTCCTCTAAAATTGATCAACTCATCATTGAGATGAGGATCAATTTTCAATCATCGGATCAAAAAAGAATGAGAGAAACAAATGCAAACATCAAACATGCTACAATTTAATTCAATTAAAACAATTCCAATACTTAATTCATTTTTTAATTGAAAATAAAATGGAAAAAATAAAATAAAAATATCAAAAAAAAGTAGACATCTCAAAGTTGATGAAAAATATTTTTGGTGAATTTTTGGAGTATTGGAATTATTTTGTTTGATTTAAATTCTAAACAGAAAAATAAAATAAAAACAAAAGAAATTAAAATGAAAATAGGGAAAACAGTGTGGCAAATAGCAATGGAAGGGAGTTCAAACATGGAAATGGGCCCAACTGGGGGTGCGCTTAGCAAAAAGCGCGCTAGGCCCAATCAGAAAATCAAACAAAATAAAAAACTGGGAAATCACGTGTGCACGGGTCAAACCAGGTGTACCATGGGATTCAATCTGGGACGTGTGATGGTTTGGTAATCTCATCATGCGGTTTATAGCGTGACAACGCATTAATGAGTTTTTAAAATGAATCACATGTAACAAGTCAAACACGGTCCACCGTGTTTCTTAATCACAACCATTGGGATAAAAAGTATTCACATTAGACGCGTGCCAAGGAGACACGTAAGCGTCTTCTTCCTCAAGACTCACCACCGGCCGGACTGAACTTCTGGTCATCCCTACCAAAAGCTCCGGCCACCACAAATTGTAACAACAACACGGCTTCTCCAAAACTTCATCATTCTTGACGAATTTTATATCAAAATTCGTCTAGAGATCACGAGGATCTCATATCTAGCATCAAAATCCACATATCTCGCAAGATGAGTCCAAACCGAAGCAAAACAAAAATACACACCAAATCAAGAACTCACCAAAACTCAATCAAATTGATCCAAAACTCATCTACATGTTATGGAGGTTATAGATCCAGCAAGAATGAAGCAAAAACACGCATAAACAAGCCAAACCAGATCCAAACATTTTCAAGCATCATCCAACAATCACAACCAATGCCAGTTCGTTTTACATTTTAATGATCTACATTGATCCTACGTCACAAGTATGCAAAAATGGCAGTGAATTGATGCTTAACAAGAGCGCAAAGTTGAATTTCAATTACCTAGTGGAGAACTTCCACTGAGCCTTCAAATGGAGCTCAAGCTTGAAGGTAATTGCCCAGAATCGTTCACTGAACTTCACTGAAGCTTTCTCAATTCACAATTTCCCTTGAAACAACTTCAATCTCCAAATTAGAAATTTGAATTTTCCACACTTTTTGAAAGATGAACTTGATCAATTTGACTCCAATTTGCACTTCTGAGGGTTTGTTCATGGCCAAAACATTATATATGATGGATCTTGATGATAATTAGGCCCAATCTCAGCCTCTAACAGTCCAATCAAAAATCCAAAGAATTGAGTTTTTTCCAAATTTCATGTACACGAAAATGCACTAATTTTGGCTCCAAAATGGTTGGAAACACTTGCTGGTACCTCATAGAGCATGAATGGTCAGGATTAGAGCCTTAATTGATCTCAATGGCTCATGTTGATTGTGTAACTTCATAGTGAAGAAACCTTGAAAATGGCTTGTTTAAACACCTAAACTCCAAATTGTAAAATTGCCAAAGTGTTTAAAATGATGTTTGCACTCAAAAAATGCACTTATTTGCACCAAAATGTTCAAGAGTGAATTAATTCTCATTTTCCCCTTTTAAACCTTTTACCATGAAAATTCTCAAATCCAAACCTCAAACCAAGCCAATTCCTTGACTCCTCAATGCTTGACTAAGCAAATAACACCATTTGGAGCAAGTTTGATGTTGGAAAAATCTTCATTTGAAGTGTGCAAGTTAGTGAAATGGACCTATAATTTTATGACCTGTAATCTTACTTTCCCAAAATACCCCTAACTTGTAAACCTCATAACTTGAGTTCTACAAATCAGATGAAAGACTTCTAGTACAATTTGGAAAGCTAAGACAAAGACCTACAACTTTCATGTTGGCTAAAAGTTGAGGAGAAACATCCTTCTAAGTCAAAAATGGCTTGGAAGTTAGTTGACTTTTGTTGACCAAAATCACATCCCTCTGATGACCTGTAACTTGTCTGGACCATAACTTGAGTTCTATAAATCCAATCAAGGACTTCTAGTACTCAAATTAAATCTAAGAACATGCTCTACAAGTTCCATGTTGGTCAAAAGTTGAGATTAAACTTGTATCTTGAGATAGGTGGTCTTGATGTCAGGCACTAAATAGGGGATTTTACCCTGAGAACCCTAATTTAGTAACTTCTCACACACTTAACCCTTAATGAATTGAACTTGAAATGATATCCCATATGTCTTAGCACAACATCCCATGACCATAGAGACTTGGAATTGAGTTTTAATCTCCTTCAATTGCACAATTGACTGAGGATTAGCCAGATGGAAGCCCTAGTTGTAACAACTTCAACTGTAACCTTCCACACTTGGCACAAACACTTGGATGAGCTCCACAGTGACTCTCAAGGCACTCAATGAGCTCTCTCAACATCTTATATCCATAACCATGCTTCACAATTCTTTGATGATCTTGAACTGGCCTCCAAGTTAGGAGCTGACCCACATACATACATCCTTTCTTTCACCAGACCAATGTCCATTTCCTGATGACTTGATGACCATCCAAACTTGAGTAACACCCCTTGCTTAGGCTCAACCCTCTGAAGAGACTCCTTTTGATATGCACCATCTCTTGATCCCCTGTTCAATGTTAAATGTTATGCAATGCAGATGCTAGAAAGAAATGAAATGAAACATAAACCAAGTTAAGAAAGTTGGGCAAATTTTGGGGTGCAACAGTTATTCCCTTGTGGATAACTATGTAAATAGTTCAAACATCCACGAATGTTATATTTAGTATCTTGCTTGAACTACTAGTTTTTATGAGTCAAAAGAGTCATTGAAATTGAATTAGTACCGGTGAAATACAAAGTAGTCAATAGTTTTCAATTCCCGTGTTATCCCACTATAGTGAAGCAGAACAGAGGCCACCGCAATGGGAAAAGCTTTAGCGGTGCAGAACACTATACAACCGCCATAGGATAAATAATATCGAAGATTGTATTGGAAATTGTACCGTATTTGCTGTTAATAGATTATTTTATATTTGTGATATAGAATATAATATATTACTTTCATGTTGTTCATGTTTATGTGTAATGAAACAACATGAGATGTTATATCTGTAGTCTGCACTACTGTTAACAAAGTTTGTGCATCAGGAATGAAAGGTGTGTAATGTACTATAAACAAGGATCATTTTCTTGGTATCTTTTAGTTTTATTATTTCATTGAATGAACAAGGTTAATAAACCTTTCTTGGTTATTTGCAGCTACAATGCTTGCTGCACAGAGTATTCAACTGGGCATAAATGATGTTGTTGTGGCTGGTGGTATGGAAAACATGTCTAGTGTACCTAAGTACTTGGCAGAAGCAAGGTCAATACTGATATTGACGCGTACTTGATAGTTTTCTTAAGATTAGTTATTTTGTTGAAATAAACTGATTAAATGCTAACATTTCAGAAAAGGATCCCGCCTTGGACACGACTCACTAGTTGATGGGATGTTGAAGGATGGTTTGTGGGATGTCTATAAGGATGTTGGTATGGGAGTGTACGCTGAGCTCTATGCAGATAACCATTCAATAAATAGAGAAGACCAGGTATTTTATTACTGATTTCTGTTCAGATAGGTTTTGGTACAATCGTTCTATATATTATTGCTGATATCTGCGTTTTTCGCACAGGATAATTTTGCAGTTCAGAGTTTTGAACGCGGAATTACTGCTCAAGAAAGTGGTTCCTTTGCTTGGGAAATCACTCCGGTTGAAGTGTCTGGTGGAAGGGAAAGACCATCAACAATTGTTGACAAGGATGAGGGCCTAGGAAAGGTAACCACTAAAATAACTTGAACCATGGAATACTCATTCTTATGTGCATATGACATACCTCCAAGATACATCTCAGAACTCTATTTATTTTCAGTAATCTAAGTTTCCCATGTATTAAAAATTTGTTAAAAGAATGTAGGTTTTCTCAGCATGAGAAATATAGTTATTGCATGAGTGATGTGTATCTTGTGTAACTACTTCTATGTCTGCTATGTAAACAATTTATCTTGAGTGGGATTGGAGTTTGTTGTTTTTTTTTCCGACAAGAATAAATTTTACATCTATGGTACTTCTATTTGCTAATTAAGTAACTTATTATAATCACTTTTTTAATTATGGTAGAATTTATACAATATATTATTTTTTTTTTCTTTTGCCATCCCAGTTTGATGCTACCAAGTTACGCAAACTCCGACCAAGCTTCAAGGAGACTGGAGGCTCTGTTACTGCTGGCAATGCTTCTAGCATAAGGTTGATATATTGTCAAATTTGCTTAACAACCTTAATTTTTTTCCTATGTGTCGTATTATGCTTAACTGTTTGTATTTGGATGCTCTTGTCAAAAAAAGAATGTAATAAATTACATGGCCTTTAACATGATTTACTGAAGTAGTTTAATGTGGACTTATTAAGAGTAAGTGATTTATTTGAGAAAGAGGGAGATCATAAACTGTTTCAGTATCAATTTGGAGTAACTTATTAGTTTGATTGAATGATCAATAACACAGTTTGATGTTAAGTTGCTGCTATCACTTCTAAGAAACACAGAAATCGGAGAATACCATCTAGAAGACAATTTTTTGCCTATATCCTTAAGCCACGAGTGGTTTTGTGGGATTATTGTTTGAAGCATGAAGTCAGTTATATTCACGACTTATCAAACTTATTGTATTTATTGTGCTGAATCTCGAGTTTCCATTAGTTTATATGCTTAAATGTTATTATCTGATATATGTTCTAGTAAGTTTTATTATGGTATGAGCCCTGGTTTCTTATGAAAGTGAAACTATTCTCAATGACAGTAATGGTGCTGCTGCGTTAGTTTTGGTGAGTGGAGAGAAGGCATTAAAGCTTGGTCTTCAGATCATTGCAAAAATTACTGGATATGCTGATGCTGCTCAGGTACATAAAACATTTAAATATGTACAGGAACCATATTAGTATTCACATTATTTGTAGCGTTGTATCTGTTGGTAGTATTACTTTATGTTCGTATCATGTGATCTGTACAGGAACCAGAGTTATTTACAACAGCTCCAGCCATTGCCATCCCCAAAGCTATCTCCAAAGCAGGGTTGGAAATTTCACAAATTGATTTCTATGAAATTAATGAAGCCTTCGCGGTAGCATTTCATGCTAAACTTTTAATCGTAGTAGTTTTTGTCAAATTATGATGCTGTGAGTGTTAATTCCTTGATTTTTCTCTGCAGGTTGTGGCTCTTGCAAATCAAAAAAATTCTCGGATTAGACTCGGTGAGTTTTATCCCTTGTCATCATGTGAATGTTTTACTCTGGTGGCAATTTTGTGAAAGATGGTGGTGTCGTGTTTTACGGCGGATATGGTCGCTTATAATGGTGGATTTTTTGCTTTCTGCCACCTGCAGTCGATAACATTGGCACACCATGGCGACATGATATTAAGTATTAGCTATATAAAAAACAAAAATATAGATTTGAGTTGAAGTTTAATAACATGTATTATCTATTATAGATAGTCTCTCATATAATTTGGTTATCTAGTTACAACATTTTATTTTTGTTTGTTTGCATAACTATCGTGATACAAATTATTCCACCATGTTCATCGGTGTTCACTTTTCTCTTTAGATTCGTTATGAGATTGGTTGTTATGTTTAATAATATATTTTTGTTCAGAAGGTTGATACTAAGATGAAGGAGATTCTAAGAGAACAAATTACAAAGTGAGAGACAAAACAGTTGTATGTGTTTCTCTTCTCTGTTTGGATATTTCAAATGTATTTTTTGACATTATTCAGTCACTTAGAATGTTGCAAATTTTTTACATTACTCCTCATTTGTTCATGAGTTATATCAACTTTAAGTTTACATATTAAATGTTTCAATTACTATGAACAGAATGATGCATTGTTTCCTTATCATTTGTTTGCTGCAACTTAGGGTCTTAGTTTCTCATAGTTATCGACCCACTTCACTGACATGGATGAATGATCAAAATTTCAAAAGTCGTAAAATTTGGGTAGAACTATTAGAATTACCAAGAATTTGTGTAGGACTATTAAAATTACCAAGAATCAACAAGGTTCAGGCTATTTAATTTTGTTGACTTCTATAATTTGAATTTAGCCTCGGTTAGGCTGAAGTTAATTATTTCGTTGACTTCTGGTGTTTGACTTTAGCCTCGGCCAAGTTGAGGCTAAATATTTTATTGATGACCTTAGCCTTGACCAGGCCCATGGCTAAATATTTTGTTGACTTATGAAGTTTGACTTTAGCCTCGGCCAGACCTAGGCTATTTTTTTTTTTACTTCTTTAACTTGACTTTTAAGCATTGGCTTTAGGGTAGCCTCGATTTAGACTCGGTTAAACCGAGGCTAAATTAGACACGACACATTTTGGCCAAAGCTAAATATTAGCTTCGATTGCTTTAGACTTCCCCCGACACTGAGGCTACACCGAGGCTAATTGTTTAGTAGCGTCGATTTTTTGCCTTATAGCGTCGAAAACCGGCCGAGGCTACATACAGTATTTCTAGTAGTGACATTTGGTTAATCTTTTGAAGTTGTTTGAAAGTTTGGGGAAATTCAAGCTGAGGTTGAATCCTAATAAGTGCACCTTCGGGGTGAGATCTGGAAAGCTACTAGGTTTCATTGTCAATGAGAGGGGTATTGAGGTAGATCCTGCCAAAACCAAATCTATTCAAGAAATGCTTGAGCCAAAAACGGAAAAATAGGTTTGTGGTTTCCTAGGGAGATTGAACTACATTGCAAGGTTCATCTCACACCTTACAGCCACTTACTAGCCTATATTTAAATCGTTAAGAAAAGATCAAGCAGACAGGTGGAACGAAAATTGTCAGAAAACTTTTGAGAAAATAAAAGAGTATTTGCAGGAACCTCTGATACTAGTTTCTCCAGTAGCAGGGAGACCGTTGATCATGTACCTAACTGTTCTTGAGAATTCAATGGGATGTCTGCTCGGTCAACATGATGAGACAGGTAGAAAAGAACACGCTATCTACTACCTAAGTAAGAATTCACTGATTGCAAGTCAAGGTACTCGATGCTCGAAAAAACATGTTGTGCACTTGCTTGGGCAGCTAAGCATTTGAGACAATACATGTTAAATCACACAATCCTATTGATATCAAAGATGGATCCGATCAAGTACGTGTTTGAGAAGCAAGCACTCTTCAGAAGGATCTCCAGATGGAAAATGGTTCTGACAGAGTATGATATCCAGTATGTTTCCTAAAAAGCCATTAAGGGAAGTGTTTTGTCAGAATATCTTGCTGAACAACCAATTGAAGACTATCAGCTAATGCAGTTTGAATTTTCGGACGAAGACATCATGTTTTTGAAGATGAAAGATTGTGATGAACCTTTACCTGACGCAGGTCCTGAAAATTAGATCTCAATGGAGTTTTTTTATGGTGATGTCAACTCATATGGCAACGGAATCGGGGCAATCATTACAACTCCTCACGGTTCTCACATATCGTTCACTGCCCAATTGACGTTTGCTTGCACCAACAATGAAGCCGAGTATGAAGCGTGCATTATGGGTTTAGAAGAGGCCATTTATCTAAGGATCAAGAATCTTGATGTATATGGCGATCCAACGCTGGTTGGTAATCAAATTAAAGGAGAATGAGAAACTCGTCAGACCAACTTGGTGTCGTACAAGAATTATACTAGAAGGCTGCTACCCTTCTTTGACAGAGTCGAGTTCCATCAGGTGGCTAGGGCTGAGAATCAGATGGCAGACGCATTGGCCATTCTACAGTCAATGCACAAAGTTAATTTCTGGAGTGAAGCTCCAACAATCACCATTATGCGTCTTGACAAACCTGCCTTTGTGTTTGCATTTGAAGAGGCGTCAGATGGTAAGCCATGGTATCATGATATCAAGCACTTTCTCAAGAATCAGGAGTACCCATCTAGGGTATCTAACAAGGATAAGAAGACTCTGAGCAGGCTTGAGGGTAATTTCTACTTGAACAAGGATGATGTGTTGTACAAAAGAAACTTTGACATGGTCTTGTTGTGTTGTGTTGACGAACATGAAGCAAGCCAGTTAATGGAAGAAGTTCATGAGGGTTCATTTGGTACTCACGCCGGTGGACATGCAATGGCCAGAAAACTGTTGAGGGCTGGGTATTATTGGATGACTATGGAATCTTATTATTTCAAATACGCTAGAAAGTGCCATAAATTCCAAATTTATGCTGATAAGGTGCATGTGCCACCGACCCCTCTGAACATGTTGACATCTCCTTGGCCCTTTGCTATGTGGGGCATTGATATGATTGGAAATATTGAGCCGACTGCTTCCAATGGGCATTGTTAGATGCCAAACTTTGCTTATTTGACCTATCAAATGTTGGCATCTTTCATTCTTTTTGTAGGTGAATTAAATTGAATCACCTATGTTTTTGATGATATGGTTCATTGTTTGAAAATGTCTTGGTTGCCTTGATTTGTGTCCTATTATGCAGGAATTAGGCACAAAACAAGTCAAGAGTAAGACACAAGAAATTAGGTAAGGAAACCAAGACAGTAGAAAAACATCATAAAACTCGTCGTGCGAAGCTCTCAGTAAACTTCCCTAGAAAAATCATCACCAACTTCGCACAGCGAACTTGCCAACGAAGAGTTTTGGGAGACTAGGTACTGTTCACTCATAGAGAAAAGAGATTGAAACTCGTTGTGCGAACTTATAGTGAGATGGTTCACAGTGCAAAGAATTGCTTGCACAGTGAAGTTTAAATATTTCTCAAGGGCGGTTTAACTGTTCAGAGGCACCTCAGGTGCCTAATTTGATGTTCGCTAGGCGAAGGATCTGTTCACAGTGCGAACAAGACAGATCCTAAATGTACTATATAAGTACTTTTCTTGCTTTTTAGGTTAAAAATGTAATATTTTTCACATTAGAACTTTATCTCTCTTCATTTTTTCAAGCTTATTTTAGAGAGAGAAATACAAACCCTAAGAGGAAGAAGGTAAGATCTTAGATCTCTTGTTGGGGTTTGGATGTAATCTTTTGATACCTTATGTAGTTCATCTAATATATTTTTGTGAACTAGTTTGTATTCTCTATTGATTGATTATCTTTGATTGCTTATTTGTGGGTCTTGAAAAACCTTTACACATCTTTGATGTAAGATTTTCATCTATCATTGAACAAACTTTTGACATGGTTTTATAAGTTGATATTCATTGTATCTTCTATTTTATTGTGTTGATTAAGTAGCATGAGTAGCATGACTAGGATCAATATGTTATTGTGCGGGTGCGTAATAATAGTGATGAAGAACGATGTTCATAACAATTTGGCAGATTAGGTGAATACATGTAAAAAGGGTTAAGCGTATGTATGTATTCTGATCATTATGTTTTATTTAAAACAATCATTTATCCAATATGGGTGTCGTCTTTGTTTACCTGTTTATCTTTGATTTAAACCGCTATAGACATGTACTCTTCAGATCTGGATCTAGGATGATTACCTGTTAGGTCCTAAACTCTATACATATATTTAGGCTGAGCATTTGCGTGAGTATCATCTCCTAATGCTCTGTGTTGTGTTTTTGTAGCGTGTGACATCACTAATGAGACAATACAGTTGTTTCTCGATTTTGCGTTAGAGATGACCTTTGTTGTGGGTGATACGCGAGGATATTAGACGAATGATTGAGTTGTGTTTAACATGATCATAAGAATGCATGTGTTGTCAATTGATGAGATCCAATCCCAACAAGACTCCGATTATATTCCAGTATTTACTTTATATTCCTGTCTTTATATTTTCTGCCTTTTATTCATGGCTCCTTGAACCTTTTAAACCATACCTTTTAAACAACATGCTTAGAAATGTAGAGACCGTTGAACAGTGTTCTTTCATCGCACCGATCCCCGTGGAGACGATATAAATCCCGGAGGGAATTCCTTCAAAACCAAATTTTTGCTTCTTGCCGCTTAACTGCAGTTTGAACAAAATGGCACTGTTGTCGGGGATTGGTGTTGAGATATTTAAGTGTATTGTAATTGTTTCTATATTTTTCAGCTTTGTATATTTACTTATATTGTATATATTTGTTTCCTTTTATGTTTTCTCTAGTGTGATTAGGAATGATCAGAACTCCCTCTAGAGTGGTTGTTATTTGTATAAAAGCATTCAACGAAGATTCGACCGAGTTTGGATGGCGTTGATAGTATGGAACAAGTGAATATTGTCAAGTTACCTGGTTACTTTTGTTTAGAATTTTAGAATGCTTACGAACTTAAGTCTTTGTGCAAATGAAATTTGTTCCTTTAGCAAATTGTTTGAATGATTGTTTCGCTTAGGACAAAACCATAATTTGTGAGAAAACTTCCATTGTTCACTAAATGCTGGATTACTAATAAACTTTGTTGATTTGTTTGATTCATGCTTTATCTTGTGATTATTGTGAATGTGTGGAAACATTAGAAATGATCAAGGCACTTGTTTATATTGAGCACAACCATGTCCAAATGTAATTTATCCGTGAGTAGAGAGAATTCGTTAACCCCCTTTGAGATTAAACATTGTAAATCTCATTCTAAAATTTGTGAGATTCTAAAAAAATTTCTTGAACCCTTTAATTTCTTTTTATTGTCCTCTTTGGCATAAAAAGCAAAGTGAATTCACTTGAGAGTTGGGTAAAAAGCAAGTTGGAGAGAATGAAAAAGATGGTAGGTTGCTACAAATTTTGAAAAATTCAAGCAAGGATTGAAAAAATTATTGTGTGAGTATGAATGTAAAAAAAAAGGAGAAAAAGAATGCTTGCTTGGAAAAGAAAAATTGTGAAAGGATAAGTTGTGAAATATGGTTTGTGAAGGTTTGCAATTGAGAAACAAATGGAATGAAGTTAGGATATGTAAATAACATGCACAGTGAATGTTTCTTTTGCATCAGCAATTTCATTTCAATGGCCTTAGAAATGTCCCTTGTTTGTGAACCCGACCAAGCTACAACCTTAAAGACCTTAGTGATCTGATTCCTTCCATATTTTCACTTTTGATTATTAGATGTTGTATGAATTGGATTGATTTTGGCATTATTTGTTAGGTGAGTGAAATTTTCCCCGCGGTTGCAAATGCGTAATTTCTTTAATCCTTATTCGAAGAGGAGAGACGGGGTGATTCATTCATGAAAAACATAGTTGTTGACTGATGCATGGCTTGATATTTGCTTTAAGAGTTTAGTTCTTGTGCATTGTTTGATTCTCAACATTTGAAACCATTTCTTGTTTGCATTCTTTGTGTTTGAGGCATTTTATCCATTCTTGGGTGAATTTTATTCTTGAGCAAATCCTCTTGTTGTGAAATGAGAAGCATACTTTGCTTGAGGACAAGCAAAAATCTAGTTGGGGAGAGTTATTAGATGCCAAAATTTGCTTATTTGACCTATCAAATGTTGGCATCTTTCATTATTTTTGTATGTGAATTGAATTGAATCACCTATGTTTTCGATGATATGCTTCATTGTTTGAAAATGTCTTGGTTGCTTTGACTTGTGTCCTATTGTGCAGGAATTAGGCACAAAATAAGTGAAGAGTAAGATACAAGAAATATGGCAAGGAAACCAAGACAGTAGAAAAACATCATAAAACTCGTCGTGCGGAGCTCTCAGCGTACTTCCCCAAAAAAATCATCACCAACTTCGCACAGTGAACTTGCCAGCGAAGACCCTTGGAAGACTGGGTACTGTTCACTCAGAGAGAAAAGAGATTGAAAATCGTTGTGCAAAATTGGAGAGAGATGGTTCACATTTCAAAGAATTGCTTGCACAGCGAAGTTTAGATATTTCTCAAGGGCGGTTTAACTGTTCAGAGGCACCTCAGATGCCTAAATTGATGTTCGCTAGGCGAAGGATCTGTTCGCAGTGTGAACAAAACAAATCTTGAATGTACTATATAAGTACTTTTCTTGTGTTTTAAGTTAAAAATATAGTATTTTCACATCAGAACTTTATCTCTCTTCAATTTTTCAAGCTTATTTTAGAGAGAGAAATACAAACTCTAAGAGGGAGAAGGTAAGATATTAGATCTCTTGTTGAGTTTTGGATGTAATCTTTTGATACTTTATGTAATTCATCTAATATATGTTTGTGAACTAGTTTGGATTCTCTATTGATTGATTATCTTTGATTGCTTATTTTTGGGTCTTGACAAAACCTTTTCACATCTTTGATCTAAGATTTTCATCTATCAATGAACAAACTTTTGACATGGTTTTATAAGTTGATATTCATTGTAACTTCTATTTTATTGTGTTGATTAAGTAGCATGAGTAGGATCAATACGATATTGTGTGGGTGCGTAATAATAGGGAAGAAGAACGATGTTCACAACCATTTGGCAGGTTAAGTGAATATATGTAAAAAGGGTTAAGAGTATGTACGTATTCTGATCATTGTGTTTTATTTAAAATAATCATTAATCCGATATATGTGTCGTCTTAGTTTACCTGTTTATCTTTGATTTAAAACACTATAGACATGTACTCTTCAGATTTGGACCTAGGATGATTACCTGTTAGGTCCTAAACTCTAGACATATATTTAGGCTTAGAATTTGTGTGAGTATCAGTTCCTAATGCTCAGTGTTGTGTTTTTGTTAAGTGAGACATCACCAATGAGACAATACGGTTGTTCTCTTGATGTTGTGTTAGAGATGACCTCTATTGTGGGTGATACGGGAGGATATTAGACGAATGATTGAGTTGTGTTTAACATGATCAAAAGTATGCATGTGTTATCAATTGTTGACATCCAATCCCAACAAGGCTCCGTTTATATTTCAGTCTTTACTTTATATTTTCCGTCTTTATATTTTCTGCATTTTATTCATGGTTCGTTGAACCTTTTAAACAACAAGCTTAGAAATGTAGAGATTGTTGAATGACGTTCTTTCATCGCACCGATCCCTGTGGAGAAGATATAAATCCCGGAGGGAATAACTTCAAAAATAAATTTTTGCTTCTTGCCGCTTAACTGCAGTTTGAACAAAATGGCGTCGTTGCCGAGGATTGGTTTTGAGATACTGAAGTGCATTGCAATTATTTCTATATTTTTAAGCTTTGTATTTTTTTTATATTGTATACATTTGTTTCCTTTTACGCTTTCTCTAGTGTGATTAGGAATGATGAGAACTCCTTCAAGAGTGATTGTTATTTGTATAAAAGCATTCAACAAAGATTCGATCGAGTTTGGATGGCGATTGTAGTATGAAACAAGTGAATATTGTCAAGGTACATGGTTACTTTTGTTTAGAATTTTAGAATGCTTACGAACTTAAGTCTTTGTGCAAATGAAATTTGTTCTTTTAGCAACTTGTTTGAATGATTGTTTCACTTAGGACCAAAACCACAATTTGTGAGGAAACTTCCATTGTTCACTAAAAGCTAGATTACTAATAAACTTTGTTGATTCGTTTGATTCATGCTTTATCTTGTGATTATTGTGAATGTGTGGAAGCATTAGAAATGATCAAGGCACTTGTTTATATTGAGCACAACCATGTCCAAATGTAACTTACCCGTGAGTAGAGAGAATTCGTTAACCCCCTTTGAGCCTAAACAATGTGAATATCATTCTAAACTTTGTGAGATTCTAAATTTTTTTCTTGAACCCTTGAATTTGTTTTAATTGTCCTCTTTGACATAAAAAGCAAATAACATTCACTTTAGGGTTGGGTAAAAAGTAAGTTGGGGAGAATGAAAAAGAAGATGGTAGGTTGCTACAACTTTTGAAAAATTCAAGCAAGTATTGAAAATATTGTTGTGTGAATATGAATGTAAAAAAAAGAGTTAAAGAATGCTTGATTTTAAAAGAAAAATAGTCAAAGAATAAGTTGTGAAATAAGATTTATGAAGGTTTGAAATTGATAAACAAATGGAATGAAGTTGGGATGTGTAAATAACATGTATAGTGAATGTTTCTTTTGCATCAGTAATTTCGTTTCAATGGCCTTAGAAATGTCCCTTGTTGGTGAAACCGACCAAGCTACAACCTAAAAGACCTTAGTGATATTCTTGCTTTCATATTTTCAGTTTTGATTGTTAGATGTTGTATGAATTGGATTGATTTTGGTATTATTTATTAGGTGAGTGAAATTTTCTCCGCGGTTGCAAACGCAAAATTTCTTTAATCCTTATCCGAAGAGGAGAGATTGAGTGATTCATTCATGAAAAATATAGTTGTTAATTGATGCATGGCTTGATATTTGCTTTAAGAGTTTAGTTATTATGCATTGTTTGATTCTCAACATTTGAAACCATTGCTTGTTTGTATTCTTTGTGTCTGAGCCCTTTTATCCATTCTTGGGTGATTTTAGTCTTGAGCAAATCCTCTTGTTGTGAAATGAGAGGCATACTTTGCTAGAGGACAAGCAAAAGTCTAGTTGGGGAGATTTGTTAGATGCCAAACTTTGCTTATTTGACCTATCAAATCTTGGCATCTTTCATTCTTTTTGTAGGTTAATTGAATAGAATCACCTATGTTTTTGATGATATGATTTATTGTTTGAAAATGTCTTGGTTGCTTTGATTTGTGTCCTAATGTGTAGGAATTAGGCACAAAACGAGGGAAGAGTAAGACGCAAGAAATTAGGCAAGGAAACCAAGACAGAAGAAAAACATCATAAAACTCGTCGTGCGAAGCTCTCAGCGTACTTCCCCAGAAAAATAATCACCAACTTTGCACAGCAAACTTGCCAGCGAAGACCCTTGGGAGAATGAGTCTTGTTCACTCAGAGAGAAAAGAGATTGAAACTCGTTGTGTGAACTTGTAGGGAGATGGTTTGCAGTGCAAAGAATTGCTTACACAACGAAGTTAAGATATTTCTCAAGGACGGTTTAACTGTTCAGAGGCACCTCGGGTGCCTAATTTGATGTTCGCTAGGCAAAGGATTTGTTCGCAGTGCGAACAAGACAGATCCTGAATGTACTATATAAGTACTTTTCTTGCTTTTTAGGTTAAAAATGTAATATTTTTCACATTAGAACTTTATCTCTCTTCATTTTTTAAAGCTTATTTTAGAGAAAAAAATACAAACCCTAAGAGGGACAAGGTAAGATCTTAGATCTCTTGTTGTGGTTTGGGTGTAATCTTTTGATACCTTATGTATTTCATCTAATATATGTTTGTGAACTAGTTTGGATTCTCTATCGATTGATTATCTATGATTGCTTATTTGTGGGTCTTGACAAAACCTTTTCACATCTTTGGTCTAAGATTTTCATCTATCAATGAACAAACTTTTGACATGGTTTTATAAGTTGATATTCATTGTATCTTCTATTTTATTGTGTTGATTAAGTAGTATGAGTAGGATCAATACGATATTGTATGGGTGCGTAATAATAGTGATGAAGAACGATGTTCATAACCATTTGGCAGATTAGATGAATACATGTAAAAAGGGTTAAGCGTATGTACCTATTCTGATCATTGTGTTTTATTTAGAACAATCGTTTATCCGATATGGGTGTCGTCTTTGTTTACCTGTTTATCTTTGATTTGAACTGCTATAGACATGTACTATTCAGATCTAGATCTAGGATGATTACATGTTAGGTCCTAAACTCTAGACATAGATTTAGGCTTAGCATTTGTGTGAGTATCAGTTCCTAATTGTTTGTGTTGTGTTTTTGTTGCGTGAGACATCACCAATGAGACAATATGGTTGTTCGCTCGATGTTGCGTTAGAGATGACCTCTATTGTGGGTGACACGTGAGGCTATTAGACAAATGATTGAGTTGTGTTTAACATGATAAAAAGAATACATGTGTTATCAATTGATGAGATCCAATCCCAACAAGGCTCCGTTTATATTTCAGTCATTACTTTATATTTTCCGTCTTTATATTTTCTGCCTTTTATTTATGGTTCATTGAACCTTTTAAACAAACCTTTTATACAACAAGCTTAGAAATGTAGAGACCGTTTAACGGTGCTCTTTCATCGCACCGATCCCTGTGGAGACCATATAAATCCCGGAGGGAATTCCTTCTAAACGAAATTTTTGCTTCTTGTCGCTTAACTGCAGTTTGAACAAAATGATGTCGTTGCCAGGGATTGGTGTTGACATATTGAAGTGCATTGCAATTGTTTCTATATTGTTAAGCTTTATATATTTGTTTATATTGTATATATTTGTTTCCTTTTATGTTTTTTCTAGTGTGATTATGAATGATAAGAACGCCTTCTAGAGTGATTGCTATTTGTATAAAAGTATTCAATGAAGATTCGACCGAGTTTGGATGGCGATGATAGTATGGAACAAGTGAATATTGTCAAGGTACATGGTTACTTTTGTTTAGAATTTTAGAATGCTTACGAACTTAAGTATTTGTGTAAATGAAATTTGTTCTTATAGCAACTTGTTTGAATGATTGTTACACTTAGGACCAAAACCACAATTTGTGAGAAAGCTTCCATTGTTCACTAAATGCTGGATTACTAATAGACTTTGTTGATTCGTTTGATTCATGCTTTATCTTGTAATAATTATGAATGTGTGGAAGCATTAGAAATGATCAAGGCACTTGTTTATATTGAGCACAACCATGTCCAAATGTAATTTTCCCGTGAGTTGAGAGAATTCGTTAACCCCCTTTGAGCCTAAACAATGTGAATCTCATTCTAAACTTTGTGAGATTCTAAAAAAATTTCTTGAACCCTTGAATTTGTTTTAATTGTCCTCTTTGCCATAAAAAGCAAAGAGCATTCACTTGAGGGTTGGGTAAAAAGTAAGTTCGGGAGAATGAAAAAGAAGATGGTAGTTGTAACAACTTTTGAAAAATTCAAGAAGCATTGAAAAAATTGTTGTGTGAATATGAATGTATAAAAAAAGAAGAGAAAATGAATGCTTGCTTGGAAAAGAACTAATAGTGAAAGAATAAGTTGTGAAATAATGTTTGTGAAGGTTTGTGTTGCACCCCAAAATTTGACCAACCGGGTCTCGTATCTGGCTCGATGTTTCGACGCATAACCGCATTCGCATCTGCATATCGCATACATTGCATTTTCATTTGTATTGATTTTATCAGGGATCACAGCCCCCGTCTCGTGTTTCAGGTGTTTTTGATCAGTAGAATCGATTTTTGGGATATTTCGGTGCCCGTTTATTTTTTACCGATTATTTTTGTGTCGTTCGGTGCTCATTTTGTCCCTCTGGGAATTGTGGTGATTTTTCTGGATTTTATAGGATTTTTTAGGGCTTTAGATAGTTTTTAAATCATTTTTTAGGATTTAATAGGACTTTTGATATTTTTAATTCTTTTTAAATCAATTTTTAGCATTTTATAGAATTTAAATTCATTTTAGGATTTAATAGGTTTTAATAGATTTTAATATTTTTTAGAATAATATAGGATTTTCTAGAATATTAATATGATTTTTTAAATAGTTTTAATATAGTTTTAATTCTTTTTTCAGAATATTAGATTTAAATAGATTTTTCTTCTTTTGTAGAATTTAAATAAATAATAGTTTTTTTAGATTTTAATATAGGTTTTATTAGAATATTAGTAGATTAGATTAATTAAGATTAGTTTAGTTAATTGAGGTTAAGTAGGTTTAGGATAATTGGGCTGATTTGTTTTCCATTGCAGGTTTTTGAATTTTTGTTGGGCTTTGTTAATTTTCGCAGGCCCACTAATGAAGTTTTTTGTCCAGAATATTCAGAAAAATCCAGCAATTGAGTCCAGAAAATCCAGCGTCTTCCACAATTTTCCAGCATTCTCTGGAAGACTCCAGAATGTGCCAGCAAATTCATCAGTATAAAGTCCAGAAGCTCACACGTGTCCAGGAGGAGGAGGCCCCACATCTCTGCATCACCACACCGCCACGTATCCCAACCCTCTCTCTCTCTCAGCCACGCTGCCACCACGTGGCACGCATGCACTTTCACCCTCCACCCACTGCACCACGCGTCCACACCACAGCACTTCGCCGGGAATTCCCACCGGCCGCCGTGCATGTACTCCGGCCACCACCAACCCTCACCGGAGCCCCCTAAATCCCCAGATCACTTTTCATCTTCATCTTCTCCAACCTAAACCTCCTTCTCCGGCCACCGTGCAACCCTCACCGGCGAACTCCAATCCCAGAATCCGGTCATCAATCTTCCTCCCTTCATCTTCTTCCTCCCTTCATCATCCTCTCCAGTCCTCATCATCAACAAACCATCATCTCCATCCACAACCGTCAAGGACCATCGTTCAACCACAAACTCCAGAAATCTCCAACACCGTTCATCATCCACCTGCAACTACCTTCAGGTAAATCTTCCACCGTCGTCCTCTCCCAAAAAACTCATCAGAACGAAGAGTTCATCAACGTCACAAGAACTTCAACGAATTTCCAGAAGAAGTTATCAACATCACAAGGCTTCAACGAATCTCCAGAAGAAACTTCAAGAGCAGATGATTCTCCACCGTTTCCAGATTCAACCGTTCAAACTTTCTTCGTAGATCAAGAGTCTTCAGAACCTTCAAGACTGTTCATCGTGATCATCATCACCAGATTTCCAGCAACATGAAGAAGCAAGAACTCCGTTGAACAAATTTCCAAAGCCTTCGTCAAACGAACGTCATCAGAGATTCATTAGGAAGAACGTTCATCACATTTTTTCTCCAGGAGATCTTCATCACGGTCCAAGATCTCTAATCTTCATCTTCATCCCAGAAGATCTTCACCAGAAGCACGCATGAACACGAATCAAGAAGGTTCTGTGAAGAAAATCAAAATAGGAAACGAGACGAAGGTTGAGAGCTATGAGAAGGTAATTTGGAGAGAGGAGATCGAAGGTGAGAAAGGTCCATGGCGACGGCGCTGCAAAGGGAGAAGAAGGAGAAAGTTCTAGGGTTTTCAGACCCTGAGAATGGAGAGAGGAGGGAAGAAGATTGGGCCAGGCCCAATCACAATTTTTTGACACCTCACCCTCACGTGTTTGGCTGCAGATGGGCCTGGGCCCCAATTTTCTCTTGCCAGCACACATTCAATTTTCACACCCCCCCCCCCCCCCTGCTGCGTTTTTTGGAAGGCACATTGGGCTTGGGCCCAATTCAGTTACAAATTTTGTTTTTATTTTATTTCCCTGTTATCCCCTGTAATAGCATTACACCCCCAGCCATTTTGTTATTTTTTATTCTTTTAAAGAACAATAGAAAAAATGAAAAAAAGAAATGAAAAGAAAACATTATGAAAAAAAGAATATAGAAAAATGTGAGAAAAGAAAAATATGTGAAAAAAATAGAGAAAATATTCCAAAAGAAGAGAAAAGAAATGTCATAAAAAATATTGAAAAAAGAAAATCATATTAAAGAAATATTTGAGAAAAAATAGAAAAAGAAAAGAAAAAGAAAATGTGGAGAAAATATTCAAAGAGGAAATATTGTGAGAAAAAAAATAGAGAAAAAATATGTCAAAGAGAAAAGGAGAAAAAAAGAGAAAAAATATTAAAGTGCCGATTTAATATTTTTAAAGCATTTTCTTTTAGGATATTTTCATAGAGAGTATTTTCCCGATCTTTTAGGATAGAATTAGAGGCCCATTTGTTAGGGGGCTATTTTCAGTCGATTTTTCAGGATAGAAAAGGATAGCGTTTCCCAGGAGATTTATTTCAGTATGCAACCATTGTAATCATTTTTCGGAGATTAATAAAACGAGATTTGAGCTGTGGTCCGATAGTAGCCGAACTACAGCTGCTCTGATTCTTCGTACCAGGCGAAGATATGTAGGCATAGGATGCGATATCCTAGCGAGCACACTAACGACTGACCTGTTGTTCTCTCGCGGCTGTGCGATCGAGACTTTCCCGCTGACGATTAATTGAGTACCCTTTTTTCTCTCTTGCCCAAGTGCATTTGAGACCAAGCCATAGTTGTGACCATAGGTTCCCGACCCTGTGAAGCCAGTTGTTTTTCTCACTGCTGTGTGAGAATGTTTGTTTAGCCGTAGTTAGTCTGAACTACGTAAAGCTCTGATCTTCCATCCAGTGGAAGTACGTAGGCACAAGACGCGAGGTCTTGGCGAGCCAATTTTCCCTGTAGTCCCGAACTACGTTGACTCTGACTTTCTCTCTTGAGAATACGTAGGCATAGAGTGCGACGCTCTATCGAGTCAATTCCCTTCCGTTTAGATTTAGCAGTCGTAGATAAGATTGTTTTGCATCTAGTAGACAACCCAAGCAAGCGTGGATCCCGTCGAGTACGACGGACGTGAGGGGTGCTAATACCTTCCCCTTGCGTAACCGACTCCCGAATCCAGGCTATGGTTGCGATGACCATACCTTTTCCCGTCTTTGCGAGGTTTACTTCGAGCGTTTCCTTTCCCGCTCTGAGGGATAAATAACGCACGGTGGCGACTCTCCTGTCAAGCCGGCGCCGATTTTCGCAGTAGCGACAGCTGGCGACTCTGCTGGGGATTGCGATAGTCCCCATGCATGTGGGATCCAACGTCCCCTAAGAGAGAGTCAATCCTAGCGCTTGTTTGCTTGCCTATTTGGGGCTTATTTATCGATATTATCTGTTGCTGTTGGGGTGTTACGGGTGTTCTATGATTGAGATAAGCCGGACCTGGGCTCGAGTATGAGTATACACCTAGATATAGTTGCGGAGAAGTAGTAGACGAACCTGTCTGCTGAGCAGGCGCAGTTCCCTACGAAAATTCGCACTCGGACGAGGTTCTCGCAGAGGTGCTCCTTTCCGGTCCTGAGGATCTGAGGGGAGTCCAGACGTGAGGATTGTCGACTCTGGGAACCGATCAATTGGAAGTCAGCTAAGTGAGGCCTCTTCATGAGATGACGATGCCACTCCTTCTGGGAATCGTATCATTCCTCATGAAAGTCTGTGACGCTGACGACCGCATAGGATGCCGTACCTTGTCAGATATAGGTCCATACCTGTGAATGGGGGGGTTTTTATTTGCAGGAAACTTGACTTCCAACCTACCCTTTATTTTGGTCTTCTTTTCAGAGAACGTCTCCGTCAGCAGCGCAGCAGTATTCAGATTTTGTGTGGGGGCTGTGGTCCCATTGTTTGCTGCATTTTGCATATCATATGCATATCAGTGTTGCATTGCATATCATCCTCCAGCTAGCCAGAGTTCTGATCCAGCCTTTGTTTCCTGAAGGTGATTACCCGGAGTTTGGATTGAGCAGCTGTTGATTGTCAGAAGACCTACCTAGGGGTTGAGTAGATTTGAGCAGAATCAAGTGTCGGAGTCAGCTGAAGATTATTGGTGGCCATGTCTGAAGGCAATTTCCAGTCTCCTAATACCTTGACAGGGTTCACTATGGCGTCCAACCCTCTGTATGATTCCATGGAAGACTTCCCGCAAGTGAACAACGTTGCCGCAGACCAAGTTGTACAGCCTTCTGTTGAGAACCGAGATCGACATGAGCAGTTTGTTGCCCAGAATGAGCGTCCTCCTCCTACCAATCAAGGTGTTGCTTTCCCTGTGATGAATTACCGAAGAGATATTCCAGCAGCTGGTATGGTAGATCCAAGAGCCCTTGACGAAGGTAGAAGAGTCCGAGTGTTGGAAGAGCAAATGAAAGCTTTGAAAGCCAAAGATGCTGTCAACCTGGATGCTGTAGGCATGTGTTTGGTTCCTGACCTGGTGTTGCCTTACAAGTTCAAAATGCCGAAGTTCGAGAAGTACACGGGAGATAGCTGTCCAAAGCTGCATTTGATGATGTTCTGTCGAAGAATGACTGCGTTTGTGCGAGATGATAAGTTGATGATCCATTGCTTTCAAGATAGTCTGACTGGGGCATCTTTGAGGTGGTATATGCAGTTAGAGAAGAATCAGATTCAGTCATGGATGGATTTAGCCAGAGCTTTTCTGAAGCAGTACGATTACAACCTAGACATTGCTCCTTATCGCATGCATTTGCAAGAGTTGTCTCAAGAGATCAATGAACCTATCAGGAGGTATGCTCAGAGATGGAGAGAATTTGCTGCTAGAGTGCGTCCCCCGCTGTTAGACCAAGAGCTGGCAAGCATGTTTGTGGATTCCCTACAATATCCGTACTTCAAAAGATTGCTCGGAGTTCCGGCAAGTTTCTCTGACGTGGTAGCATTAGGAGAACGCCTTGAGTACTCCATAAGAATGGGGAAAATTCAGATTACTCCATATGATCAAGCTGGTGAAACTGAATACCCTTGTGACTATCAGAGTGAAGAAGAAGTGGTGATCAATTCAGTCATGCCAAAGATTGAATATCCTCGAAGCGAATCAGTGAATTTTGTTGGTTCATCATCTTATCAGAGATCAGTACCTCCTGTGGCTTGCTATACTGAACAGACAGCCGTGCCTGGGGCACTCTATCAGGAATCTTATGTCGCTTCCATTGCAAATCAGCGAACTCGTGGCCGAGGTTATCAGAATCAGCGTCAGAATCAGAACAGACCTCGCAACAACTTGGAACGAAGGAAAGCTCCTTTTCACCCCGTGCCGATGCCGTATAGCCAGTTGCTACCGTCTTTAATCCAGAAGTCTTTAGTGGAGCCGAAAGCTCTTAAACCAGTTCCAGAACCTTACCCTCCTGGGTACAATCCCCACGTTCAGTGTGGTTATCATGGTGGCTCACCGGGGCATTCAACGGAAGATTGTAAAGCATTTCAGGCGAAGGTACAGCAGTTGGTTGATCAGGATCGCATTTCCTTTCGAGAAGGGTTTCTGTTTGTTCATCCTAACCGCTCAGCTGTCTAAGCTCGCAGATTCAGAGGGTCTATTCTCCAGCAAAAGCCAGTGGTTCAGACAGGCAGGCGCCTCAGCAGTGGCAGTTCTCAAGCTTTTATATCATTTGCATTTGTAGTTTCTTTTCTGTTAGTTACTACCTGCTTTTTAGCATTGTATGTTTCGAATGGTGATAATAATAAAGTGACTATGCATTTTTCTGAATTAATCATGTCGCTGTCGCTCATTTACTGCATTGCACTGACACTTGCATTTATTTCACTCCATTTTTTCGCTGTGACTAGCAAAGTTAGGAGGGAGGATGACGAAACTGAAACTCATAACCAATGATTGTATGCTTTCAGATAAAGACCTTACCGATGACGTACAAGGCATTATTTCAAATTCCCCAAACACTGGAGATATAAGGAGTTAGTCCCTTGTTAACCACTTCGAGCCAGGAAGTAGAAGTTTTTTCGGACTTTTAAACCCTCACATCTTAACCCGGGGCAGGGTAGTTGTCAGTTAGCTTGACCGAGCATTCAAGTCTTACAGAGGAGTGTTGTCTTTCGAGGACCAATCAGTTGATACCTTTCAAGAGGTCATACCTCACCAATCAGGAGTGAGACAGTTACAATCCTTTCGGAGCAATCAAGACAACCAGTGTCACACGACTTTGTTCCAAAAGAAAGAAAGAAAGAAAGCCCGCTAAGTAAAAAAAGGGGAAAGAAAAGCTAGAAAGCTAATACTTAGGCAAAAATCAGGGCATCCCGCTGGACTTCAAGAGAAATCAAAAGAAATCGAAAAGAACTCAAAATGAGTCGGTCCAGGCAAAAATTAGGGAACCAAAAGAATGAAAAAGAGGGATTAAAAAGAAAATTTTCCCAGCAAATCACAAAGTCGTGTACACAGACACCGAAAGCGAAGAAGGAGTAACTGTCACTCTAGAAGAAAAGCTTGTGAATGCCTTAACTGTGGTTCTTACCATTCAACATACTTCTCGAAGAGGCGAGTGCTTGTGCCAGGTTAACTGAACCTTAGGATCGGAGATCATCACGTAGACAGGGTGGGTACAAATCACAATTTGAGCCAAATATCCTTTGTTTCACGAACCGTGAACCCGACCACGATACAACCCTTAAAAGACCTAATTGAGGTAGGGTTAGTCTGAAGCGCATTACGATAAGGTTGAGTAACCTGACTCCTTCTTGACTTGCTAGTCACATCCTTGTTGTATTTTCACTGACCACGTAAGCACCACGTTTGAACTTTGGTTCATTCGTCACTCTCAATCATGCATGTAAATGAGTGACAGCTCAAATTTTTTCAAAATCTGCATAACCACTGCATTAAGATTACTATTCGTGAACAGACGACTCTAATTGCAGTTTAGTAGTTGGCATGAAAGAAATTCCAGGGAGTAATCAAATAGGACTGAGTAATCCAGCAGTCTGAACCAGAATGGTGTATGTTGTGGAAGCCTTGTGAATCAGGGGCATTATCTTCCAGTAAGTTCAGTATCAGTCAGTCTGAGGACAAGTCCCGAAGTTCCAGTTGAGCAGGGGCAGTTTGTTTGAGGAGCAGTTGATCAGAAGGAGTCTTCTCAAGACCCAGTCAGGGGCAATTATGCAGAGCGCTGAGATTTGAAAGCAGGTACTTCAGGTGGATAATCAGATCAGGTTAAGTCGCTAGAACGCTCATTCAGGGGCAAGTCATCGCAGAGAATGTTGAAATCAACTGGGTTGTTAGGTGTTTAATTGGAGATTGAATTCTTTTGTCGTGTAGATATCGGGGCAAGTATTCTCGAAGTATTCTCGTAGCAAGTTGTTCGGAGCAGGTATTCCCAAGAGTTAGATTGGGGCAAGGTGCATTGTAATGGGGCAAGTTGTGCAAGCCAGTCTTTCATCCCCCAGCTGAGTGTACCAGGGGCAAGTTATTCAAACCAGCTTGTTTATCCCCAGCCAGAGTTGAGTATCGGGGAATCATGTCAATACCCTTATCGAAAACCTTTCAAATAAGAAGGTCTTGTTGTCGTTGGATCATTATCCTGCAGTTTAAACCTGTTGCGTGTCAGTAACCAGTTGTTTCCAAAGTCCAGTTCTCGCCTGGCAAATCGGTAACCAGTTCTCGTCTGGCCCACTTTCCGTAAGCATCAGTTCCCGTCCTGGTGCAGTTTATTGTAAGCATCAGTTCCCGTCCTGGTGCAGTTTATTGGTAACCAATTCTCGTTTGGTCACCGTTTCTTCAAAAGTTGTATCAGTTCTCGCCTGGTACATGTCATCGCGTAATCAGTTCTCGTGTGTTCTACCCTATATGTTATACCAGTTCTCGCCTGGTGTACGTTAGCTTTCAGCCAGTTCTCGCCTGGTTGTCTATACCTTAGCTTGTTGTCCAGTCAGCCCGTCTGGTTCAAAAACACAAAAATCAATTTTCCTAACCTATTTCCCTATCAGTTCTCGCCTGGTAGTCTACCTTTGAATGCTAGTTCTCGTCTAGTATTTTCCACATCTTTCACTGTGTACATAATCCATGTTTATTCTAAACCAAAAAAAAAAATCTAAAAGAGATCTGACACAGTATTTCCCAATGACCCGCATGTCGTCATGTTCCCCGATACGAAGCTCGACGGATGCCAGTGCTCCGAGTAATGTTTGAAGTCCTTGTGGATGTTGTTAAATCAGAATTGCCGCTCTTCAGCAGATGAAAGTTGCTTATTATCCCCGGAAGAGTCGAGATTGTCTTTTACCCCGTATCAGAGTAGGATCAGGAGTATCTTCAGCAGATTAAGATTGATATCCTTGATAGTAGGAGCATTTCCAGCAGTGTGCTGCGCGTAATCAACCTCAGTTTGGGTCAATCCCCGCAGAGCGCAATCAGTTGCCAATGGTTTGAAGAAAGCATCCCCGAGCAGAGTTCTCTCTCTTTCCCCAGTGAAGTCGTCAAGCAGGGTTGCCTCTTCATTTCTCCAGCAGGGCAGTTATCCCCAACGGATTTGATGTCTCGTTTCCAGCATTTATTTTGCTGAGACGATTCTGTGACTTCAGGTCATCCCCAGTAGAGTTGACGTTTCCTTCGGCATTTATTTTGCCAAGTGGTTTTCAGACCTGGTGTTCTCTGGCAGCTCGAGCCTGCATTAGCATTTGCATATATAGTCATAGCGTTTATACAAGCATATAGCATATCCATGCCGTCTGGGCCTCGCATTTTCAAACAAAACACATAGCATATCCATGTCATGTAGGGCATTGCATCATTATCAAGCATACGCATGTCGAAACATAGACCAAGATGGTTACCTATTGGATTTCGAATTTGTTCACCTGCAGAGTTGTGTGGTTCAGCTTCTCGTCTTCCCCAGCGGAGTGATTCTTCATTTGGTTGTTACGTCAGCATCGGAAAAAAACAACAACAACAACAACAAAGATTGACATATATCAGACTTCTGAAGCTGCCCCCCTTTGTCAAAACAGGTGCCAGGCAGTTCCATTCAGATTTCCTCAGGAGAATTTGTCCTCAAGTTCGCAATGAACTGTGAGTTGACCAGATTTGATCCCATGAGAGAGATGGGAATCAAAGTGTTTGCTTTATGAAGCATTATTTCAATACTTGTGGCGTCACACAGGTGTTGAGAAGGAGAAGAAAATTTTATCAGAAAATTGACCAGATGTTGCCGTTACAACCAAACTTCAGTTTATTGGAAGCTATTCCTCAAGCAGCTTTGCAGTATATTCTTGCGGTTGGCAAATTTCAGGGTTCCATTTGTATTCAACCGTCATCTACCTTGAATGTTTGAAGGCTGAGCGCTCTTCACCCATTCAGGTCGAAGTCGCTTGAATAAGGGCAGCTGTTGCACCCCAAAATTTGACCAACCGGGTCTCGTATCTGGCTCGATGTTTCGACGCATAACCGCATTCGCATCTGCATATCGCATACATTGCATTTTTCATTTGTATTGATTTTATCAGGGATCACAGCCCCCGTCTCGTGTTTCAGGTGTTTTTGATCAGTAGAATCGATTTTTGGGATATTTCGGTGCCCGTTTATTTTTTACCGATTATTTTTGTGTCGTTCGGTGCTCATTTTGTCCCTCTGGGAATTGTGGTGATTTTTCTGGATTTTATAGGATTTTTTAGGGCTTTAGATAGTTTTTAAATCATTTTTTAGGATTTAATAGGACTTTTGATATTTTTAATTCTTTTTAAATCAATTTTTAGCATTTTATAGAATTTAAATTCATTTTAGGATTTAATAGGTTTTAATAGATTTTAATATTTTTTAGAATAATATAGGATTTTCTAGAATATTAATATGATTTTTTAAATAGTTTTAATATAGTTTTAATTCTTTTTTCAGAATATTAGATTTAAATAGATTTTTCTTCTTTTGTAGAATTTAAATAAATAATAGTTTTTTTAGATTTTAATATAGGTTTTATTAGAATATTAGTAGATTAGATTAATTAAGATTAGTTTAGTTAATTGAGGTTAAGTAGGTTTAGGATAATTGGGCTGATTTGTTTTCCATTGCAGGTTTTTGAATTTTTGTTGGGCTTTGTTAATTTTCGCAGGCCCACTAATGAAGTTTTTTGTCCAGAATATTCAGAAAAATCCAGCAATTGAGTCCAGAAAATCCAGCGTCTTCCACAATTTTCCAGCATTCTCTGGAAGACTCCAGAATGTGCCAGCAAATTCATCAGTATAAAGTCCAGAAGCTCACACGTGTCCAGGAGGAGGAGGCCCCACATCTCTGCATCACCACACCGCCACGTATCCCAACCCTCTCTCTCTCTCAGCCACGCTGCCACCACGTGGCACGCATGCACTTTCACCCTCCACCCACTGCACCACGCGTCCACACCACAGCACTTCGCCGGGAATTCCCACCGGCCGCCGTGCATGTACTCCGGCCACCACCAACCCTCACCGGAGCCCCCTAAATCCCCAGATCACTTTTCATCTTCATCTTCTCCAACCTAAACCTCCTTCTCCGGCCACCGTGCAACCCTCACCGGCGAACTCCAATCCCAGAATCCGGTCATCAATCTTCCTCCCTTCATCTTCTTCCTCCCTTCATCATCCTCTCCAGTCCTCATCATCAACAAACCATCATCTCCATCCACAACCGTCAAGGACCATCGTTCAACCACAAACTCCAGAAATCTCCAACACCGTTCATCATCCACCTGCAACTACCTTCAGGTAAATCTTCCACCGTCGTCCTCTCCCAAAAAACTCATCAGAACGAAGAGTTCATCAACGTCACAAGAACTTCAACGAATTTCCAGAAGAAGTTATCAACATCACAAGGCTTCAACGAATCTCCAGAAGAAACTTCAAGAGCAGATGATTCTCCACCGTTTCCAGATTCAACCGTTCAAACTTTCTTCGTAGATCAAGAGTCTTCAGAACCTTCAAGACTGTTCATCGTGATCATCATCACCAGATTTCCAGCAACATGAAGAAGCAAGAACTCCGTTGAACAAATTTCCAAAGCCTTCGTCAAACGAACGTCATCAGAGATTCATTAGGAAGAACGTTCATCACATTTTTTCTTCAGGAGATCTTCATCACGGTCCAAGATCTCTAATCTTCATCTTCATCCCAGAAGATCTTCACCAGAAGCACGCATGAACACGAATCAAGAAGGTTCTGTGAAGAAAATCAAAATAGGAAACGAGACGAAGGTTGAGAGCTATGAGAAGGTAATTTGGAGAGAGGAGATCGAAGGTGAGAAAGGTCCATGGCGACGGCGCTGCAAAGGGAGAAGAAGGAGAAAGTTCTAGGGTTTTCAGACCCTGAGAATGGAGAGAGGAGGGAAGAATATTGGGCCAGGCCCAATCACAATTTTTTGACACCTCACCCTCACGTGTTTGGCTGCAGATGGGCCTGGGCCCCAATTTTCTCTTGCCAGCACACATTCAATTTTCACACCCCCCCTGCTGCGTTTTTTGGAAGGCACATTGGGCTTGGGCCCAATTCAGTTACAAATTTTGTTTTTATTTTATTTCCCTGTTATCCCCTGTAATAGCATTACACCCCCAGCCATTTTGTTATTTTTTATTCTTTTAAAGAACAATAGAAAAAATGAAAAAAAGAAATGAAAAGAAAACATTATGAAAAAAAGAATATAGAAAAATGTGAGAAAAGAAAAATATGTGAAAAAAAATAGAGAAAATATTCCAAAAGAAGAGAAAAGAAATGTCATAAAAAATATTGAAAAAAGAAAATCATATTAAAGAAATATTTGAGAAAAAATAGAAAAAGAAAAGAAAAAGAAAATGTGGAGAAAATATTCAAAGAGGAAATATTGTGAGAAAAAAAATAGAGAAAAAATATGTCAAAGAGAAAAGGAGAAAAAAAGAGAAAAAATATTAAAGTGCCGATTTAATATTTTTAAAGCATTTTCTTTTAGGATATTTTCATAGAGAGTATTTTCCCGATCTTTTAGGATAGAATTAGAGGCCCATTTGTTAGGGGGCTATTTTCAGTCGATTTTTCAGGATAGAAAAGGATAGCGTTTCCCAGGAGATTTATTTCAGTATGCAACCATTGTAATCATTTTTCGGAGATTAATAAAACGAGATTTGAGCTGTGGTCCGATAGTAGCCGAACTACAGCTGCTCTGATTCTTCGTACCAGGCGAAGATATGTAGGCATAGGATGCGATATCCTAGCGAGCACACTAACGACTGACCTGTTGTTCTCTCGCGGCTGTGCGATCGAGACTTTCCCGCTGACGATTAATTGAGTACCCTTTTTTCTCTCTTGCCCAAGTGCATTTGAGACCAAGCCATAGTTGTGACCATAGGTTCCCGACCCTGTGAAGCCAGTTGTTTTTCTCACTGCTGTGTGAGAATGTTTGTTTAGCCGTAGTTAGTCTGAACTACGTAAAGCTCTGATCTTCCATCCAGTGGAAGTACGTAGGCACAAGACGCGAGGTCTTGGCGAGCCAATTTTCCCTGTAGTCCCGAACTACGTTGACTCTGACTTTCTCTCTTGAGAATACGTAGGCATAGAGTGTGACGCTCTATCGAGTCAATTCCCTTCCGTTTAGATTTAGCAGCCGTAGATAAGATTGTTTTGCATCTAGTAGACAACCCAAGCAAGCGTGGATCCCGTCGAGTACGACGGACGTGAGGGGTGCTAATACCTTCCCCTTGCGTAACCGACTCCCGAATCCAGGCTATGGTTGCGATGACCATACCTTTTCCCGTCTTTGCGAGGTTTACTTCGAGCGTTTCCTTTCCCGCTCTGAGGGATAAATAACGCACGGTGGCGACTCTCCTGTCAAGCCGGCGCCGATTTTCGCAGTAGCGACAGTTTGCAATTGAGAAACAAATGGAATGAAGTTGGGATGTGTAAAAAACATGTACAGTGAATGTTTCTTTTGCATCAGCAATTTCGTTTCAATGGCCTTAGAAATGTCCCTTGTTTGTGAACCCGACCAAGCTACAACCTTAAACACCTTAGTGATCTTCTTGCTTCCATATTTTCACTTTTGATTGTTAGATGTTGTATGAATTGGATTGATTTTGGCATTATTTGTTAGGTGAGTGAAATTTTCCTCGCGGTTGCAAATGCGTAATTTCTTCAATCCTTATTCGAAGAGGAGAGAAAGAGTGATTCATTCATGAAAAAAATAGTTGTTGATTGATGCATGGATTGATATTTGCTTTAAGAGTTTAGTTCTTGTGCATTGTTTGATTCTCAACATTTGAAACCATTGCTTGTTTGCATTCTTTGTGTTTGAGCCATTTTATCTATTCTTGGGTAAATTTTAGTCTTCAGCAAATCCTCTTGTTGTGAAATTAGAAGCATACTTTGCTTGAGGACAAGCAAAAATCTAGTTGGGGAGAGTTGTTAGATTCCAAACATTGCTTATTTGACCTATCAAATATTGGCATCTTTCATTCTTTTTGTAGGTGAATTGAATTGAATCACCTATGTTTTTAATGATATGCTTTATTGTTTGAAAATGTCTTGGTTGCTTTGATTTGTGTCCTATTATGCTGGAATTAGGCACAAAACAAGTGAAGATTAAGACGCAAGAAATTGGGCAAGGAAACCAAGACAGTAGAAAAACATCATAAAACTCATCGTGCGAAGCTCTCAGTGTACTTCCCCAGAAAAATCATCATCAAATTTGCACAGCGGACCTGCTAGCGAAGACCTTTGGAAGATTGGGTACTGTTTACTCAGAGAGAAAACAGATTGAAACTCGTTTTGTGAACTAGTAGCGAGATGGTTCGCAATGAAAAGAATTGTTTGCACAGCGAATTTTAGATATTTCTCAAGGGCGGTTTAACTGTTCAGAGACAAAATTATAGGTCAATTTGATTGGAAAAAGCATTTTAGAAACAATGGCAATATTACATTTTTGGTTTGAGGTCAAATTCATGCACTTCCATTTTGTTACTTCATGATGAAGTAACATATCAAACTTGGATCATTGGATTGCAAACAAGGGAATAATCACCACCAACCAATTCAATATCTCATGAGATGATGATTGCAAGCAAACTCAGGCCAGAATAGAGCAAATACACGACTGTTGCATATGGTATTTTGAAGGAGAAATTGAAATTGAAAATCTCATATGGAAGGTTACAGAAGGTTCTGGATGATTCCTTTAGCTTCTATATAACCATTAGAGTGTGTTCAACAAGCTTTTTGGAAGAGATTGAAGCCTGAAGCAGAGAGTGGAGTTGAATTTTCCTGCAAGTTGAAATCGTATTCTGAGTTCAAGGCCAATTCAAGAGAAATTGAAGATTGCATCAGCTTCAAAGGAAGATTTGGAGTGAATCTGGATCACATTGAAGGCTGAATCGAGCAAGGAGTGTGACTGTTCTTCATCTGAAACCAGGTTGGTACAAATCAACTTCTTGCATAATTTAGGAAGTGTTAGGTAGAAACCTTCATGTGGTTAGGATCATAGTATGACATAGATGGATTTTGGATGGTTAATTGCAACTTTAGAGACAATTTAGGGTGAACTCCATTTTCGGTTGAGATTGTAATTTCAAGATTCAGGCGTTTTTAGAGTGAATAAATGCTATGTTTGAATTGTTGGAGAAATTCTGGTTAAGTTTCATGTAAAGATCGTGGCAAATGGATGTGTGTAGAGGAAGTTAGGGTTGTGCAGGGTGACCGGAGATGTCACCGGCGGTGACCGTGGGTTGCGCGCGAAGTTGCAGGGTTTGAATGAAGAAGATGAAGTCTGGGCAGTCCGTTCGTGTTAAGACCTTGACTCAGTCTATCCATCCTAGCGCGTGTGTTGAGCCACGTAACCCCTCCCCTCAACGCAGCGTTTTACTTAGTCAGAAATCCAAGCTTTGAACCTTCGCTGGGTGAACCAAACGTGCGTGGGATCGAATCTTGACATGGACTCTTTTTTTCCTTTGTTATTTTCTGAAGAGAACACAAGGGAATTCATAGCGCATGGGCCTTGGTATTTGCTTGATATCCACACCCCCCCATCGGGCCCAACCCACATTATGAACTGGTTATATTTGCTATTCACCACGCAGCTTTTATTAATTTCCATTGTTTTTCTTTATTTTACTCATTTCATATAGTTTAGGAATTAATTCATAATAAATAGGAAAATTAGTCAATTAATTCCATATTTTCCCCCCTGATTCATGATTGAATCTAGAAATTTAAGCAATTAAAAGATTAGGAATTCATGCATTTTTTATTTTAATTGAATTTTTTGTACCTTTATTTGATAATAATTCATAATGGTTGATACCTTGACTTGTAGATTTTGGTGTGATCATTTGATGATGATTATTGGACTGATTTTTGTGTGTAGCTAGTTTAGACATGTATGCTCCTCTAGTATTTTTCTCACATTTTTGTGAAGAAGTTTAGGGCTGTCTTTTGTATTGAACTTTAGGTGCTCTAGTTTTAGGGTTTAACCTTGGTACCCCATAGTTTAGGATTTAATTCTAGGACTTATTGGATGATTTGATCTCTGGAATTAACATGGTAGAGTCATGATTGACTTAGGTTCCCATAGTTATTTTTGTAGGATTTTACAATTGGTTTTAGTATTTTAGTTAGGATTAACTTTAGTACTAGGTTTTAGGTGATCCTAACTTGCTAACTCAACTAGAATGACTTCATTAGTGCCCTTAGATTAGGGTGTGGCTTCCCTTGCTCTTGGATGATGATGAAGACATGTGTGGGCTGCTGTGGAATGCATGATGGAGCTTGGACTTGAAGTTTGCTCTCCCTTTTGTGTAGTTTATTTAGGGTTAAAGATTAGGGTTTTATGGAGATCTCTTATAATAGATTTTCTTCCTTCATGAAACATGGAAGGTGTTGATCACTTCCATTCCTCCCTATGATGTAAGGTCCCATTGTGAAGGCCCCATCCCTCCTTTGGTAGGATGAGTGGCTCCTCACAAAGTGGTAGAACCTTTGAGGGTTCCTTTCCTTGATGGTGGAGTGCTTAGAGGTGACCTTTGGTCTTCACTTTACTTTCCACTATCCACACCTTGCTCTTGTTAGATGAATCTTTCTCCCTTGATAAAGGATGGAGTTCCTTGTTAGAAGATTGAAGATGCTAGAGGTTGCCACTTCCCTGTGTTTGAAGACTTTCTTTGGAGCTGAGGCTTGAAGACCCAGGAGAACAAGTTGACACTTGTGAAGAAAATTAAATTGAGATTAAAGAAAGAGCTGAAGCTTGAAGGAGAAGGACAAGTTGATACTTGTGTTTGATGTATTGAAAGCTTGAAGAAGCAGGTTGATACTTGCTATTGAAGATGAAAGTCTTGAAGAACAGTTACAGACTGAAGACTGAACTGCTGTCAGAGGACTGCTTTGCTGTGAAGATGTGGGAGCGGTTGATCTGCTTTCTTTCCTGTCTGTTTGATTTCTGTGCAACTGTATTGATGTGGCTTGTTTGATTTGCTTGATGCATTAGAATAAGTTCATGTTTGGATTCTTTTAAGCTAGGAGCATGATTGCACTAGAGGTTGAGTTGCTTTCTCTGCTTGTATTTTTACTGTATGGCTTTGCTTGCTGGTATTCGGTAGAGCTTCGCTCCCTTGCCTGTGTGGTTTGTGATTTGCTTGATGGCATTTTATTTTCCTTTATGATTGTAGTTATTCATACTTTTCTTGAGGTTGAGACGAGCTTGTGGAGGCTAATGCCCCACACACATTTCCTCCCTCACTTGCATTTCATGCATTTACAGTCATTTACTGTTTACTGTTTAAGCTGATGCTTTATCTGTTTCTGTTTATCATTGAAATGATCCCCTAGGAATCTCACTTCCTTTGATAAGGAAGTGATGATTAGAACTTTAGGTTGAAACCTATGCATGATAACTTCTAGGAGATCCCTGTTTCAAACCTCAACCATAGGATGAATCCTTGGCATGACAACATTAGGACTTGATAGTCTCCCTATAGTTGTCCTTCTCTCTTCTCATCTCAAACAACAGTAAAAAACGTAATAAAGGCAAGTTAGTATAAGCGCGTTACGAGCCTTAAGCTACTTGGGTAATGATAATTGAGCGGCCTCCTCTCAATCGTCTAGAATGTTTAGTATACGTCCTTTGGACGATATGCGATGCATTCGTTCCCAGGTCATAGTCTCTAGTGCTATACAAACTACAAACAACCATAAAAAAACAGTTCTTCCATAAAAGACAGAAAAGAAACTTCAAACCTTTTTGCCCCGTGGGCCCATAAGTCAAAGGAAGCTTTTCTGAAGAAAAGAGTGTCATTAACTCCCAGTTCTACCACAAACGGTAACGCCTAAGTCTCCAAGGGTCGAGCTGCGTACACCAGACTGCTGGAACTGTTTGTTAACCCTACTCGAAAAAACAGATGAATCTGAATTCCCGTAATCCGTATTATCCCGAACTACGTAAGCTCTGATCTCTCATACCTGTTGAGAGTACGTAGGCACAATACTGATGTATTGGCGAGCCACCTTCCCCGTAACCCGTAGTTAGTCGAACTACGTTGACTCTGATTTCTCATTCTCTGATGGGAATACGTAGGCATAAAGCGTGACGCTTTGCCGAGTCATTTTCTTTTCTTTTATACCGGCCTTGATAGGTAGATAGATAAAACCAACCCGTCAGATAAATACAACAAGTGTGGATCCCATCGAGTATGATGGACGTGAGGGGTGCTAATACCTTCCCCTTGCGTAACCGATTCCTGAACCCAGACAATGGTTGCGATGACCTTGTCTTATACCTTTTCGTCAGGTTTTTCCGATCATTTCCTTTCCTGTTCTGAGGTATAAATAACGAAAGGTGGCGACTCTTCTGTTTTTCCGGTACCTTATTTTCGCGGAAGCGACAGCTGGCGACTCTGCTGGGGACTTGATATTTTTCTGGGATCCAGCGTCCCTTATGCGAGTCAATTTGGGGATCCAACGTCCCCCGCGAGAGTCAATCCTAGCGCTTGTATGATTACTTGTTGGGTTGTGTTTATTTATCGCATTTTACTTCCCGCATTTTATTTTCAGTATGATATGTGTCGCTACTGCGAAAATCGGCGCCGGCTGAACAGAAGAGTCGCCACCGTGCGTTATTTATCCCACGGGAGGGAAAGGAAACGCTCAGAGTAAACCTCGCACAAAACGGGGAAAAGGTATGGTCATCGCAACCATAGCCTGGGTTCGGGAGTCGGTTACGCAAGGGGAAGGTATTAGCACCCCTCACGTCCGTCGTACTCGACGGGATCCACGCTTGTTTTCGGGTATGGATTGTTATTCTATCTAAACTATAGGTCAAGGGCGAAAAAGAAAATAAAACTGAAAATAAAAAAGACTCGGCAAAGTATCGCACTTTATGCCTACGTATTCCCGTCTGGAACGAGAAATCAGAGTCAACGTAGTTCGCCTACCTACGGGAAAGGAGGGGAAGGTTGCTCGCTAGGATATCGCATCCTATGCCTACGTACTTCCACACTGCATGGAAGATCAGAGCAAACGTAGTTCGGGCCACGTACGACACAGGTCTGTCCTTGATTGATTTTATTCCTTCTGAAAAAGGTTTTTCTGATTATCAGTCCAAGAGGACAAAAACGACGTCTTGATGAGTTCACATTCTTTTACGGAAGAAGTGTCTTTTATTGTGTTTGAAATCTTTATGTGTTTTTCTGTTTGTTTTGAGAAAGAAAGAGACAGAACTCTAACCTACGGTTGCGAAGGGAAACAAACTAACCTAATGTTATCATGCATGGGTTAAGACCTAGTGTCTATCATGCTCCTCTCTTGCACAGAGAGAAACAGAGATCCTACGGGATAGGCAGAAACAGAAACAATAACAGATATATACAGTAAAACAGTAAAATGCATGGATGCAACAGCACAAGCGAGGCAAGGGAGTCCCACTCAACCTCGAACCTAGAAAACAATAGGCGAAAGTGAACAGGCTTCACTTTCAACCCAACAGGGTAAACAGCAAACAATACAGTTCAGAAAACCAATCAATACATCAGCAAATGAAATACAGCAAAAGAAACAGCATCAGCAGCTCTGAATCAACATCTGGCTTCAAGTAATCTCCAATCAGCTACAGGCTTCAACAAGCATCAATCTCCATCTTCATGGCCTTCAGACAAGGGCTTTGATCATCAGTCTTCCATCTGCAATGGCTTTTCTTCAAGCTCAAACCTCCAGGATGAGGGATCAGTCACAAGAGTGAATGGGTGTTAAGCAATCAGCTGACTACCAAAGGTGGTGAACAGACTGCTTCTAACACAAGAGACATTTTCTCTCAAGAGTTCTATCTCATAGACACTATCACCAAGCCTTCCAAAGGAAGGGGGTGAGTGTCTTAGAGAGACTCTGAATCACAGAGAAGAATGGATGCAGACAAGGCAATCCATGTTTGAGAAACAATCATTCTAATCTAGAGCTCTGCCTAGCTCCTAAACCCTAATCTCCTCAGCATCTGATAGCAAGAAACTCCTCCTCAACTCTGACAGTTGATCTTCAATCTTTGAATCTCCAATAGCTTCATCTTCACAAATCTTCAGCTTCCCCAGGGCCCCAGACAAACCCAATACCCATACAAACAATCAATAAACCCCAGAGGGCACACCACACCAAACAACAGATATACAGACAGTAATAATAGCAGTAGGGGAATCCTAACTGTTCTCTAAGGGATCTAATAACTACCCATAACCCATATAGTCCCATAACTAATCTATTCAAACCCTAAGTCCTAAGGGAAATGAAATCAAACTCCTAAGTTGTCACCTAAAACCCTAGTTTTGTTCATGATATTCAAGCATTTATTAATCACCTAAAATTAACCTCTAAAAATGGGAACTAAAATATTTCTACAAGCCTAATATCTCATCTAAACAATATGAAAAGAGTGATCAAAAAATATCAAAGCATGTGAGAGAACAAAAATCATAAAAATGATGCATGAAATGAATTATTTAATATGACATTTATTTAGAAAATATGTAAAAAATATGAAATAAAACTAAAAATGAAATTTTATTTTCCTATAATATTCTAGACATTTTAATGAAAATATGGTAAAAAGAATGGATTAAAAAGCATTTTTTATGAATTAGTTATGATTTTATGAAAATTGGTAAAATAATAATGGAATTAAGAAAATTAAATGAATTAAAATGAGGGGGGTTAGAATATCAATTCGCTCCAGTTGATTATCCATGATGGGCCAACAATGGGGGTGCATATAGCGCTTACACTAGGCCCAGAAAAACACTCAGCATTAGTTGAAAATGAAAACGCCAGCTGGGGGTGAGAAAAGTAGTGAAATCACGTTAGAAATTGCATTGGGCTTGGTTTAGGGGGGTGGGGATAACACAATCCAATCAGGCCCGCCCGTTTCATTTAATGAAACGGCGCGTTTTGGCCAAAACATTTCCCTCCATATTCTGAATTGAATCTCAGCCCTAGGATGGCCTCACAAGTCAAAGGTCCAACAACAGATAAACGGCCATGATTGCATCTTCTCCAATGGCTCTGTTAGAAACTAGGGTTTCACCATGAAACCTCCATGCACGAGCAAGTTCAACTCAACTGTTCTCCTTATCCAGGCCACGAATCACGATGCTATAAACATGAAAAACATGCTAAATCTCTCCCTCTTCAATCCTGTGGTTTTAATTCAATCTGAAACTCAATAAATCCCTCAACCCGATAGCATCAATTTCTGATCACCATGGAAGTGCACTGATATGCACCAACTCAATTCTTCCTCAAACTTACCCTAATCTAACCTATAACTAATAGAGATTAATCTGATCAATCAAGCTAACATTCTAGTGGCTTAACCTAAGAGTTCTTCACCTTAACAGTTTGTTACACCTGTTAACAACCATCACCAAACCTCTCCAAATTCATCTAAACTAATCTCCTAACCACCTAGATCAAATCTACACTAACAACAACATGCCTAACTAACTGAATCGGGCACTTGGAGTGAAAACATACCTGATGTGAAACCTTGCAAACAGCTATGGAGATTGAAGATCTGAGGCTTCTAGGTGTTGGATCTTGATCCACAAACTCAGCAATCAATTCTGTATGCAATATTATGATGATTCCTTGCTTGAATTAGGCTGTCCAATGGAATTTGCAACTTTGATGTTCTTGAATATGGTGCACGAAAATGAATGATAATCACTTGATCCTTGCTTCAATTCTGATCTATGATGAATATTGAATAGGATTGAATTGATTTTGATGAAAGTTGATGAAGAAAATGTGAGATTTGGAATGAAACTTCAATGAAAAGTATGAAACATTTTGTGGAATTCTTGATGCAAATGAAGCCAACCCTTGCCAAATTCTCCTTTCATGAATATATAGACCCCAATGGTACATTCTAGATCCATCTTGCACATTCCCTTGTTTTCAAACTTTGGCTCATTTTGGATTATGTTTCTTAAAAGGTAAGCAACCATGGATAATTTCATTTTTTCCTTCTAAACTCAAAAAAGTGTGTGAACCATTGTTCTTAGAATTGTTTTTCCATTCAAAATCATATATTGGAAGTCTCCATTTGGACTTGTAAATCTCCCAAACCACTTTTCACTTTGAAATTATTCACTTTATAAGCCTTTTTAGTTCATATTTTGACCAATTATGTAACATCATGCTATGAACTTCTCCAATAACTTGTGACCTTCTTTCTAGACTTAAAATCCCATTTGGAGCAAGTTTGATGTTGTAAGTTTTTCCATTTGAGGCCTCCTTGTATGAGTTTTGGGTATAGGTTAAAATGACCTGTAATTCACAAATGCCCAAAATACCCTTTGCTTGTCAAGACCATAAGTTGAGTTCTCCACATCATATGAAGGCATACCATACCATTCTAGAAAGCTAAGACAATGAGGAACAACTCTTATGTTGACCAAGAATTCATTTGAAATCTCCCTGAGGGGCAAAACTAGCTTGAAAGTCAAGTCACTTTCACAGACAAAAATTCAGACACCTCAGATGACCTGTAACTTGTAAGGACCATAACTTGAGTTCCATAAATCTCCTTGAGGTCTTCCACCACTCAAATTAAAGGTCTTGAGATCCTCTACAAGTTTCATGTTGGCCAAGAAGCCATTTGAATCTAGCATTTTGACTTATCTTGCTTGGAAATTTGACCTAAACTAGGGGATTTTACAGAGAAACCCTAATTTAGTAACTCCTCTTCTCCTTGATTTTTCTTGAATTCTCCTTGTCATATCTCCATATCCTTCTTTATATGTTCAATGATGATCCCCACATCTCTCCAATAGGCTTGAATGCCCTCTTAAGTCAGTCAATTGACCTAGGGTTGACCTAGGGTTGACCCAGATGAAACCCTAGTTGACTGTCTTCCACTATAGCTCTTGTGCTTTCATCAATGACTTGCTTTCTTCTCCAAATGACTTTATAAATCTCTCAAGATGTCTAGATGCTCTCCCTACCTTCACTCCACAGCTCACAACCCTCTTGTTGATCCTCAGATACCCTCAGCTAGGAGATGGGCTCAAGGCTTGATCTGCTGAACTCTTTGCTTTCAAATTCTTTCCTGATGACTTGAATAGGGTGGAATTAGGATAATAACCTCTTGCTAGGCCTCTAGAGATGAAAATAATGATTGGTCCCCTGTTGAATGGCTTGCTATGCTTATGCTATGCAGATGGTTAGTCTATGTACATGACTCTATATGCAAATGCTAATGATAATGAAACATAAATCCAAGGAATAAGGTTGGGCAAATTTTAGGGTGCAACAGCTGCCCCTATTCAAGCGACTTGGACCCGATTGGATGAAGAGCCCGGAGCCTTCAGACAGTCGCGGTGCGAGACGGTTGAATACTAGTGAAACCAGAAATTTGCCAACCGCAGAAATAAATTGCGCTCATGCTTGAGGAACGACATTCATCAGCTGAATCTGACTGTTACAATAACCCACTGATCTCGCGCGACCGTGCTGGGGATTGTCTTCATCGTTCTGAAGAGGATTCTGTCATACCAGACTGCTTGCTTGTCCACGTTAGGACTCTGTCTGTTGTCAACACGAAGAAATCTCAACTAAAACTTGTCCACGTTAGGACTCCACTTACTGTCAACCCAGGAAAATCTCGGCAACTCCGCTGGGGATAATTCATCTGCATTTCCGTAAACTGAATTGTCCACGTTAGGGATAACACTCTTCCACGTTAGGAGTAACACCTGTCCACGATAGGAATCACATCGTCCACGTTAGGAGTAACGCTTTTATCTTTCCACGTTAGGAAGCAATCTTCTTTCCACATAAGGAGAACTGCATCAATCTGTCCACGTAAGGACTCCAATACCACTTGACATGTCCGCGTCAGGACTCCGATCTTTCCACGTAAGGAATACAACTATTTCTGAATTTGTCCACGTCAGGACTCCACTTTTCTTGCATCTGTCCACGTAAGGACTAATTTCCTTCTTCCACGTTAGGAATATCTTCTTCGATCTGTCCGCGTCAGGACTAAACTCTCTTTCCCCGTCAGGAATAATCCATTTCTTTCCACGTCAGGAATCAATCTTGATATGTCCGCGTCAGGACTTTGATCTTTCCACGTCAGGAATACCAACTTCTTTCTGATTTGTCCGCGTAAGGACTAAACTTTTCCACGTAAGGAAACCATCTTTTTCCACGTAAGGAATCATCTTGACATGTCCACGTAAGGACTCTCTTCTTTCCACGTAGGGAATGCCATCTTAATCTGTCCACGTAAGGACTACAACCTTTCCGCGTTAGGAATGCAACTTCTGATATGTCCGCGTAAGGACTACCTCTTTTCCGCGTTAGGAATCTCCGTCTTTCCACGTTAGGAATCACTTCTGTTGATAGGTCCGCGTAAGGACTACATCTTTCCACGTTAGGAATAATAATCTCTTTGATCTGCCCGCGTTAGGACACTGATCTCGTCTTGATTCGTCCACGTTAGGACTCAGGCGTTTTCGACTCACTGAGGAAATAAGACTTGTCCACGTGAGGACTCACACCTTCGACCCACTGGGGACATATCCGCGTTAGGACTTACACTTTGCCAACAACACGAAGAAGGATAAATTTGTCCACGTCAGGATTCTTGTACCTTGTCATCACAAAGAACTACAAACTTGTCCACGTCAGGACGCACATTTCACCATTACGAATAAAGATATCTGCCGAAAACAAAATGATCCACGTCAGGATACCAACACGGAGAGTAACCAATCTTTTGGTCCACGTCATGACCTCCCTTTCTCCAAATTTCGAGAGACCGAATCTATCCACGTCAGGATTAACGCACCTTACCAATCCGGTAAAACAAACCTGTCCACGTTAGGACGCCCACTTCTGAAGAAATCCCGTCATTCTAGGAGTAAATGGTCCACGTCAGGACTTAATTCTTCAATGGTCCTTACCCACAAACTGCTCAGCACTGACGCGACAGCGACTTTGAGATGAACTTTACTGGGGATGTCTGAAAACCAACTATCGGACACCTGCTTCGAAATTCTGATTCATGCGACTCGTTGATGACAAACGAACTCTGCTTGGGAATAAGGAGATTCTTATCCTGGCCACTCTGGCTGGGGAAAATAAGATACATTTGCATGAATGACTCTGCTGGAGACAAAGAGAGTTTTATCACGATAACTCTGTGGGGAATACTGCCGAAACTGACATTGGATATCTCCTGCCGAGATCTTGACTGTTTAGTAATTTATTTGAGCAAGAGCTCTCTCTACCTGAACCACTAGAGTACAGAAACTGCTTCAGCAAAATAAATGCCGGAAGGGTAATGCCGACTCGCCGGGGATAGCCTGATGCTACAAAATTATTCCGGCAAAATAAATGCTGGTAGGAGTGACGTCGACCCTGCTGGGAAGTTGGGAACTCAAACCACACGGCTTGTTGAAGTAACCCCCTGCTGGGGAATATGACTTTGCTGGAATAGCAGATGCGCACAGCACGATCGGACTTTCTGCTGGAATGTGAACCGATATCACCAGTATCTCTGACAAAATAAATGACAGGACCCAACATCAACTCTGCTTTGGAGAGCCTTGACCTTCGCATTCCGCTGGAAGGAAAGAACATTTGCTGAAAAGAGAACTCCGCTGGGGATGGCTGGATTCTCTTGGGGAAAATTAACTGACTCCACTGGGGAAGAATGCATGACCCTGCGGGGGGAGATGAACCTGTCTGAATACAGCCTTACGATCTCAGAATCACTAAACTCTGCTGAGGACGAGTAACTTCTCTGGAGCACGTCCTTTGGATAAGCTACGGCTAGCTGGAGAATTCTATCCTTCTTCAGGAAGAACATGCCTGACCTGCGTGGGGATCAAGCCTTTCACTATTGCAATCTTTTGATCACCTTCCTCGTACAGTTATGAAGCCTGCAACAACACAAACAAGACACGGCAAGCCTATGCAATCCAAATCGATTCAGATTAGTGACGTTACACTCAGTTAATTCAAAGCTTTAACAATTGTTGGCAAGGGCCAGTAATGTTATACTCATGCTAGCTTCAATAAACTTAGGCGTTTTATCATGCGCAAAACAGTAAAGAACAGGCATCAAGTACTGAATAACACATTTTCATTGATTGGGCCCCTGAATGGGCGGAGTTTTTGTACACGGGATGTAACTCCTGAAAAGAGGAAGCTACACAAAGCAAATATACAAGTATGCAAGTATTCACAAGAAGCATAAATATTGACAAATTAAATTTTGTACACATGTCGGCAACTGGATGCAGATGAGCACCACGAACTGATCCTCCCACGACTCGTCCGACTCCACTGCTTTCCCGGTATCCCTACTTCTGAAGAGGTTGTATCCGATAACTGACTCCTCAAACATATTCTCCCGCACTGATGCTCATTGAATACCAAATTCGGACCGCAGTCATTTGCTTTTCTCATCCCTAACTTTTGCGTGAACCGCCCTTTACGGGTTTTCAGTTCACCGGGATACCCTTTTTTGCCGAAGCCGCCCAGTGTAGGTTTTCAACTTCGCGGGTGTACATTTTTTCAATTTTATCCCTAACTTTTGCCCGAACCTTTCATTCTGTTTTTGGTTCGCCAGGATGCCCCATTTTTGCCTGGACTCTCTTTTTTCTGTCCAGCGGGTCTATTTTAAGCAAAGTATTTTTTAACCGCGTCCGAATTCACAGGTGATGCAAAGTCTTCCCCGTCCATGGTGGACAGCAACAAAGCTCCTCCTGAAAAGACCTTACTGACAACGTATGGCCCTTCGTAGTTGGGGGTCCACTTGCCCCTGTGATCTGCTTGCGGCGGGAGAACCCTTTTCAGCACAAGGTCGCCCGTCTGAAAGCTTCGCGGAAGTATTTTCTTGTCGTACGCTTTCTTCATTCGTCTTTGATACAAACGACCGTATGCCAGAGAAGCTAGCCTCTTCTCATCCATCAAACTCAATTGGTTCAATCTGTTCGTTACCCATTCTGCCTCGTCCAGCTGAACGTCTCGCAATACCCTCAGAGAAGGGATCTCAACTTCCAATGGTAATACCGCTTCCATTCCGTATACCAACGAGAACGGAGTTGCCCCGGTTGATGTGCGTACCGTCGTACGATAACCGTGCAGAGCGAAAGGTAGCATTTCATGCCAATCTTTATAAGTCACCACCATTTTCTGGACGATCTTCTTGATATTTTTATTGGCCGCTTCGACAGCGCCATTCATCTTGGGTCGGTAAGGGGAGGAGTTGTGATGTTCGATCTTGAAATTCTGACAGAGCTCCTTCATCATTTTGTTGTTCAGATTAGAACCATTATCCGTGATTATCCGCTCGGGAATCCCATATCGGCAAATGATATCTCTCTTGATGAATCTAGCCACCACTTGCTTCGTTACGTTTGCATAAGACGCTGCTTCCACCCATTTGGTGAAATAATCGATTGCTACTAGTATGAACCGATGCCCGTTAGAAGCTGTCGGCTCGATCTTTCCGATCATATCGATTCCCCACATCGAGAATGGCCATGGAGATGACATCACATTCAGAGGACTCGGAGGCACGTGTATTTTGTCAGCATAAATTTGGCACTTGTGGCACTTTCTTGCAAATTTGAAACAATCAGTTTCCATCGTCAGCCAAAAATAACCTGCCCGCAGCAGCTTTCTTGTCATAGCATGCCCACCAGCATGCGTACCGAATGCACCTTCGTGAATTTCCTCCATGAGAAGCTTTGCCTCTTTCTCGTCTACACAACGCAACAACACCAAGTCGTGGTTTCTTCTGTACAAGACGCCATCCGGGTTCAAATAGAAATTACCCGCTAATCTCCTGAGAGTCTTCTGATCTTGACTGGATGCCCCAGCCGGATACTCCTTATTCTTCAGGAAATTAAGGATATCAAAATACCACGGCTTGCCATCAGACGCTTCATCAATAGCAAATACATAAGCTGGCCTGTCCAACCGAGAGATAGTGATTTGGGGAGCTTCGTTCCAGAAGTTGACCTTGTACATGGAAGACAAAGTGGCAAGGGCGTCAGCCATTTGATTTTCTGCCCGTGGCACGTGATGCAATTCAACCTTGTCGAAGAAAGGCAACAATCTCCTTGCATAATTCATATAATGTATCAAATTGGGCTGACGTGTCTCCCATTCCCCTTTGATCTGATTCACTACCAGAGCTGAGTCTCCGTATACGTCTAAATGTTTGATTCGCAAATCAATGGCTTCTTCAAGCCCCATTATACAAGCTTCGTATTCGGCCTCATTGTTGGTAACAGCAAAGGTCAATCGGGCAGTAAACGGGATGTGCGACCCGTGCGGCGTAGTGATAATTGCCCCTATTCCGCTACCGTAAGCATTCACAGCTCCATCAAATATCATCTGCCATTTGGACCCCGGCTCTGGTCCTTCGTCTGGTAACGGCTCTTCGCAATCCTTCATCTTGAGATACATGATATCCTCGTCAGGAAAGTCAAATCTCATCGATTGATACTCTTCAATAGGCTGTTCCGCCAGATACTCAGACAACACACTCCCCTTTATTGCCTTTTGCGAGACGTATTGAATATCATATTCGGTCAAAATCATCTGCCACCTGGCAATTCTACCTGACAACGCCTGCTTTTCAAATATATATTTGATTGGATCCATCTTCGAGATGAGCATGGTTGTATGATTCAGCATGTACTGCCTCAAACGCTTGGCGGCCCAGGCTAGCGCGCAACAAGTTTTCTCCAGCATTGAGTATCGAGATTCACAGTCTGTAAATTTCTTACTCAAATAGTAAATTGCATGCTCTTTTCTCCCCGTCTCGTCGTGTTGACCGAGAACACAACCCATACTTCCCTCAAGAACCGTCAAATACATTATCAAGGGTCTCCCTGCCACTGGGGGTATCAAAATAGGAGGCTCCTGCAGATACTTCTTTATTTTATCGAACGCCTTTTGACAATTTTCGTTCCACGTTACAGCTTGATCTTTCTTTAGCAGCTTGAATAATGGTTCACACGTAGCCGTTAGGTGAGATATGAACCGGGCAATGTAGTTCAATCTCCCTAAAAACCCGCGCACCTCTTTTTCTGTTTTAGGCGTCGGCATTTCTTGAATCGCTTTTATTTTAGCAGGATCGACCTCTATTCCTCTTTCGCTTACTATGAACCCCAGGAGCTTACCCGATCTCACCCCGAAGGTGCATTTGTTAGGGTTCAGCCTCAGCCTGAACTTCCTAAGCCTTTTAAACAACTTCAACAGATTCACCAGATGCTCTTCCTCCGTCTGGGATTTGGCAATCATATCGTCAACATAAACTTCAATCTCTTTATGCATCATGTCATGAAAGAGAGTCGTCATCGCACGCTGATATGTTGCCCCAGCATTTTTCAAACCAAAGGGCATCACTTTGTAGCAAAATGTTCCCCAAGGCGTTATGAAAGTAGTCTTCTCCATATCCTCTGGCGCCATTTTAATCTGATTATAGCCTGAAAAGCCATCCATGAAGGAGAATACAGAGTATTGAGCAGTATTATCCACTAACACGTCAATGTGAGGAAGTGGAAAATCGTCTTTTGGGCTTGCTTTATTCAAATCTCTATAGTCCACGCACATTCGAACCTTGCCATCTTTCTTTGGCACTGGTACGATGTTAGCAACCCATGAGGGGTACTTCGTCACAGCCAGGAAACCAGCGTCCCACTGTTTCTGAACCTCCTCTTTGATCTTCATCGCCATATCCGGTCGAGTTCTGCGAAGTTTTTGTTTGACAGGCGGGCAGTCTTCTTTCAGTGGCAGACGATGCACAACCATATCAGTATCGAGCCCTGGCATATCTTGATACGACCAAGCGAATACATCATTATACTCTCGGAGCATTTCAACCAGTTTTCGCTTGATATCACTCTGCAGTGCAGCTCCGATACGAATATTCTTCTCAACCCCTTCCGTCCCCAAATTGATAATTTCGATAACCTCGTCGTGAGGCAGAATGGCTCTTTCCTCTTGCTTCACCAACCAAGACAGTTCTTCAGGAACGTCGCTATCTTCGACAACCTCTTCTTCGGTCTGGAATACCGGGTGCTCGAAGTCGGGACGAGTCATAGGTGGTTCAAGGATGTCATCTGAAAATGTTATCCTGCAAAAGAAAGGGTTAAGTGCTTCAAAATGCGTATAAAGCGGATAACCACGTTGCCATTTTATTGAAAAATACAAAACAAGAAAGACAGGGATTACAGTATTTGCACATGAAAAAACGCCATTTATTTAATGATTAACGAAGCAATGTTTATAACAACACAGCCCTAAGCAAATCCTGATGCCCCGGGCAAGACATCAGATTATTCAACAATTAATAAAGCAAAGCATTACTGTTTAAAAGTCACAGGAACAAGCTCCTGAATAGACCAGTTGCACAGTCCTTGTCCTGGCGTGCTTGGCTGAATCCAGGCATCCATATCACAGTCGCTGTCCCCTTCATCGGATTCCGAAGCAGCATTGACAGATTCATGGCATACTCCACTGGCAGAGATGGTGATTGACTTTCTGAAATGAGGGGCCCCCACGGAAGGAGTTGATGACGACGGTCGGTACCCCAGTCCGAACCGGTCCATTTTCACAGGAATGTCCAATACTTTGCCCCAGCCCTTGGCTTCTCCTGCTTCCACTAGCGCTTGGGCTTCTTTATACGAAGAGACGGCTATCTCTGGCACTTTGCTTGGCCCGGGACCCTTGTCCTTGATGCGCAAACCTTCGAATGCCTGGCATGGCGTCTCGTGGATCTCCCCATCGACTTCCACATATTTAAACGAAGATAGATGGCTGACCAGGATGTCTTCTTCTCCGCACACGGTGACTACACTGTCTCCGACCATATACTTTAACTTCTGATGCAGGGTAGACGTGACTGCCCCTGCCCCGTGAATCCAAGGTCTCCCCAGCAAGCAGCTGTACGCAGGCTGTATATCCATGATATAAAACTCCGTTGCAAACACTTCCGGCCCCACTTGCAGAGGCAAGGTGATCGATCCGAAGACTGTTCTCCGCGTGCCGTCAAACGCTCTGACTACCAAATCACTTGGTGTGCACAAAATTCCTCGAACATCCAGCTTCATCATAGCCTTCTTAGGCAGCACATTCAAAGACGACCCGGTGTCAACCAATACGTGCGACATTGTCGACCCTCTGCACTCAACAGATACATGTAATGCCATATTATGATCCCTTCCTTTCGGAGTCAAGTCAAAATCAGTAAAGCCCAGACTGTGGCCTGCATTTACATGTGCCAATACTCCTTCTAGCTGGTTCACGGAGACATCCTGTGGTACAAAAGAAGTGTCCAGGACTTTCAGCAAAGCGTTTCGGTGAGCCTCTGAACACAACAGCAATGACAGAATAGATATTTTGGATGGCGTTTGCTGCAGATGCTCCACGATTTTATAATCGCTCTTCCGAATTAAACGCATGAATTCTTCGACATCCTTAGATGCTGCTTCTTTTTCATTTGCTTGTACCGGAACATTCTCAACCGCTTTCCCCTTTCCTTTCGCTAGCCTTTCGGCCTCTACTTCAGGAGATATAAAGATCCTGCCGCTCCTCGTCATGCCTCCTGAGCCCACAACATTATCCACAATCTCCGCTGACTGCTTGTTAACATCGATTTTAATCCCGTCACAATACACCTCTAGCCCATATGACCATGGGACCGCCTTCGTGTTCTCATACGGGATTGGCCCGGCTTTAGTTATAGTAATCGGTGGTCGCTGAGCTGGTGCTGAAATGGTGATCGTCTTCCTAGGAATTGTCACTGTGGCCACATCACTCCGATTATCCACTGCTGCCCCTGCAGGCTCATCAGTTGCTGTTCTATCAAACTGCAATACACCTTCATCAATCAAGGCCTGAATGCCTTTCTTCAAATCCTCACACCCCCCAGACAGGGCCCAACAATCTAAGCAGTACTCATTACAACCCGGGTAAACACCTCCTTGCAACAGTCGGCTTTTTATTTCGCTCAGCGGCGTCTTTAAATCCTCAACATTCATAATCAGATTCAGACCTTCCTCAGTCAGCACGGCGTTCGCCCCATGATTAGGCATGGGTTTCTGGACTATATTCGCACCGGTCGTTCCAAAGTTGATAGACTTGTTGTCCAAGAGATCTTGCACAACGTGCTTAAAAGCATGACAACCTTCTATATCATGGCCCGGGGCCCCAGAATGAAACTCGCAGCGCCTATTTGCATCATAGCCGAACGGGGGAGCTCCCGTTATCGGTGCCAAGGTTCTTTTCTCTACCAGATTCAATCCCAACAAGGTCTGCAATAAATCAGCGTAGTTAGAGGGAGGCTTCTCGAACACCCTTCTCGGCTTACCACCCTGGAATTTTCTCTGAGCCTGCTGTGCCCCCTGCTGAGGCTGCTGCTGCTGTGGCATTGGTTGCTGCTGAACCTGTTGTTGTTGCTGGATTGGCTGCTGTTGATACGGGATGGTGACACTCGACACTTGCTGCTGCTGACGATATTGATTTCTTCCCCTGCCTCGGCCTCGGCCTCGGCCTCCAAATACCGCGCTAGCTTCGCCCTGGCGGCGCCCCCCATAAGCTTTCCTATTACTGCCAGATGCAGTTGATTCATCGACTTGGAACTTGCCTTGCTTAATGTTCCGCTCAATCTTTTCACCCATCAGAATCAGATCTGAAAAACTAGCCAGAGACGTATGAAACAACATATCATGAAACAGCCCGGTGAATGTGCCAACAAACATGTCGTTCATTTCTTTATCTTCCACAGGAGGACGGACCCTGGCAGCCATATCGCGCCACCTTTGCGCGTATTCTTTAAAACTCTCCCCCTTCTTCTGCGAAAGCCCGGCCAACTGGACCCGATTGGGTGCCAGGTCACTGTTATATTTGTAATGGGCTACGAACGCCTCTGCTAATTGCTTCCAAGTCTTGATATCAGTGGGCTCCAACCCCATGTACCACTCTAAGGAAGGCCCCGATAGACTATCCTGAAAGAAATGCATGAGCATTCTTTCGTCAGTGGAGTATGCAGACATCTTTCTGTAATAAGCTCGTACATGAACCTTCGGACATGTATCTCCTTTGTACTTATCGAACGCAGGCGCTTTGAACTTGATTGGCACCCTCAGCCCAGGTACCAAGCCCATTGTTGCCATGTCCAATCCTACAGCACTCTGATTTAAGACTCCCTTCATTTGCTCTTCCAGCATTCTAATCTTTTGAGAATCATCCATCGGCCCTTCAAAACCCCCTCCAGAGAAGGCGTCTTCCTGCTGATCCTCTTGCCACATACCGTTTCCAGCCCCATATCCATCATATGCATTATTACGTCCAGCTCTGACCTGATTCATCCCCGGAACTCGGCCTCTGTTGCCATACCCTTGAACACCTCCAGCAGGACCACCAGCCATAAAACCAGCACCGTTTCCGTTTCCAAAACCTCCGTAGCCCTGATTGACCATACCATAACCATCTTGCCCAAAGCCTTGAGCATTAAAGCCATACTTGCCAGTATTGTCGAATCCCTGATCGTTGAATCCGAACCCAGCGTTGACAAAGCCATTGCCTCCGAGATTATCTCCCAAATTGACATCACCCAGCCCAGCGTTGTGGACAGCAGTTTCATTTCCAACTCCGACGTTACCATTCACAGCAGCGGTAGCGTTGTTGACGTTAGCAGCAGTCACATTGACGACAGGCGGAGCCACTGGCGTTGGAGTGCCATCTCCATGAGCAGTATCAACCCGGACAGACTGATGATCTTCGTTACCATGACCAGCGTTGCGAGCCAACAGAGGCTGGACCATGGCCTGCAAGCTCTCTTGCCCTTTTGCTATAGCCTCCATGGTTTGCATGAAGAGGGCGAGCTTCTCGCGTACATCCTGCATCTCGTTCTGAATCTGGTCCATGACTGTCCGACAGTTGGATCGTGTAGAATAGCGGTGTGGATGTTGATCTGGAATCCTGTTAAGTACCTGATGCAGAGCAAGAGATAAGACACCATTCATATATTACCTGTTATGCAAGATGAAAATGAATGCAATGCAATGTGTCTGTCCATTAGGGAAGTTCATTCCCCCAGTTCTAGTGCGAAGGTGCCGGTGCAGTGACAGTGCTGACAATAAGAATACCGGAGCTGAATCATAGAAAGCCTCATATATTGCAGAGAGCATCAATAAGCCCAGGGTACAATATCACTGAGAGTACAAAGATGGCATGACCTCAACCAACAATCCTGGTGATGGTCAGCACTATGCGAATAAAGCATACAAATAATGGAATGATCAGATCCTCCCAAAAGTCTGGTACTCCTCTATCAACTTCTTGGTCTCCGGATGGCTTGGTCGATCAAGCAGCCCTTCAACAAGCTGGTTTCTCTTCTTAAGGACACGGCGTACGTCTTCAGCAGTTTCTTCCCATGTTGCTTCTCCGAAGCAATCTTCTAACTTTCGCTTCTGGGACACTGCTTCATCTCTAGATTTGATTGCCTTGTTCAGTGCATGCTGGACACTATACCGGTTCATCACTTCCTCCTCACATTTCTTGATGCTAGACTTCAACTTCTCTTCGAGGTCGGAAATTTGCTGCTTCAGCTTATCTTCCCTCTTCTTGTTGTTAGTGAGTGTAGCATTCCAAGTCTTATTGCAAGAAGATATCTCTCGGTGTGCTGCGTCGAGCGCCTTCTTTTTGGCCTCCAGCATGTCATGGGAACTTCTGAACTCTTGCCCCAGACGTTCGCGCTTCTTCTTTTCCTCGGTCAACTCAGCTCCTAACCTGTTTACTAGCTCAATCTGTTGTTGGAAAGCATACACGGCCTTGTTCTTCTCGCTGCGCGCCTGGGCTAACTCTTGCTCTAACCCTTCGTTAATCTTCATCAGGGCTTCTTTCTCCTTCACAACCTGTTCATATGCGTCTCTAGAAACAGTAGTCGGCTCTGCTACCGGAATGGGAACAAGGACTGGTGCATCTGGAAATGGCATCCGCAACTGACTAGCCCTCTCTTGAATCCAAGCTCTATAAGGTGCATAGGCCTGACAGTCATTCTTTCCTAACAACGGCTTCCCTTTGTGGTTAATACTCGTCCAGGCATGTCGCAACTTGGCTAATAACTCCCCCTTCACGTCACCGGTGAAATACAGAGATTCCTGTACTTCTTCCTCTTGAGGTGGATTCTTCAGCGCATATCCGAACTGGCGAATGAATAGAGAAGGGTTGTAATTGATACACCCTTTTCTTCCAATCAATGGGACATTAGGGTAACCAGAACAACTGAAGATGAGCTCCGATCCCAACAGATCTCTATCAAACCACTCCATATCTTCCGACGATAGCCTCATCAAGCGTTCTGGCCAACCAACTGGAACTGTAGTCTCTGCAGCAGATCCTCTCTTAGGAAGGTGACCCTCAAACCACATACTCAATAAGGGTACACAAAGATGAACATTCTTCCCTCTTCCCTTCTCATTCTTGTAATGCAGCGAGTGGTAGAGATCTCCGAGCAAGGTGGGTACAGGATTACCAGCGGCAAACAAGTAGAAAGCATCGAAGTCCACAAAATCCGGTATATTGGGGAATAAAACTATGCCATAGATGCACAAAGCCAACACAGCATTGAAAGCAACCCAGCACCCATTCTTGGCGTACTCCTGGGCTTTACCAACTAAGAACTGAAATGAGAAGCCTGGAACTCCACGGGAAACAGTAGTCACAAGTTCAGAAGCATCAACATGCAAGGCTTTTGCCAATTCCTCCGGCTTAGGTTTGGCATCATAATGAATGAATGGAACCTGGTTCTGCACAGGCAGCTCAACATACTCAGCGTATTCCTCCAGCGTCGGTCCCATAATAAAGTCAGAGAACGTGAAACACCTCAAAGCAGGGTCGTAGAATTGCATCAAAGCATACAGCCCATCTAACTCTACCTCTGTAGGTTTGCACACCAATCTCAATAATCTACCATAGCTCATCCGGAAACTCCTACGAACACCCTCATCAGCAAGAGAGATCAACCCCAGTAAAGGAACAATATCAGGCGTAGGCAATTTGTAAGCAACCGTTCTCCGTAGGCTAGTCATGATCAAACACTCAGGAGTCTGGGCACTAGAACTAGGGAAATGCAAATGCACCTGCAGCACAGACACACATTAGTGAAATGCAAATGATAATGTATATGCAGGGATGCCATGCAAGTAACATTCAACAGGGACCAAAGCTGCAGCTGAATAGCCTAAACCCAATCAAGAAAGGTCTCAGGTAGACCATCCAGAAGTCATCAAACCCTGGTCTCAGATAGACCTAAAATAGAACTCCAACACTGGTCTCTGACAGACCTCAAACCATAACTCACTGGTCTCTGATAGACCTCAAATCACATCTCTAATTGGTCTCTGACAGACCTCATAACACATCTCCAACTGGTCTCTGACAGACCTCAGAATACATCTCCAAATGGTCTCTGACAGACCTCAGAATACATCTCCAAATGGTCTCTGACAGACCTCAGAATAAATCTCCATAAATAACCAGGATCTCTGATCAAGAAATAACCGGTAGTCTGGAGGTCTAGTTACCTGCATAACCCTGAATCCCCTCACGGGTGGGTGGCCCTATAACTGGCACAAGGTACGGCATCCTATGCGGTCGTCGGCGTCACAGACTTTCAGGGTTGATGATACGATTCCCAGAAGGAGTGGCATCATCGAATCCTGAAGAGGCCTCACTCAGCCAACTTCCAAATGATCGGTCCCCAGAGTCGACAATCCAACTAACCAGCAACCCACGCCAACCAAAGGAAGGGGCAGGAGGCCAACCAGAGGAACCTCGTCTGAGTGTAGATTTCATGGGACACCAAAGCAAGCAAAGCAAGCGGGCGCCCACTAATTTCTACTCTAATTCTAGGTGCACTCAAGCCCAGGTCCGGCTTATCTCTCAATATCAGAACACCCGTCACGCCCCAAATACAGCAATAATAATCAATATACAAAGCTGAAAATACAAGGTTAGAAATATACAATAACTCCATACAAAATCCTCGACGGGAAAACAAGCGTTGGGATTGACTCTCTCAAGGGACGTTGGATCCCAAATGCATAAGAACCATCGCAGTCCTTAGCAGCCAGGGGACCTTGTCTTCCCCAGCAGAGTCGCCAGCTGTCGCTACTGCGAAAATCGGCGCCGGCTGAACAGAAGAGTCGCCACCGTGCGTTATTTATCCCACGGGAGGGAAAGGAAACGCTCAGAGTAAACCTCGCACAAAACGGGGAAAAGGTATGGTCATCGCAACCATAGCCTGGGTTCGGGAGTCGGTTACGCAAGGGGAAGGTATTAGCACCCCTCACGTCCGTCGTACTCGACGGGATCCACGCTTGTTTTCGGGTATGGATTGTTATTCTATCTAAACTATAGGTCAAGGGCGAAAAAGAAAATAAAACTGAAAATAAAAAAGACTCGGCAAAGTATCGCACTTTATGCCTACGTATTCCCGTCTGGAACGAGAAATCAGAGTCAACGTAGTTCGCCTACCTACGGGAAAGGAGGGGAAGGTTGCTCGCTAGGATATCGCATCCTATGCCTACGTACTTCCACACTGCATGGAAGATCAGAGCAAACGTAGTTCGGGCCACGTACGACACAGGTCTGTCCTTGATTGATTTTATTCCTTCTGAAAAAGGTTTTTCTGATTATCAGTCCAAGAGGACAAAAACGACGTCTTGATGAGTTCACATTCTTTTACGGAAGAAGTGTCTTTTATTGTGTTTGAAATCTTTATGTGTTTTTCTGTTTGTTTTGAGAAAGAAAGAGACAGAACTCTAACCTACGGTTGCGAAGGGAAACAAACTAACCTAATGTTATCATGCATGGGTTAAGACCTAGTGTCTATCATGCTCCTCTCTTGCACAGAGAGAAACAGAGATCCTACGGGATAGGCAGAAACAGAAACAATAACAGATATATACAGTAAAACAGTAAAATGCATGGATGCAACAGCACAAGCGAGGCAAGGGAGTCCCACTCAACCTCGAACCTAGAAAACAATAGGCGAAAGTGAACAGGCTTCACTTTCAACCCAACAGGGTAAACAGCAAACAATACAGTTCAGAAAACCAATCAATACATCAGCAAATGAAATACAGCAAAAGAAACAGCATCAGCAGCTCTGAATCAACATCTGGCTTCAAGTAATCTCCAATCAGCTACAGGCTTCAACAAGCATCAATCTCCATCTTCATGGCCTTCAGACAAGGGCTTTGATCATCAGTCTTCCATCTGCAATGGCTTTTCTTCAAGCTCAAACCTCCAGGATGAGGGATCAGTCACAAGAGTGAATGGGTGTTAAGCAATCAGCTGACTACCAAAGGTGGTGAACAGACTGCTTCTAACACAAGAGACATTTTCTCTCAAGAGTTCTATCTCATAGACACTATCACCAAGCCTTCCAAAGGAAGGGGGTGAGTGTCTTAGAGAGACTCTGAATCACAGAGAAGAATGGATGCAGACAAGGCAATCCATGTTTGAGAAACAATCATTCTAATCTAGAGCTCTGCCTAGCTCCTAAACCCTAATCTCCTCAGCATCTGATAGCAAGAAACTCCTCCTCAACTCTGACAGTTGATCTTCAATCTTTGAATCTCCAATAGCTTCATCTTCACAAATCTTCAGCTTCCCCAGGGCCCCAGACAAACCCAATACCCATACAAACAATCAATAAACCCCAGAGGGCACACCACACCAAACAACAGATATACAGACAGTAATAATAGCAGTAGGGGAATCCTAACTGTTCTCTAAGGGATCTAATAACTACCCATAACCCATATAGTCCCATAACTAATCTATTCAAACCCTAAGTCCTAAGGGAAATGAAATCAAACTCCTAAGTTGTCACCTAAAACCCTAGTTTTGTTCATGATATTCAAGCATTTATTAATCACCTAAAATTAACCTCTAAAAATGGGAACTAAAATATTTCTACAAGCCTAATATCTCATCTAAACAATATGAAAAGAGTGATCAAAAAATATCAAAGCATGTGAGAGAACAAAAATCATAAAAATGATGCATGAAATGAATTATTTAATATGACATTTATTTAGAAAATATGTAAAAAATATGAAATAAAACTAAAAATGAAATTTTATTTTCCTATAATATTCTAGACATTTTAATGAAAATATGGTAAAAAGAATGGATTAAAAAGCATTTTTTATGAATTAGTTATGATTTTATGAAAATTGGTAAAATAATAATGGAATTAAGAAAATTAAATGAATTAAAATGAGGGGGGTTAGAATATCAATTCGCTCCAGTTGATTATCCATGATGGGCCAACAATGGGGGTGCATATAGCGCTTACACTAGGCCCAGAAAAACACTCAGCATTAGTTGAAAATGAAAACGCCAGCTGGGGGTGAGAAAAGTAGTGAAATCACGTTAGAAATTGCATTGGGCTTGGTTTAGGGGGGTGGGGATAACACAATCCAATCAGGCCCGCCCGTTTCATTTAATGAAACGGCGCGTTTTGGCCAAAACATTTCCCTCCATATTCTGAATTGAATCTCAGCCCTAGGATGGCCTCACAAGTCAAAGGTCCAACAACAGATAAACGGCCATGATTGCATCTTCTCCAATGGCTCTGTTAGAAACTAGGGTTTCACCATGAAACCTCCATGCACGAGCAAGTTCAACTCAACTGTTCTCCTTATCCAGGCCACGAATCACGATGCTATAAACATGAAAAACATGCTAAATCTCTCCCTCTTCAATCCTGTGGTTTTAATTCAATCTGAAACTCAATAAATCCCTCAACCCGATAGCATCAATTTCTGATCACCATGGAAGTGCACTGATATGCACCAACTCAATTCTTCCTCAAACTTACCCTAATCTAACCTATAACTAATAGAGATTAATCTGATCAATCAAGCTAACATTCTAGTGGCTTAACCTAAGAGTTCTTCACCTTAACAGTTTGTTACACCTGTTAACAACCATCACCAAACCTCTCCAAATTCATCTAAACTAATCTCCTAACCACCTAGATCAAATCTACACTAACAACAACATGCCTAACTAACTGAATCGGGCACTTGGAGTGAAAACATACCTGATGTGAAACCTTGCAAACAGCTATGGAGATTGAAGATCTGAGGCTTCTAGGTGTTGGATCTTGATCCACAAACTCAGCAATCAATTCTGTATGCAATATTATGATGATTCCTTGCTTGAATTAGGCTGTCCAATGGAATTTGCAACTTTGATGTTCTTGAATATGGTGCACGAAAATGAATGATAATCACTTGATCCTTGCTTCAATTCTGATCTATGATGAATATTGAATAGGATTGAATTGATTTTGATGAAAGTTGATGAAGAAAATGTGAGATTTGGAATGAAACTTCAATGAAAAGTATGAAAAATTTTGTGGAATTCTTGATGCAAATGAAGCCAACCCTTGCCAAATTCTCCTTTCATGAATATATAGACCCCAATGGTACATTCTAGATCCATCTTGCACATTCCCTTGTTTTCAAACTTTGGCTCATTTTGGATTATGTTTCTTAAAAGGTAAGCAACCATGGATAATTTCATTTTTTCCTTCTAAACTCAAAAAAGTGTGTGAACCATTGTTCTTAGAATTGTTTTTCCATTCAAAATCATATATTGGAAGTCTCCATTTGGACTTGTAAATCTCCCAAACCACTTTTCACTTTGAAATTATTCACTTTATAAGCCTTTTTAGTTCATATTTTGACCAATTATGTAACATCATGCTATGAACTTCTCCAATAACTTGTGACCTTCTTTCTAGACTTAAAATCCCATTTGGATCAAGTTTGATGTTGTAAGTTTTTCCATTTGAGGCCTCCTTGTATGAGTTTTGGGTATAGGTTAAAATGACCTGTAATTCACAAATGCCCAAAATACCCTTTGCTTGTCAAGACCATAAGTTGAGTTCTCCACATCATATGAAGGCATACCATACCATTATAGAAAGCTAAGACAATGAGGAACAACTCTTATGTTGACCAAGAATTCATTTGAAATCTCCCTGAGGGGCAAAACTAGCTTGAAAGTCAAGTCACTTTCACAGACAAAAATTCAGACACCTCAGATGACCTGTAACTTGTAAGGACCATAACTTGAGTTCCATAAATCTCCTTGAGGTCTTCCACCACTAAAATTAAAGGTCTTGAGATCCTCTACAAGTTTCATGTTGGCCAAGAAGCCATTTGAATCTAGCATTTTGACTTATCTTGCTTGGAAATTTGACCTAAACTAGGGGATTTTACAGAGAAACCCTAATTTAGTAACTCCTCTTCTCCTTGATTTTTCTTGAATTCTCCTTGTCATATCTCCATATCCTTCTTTATATGTTCAATGATGATCCCCACATCTCTCCAATAGGCTTGAATGCCCTCTTAAGTCAGTCAATTGACCTAGGGTTGACCTAGGGTTGACCCAGATGAAACCCTAGTTGACTGTCTTCCACTATAGCTCTTGTGCTTTCATCAATGACTTGCTTTCTTCTCCAAATGACTTTATAAATCTCTCAAGATGTCTAGATGCTCTCCCTACCTTCACTCCACAGCTCACAACCCTCTTGTTGATCCTCAGATACCCTCAGCTAGGAGATGGGCTCAAGGCTTGATCTGCTGAACTCTTTGCTTTCAAATTCTTTCCTGATGACTTGAATAGGGTGGAATTAGGATAATAACCTCTTGCTGGGCCTCTAGAGATGAAAATAATGATTGGTCCCCTGTTGAATGGCTTGCTATGCTTATGCTATGCAGATGGTTAGTCTATGTACATGACTCTATATGCAAATGCTAATGATAATGAAACATAAATCCAAGGAATAAGGTTGGGCAAATTTTAGGGTGCAACAATATGATTATCTATATTGTTGTGGGAGGGGCATTCTGATGAGTGAGAAGCCAGACCCAGGCTTGAGAGCTATATAGTATTAGAGTGGGTTAGTGGAGGACGTGTTTGCTTTGCTTGCAGTTGTTCCCACGTAATCCACACTCAGACGAGGTTCTCTTTGATGGCTTCCTATTGGTCCTTTGGACTCGAGGGGTTGTCGGATCTGAGGATTGTCGACTCTGGGAACCGATCATTTGGAATTCATCTAAGTGAGGCCGCTTCAAGAGATGATGATGCCACACCTTCTGGGTATCGTATCATCATTTCTTGAAAGTCTGTGACGCTGATGACCGCATAGGATGCCGAACCTTTTCCGTGATTAGGTCCATACCTGTGAGCAGGGTCGGGTTTGTTGCAGGAAACCTTAACCTTCAGACTACCTGGTTTTCTTGATAGTGAATCAGTTTTGTTAGTATCATAGGTTCCCATCATCAGAGATGTGTGTTCTTGACAGGGCAAAGTTATGGTCTGATATCAGGGGTTTCTTCTCATCAGAGATATGGTTGTTCTTGACAGAGCAGTGTTGTGGTTATTGATACAGAGCCTTCATCTCCTCAACAACACAGTTGTCCTGATCTCCTGCTGCATGATTGCATTTTGCATTGTTTGCATCCTCATTTGCATGTCATTAACGTGTGTCTGTGTTGCAGGTGCATATTTCTCCCCTGGTTCTAGTGATCTTGATCCTCATGGCAGATATGGAATCTCTGAAGAAGACTGTGGCTTACAAGCTACCAACACCTGACATCCGAGAGTTACGAGCTTTGATTTCTTTGGCTGATAAGACAGTGATGGAGAGTTTCAGACAGAGTTATGGGAGACTGCTAAGTATTGTGTATAAGCTTCCTACGTACGAGTTGAATGGCCTCTATGCCCTGCTACAGTTTTACAACCCACAGCTCAGATGCTTTGTGTTTCCAGACTATGTCCTCGCCCCGACTTTGGAAGAGTACTCTGACCTGCTGGGGGTGCCTTTGATGAATCAAATGCCTTACTACCATGTTGAGGGTGAACCCAAATTGAGTAAGTTGACTGATGCTCTTCATGTAGATGAGTCTGAATTGGAAGGGATGGTATCCAGAAAGATTGGAGTTCCTGGTTTCCTTTTGTCTTTCCTGATGGAAAAAGCCCGAAAGTTCGCCGAGAAGGGTCGCTGGGATGTATTCAATGCCTTCTTAGCCCTCTGTATCTATGGGATCGTGCTATTCCCAAGCCATCCGGACTTCATAAGCATGGATGCTTGCCACATATTCGCCTCCGGGAATCCAGTGCCCACTCTCCTCGGAGACGTCTACCATTCAGTTCACAGCAAGAACGAAAACAGAAAGGGGAAGAACGTGGCATGTTGTGCTCCTTTACTGTATAAGTGGTTTGCTAGTCATCTTCCTAAAGCAGGGTCGTTCATTGATTCTGCTGAGTCTTCACCTTGGTCTGCACGTTTGATGGGTTTGACTGCTGACGATATCATCTGGTTTGATAGAGATCTGCTGGGCAAGGATATTGTACATAGCTGTTGTGGCTTTCCGAACGCCCCCCTGGTCGGAAGGAATGGATGTATCAACTACAATCCCTCTCTGCTAGTATGACAGTTTGGGTATGCACTACGAGGTCCTCCTGAAGAGGAAGAGATACGGGAATCCCTGTATTTCACAGGGTTGCTTGAAGGTGACACTTTGGTCAAGGTACAGAATGCTTGGAGCAAAATTCACCGAAAGGGGAAAGTCTTGCTGGGAAAAAGCAACAACAAGGCCTTTGATTCGTACGTGACTTGGGTTCGAGAAAGAGCCGCCAAGTTTTTAATGACGTTTCATGCTGTGGAACCATTATATGCTCTCGTGTACAAAGGGCCTACTACAGTTCATATCCAGAAATTCAACCAGGTACTCCAAGAGAAGGAAGAGCTACGAAAAGCCAACAAAGAGTTGGAGAAAGAGATCGCTCAACTTCGGAAATAGAAAAGTGAAGTCGTTTATACCTGCAAGAAGCAGACTGAGATGATCAACCGTCTAGGCTCCAACCTGACCAAAGAAACTGATGCTAGGGAACGTCTGGAGTTGGATCTGAAGTCGGTACATGGCGTGTTGACAACCAAGAAACAGGATCTGGACAGAGTGTACCGGAAGCTAACCCAATACGAGAGGGTTTGGAGCCGCACCATAGCCAAGTGCAAAGAGCGGGAAGAAAAGCTGAAGCAGCGAGTAGCCGAGCTGGAAGCTCAGATTATGGTGAAAGATGAGAGTACAGAGGTTGAAGCCTCCCTGCGACAAGACGTCCAGTATAGATTGGCTGAGGCCGAGGCAAATTTGCAAGATTCTCAACTCCGAGCTAATGCTAAAAGGAGAAGAGTCGAGAACCATTCTGAAGAAGATATTTCTAGGAGCGTTGTCGAGAACCTCCTAAAGTCCATCAGTCAGAGGGACCTGCTGGCCCGGGGTTTGCTTGCTCAGTCAGATCACCCCGCTACAAAGAAGTTGATAGAAGATTCCCGTGCCCGTGGCCGCACCTGATCTTTTTGTAGTTTCTTTGTACATTTTACACATTGATATGCTGATCACCTCCAGGTCTGTTGGTTGGGGTCATGCCTTATTGCTTCAGTTGTATGTGATTACAGTTGTACGCTACCCGAGCGGGCTTTTCAGATGAATATATGAGGATTTCTTTTCCATGATTGGATGATAGACTTTATTTGTCTCGGAAACTAGGATCGGGGGGGAATCTCCCCAAGGCACAGACACACGTTTTGCATTTGCATGAAGCATTCGCATAACGAGCACCTTGTCGTTTTTCTAACCCTTTGTGTATGCAGGTTGTTCCAGGATTGATCGAAGGCCGATCCACCGCTATCCGACCCGAGAAAATCAAGCTAGAGCAATGGAACAAGTGCAGACTGACGTCCAGGAACTCCGAGAGAGGATGGACCGCTTCATGGAGCTCATGCAAGTGGTTGCCAACGGCCAAGACCATCTCAGAACATTGGTCCAGCCTCTGATCTCAAGGGTTGACAGCAATGGTGTACTTCATGGAGGGAGCGTTCCAACCCCTCCACCTGTTGAAACTCCTCAGAATGGCATCCTCGTGACCGAGGGGAATGGAAGTGGTAACGGCATTGTGATCACTAACATCGGGCTCAATGGTAATACGACTGGCATCGGTAATGGAAATTTTGAAGCTAATGGCAACGTTGGACTAGGCAATGGCAACACAGGTGCTGGAAATCTGTATGGGCCTCAACCATGGCTAGAAGATCGACAAGAAGATTTGTTCTCACAGAGGAGTGCTGAAGGAGAACTGACTGCTGAAGCACGTCTGAGGTTTAAGGCACTCGAGGACAAAATGAGGAATTTCGAGAACCTGAACACTATGGGTGTCGACATGTCTAAATTGGGATTGATTTCTGATTTCAAGGTGCCTCCTAAATTCAAGGTACCCGACTTTGAAAAATACAAGGGCACCACTTGCCCTCGTGTCCACTTAAGGTCATACTACCGAAAGATGTTCGCTCACTCTGAAGACGAGAAGCTGCTGATGCACTTCTTTCAGGATAGCTTGTCCGGGCCATCCCTAGAATGGTACATGAGTTTGGAACCCACCAGCGTGCGCACGTGGAAGGAACTTCCTGAGGCCTTCGTGCACCATTATCAGTATAATAGTGACTTGGCTCCGAACCAGGTTCAACTGCAGAACTTGTCACAGAGGAACAACGAGGGGTTCAAAGAGTACACCCAGCGATGGCGTGAATTAGCAGCTAGAGTTCAGCCGCCGATGGTTGAACGAGAGCTTGTTGAAATGTTTGTAGCCACTCTCCCGGGGGTTTATTACGAGAAACTGGTCAGTGGTATGTCAGGGAGTTTCTCAGATCTCATTATTACTGGCGAGCACGTTGAAAATGGGATCAAATTGGGAAAAATTCAAGGGGGTGATCTATCCTCAGCTGGAAGAGGAAAGAAACCATATGGTAACAAAAGGCGTGAAGGAGAGACGAGCGCTGTGTCTAACGCTCGAAGGAAAGGTAAGGGCCAGCGCCAGCAGGTGGCTAGCATAACCATCCCTGCTGTCCAACAACCCCAGCCACAGCAGCAGCCAAATCAGCAAGGGTACAGAAAGTATCAGAACAGGGCACCTCTATCAAGTCGTCACCTTGAGACACCGCCCATGTCTTATGCTCAGCTATTACAAACTCTGCTTCAGTTACATCTAGTTCAGAAAAGAACCCTGGCTCCCTTTACAGGGGAACCTCCGCCAGGTTATGACGCGAATGCAACATGTGATTTTCACTCAGGGGCACCCGACCACACGATAGAAAACTGCAAAGCCTTCAAGCACAAGGTGCAAGATATGGTGGGTGCTAAGATCGTCAATTTCTCAGATAATGTGCAGAATGTCACAAAGAACCCTATTTCGAATCATAGGGGAGGTGGGGTGAATGCCATTATTGAAGAAGAAGATTTAGATGTGTTGACTGATGTCAAAGATCTGAAGACACCGCTTAGCTTCGTTAAAGCCAAGCTGATGAAGAGAGGCTTCTTTCCGGGATGTGGAGAACTGTGTATGGGTTGTGCGACTCGTCCTGATGGATGTGAATAGTTGATAGAAGGGATTCAGAGTCTGATGACCGAAGGAATCTTGCAGTTTAGCTGAAGGGCCGAAAGTAGATCTGGAGAGGTAATGCTGAAGCAGGATGATGAGGTTGCCACCATCACCATCCCTCGCCAGACGATAACCCTTTTTGCACTCAGGCCGCCCACAATTACCATCACTAAAGCTGGGCCAATACCTTTTGAAAGCACCAATGCTGTCCCATGGCACTATGGGGCAGACGTCTACTGTAATGGATAGAAGTTGGAACTAGAACCATTTGGGCAGTCGGTGGATAACCTAGTGGAAATTGGCGGAATCACGCGAAGCGGAAGAGTGTTTGCTCCACCTGAGATTGTGGTTGATAAAGCAGATAAAACTGAGAAAACTGATAAGGGAAAAAGTAAAGTCGTTGAGGAAACCCCTCGTGGGGTAGAGAAGGACTTACTTGTAAAGGACGCTGAAGAGTTCATGAGGTTGATCAAGAAGAGTGATTACAAGGTCGTGGATCACCTCCATCAAACACCTTCGAAAATCTCCCTTCTGAATTTGTTGTTGTGTTCTGAGGCACATCGCAATGTGCTGCTAAAGGTTTTGAATGCCACGTATGTACCGCAGGAAATCTCGGTCAACCAGTTGGAAGGGGTAGTAGCCCACGTGAATGCTGGAAACGGGTTAGGGTTCACTAACCTGGAGCTGACGCCGAAGGGAAGAAACCACAACAGTGCCCTGCACATCTCGATAGAGTGTAGGGGAATAGTTATGTCCCACGTGTTGGTGGACACTGGGTCCTCGCTCAATGTTCTTCCGAAGAAAGCATTGATGAAATTAGACATTCGAGGATTGATCTGCACACCCAATGATCTGGTCGTGAAGGCTTTCGATGGAACCAAGCGTCATGTCTTTGGAGAGGTAACCCTGACAATCCAAGTTGGGCCGGAAACTTTCGACGCAGTCTTCTACATTATGGACATCATGCCAGCCTACAGTTGTCTCTTAGGCCGACCATGGATCCATTCTGCTGGCGTCGTGACATCCATGTTGCACCAGAAACTCAAGTATGCTGTCGGAGGCAGCATCGTGACTGTATGTGGCGAGGAAGACATAATGGTGAGCCATTTGTCGTCCTTCAAATACATTGAGATGGATGGGGAAATCCACGAAACCCTATGTCAGGCGTTCGAGGTTGTTAAAGTCAAGGACGTGGCTCCAGTAATGACTGAAAAACCAGAGATGACTCTCTCTTCCTTCAAGGAAGCCCGGGCCGTTGTTCAAGCCGGATCTACCCTAGGCTGGGGGCAGATTCTAGAAATACCTAACAAACAGGACAAGTTTGGGTTAGGGTACTCTCCTACGGCTGAAGCCTCCTCTTCCCACAGTGCGTCGCGAGGTAAAGGGCCGATCAAGTTTACCAGTGGCGGGGTGATATTTGAAAATGTCAGCGCAGTGTCTGAAGACGGCGAAGACAGCAATTACGACCTAGACTCTTGGATCCAGCTAAGCAAACCAGGCCAGAGCCTCAACAACTGGTCCATCAGGGATATCATCCAAGTGATAGGCAAAGAGTAATGATTTACTTTCTCCAGTTATTGTACAACCCTATGTCCTACCTGGGGCATAGCGGTTCTATTGTCAGGGCCTTGTTTGATTATGTACATGCATTTTACCAATAAATCAAAAGGCGTTTTTCTTCGCATTCAAATATTGTGATCTTTGTTATTCCTGTTTTATATTTGTTTTGAAAAACAATAAAATGGAGATAGGGTTTGTGCTAACCTGCATATCCTTGTTTTAAGCTTAACCCTTGATTTTGCAGGATCCACATAGCAGATGACATCGACTCTGGACCTTCTACGACTCACTTCGACTTTGATTGCCTGATCTATCAAGCTGAAGAAGAGATTGATGAAGACGAAGACCTTCCCGAAGAGTTGGCCCGCTTGTTGAAACAAGAAGAGAAAGTTATTCTACCTCACGAGGAAGAGATTGAGATTGTGAATTTGGGTTCTGAAGAACTTGTCAGGAACGTCAGGATAGGGGCTGCACTGCAGAGTGATGTCAAGCAGAGGTTGGTTGAGATGCTGAGAGAGTATAGTGACATCTTTGCTTGGTCATACGAAGATATGCCCGGACTTGACACAGACATCGTGGTCCATCACTTGCCGCTGCGAGAAGATTGTCCTCCCGTTAAGTAGAAGCTTAGGCGGACACGACCAGATATGGCCGTTAAGATCAAAGAAGAAGTGCAGAAACAGCTTGATGCTGGCTTCTTAGCGGTCACCACTTACCCTCCGTGGGTCGCCAACATAGTGCCTGTACCGAAGAAGGACGGTAAGGTGCGGATGTGTGTCGATTATCGGGATTTGAATAGGGCGAGCCCTAAAGATGATTTCCCGCTCCCTCATATTGATGTGTTGGTCGACAATACAGCTCAGTTCTCCGTATTTTCGTTCATGGATGGCTTCTCCGGCTACAATCAGATCAAGATGGCACCGGAGGACATGGAGAAAACTACGTTTATTACACCTTGGGGAACATTTTGCTACAAGGTAATGCCTTTCGGTCTGAAGAACGCAGGGGCCACTTACCAACGAGCAATGGTTACTTTGTTTCATGATATGATTCATCATGAGATTGAAGTCTACGTTGATGACATGATTGCGAAGTCCCAAATGGAGGAGGGACACCTGGTCAATTTGATGAAGCTTTTTGAGAGGCTTAGGAAGTTCAGGTTGAGGCTAAATCCTAACAAGTGTACTTTCGGAGTATGGTCTGGAAAACTACTGGGGTTTATCGTGAGTGAAAGAGGCATTGAGGTTGATCCTGCGAAGATAAAAGCGATACAAGAAATGCCAGCGCCAAAAACTGAGAAAGAAGTTCGTGGCTTCCTGGGTAGAATAAACTACATTGCAAGGTTTATCTCTCAGCTCACGGCCACGTGTGAACCGATGTTCAAACTACTGAAAAAAGATCAGGCGATTATCTGGAACGAGGATTGCTAGAAGGCATTTGATAAGATAAAACAGTATCTACAGGAACCTCCGATCTTGATACCCCCAGTGGCCGGACGACCCTTAATCATGTACTTGACAGTTCTTAAGAATAGTATGGGGTGTGTTCTCGGTCAGCACGACGAGACAGGAAGAAAGGAGCATGCCATTTACTATTTGAGTAAAAAGTTCACAGATTGTGAATCTCGTTACTCAATGCTGGAGAAGACGTGTTGTGCACTCGCCTGGGCTGCCAAACGTTTACAACAGTACATGCTCAATCACACAACCATGCTAATTTCGAAGATGGATCCGATCAAGTACGTCTTCGAGAAACAAGCGCTTTTGGGCAGGATTGCCAGATGGAAAATGGTGTTGACGGAATATGACATTCAATACGTTTCCCAGAAGGCCATCAAGGGAAGCGTATTGTCTGAATACCTTGCCGAACAACCGATCGAAGATTATCAGCCGATGAAATTTGAATTCCCTGATGAGGATATCATGTTTCTCAAGGTGAAAGATTGTGATGAACCATTTCCCGACGAGGGGCCAGATAGGAAATCCCAGTGGAAATTGATATTTGACGGGGCGGTTAATTCTTACGGAAGTGGCATTGGGGCAATCATCACGACTCCCCATGGATCCCACATCCCGTTCACCGCTAGACTGACGTTTCCGGTCACCAATAACGAAGCAGAGTATGAAGCATGCATCATGGGTCTAGAAGAAGCAATTGATTTGAGAATCAAGAACCTAGATGTATATGGTGACTCGGCACTTGTGATCAACCAGATTAAAGGGGAGTGGGAGACTCGTCAATCGAATTTGGTGCCATACATGAATTATGCCAAAAGGCTGCTTCCGTTCCTTAATCGAGTGGAACTCCATCATGTGCCCAGAGCTGAAAACCATATGGCTGATGCCCTAGCCACGTTGGCTTCGATGTATAAAGTCAATTTCTGGAATGAAGCTCCAAGGATTGTCCTTTCTCGTCTTGATAGACCTGCATTCGTATTTGCGATCGAGGAAGCCTCTGATGGCAAGCCATGGTTCCATGATATCCAGACTTTCCTTATGACTAAGGAGTATCCTGCGGGAGCGTCAACCCAGGATAAGAAGACTCTGAGGAGGCTGTCTGGAAATTTTTATCTCAATCCTGACGGAGTTTTGTATAAAAGAAACCATGATCTCATGCTACTCAGATGTGTAGATGAGAAAGAAGCGAGTATGCTCATGGAAGAAGTACATGAAGGCACATTTGGTACGCATGCCGGAGGGCATGCTATGACAAGAAAAATCCTGAGAGCAGGCTACTACTGGCTGACGATGGAATCAGATTGCTTTAAATTCGCAAAGAGATGTCATAAATGCCAGATTTATGCTGATAAGATTCATGTACCGCCGTGCCCGTTGAATGTCATGTCCTCCCCGTGACCGTTCTCCATGTGGGGCATCGACATGATAGGCAAGATCGAGCCCACTGCATCTAACGGTTATCGCTTCATTCTAGTAGCTATCGACTACTTCATCAAGTGGGTGGAGGCAGCCTCATATGCTAATATGACCAAGCAGGTGGTGGCTAAATTCATAAAGAGGGACATCATCTATCGTTACGAAATTCCCGAACGGATCATTACTGATAATGGTTCGAATCTGAATAACAAGATGATGAAGGAGCTGTGCCAGAGTTTCAAGATTGAACACCACAACTCATCTCCTTACCAGCCGAAGATGAATGGCACCGTTGAAGCGGCCAATAAGAACATTAAGAAGATTGTACAGAAGATGGTTGTGACCTATAAGGATTGGCACGAGATGTTGCCATTTTCACTGCACGGTTATCATACGACGGTACGTACATCAACCGGGGCAACTCCTTTCTCACTGGTGTACGGTATGGAAACTGTCCTACCGTTAGAAGTTGAGATTCCTTCTTTACGAGTTTTGGTTGATGTGAAACTCGATGAGGCAGAATGGATTAAGAACCGACTAAACCAACTCATCCTGATGGACGATAAGAGGTTGGCATCGATTGCATATGGTCGTCTGTACCAGAGTCGAATGAAGAAAGCCTATGACAAGAAGGTGCGTCCTAGAAGCTTTCAGACGGGTGATCTCATCTTGAAGAAGATTCTTCCTCCACACTCCGATCATCGGGGCAAGTGGCCTCCCAATTACGAAGGTCCGTACGTCGTCAGCAAGGTCTTCTCGGGAGGAGCCTTGTTGTTATCCACGATGGATGGCGAAGATTTTGCATCCCCGGTGAACGCGGACGCAGTTAAAAAAATACTTTGCTTAAAAAATGACCCGCTGGAAAGAAAAAGAGTATCCAGGCAAAAATGGGGTATCCCGGCGAACCATGAAAAAGGAAAAAGGTTCGGGCAAAAATTAGGGATATAAATGAAAAATGTACACCCGCAAAGTCGAAAACCTGGAAGGGCGACTTTGGCAAAAAAGGGGTATCCCGGTGAATCGAAAACCCGAAAGGGCGATTCAGGCAAAAGTTAGGGATTTGAAAAAGCAAATGACTGCGTTCCGCGTATGGACTTTCATTGTTTAGTGGTTTGGAAGACCTGAGGGCCGTTTATCTGAATCAATCTCTTCTGAGGCTGAAGCGTCGGAGAAGTATCGAAGTCGAGTGGGTCATAGAGGGATCAACTCATGGTGTTCGTCTACGCCACATTGCCGACATTTGTGTATTTACTGATGTATATTTATGTTTTTATATCTACGTAGCTTCCTCATTCCAGGAGCTTGCATCTGTTGTAAAACATTTTTGCCCATTCAGGGTTTTGTCATCAATAAGAAATATACTATTCAACAATTCTGTTTGTTTGTTTAGCATCTACCTGTTTTGTTTGCGAAAAAGAACGCCGATGTTTTTGATAAAATGCGCATACATAAACTTACTGGCCTAGGCCACTGATTGTTGAAACAATGAATTACTTGAACATTGTCACAAGATGATAACCTTGATAGGTCCCTTTAAGAAGGGTATCTTGTCTGTTTGTTTGTGTTGTTGCAGGTATAGCCTATTCCAGGCAGTACGCCGTATGCGTCCCCAAGCAGGATGATTCCTTCTACCCCAGAAAATGTAGCAGCGTCTCCCCCACGGAGTCGGAACATGGGACTAAGGACATTGATATGTCTCCCCAAGCAGAGAAGATTCTCTCCCCAATCAGATGTATCCTGAAGGATCGTCATCTCCCCAGTGGAGTCATACGCTGAAGTGTGTGTTCATTCCCTAGCACTGGGTCAGTGTGTAGTGTCGCGTAGAAGACTACTCGCAAGTGTGCAACCTTGATGGTTCAAGACTGAAGTCTTCAGCGGAATTGAAATTCCCCATAGAGTTGTACTCTCCCCAGCAAGTAGGATGATTCCTTCTTCCCCAGCCGAGATGGCAGCTCCCCAAGAGAGCCGAGTCCTTGGAAGCCGTTGAGGCCATGAGTGGTTTTCCCCAGTAGAGTGTTGAATAGCTGATGCTGTTTTTCCCCATCGGAGTCGTTATCTCCAGGAATGTTTTATCTGCGAAGGCCGTGCAGTTTATTTTTGCAATTGATATCGTCTTCCTCAGCAGTTTATGGTTAGTATACCTAGTTGAGCGGGTTCAGGTTCTCGTAGAACGTCATTCCCCTGCAGCAGTCGCCTGAAGTTCGGTTCCTCAGGCAAAGTCCAATTGAGATTGGTGTGACTTCTTCTCCTCGGCAGGATGATTCCTTCCTCCACCAGAGTGGTTCTTTCTCCTTGACAGGAGGCTTTTCCCTTCAGCATTTATTTTGCTGATGGGGTCATAGCATTTTGCATGATTGCATAGCATTTACCCTAAATGTGTAACATTTCCACCGTGTGGAGCATTACGCCATTGTCAAACATATGCATATGAAACATGAGCTCGGTCATTACCGTTCTGGTTTTGCAGGTGTTCCTCCACAGAATGGTTTTCTCAAGATGATTCTTAAAATCCCTGGTGAAGTCGCAAGAGTTGGTTGCTCAAGTTGATGCTTAGAGTTCCCGGCAGAGCGTTTGCTCAGGATGATTCCTGAAATCTCCAGCAGAGTTATTGCTCAGGATGATTCCTGAAATCTCCAGCAGAGTTATTGGTTCAAGATGATTCTTGAAGTCCTCAGCAGAGTTCATCCAGAATGATTTCTGAATCCCCGAAGCAGAGTTACTTGATAGTTCTCCAGAATCCCCAGCGGAGGTGTGTCATCCCCAGCAGGTTTTAAATAGAGAAGTTGAAATTTCCCTTGAAGACTTGATGATTGAAGTCCGGCAGCGGTGCCAAAACCCCAGACTTACTGATGAAGTCCAGCTGCGATGTCGAAGTAGTTTGCCTAGCTGACGCAGGGTGCCTGACGGAAAAAGATTGTATATCTTTAGTTGATCCGTGAATAACTAAGGATCCCATTTCCTGACTTACCGATGAAGTCCAACCACGAGGTCGAAGTAGTTCTCCTAGATGATGCGGGGTGCCTGACAGCAGAAGAATATATATCCCTATTGGGTTCATGATTGATTAAGGATTATGTTTCCGACTTACTGACAAAGTCCGGCTGACGCCCAAAAATTTCTTGGAATGCCCGACGGCATAATTAACTTGATTGTTAAAAAGCTCCTAATGACCTGATGAGTCTCGAGGAATTCTTCTGCTGCAGAGCCGCAGAGTGCCTGACGGTAATATCAGCTATGTATCACCGGTTACCGAGTGACCAGTGATCCCTTGATGACTTGAGGAAGAAGCTGCAGCGAAATCTGATAATCATCTTGACGGAGATTTGAGAGTAGCCCTTCACCAGTTACCGAGCAACCGGTGATCCCTTATTGACTTACTGATGAAGTCCGACAAAGATGTTGTCGACGTGCCTAGCGACACGATGAATCCATAGGTGACGATAAGGAATTCTTCTGCTATGACGCAGAATGCCTGACGTCATGATCAACCATCCATTACCAGTTACCGTGGAACCGGTGACCCCTTGAGGACGAAGATCTACAGCAAAATCAGATGATCATCCTGACGGAGATTTGAGATTAGACCCTTCACCAATTACCATGTGACTAATTCCCTAGCAGTTGTTGTGCAACTATCATGCTCAGTTTCGAAGATGTTCCTACCAATCAGGGTATCGTTTACCTGCGCGTGGTTGGCAAATCACCCGTTACCGTGTAACCAGTGATCCCTCGATGATTTGAGGATGCAATGATATCATATAAATCAGAGAATCATCCTGACGGAGATTCAAATCAGTATTTCTCCAGCTAGTTTCTGTGCAGCTATTATTTCAGTTTCCGAAGATTTGTCCCCATCAGAGTACCGTGTACTTGTGCAGTTGGCAAATTTCCGGGTTTGTTGGTATTCAACCGTCTTTTACCTTGATTGTGTGAGAGCCGTTCGCTTCTCACCCAGTCAGGTCCAAGCCGTTTGAATAGGGGAAGTTGTTGCACCCCAAAATTTGCCCAACATTTCTTTACCTAGCTTATGTTTCATTTCATGCACATTAGCATTAGCATTTCCATTTCATTGACATGTATGCAGGAGATCAAGAGGTATGATTACCAATCAAGAGCTATACAAGACAGTGAGGCTAGCTAAGAAGGTTATTCATATGTTCAAGGGTTGATATCCTTGTCAGAGAAGTTAAAGGATCCTCAGAGAGAGTGGTTGAAACCAAGTATGTGGGTCTCCTAACTTGAGAGTTATGGGGAAGATCATCAGATGATTCTGAGGCCATGAAGATGGACTTGAGGTCTTGAGAGAGCTCATGAGAAGGTTTTAAGATTACTTTGAGGCCTAGACAGGTCATTGTGCAAGATTAAGAAGGCTCAGCCATGAGTGGTGCAGCTAGGGTTTGACTGGGTCAACTCTAAGTCAACTGAGGATTTGAAGGAGGTTGAGACTCAATCCAAGAGCCATGTGGTCATGGATTGATACATTAAGATGTTCTAAGAATGATTACAAGGTTAACTCATCATGATGGAGAGTTTGAGAAGTTTCAAGCTAGGGTTTCTAAGACTTGACAGTGTAAAATCCCCTAGTTTGACCCCTGTCTTCAAGACAATTTAGCTTAAGATGTGATTGTCGTCTCATCTTGACCCCAACATGATTTTTGTAGAGCATGCTCTTAGATTTAATTTGAGTTCTAGAAGTCCTTGATAGGATTTATAGAACTCAAGTTATGGCTTTGACAAGTTACAAGTCATCTGAGGCATGTGAATTTGGAGCTTGAAAGTTACCCAACTTGCATGACACTTTTGCCCTAGAAGGATGATTCCTATGAACTTTTTGTCAACATGAATGTTGTTCCTTATTCTATTAGCTTTCCATATAGTACTAGAAGTACTTGATAGGATTTGTAGAACTCAAGTTATGGCTTTGACAAGTCAAGGGTATTTTGGGAAGTTATGGTTATAGGTCATTTATGGTTATAGATCATTTTCACCAACTTAGACACCTCAAATGAGATTTTGTTCAACTTGAAAGTTGCTCAAAATGATGTTTTAACCTTGACCATGTACCAAGGAGACATTGAAATGGCTCAAGTAAAGACTTGGTTCAAGAAGTGGTGAAAAAGGAAGGATTAAAATGGATTAAATGACCAAAAATTTAAATAAATTGATTTGTGTCCAAACAAGGCAAAATTATAGGTCAATTTGATTGGAGAAAGCATTTTAGAAACAATGGCAATATTACATTTTTGGTTTGAGGTCAAATTCATGCACTTCCATTTTGTTACTTCATGATGAAGTAACATATCAAACTTGGATCATTGGATTGCAAACAAGGGAATAATCACCACCAACCAATTCAATATCTCATGAGATGATGATTGCAAGCAAACTCAGGCCAGAATAGAGCAAATACACGACTGTTGCATATGGTATTTTGAAGGAGAAATTGAAATTGAAAATCTCATATGGAAGGTTACAGAAGGTTCTAGATGATTCCTTTAGCTTCTATATAACCATTAGAGTGTGTTCAACAAGCTTTTTGGAAGAGATTGAAGCCTGAAGCAGAGAGTGGAGTTGAATTTTCCTGCAATTTGAAATCATATTCTGAGTTCAAGGTCAATTCAAGAGAAATTGAAGATTGCATCAGCTTCAAAGGAAGATTTGGAGTGAATCTGGATCACATTGAAGGCTGAATCGAGCAAGGAGTGTGACTGTTCTTCATCTGAAACCAGGTTGGTACAAATCAACTTCTTGCATAATTTAGGCAGTGTTAGGTAGAAACCTTCATGTGGTTAGGATCATAGTATGACATAGATGGATTTTGGATGGTTAATTGCAACTTTAGAGACAATTTAGGGTGAACTCCATTTTCGGTTGAGATTGTAATTTCAAGATTCAGGCGTTTTTAGAGTGAATAAATGCTATGGTTGAATTGCTGGCGAAATTCTGGTCAAGTTTCATGTAAAGATCGTGGCAAATGGATGTGTGTAGAGGAAGTTAGGGTTGTGCAGGGTGACCGGAGATGTCATCGGCGGTGACCGTGGGTTGCGCGCGAAGTTGCAGGGTTTGAATGAAGAAGATGAAGTCTGGGCCGTCCGTTCGTGTTGAGACCTTGACTCAGTCTATCCATCCTAGCGCGTGTGTTGAGCCACGTAACCCCTCCCCTCAACGCAACGTTTTACTTAGTCAGAAATCCAAGCTTTGAACCTTCGCTGGGTGAACCAAACGTGCGTGGGATCGAATCTTGACATGGACTCTTTTTTTCCTTTGTTATTTTCTCAAGAGAACACAAGGGAATTCATAGTGCATGGGCCTTGGTATTTGCTTGATATCCACACCCCCCCATCTGGCCCAACCCACATTATGAACTGGTTATATTTGCTATTCACCACGCAGCTTTTATTAATTTCCATTGTTTTTCTTTATTTTACTCATTTCATATAGTTTAGGAATTAATTCATAATAAATAGGAAAATTAGTCAATTAATTCCATATTTTTTTCCCATGATTCATGATTGAATCTAGAAATTTAAGCAATTAAAAGATTAGGAATTCATGCATTTTTATTTTAATTGCATTTTTTGTACTTTTATTTGATAATAATTCATAATGGTTGACACCTTGACTTGTATATTTTGGTGTGATCATTTTATGATGATTTTTGGACTGATTTTTTGTGTGTGGCTATTTTAGACATGTATGCTCCTCTAGTATTTTTCTCACATTTTTGTGAATAAGTTTAGGGCTGTCTTTTGTATTGAACTTTAGATGCTCTAGTTTTAGGGTTTAACCTTGGTACCCCATAGTTTAGGATTTAATTCTAGGACTTATTGGATGATTTGATCTCTGGAATTAACATGGTAGAGTCATGATTGACTTAGGTTCCCATAGTTATTTTTGTAGGATTAACTTTAGTACTAGGTTTTAGGTGATCCTAACTTGCTAACTCAACTAGAATGACTTTATTAGTGCCCTTAGATTAGGGTGTGGCTTCCCTTGCTCTTGGATGATGATGAAGACATGTGTGGGATGCTGTGGAATGCATGATGGAGCTTGGACTTGAAGTTTGCTCTCCCTTTTGTGTAGTTTATATAGGGTTAAGGATTAGGGTTTTAGGGAGATCTCTTAGAATAGATTTTCTTCCTTCATGAAACATGGAAGGTGTTGATCATTTCCATTCCTCCCTATGATGTAAGGTCCCATTGTAAAGGCCCCATCCCTCCTTTGGTAGGATGAGTGGCTCCTCACAAAGTGGTAGAACCTTTGAGGGTTCCTTTCCTTGATGGTGGAGTGCTTAGAGGTGACCTTTGGTCTTCACTTTGCTTTCCACTATCCACACCTTGCTCTTGTTAGGTGAATCTTTCTCCCTTGCTAGAGGATGGAGTTCCTTGTTAGAATATTGAAGATGCTAGAGGTTGCCACTTCCCTGTGTTTGAAGACTTTCTTTGGAGCTGAGGCTTGAAGACCCAGGAGAACAAGTTGACACTTGTGAAGAAAATCAAATTGAGATTAAAGAAAGAGCTGAAGCTTGAAGGAGAAGGACAAGTTGATACTTGTGTTTGATGTATTGAAAGCTTGAAGAAGCAGGTTGATACTTGCTATTGAAGATGAAAGTCTTGAAGAACAGTTACAGACTGAAGACTGAACTGCTGTCAGAGGACTGCTTTGCTGTGAAGATGTGGGAGCGGTTGATCTGCTTTCTTTCCTGTCTGTTTGATTTCTGTGCAACTGTATTGATGTGGCTTGTTTGATTTGCTTGATGCATTAGAATAAGTTCATGTTTGGATTCTTTTAAGCTAGGAGCATGATTGCACTAGAGGTTGAGTTGCTCCCTCTGCTTGTATTTTTACTGTATGGCTTTGCCTGCTGGTATTCGGTAGAGCTTCGCTCCCTTTCCTGTGTGGTTTGTGATTTGCTTGATGGCATTTTATTTTCCTTTATGATTGCAGTTATTCATACTTGGCTTGAGGTTGAGACGAGCTTGTGGAGGCTAATGCCCCACACACATTTCCTCCGTCACTTGCATTGCATGCATTTTACAATTGTTTACTGTTTACTGTTTAAGCTGATGTTTTTTCTGTTTCTGTTTATCATTGACATGATCCCCTAGGAATCTCACTTCCTTTGATAAGGAAGTGATGATTAGAACTTTAGGTTGAAACCTATGCATGATAACTTCTAGGATATCCCTGTTTCAAACCTCAACCATATGATGAATCCTTGGCCTGACAACATTAGGACTTGATAGTCTCCCCGTAGTTGTCCTTCTCTCTTCTCATCTCAAACAACAGTAAAAAATGTAATAAAGGCAAGTTAGTATAAGCGCGTTACGAGCCTTAAGCTACTTGGGTAATGATAATTGAGCGGCCTCCTCTCAATCGTCTAGAATGTTTAGTATACGTCCTTTGGACGATATGCAACGCATTCGTTCTCAGGTCATAGTCTCTAGTGCTGTACGAACTACAAACAACCATAAAAAAACAGTTCTTCCGTAAAATACAGAAAACAAACTTCAAACCTTTTTGCCCCGTGGGCCCATAAGTCAAAGGAAGCTTTTCTGAAGAAAAGAGTGTCGTTAACTCCCAGTTCTACCGCAAACGGTAACGCCTAAGTCTCCAAGGGTCGAGCTGCGTACACCAGACTGCTGGAACTGTTTGTTAACCCTACTCGAAAAAACAGATGAATCTGAATTCCCGTAATCCGTATTATCCCGAACTACGTAAGCTCTGATCTCTCATACCTGTTGAGAGTACGTAGGCACAATACTGATGTATTGGCGAGCCACCTTCCCCGTAACCCGTAGTTAGCCGAACTACGTTGACTCTGATTTCTCATTCTCTGATGGGAATACGTAGGCATAAAGCGCGACGCTTTGCCGAGTCATTTTCTTTTCTTTTATACCGGCCTTGATAGGTAGATAGATAAAACCAACCCGTCATATAAACACAACAGGCGTGGATCCCATCGAGTATGATGGACGTGAGGGGTGCTAATACCTTCCCCTTGCGTAACCGACTCCCGAACCCAGACAATGGTTGCGATGACCTTGTCTTATACCTTTTCGTCAGGTTTTTCCGATCGTTTCCTTTCCTGTTCTGAGGGATAAATAACGAAAGGTGGCAACTCTTCTGTTTTGCCGGCACCTTATTTTCGCGGAAGCGACATAAGCGTATGTATGTATTCTGATCATTGTGTTTAATTTAGAACAATCGTTTACCCGAAATGCGTGTCGTCTTTGTTTACCTATTTATCTTTGATTTGAACCGCTATAGACATGTACTATTCAGATATGGATCTAGGAAAATTACTTGTTAGGTCCTAAACTCTAGACATAGATTTAGGCTTGGCATTTGCGTGAGTATCAGTTTCTAATGCTCTGTGTTATGTTTTTGTTGCGTGAGACATCACCAATGAGACAATATGGTTGTTCTCTTGATGTTGCGTTAGGGATGACCTCTGTTGAGGGTGACACGTGAGGATATTAGACGAATTATTGAGTTGTGTTTATCATGACCAGAATAATGCATGTGTTATCAACTGATGAGATCCAATCCTAATAAGGCTCCGTTTATATTTCAGTCTTTACTTTATATTTTTTGTCTATATATTTTCTGCCTTTTATTCATGGTTCCTTGAACCTTTTAAACCAAACCTTTTAAACAACAAGCTTAGAAATGTAGAGACCATTTAACGACGTTCTTTCATCGCACTGATCCCTGTGGAGACGATATAAATCCCGGAGGGAATTCCTTCAAAACTAAATTTTTTCTTCTTGCCGATTAACTGAAGTTTGAACAAAATGGTGTCGTTCCCGGGGATTGGTGTTGAGATATTGAAGTGCATTGCAATTGTTTCTATATTTTTAAGCATTGTATATTTTTTTATATTGTATATATTTGTTTCCTTTTAATTTTTCTCTAGTGTGATTAGGAATTATGAGAACACCTTCTAAAATGATTGCTATTTGTATAAATGCACTCAATGAAGATTCGACCGAGTTTCGATGGCGATGATAGTATGGAACAAGTGAATATTGTCAAGGTGCATGGTAACTTTTGCTTAGAATTTTAGAATGCTTACGAACTTAAGTCTTTGTGCAAATGAAATTTGTTCTTTTAGAAACTTGTTTGAATGATTGTTTCGCTTAGGACCAACACCACAATTTGTGAGAAAACTTCCATTGTTCACTAAATGCTGGATTACTAATAAACTTTGTTGATTCATTTGATTCATGCTTTATCTTGTGATTATTGTGAATGTGTGGAAGCATTAGAAATTATCAAGGCACTTGTTTATATTGAGCACAACCATGTCCAAATGTAACTTACCCGTGAGTAGAGAGAGAATTTGTTAACCCCCTTTAAGCCTAAACAATGTGAATCTCATTCTAAACTTTGTGAGATTCTATAAAATTTTCATAAACCCTTAAATTTGTTTTAATTGTCCTCTTTTCCATAAAAAGCAAAGAGCATTCGTTTGAGGATTGGGTAAAAAGAAAGTTGGGGAGAATGAAAAAGAAGTTGGTAGGTTGCTACAACTTTTGAAAAATTCAAGCAAGGATTGAAAAAATTGTTGTGTGAATATGATTGTAAAAAAAATAAAGACAAAAAGAATGTTTGCTTGGAAAAGAAAAATAGTGAAAGAATAAGTTGTGAAATAAGGTTTGTGAAGGTTTGCAATTGACAAACAAATGGAATGAAGTTGGGATGTGTAAATAACATATACTGTGAATGTTTCTTTTGCATCAGCAATTTCATTTCAATGGCCTTAGAAATGTCCCTTGTTTGTGAACCCAACCAAGCTACAACCTTAAAGACCTTTGTGATCTTCTTGCTTCCATATTTTCACTTTTGATTGTTAGATGTTGTATGAATTGAATTGATTTTGGTATTTGAAGGTGAGAAAAACACTTAGAAGGGGGGTTGAATAAGGGTTTTGAAATAATTATGGCAATAAAAAGAACATAGTATTTTTATCCTGGTTCGTTGAACTCAACTAATCCAGTCCACCCTACCAAGGTGATATGCCTTTCTCAACAAGGACTTAATCCACTATATTCAAACAGATTACAGTGTCAACCACTAAGAACAACTGTCTAAGTCTTCTAAAGAAATCCTGACCACAACTTGGTCTCCTTAAGGAAATTAACAAATGTTTAAGATGCTTCGAAAAAGCTATATCACAACTGTGATTTTTACACTTAGATTAAGAACGAATAAAACTATTCAGCTTATGAAAAATATTGTATGAGAGCTTTGGAGTAGTTTTCAATATGATTTCTCAATTTGTCAAGATGAATCGTCTAAAACGTCAACTTTGAAGTGTTGTTGAAGACATCCTTTTATTGAGAAGAAAGTCCAATGCTTGAAGACTATGCGTAGCAGAGTAGCTGTAGCCTTTTTGTCTTCTATTGACTTTAGCTTTCCCAGAAGAGGAATGTTCAGACAAATCCCTTTTGTCTGATTTCCTGTGCCATACATGAATAAGGAAAGAGTCGTTTGGAATATGCCAACGGATATATCTTTGAATAATATCTTCTTCAACAATGCTTCTGTCTCAAAGTTATCAACATCAGAGTCTTGATGTTATCATAGTTTTGCAGCCAAAGTGCTTCAGCGTGAATATCAATCAGAGCAGAGTTTGAATAACAAAGCCTCTGTACTTGCAGCGTAAAGTACCTTCAGAGTCTTCTTGAAACAATGCTTGAAACTCTTCATACAAAATCTTCAAGGGATGATGATGCCACACCTTCTGGGTATCGTATCATCGCTCTTGAAAGTCTGTGACGCTGATGACCGCATAGGATGTCGTACCTCGTCTGCGAGTTAAGTACATACATGTGAGGGGTAGGTGGGTCTTTTTGCAGGAAAACTCTGGCCTCAGAACACCTAGTTTGTCTCTGTCAGTCACAATTGGTTGTGAGGGTTCTTTTATGGTTGGTTTGGTTTGAGGAGAAGATCTGATGGTTCTCAAGCTGCAGTACAGCACAACACAGTTCTTCATCATTGCACTTGATCTCCTGTCTGCATATGCATTTGCATTTTCATGTTTTCATTTCATTAACGTGTATTTATGTTGCAGGTGTGTTTTTTCCCCTCAGATTCTAGTGTTCTTCTTGCCAGACATTGAGTCCATGAAGAGGACAGTTTCTTATAGGCCGCCTTCTCCAGATGTTAGTTCCTTGTTGCGGTTGGTTGCTCTAGCAGATCAGAAAGTGAGGGCTGAGTTTAGAGAGTCTTATGGAAAATTGCTCAGTTTGGTGTGCAGACCTTCTGTGTTTGAGATGATTGGATTGTATACCTTGATGCAGTTTTACGAGCCTCAGTTGAGATGCTTCTTGTTCCCTGATTTTATTCTGGCTCCTACTTTGGAGGAGTATTCTGATATGCTAATAGTTCTTGTGTTAGATCAGATGCCTTTTATTCACGAGGATACTGAGCCTGAGTTGGCTAAGCTTGCTGAGATTGTTAGTTTAGATGCTTCTGAGTTCCCCGGAGGTTTGGTCAAGCTGAATGGAGCTTATGGTTTTCATCTTTCTTGCTTGGTTGAGAAGGCTGCGCAGTGTGCGAAGGATGGATGTTGGATTGTCTTCAATGCTATTCTGGCTGTTTGCATTTATGGGATTGTATTATTCCCTAACTTGCCTGATTTTGTTGATTCAGATGCTTTCTTTATTCTTGCCTCGAAGAATCCGGTGCCTACTCTCTTGGGTGACATTTATCATTCTATTCACTATAAGAATGAGAAGCGTCAGGGAAAGAATGTTTCTTACTGTGTACCTCTTCTATACAGGTGGTTTTAGGGACATCTTCCTAAGACGGGACCTTTTGTTGATATTGCTGGTACTTTAGATTGGTCTTCCAGATTGATGGGATTGTGTGCTGAGAACATTGTTTGGTTTAATCGGAACCTGCTCGGAGTGAATATTATATATAGTTGCAGTGGCTTTCCGAACGTTCCTTTGATTGGACGGAAAGGTTGTATTAACTATAACCCTTTTTTGCTTGTGAGAAAATTTGGCTATGCTTTGAGGGACTCTCCGGTTGAAGACGAGATACAGGTGTCGCTTTCGCGAAAATAAGGTGCCGGCAAAACAGAAGAGTCGCCACCTTTCGTAATTTATCCCTTAGAGCGGGAAAGGAAACGATCGAAAAAACCTGACGAAGAAGGGTAAGACAAGGTCGCCGCAACCATTGTCTGGGTTCGGGAGTCGGTTACGCAAGGGGAAGGTATTAGCACCCCTCACGTCCATCGTACTCGATGGGATCCACGCTTGTTGGGATTACTGGACGGGTTGGTTTTATCTATCTACCTATCAAGGCTGGCTTAAACAGAAAAGAAAATGACTCGGCAAAGTATCGCACTTTATGCCTACGTATTCCCGTCTGGAACGAGAAATCAGAGTCAACGTAGTTCGCCTACCTACGGGAAAGGAGGGGAAGGTTGCTCTCCAATACATCAGTACTGTGCCTACGTACTCTCAACAGGTATGAGAGATCAGAGCTCACGTAGTTCGGGAAACTACGGTTTATTTCCTGTCTTTTACGAAAGAAGTGTTTTTTACTGTGTTTGCAATTTCCATCGCACTAGAGACTATGACCTGAGAGTGGATGTGTCGCATGTCACCCAAAGGGTACCATACTAAACATCCAGACTGTGGAAAAGAAACTCTTCCATAATCCTTTCTCAGATAGCTTAAGGCTCATAACGTACGAAAGAAATCATTCATGATTACTGTATCTTAAACTGTTTTGAGATGAGAAGAGAACAGGCCCAACTAGGAGGGAGACTATCAAGTCCTACTGTTGTCATGCCAAGGATTCATCCTATGGTTGAGGTTTGAACAGGGAACTCCTAGAAGTTGTCATGCATCGGTTTCAACCTAAAGTTCTATCATCAATTCCTTATCAAAGGAAATGAGAGTCCTAAGGGATCATGTCAATGATACACCAAAATAGACAAAGCATCAGCTTTAAACAGTAAAATGCATGCAATGCAAGTGAGGGAGGAAATGTGTGTGGGGCTTCAGCCTCCACAAGCTCATCTCAACCTCAAGCCAGAATGAATAACAGTAATCATACTGAAATAAAACAACATGCTATCAAGCAAAATACAGTAAACTGCAATCATACAGAGGAAATGAAATAAAATGCCATCAGGCAAACAAACCACATGGGCAAGGGAGCTGGGCTCTACCGAATACCCGCAAGCAAAGCCACACAGTAACAATACAAGCAGAGGGAGCAACTCAACCTCTAGTGCAATCATGCTCCTAGATTCTACCTATTCTAGATATGAACTTATTCTAATGCATCAAGCAAGTCAAACAAAACACATCAATACAACAAAGAAAAAGAAAAGGAAGCAGATCAACTCCTCTCTCAACTTCAAGCTTCAGCTCTTCCAACACAATGCAGTCTTCAGACTTCTATCACTCTTGACAAATATCAATTTGCTTTTCCAGGTTTCAACCCTTCAACATAAGTTTCAACTTATCCTCTCTGAGCTTCAGCTCCTTGATCAGTTCCACCTTCAGGCTTCACCATTAATCACAAGTATCAACTTGATCTCCTTCAGGATCTCCAAGCTTCAAAGTAAGTATCAACTTCCTCTGTTCTTCAAGCTTCAGCTGGAATGGCAATACTCAAGGATTCATCCTCTTCAACACTCTTCAATGAAGTCTTCATCCTCACACTCAAGCTCAGCATCTCTCCAGATAATCAAACCAGAGGAAATCACTTAACTGGATAAGCTGGGGATATTGAACTGCTTATTGACCACCAAAGGTGACCTATAAGGGTTCAACATCAAAGGAATGGTTCCCTCAAAAGTTCTACTTCCTAGGTACTATCACTTATCCCTCCAAAGGAGAGAGGTGTATACCATGGAAGGACTTTGAATCATAGGGAGGAATGGAGGTGAAAGATACCATCCATGTTTAAGAAAGAAGTTAACTAGGTTTAAACTATTCCTAATCCCTAACCCTAAAACAAACAACAAAACAAACAAGACCAAGCTCTCAAGATCCTCAATGCTCCTCAATGCTCCTACTATGTGTCGCTACTGCAAAAATCGGCGTCGGCTGAACAGAAGAGTCGCCACCGTGCGTTATTTATCCCAAAGGAGGGAAAGGAAACGTTCGAAGTAAACCTACCGCTAAGACGGGAAAGGAATGGTCATCGCAACCAAATCCTGGATTCGGGAGTCGGTTACGCAAGGGGAAGGTATTAGCACCCCTCACGTCCGTCGTACTCGACGGGATCCACGCTTGTTTTCTTGTACAAATTGTTATTCTATCTACTCTAAGGTCTGGGGTTAAAAGAAAAGAAAATGACTCGGCAAAGTATCGCACTTTATGCCTACGTATTCCCGTCTGTAACGAGAAATCAGAGTCAACGTAGTTCGCCTACCTACGGGAAAGGAGGGGAAGGTTGCTCGCTAGGATATCGCATCCTATGCCTACGTACTTTCATACGACATGAAAGATCAGAGCAAACGTAGTTCGGGCCACGTACAACACAAGTCTGTCTTGATTGTTTTTATCCTTCTGAAAAAGGTTTTCTCCTGATTATGGGTCCAAGCGGACAAAAATGACGTTTTGATTGGTTCACATTCTTTTACAGAAGAAATGTCTTTTTTTGTGTTTGAAATTGTTAGTGTATTTTTTATTGTTTTGAGGTAAGGAGAGGAACAGCAACTCTAACCTATGGTTGAAAAGGGAATCAAACTAACCTAATGTTATCATGCATGGTTTAAGACCTAATGTCTATCATGTTCCTCTCTTGCGCAGAGAGAAACAGAGATCCTAAGGGATAAACGGAAACAGAAACAACAGATACAATAAAACAGTAAAATATGCATGAATGCAGCAGTACAAGCGAGGCAAGGGAGTCCCACTCAACCTCGAACCTAGAAAACAATGGGCGAAGTGAAACAACTTCACTTCAACCCTATGGGAAAATTAACAAACAATACAGCCCGGGAAACTCAAACAATACATCAAAAGCTTCTAAACAGCGAAAATAAACAGTAAACAACATCTTCAAGCAAATTCTTCATCAACAAGCTTCCATCAAGCATCTATCTTCAAGGAGGAAAACTCTAGCAGTAATCATCTTCAACAGCTTCAAACAGCAGGGCTTCAACAGCATCAATCAAATGCACAGCTTCAACAGCACAATCTTCATCTTTTACAGTCTTCAAGCAAGGTCTCTATCTTCAACCTTTCATGGCTTTTCTTCAAATCAAACTCTCCAAGATGAGGAACAATTAATAGAATGAATTGGGATGTTAGACAGCTAGCTGACCACCAAAGGTGGCAAACAGACTGTTAACAAAAAGTAGACTGTTTCTCTCAAGAGTTCTATCTCTTAGATACTGTCACCAAGCCTTCCAAAGGAAGGGGGTGAGTATCCTAGAGAGACTCTGAATCATAGAGAGGGATGGAGGCAAACAAAGCCATCCATGTTTAAGAATCAAATTTCTACTCTAAGCTCTACCTAGCTCCTAGTTCCTGGGTCTTCAATCAATCTTCATCAACTTTTGAACTTGTTCTTCAATCCTTGACTTTGTCTTTGTCTTCAATGCTTCACCATCCATGGTCTTCAAGCCAAGCCCAAACCCCAAGCAAGCCCAAAAAGCCCATACAACAAAATAAACCCCAAAAATGGGCAAACCAAACAACCACACAATTGCAAAATATACTAAAAATAGTAAAATAATAGGGGAAATTCTAATATTTATTCTAAGGGATCTACTACACTTACCCATAATACCCCTATAGTCCCATCTTCTAATTCAACCTAAAAAGCCCAAAAAGAAATTGTTCAAGTGCACCTATGTTGTGTTTAAACCCTAAAATATTCTAAGTTTTTTATTACACCATATCCATTTCAACATTTTTTGTTACCATTTTTATTCTAAAGTTTTATCACATTACCATAAGGGAAACCCTAAAGTATATTAATATCTATATTATCAAGATCGAAGATCAAACCCTATATCAACTTCTAAGGGGTCTAAACAATTCCTAACATGCAAGGGGTCAAGGTTAACCATCAATTGGGAAGGTCTTAATCAACAATCCTAAAACAGAACCAAATTATATCTAGAAAATCTAAAAAAATTCCTAAGAGAACATGCAAGTGTTGGATACAATCTACCAAAATATCTAAGCAAGAATCATCACCAATTGAGAGAACAAAATTCTACAAAACAGCGGTATCAAATATGCAAAGCAAACATCATGCAAAATACTCATCAGAATGTAAAATGCAAAAGAAATGGGAAAACAATCCACAAAAATCTAAGAAAATTTCTCCCATATCCTGAAGATGTTATAAACCTATGGTAAAAAAATTAAAACCAAACTCTAAAGTTAAGGTCACTTTCTAAAGGAAAACATATAAAGTGTCCAGGGAACATTCAGATGGGGATGGCTCTAAAAAGAGGATTCAAAACTAAACTTAGAGTCGTCTAGAAATTCCAATAAAATTTATGAGGAACCCTATGCATATCATCTAAAACATATCCAAAAATCAGCTCAAAATCATGAAGCATTAAAGAGAACAAAATTAAACAAAACAGATGAACAGTTATGTACACCAATGGATATTAGCACGAAAGAAAAATCATAACTAAATCAAAAACAATCTCAAAAATGCAAACTCAGCGCCTAAAATTTCTTAAGACAATCAAGATCTGTAGAAAATAATTTCATAATTTCTTGATCAATTTTACTATTTTTGACGCAATAAAAGCAAACAGGCCTCAAAACAGAAAAATAAAAGAAAAAGGGAATGAAGAAAATCTCCAAATTAACAATCCTAAAATCATCCATAGGTGTTCATGATCCTAACCACGTAAGAATTTATAATTATCTCATCTTAAATCTATGGTAAAGTGAAGGTTTACATACCTTGATTGGAGCTTCGAAACAGAGTATCTTCGGCTCTTTTCGTACTTCCGAAAGCTTCAAATTCGTTCAACAATATGCGAGGAAAGTGCTACAATCTTCGAATCGAACCGAAATCGCCTTGAATGAAGAATAACCACTTGATTTGCTCTCTTGAAAATTGATATGCTCTCTTCCAATCCAACTCCAATCAATCACCAACCTTGCTTCAAATGAGTTTCTAAACATTTATAGAGATGATTGGAATATTCTAGAAATGAAGCCCAAAATAATAAAATCCATTTCCCTTGGAACTTTCTAGATTATTCATGCATCTTCCCTTGGAAATTTCTAGATTGTTCATGTATCTTCCCTTGGAAATTTCTAGATTGTTCATGTATCTTCCCTTGGAAGTTTCCAACCAAAATAGCCTTCCAAATGCCTTGTTAAGTGGTTTGGATTAGTGACTTACATTTCAAGTAACCACTTTTACAAAGCAAGTCATGAAATTATTGCTCAATTCAAAAATGTGCCAATGCCATTGTCTTTAAAATGCATTTTACAATCAAATTGGTATGTCATATGGCTTGTTTGTGACCTCTAACCTAAAATTTGATTTTTTTTCACCACTTTATTTGACTTATTCTCCTTTTTTAGGCCATTTTTATCACTTTTTGATACAAGCCTTTTTAACATCTCATGACCTCCCTAATAGCCTTAAAACATCATTCTAAGCAAGTTTGATGTTTAAGATTTTTCCATTTGAAGCTTGGAAGTAGGAGATATGGCCTTATGCTTGAAATGACTTATAACCTCCAAATGACCAAAATGCCCTTGGCTTGTCAAGATCATAAGTAGAGCTCCACAAATCAGATTGAGGCATACCATACCTTTCTAGAAAGCTAATATCATGAGGAACAACTTTCATGTTGGCCATAAATCCAATTGAAAACTCCTTAAGGGGAAAAAGTTGCTTGGAAGTCAAGTAACTTTCACAGACAAAATTCCAGATGCCTCTGAGGACCTGTAACTTGCAAGAACCATAACTTGGGTTCTACTAATCTCCTTTATACCTTCCACCACTCAAATTAAAGGTCTTGAGATACTCTACAAGTTTCATGTTGGCCAAGGATCCATTTGAGACTTGCATTTTGAATTACTTTGCTTGGAAGTTTGACCTAAACCAGGGGATTTTACACAGAAACCCTAATTTAGAAACTTCTCTTCTTCTTGACTTCTTTTGATTTCTCCTTGGCACAACACCACATCCATATCCACATATCAAATGATGAATCCCACATCCTCCAAATAGGCCTTGATGCCCTTCAATCAAGCATTTGACTTAGGGTTGACCCAGGGTTGACCCAGATGACACCCTAGTTGACTGTCTTCAACTGTAGCTCTTGTAATCACATCAATGACTTGTCTCACTCTCAAAATGACCCTCTAGGTCTTCCATGATGTCTATTCATAACCCATAACTTCTCTGATGATCTTCACATACCCTCAAGATAGGAGAGAAACCCACTGTTTGGCCTTTAACTTCCCAAAGCTTCAATCTGTTTCTTGATGATCTGAATAGGCTTGAATCATGATAGGAGTCTCTTGAATACATTCCTTGAGATGAAAAATTGCACTTGATCCCTTGTCAGATGGCTTGTTATGCTATGTTATGCAAATGATTAGACTATGTGCATGACTTTTTATGCAAATGACCATGCAATTGAAACATAAACCAAATGAAGTAGGTTGAGCAAATTTTAGGGTGCAACATTATGCTCCTCAATTCTCCTTAGAACAAAACCAAGCTCTCCAAGCCCACAAAGCAAAGCAAACAAACATACAAGCCCACAAGGGCAACACAAACAATCATCAACTACAAAAATCATCTAAAAATAGTATACTACTATATTAAAACCTACTATAATTTCTAAGGGATCCTATATACCTACCCTTAATACCCTTATATGCCCCAATACCTATCTTGACCTAGAAACCCAAAATTCTAGTGTTATTGTGGACCTATGTTAAGGATTAACCTAATTCTACACAACCTAATGTCATCTAATCAAAACTAACCTAAAATTCATCTAAAAATTATGTAATAAATCCAGGGGGAAGCTAAAGCTTATATCTAACTATCCTAAAAAGAAAGGCCTAAAAATATGAAGGGATCTACCTAAACAAAATTCTACAAATTCATGTATCACCATAAAAGAATTAAAAAGCAATTAAAATGAAAAATACACAAAAAATATTAAATATTCATGAAATGCAAATATTTTTATTTGACAATTTTCTAGACATTATTATGAAATGGGAGAAAAAATCCCCACTTAGAAATCATTAATTTTCCATTTATTATGATTTTTCCAAGTTTGAAATAAAATGGAGAAAATAAAATCAAAATTTGAAAGGAGGTGGTGTATCTAGTAACCAGATGCAGTTCAAATTAACAATGGGCTAAAAATGGGGGGTGCGGGTAGTATAAGCGCTAAGCCCAATTTAAGTCAGAAAAACAATTAATAAAATGAATGAAAAATGGGAAATAAACGGTGCAGGAAGCAATAGAATTCAGTTCAAAATCAGGTGGGCCACGAAGATGGGGTGCGGATAGTGGTTTCTTCACTAAACCCCAAGAACTCCTTTAATGAAACGGAGCGTTTCATCCTAGTTTCAGATTCCCTCTCAAATTGGAATTAAATTGTGGCCCTCAGATATTGGTCTCAGTCAATGGTCCTCTCACGATCCAACAGCCATGCTCTTGTCTTCAACCTCCAGCTAGGGTTTGCAAGGGAAGCCATGAAAATGCAGAGCTTCAATATCTTTCTTCCTCAAACACGAACTCCCTCAATACTTCATGGAAAACAGAAATTCAAGACCCTATCTTGCCTAGAAATTTATGCTGAATCCAACCATGATCTTAAAATCAACTGAATCATCCTAAATCACTGAACCCGATCCAAGATCAAAAATGAGTTCAATCACCAACTTCAACTATTCTTGAATTTTCTTGCATCAGAATACTCATCAACTCACACTGAGTGAAATTAGCTACCTAACATGAATTATATCTCACTATACCACGAGTTCTTGATCATCAAAGAAATGGTGTCCAATATTCAATCTTCACCAATTGCTCTCTAACTCTTCAAAATCCATCACCTATGTGTCTCTAACCTTTCTACACTAACAATTCTACCTAGCAATGCATAAATTATGGTGTAGTTAAGAATTTGCAAACCTGGTTATTCTTGATCAACAGATGGTGAAATCCTTCACTTCAAGCCTTGAAACTCTTCAGAAAGTTTCCTTAGATGCTAATCTTGCTACTGTTTGCAACAAATTTGATGGAGGAAGCTTCAATCTCAGAATTTGATTCTGACTTGCTACCTTGAAATTTCAATCACCAAATCTTCAATTCACCATGGATTTGCTCTCAAATCAATGTGCGCACCTTCAGAATCATCAATGGAGTGTGTTTGTATAGAAAAAAGGAAGGGAATTGAAGGAGAATGTAGAATTGAAACTTGACTTGCAATGGAAGCAACAAGATAGCACTCTCTCTCTTTTATCACTTTTCTCACCAACCTTGCATCTGAGCAAGCCCTAACCATTATATAGAACTTGTTAGAACTGTCCAGAACTTTCTGGAACAATCCAATGAGTATTTGAACTTCTCATCTCATGATATTTTGATTTCACTTCTCACCATATGCTATCTCATGCCAAGCCTCTTGTAACCACCAATTCTGCCTTGAAATTCTCCCCACATGAGATGTATGGTGTGTTACAATGCATAACTAACTTGTATATTGAGTTTCTTCATGTTTTGCTTTTATGCCTTAAGATGCAAGTAAGCCATTTCCAAAGCAGCCCTATGATCTAGGCCTCAAATCAAAATTGTGGCTGAACCATTGTTCTTAGAATGTCTTTTAGAGTCAAAATGACCTATTATATGACATGGTTTGGATGTGTAACTTGTGATTTCCAATTTTCAATTTCAACTTATTTAACTTATGCCTCCATTTTAGGTCATTTTTATCACTTTTTGATACAAGCCTTTTCAACATCTCATGACCTCCCTACTAGCCTTAAAACATCATTCTAAGAAAGTTTTATGTTGAAGATTTTTCCATTTGAAGCTTGGAAATAGGAGATATGGCCTTATGCTTGAAATGACCTATAACCTCCAAATGACCAAAATGCCCTTGACTTGTCAAAGTCATAACTTGAGTTCTACAAATCCTATCAAGGACTTCTAGTACTCTCAAGAAAGCTAAGAAGATTCCCTACAACATTCATGTTGACCAAGAGTTCATAGGAATCATCCTACTAGGGAAAAAGTTGGATGCAAGTTGGGTGACTTTCAAGGACCCAGATTCACATACCTCAGATGACCTGTAACTTGTCAAAGTCATAACTTGAGCTCTACAAATCCTATCAAGGACTTCTAGTACTCAAATTAAATCTAAGAGAAAGCTCTACAACATTCATGTTGTGAGATGACACTCACATCTTGAGCTACACTGCCTTGAAGATAGGGATCAAACCAGGGGATTTTACACTGTTAAGCCTTAGAAACCCTAGCTTAAAACTTCTCAAACTCCTCAATCATGATGAGTTGGTCTAGGAATCATCCTTATAGCATATCAATGCATCATTCCATGATCACATGGCTCTTAGATTAGGTCTCAACCCTCTCCAAATCATCAGTTGACCTAGGGTTGACCCAATCAAACCCTAATTCCACCACTCATGGTTGGATCTTCTGAATTCTTGTACAATGGCCTCTCTAGGCTTCATGATGGCTTTCAAGACATATCATAAGCTTTCTCAAAGCTTCAAGTCCATCCTCATAGTCTCAGAGTCATCTGAGGGGCTCCCACAACTCTCAAGTTATGAGACACACAACCTTGGTTTCAACCAACCTCTCTGAGGATCTCTTGAGCTTTCTGACAAAGATATCAACCTTTGAACACTTGAATAACCTTCTTGGCTAGCTTCAAAGTCTCATATAACTCTTGATGGGTAAATAAATGTTGGTCAAATTTTGGGGTGCAACAACAGGAATCTCTGTATCTCACGGGTTTATTAGATGGAGATGTTTTGGTCAGATTGAGGCATGCTTGGGGTAATGTTCACAGAAGAGGAAAGACATTGCTTGGCAAGAGTGACAGTCGAGCTTATAATCCTTATCGAATCTGGATCCATGAGAGAGTTAGGAATTCTTTGATGCCATATTTTGCTGTAGAGCCTTTGTATCTTCCGGTGATTGAGGAACCTACTTCAATAGAGATTGAGAAGTATAACAAGCTGCTGGCTGAAAAGAAAGAGTTGCAAAGAGCAAATGAAGAGTTAGAGAAAGAGATTTTCCAGCTTCGGCATGAGAAGAATGAGTCAATCTTCACTTTGAAGAAGCAGACTGAGATGATTAATAGGTTGGGTTCAGATTTGACTGAAGAAACCAGCAGGAGAGAGAAGGTGGGAGTAGCCTTGAATGGTGTTAGTAGTGTGCTTGCTACTAAGAAAGAGCTTTTGAATAAGGCTTATTCTCGACTTTCCAAATGGGAATTTTTGTGGAATGCCACGCTTACTAGCCGGAAGGAGTGTGAAGATGAGTTGAAGCTTCAGATTTCCCAATTAGAGGAGCAGCTCAGCGCTAAGGATGCGAAGATTGCTGAAGAGGCATCTCTTAGACGTGACGCTGAGTTTAGAGTGAGCAACATGGTCAAAGAAACTAGGGGTTGTAAACTGAAGGCTGGCTTTAAGAGATGCAGGCTTGATGAGTGTTTTGGCAGGGGAGCCTGTGTAGAGGACGCCAAAAAGCTGAGATCCACTGTTAGGCGACATGCATTACTGATACAGGAACTGCTATCCAGACCAGGTCATCCGGAGACGTTGAGGCTATTGGGAGATGTCCGGGCGCGCCATCCGTCCTGATTTATCTTTGCTTTTCTCTTGTAGTTTGTTATTCGTACTTGTATTTTGACCATTGCCAGGCTTGTTGGCCGAGGTCTTTTTAGTTGTATTCAGTTGTATCCTTGTACTCTGCCTCTTGGCATTTGTTTATGTATGAGGTTTCTGATTCTGCGCTTGCTTACTGGGGACTCCATTGTCGTTGTGGCTTCTTCTCCGAAACTAGAATCGGGGGGAAAATTAACCTGTTGCTTATTTACATGTGTGCATTTGCATATTCATATTGCATGGCAGGTACTTTTTTGAGCTTGAATCTTATCTCCTGCATCTTACAGGTTGTTTCAAGATTGATGAACAGAGAACTCACTGGTACGCTACAAGAAGTAACAGTAAGAAGATCATGGATCAGGTACAGTCTGAGATGCAGGAGATCCGGGATAGGTTGGCCCAATTCATGCAGACTATGGAAGTTGTGGCTGAAGGCCAGGAACATCTTCAAACTCTGGTGCAACCGCTGCTGGCGCGAGCGGCTAGTAACACTGAATACAACTCTGTTCATGTTGATACTCCTCGCAGGGAGGAGGTGATACCAAATGCTGATGAGAATGGTACCGGCAACGGCAACGGCAGCGCTGGTAACAGAAATGCTGATAATGGTAATAGGAATGTGGAAACCAACAGGAATGTTGGTATCAATACTGGTTTCGGTGACAACAATCAGGGTCTTGGCTTTGGCAATCGGGATGGCAATGATGGCTTTAATAATCAGGGCTTTGGCAATGGAGGGTTTGGTGATAACAATCAAGGTTATGGTAATGCTGGGTTTGGCAATGTGAATACCAATGGTGCTGGGATGGGTCCTTTCAATACTGGCTTTGGGACAGTGGTTGCTAATCAAGAGCTTGGCAATTTGAGGTATGATCCCAGGTTCTTCCAAAGTGGTCATGGTCATGGTCGTAATGTATGATGAGTATGGTAATGAGGGTCCGTACTGGAACAAAGATCGTTAGGAAGATACCTTTTCTGGGCAAGGTATGGGTTTTTAGGGTCCCACTGATAATGATCGGAGGATTAAAATGCTGGAAGAGCAGATAAGAGGTATAGCCAACCAAAATTCTGCAGGTTTGGACATGGCTACCATGGGGTTGGTTCCTGGGCTGAGAGTGCCATTGAAGTTCAAAGCTCCCACTTTCGATAAATATAAAGGGGATACATGCCCATGGGTCCATGTGCGTTCATATTACCGGAGGATGTCTGCTTACTCTGATGATGAGAAGATGCTTATGCATTTTTTTCAAGATAGTTTGTCAGGACCATCGCTGGAATAGTACATGGGACTAGAGCTTGCACAGATCGGAAGTTGGAAAGAATTGGTTGATGCTTTCGTCAGACACTACCAATACAACAGTGACCTTGCGCCAAATAGGGTCCAGCTTCAGAGTCTTTCACAGAAGAATGGGGAGAGTTTTAAGGAGTATGCTCAGTGTTGGCGTGATCTTGCGGCAATGGTCCAACCACCTATGGTTGAAAGGGAATTGATTGATATTTTTGTTGGAACATTCTCTGGGATGTATTATGATAAATTGCTCAATTGCTCGATGGGTAGTTTCTCTGACATGATACTCATGGGATAAAGGATTGAAAATGGCATTAAAATTGGTAAGATTCAAGCCGGTGAATCGACCTTAGCTGGAGGTGCAAAAAAGGTCTTTGGTGGTAAAAGACAAGGAGACGCCAGTGTAGTGTATGGTGGTCGAGGACGAGGTAGAGGTAGGAATCAGTATATTCAACAACAGGTTGCTAGTGTGACAATCCCTATACCACAACAACGACAACAACCACAACAACAGCAGCAGCAACAACAAAGGTATAATCCTGCTTAGAGAAGGATCCAGAATGGGAAGCCAAAGAGGGTATTTGATACACCTCCGTCAACGTATGCAGAACTGCTTCAGACGCTGTTGAGTTTGAATCTGGTTGAGAAGAGAACGTTGGACCCGCCCACAGGAGCGCTTCCTTACGGGTATGATACTAGTAAGCAGTGTGAATTTCATTTTGGGGCACCCGGACATGATATCGAGAGTTGTCATGCTTTTAAACACAAAGTCCAAGATTTGATTGATAGTAAAGTCATTAACTTCAGTCAAGATGGTCCCAATATTGTACAGAAACCAATGCCGAATCATGGAGCGAATGCTATTTTGACAGAAGAAGATTTGGATTTGGTTATGGACGTAAATGATTTGAAGACACCTTTAGGCTATGTTAAAAGCAGATTGTTGAAAGGAGGGGTCTTCCCTGGATGTGATGAGTACTGTTTGGATTGTTAGACCCGACCAGAGGGCTGTATTGAGTTGAAGAGAGGTATTCAGGCCATGATTGATGAGGGAACTTTACAGTTTGACCGTACTGCTGTTGAGAAACCTGTTGAGGTAAGATTTGAAAAGCAGGGTGAGGTCGCAACAATTACCATTCCACGAAAGACTATTACGATATCAGCGCCTGCCAAGCGGCCAACTATCACGATAACGAAAGCAGGGCTCGTTCCTTATGAAAGTACAAAAGTTATTCCGTGGAATTATGGGTTGGAAGCTTTTTGCAACGGGGAAAAGATTAATGTGGATAGCCAGCCAGCAGGGGCAGTGGGCAATATTGTTGAAGCGGGAGGCATGACCCGCAGTGGTAGAATCTTCACTTCACCTGAAATTGAGGCTGAAAGGATTGCTAGAGGCAAAGCCAGAGTGAATGAAGGAGGACTCTCCCAGACGAAAGAGAAGGAAATATCGGTCAAGGATGTAGAAGAGTTTATGAGGTTGATTTGCAAAAGCGACTATAAGATTGTGGAGCACTTGCAGCAGATGCCCTCCAAAATTTCAATACTATCATTGTTACTTTGTTCCGAGGCCCATCGGAATGCCTTGTTAAAAATCTTGGACACATCTTTTGTACCTCAGGAAGTAACTGTTAATCAGCTTGAGGGGGTACTGGCGCATCTGAATGCCGGCCACAGCCTAAGATTTACTGACTTTGATTTGACGCCTAGAGGTCGGGATCATAATATGGCTTTGCACATTTCAGTGGAATGTCGGGGCACTGTTATGTCGCATGTTCTTGTAGACACCGGATCATCTTTGAATGTGTTGCCAAAGAAGGCTATGATGAAGCTAGATGTCCGAGGAATTATATGCACGCCAAGCGACTTGGTCGTGAGGGCTTTTGATGGGACCAGAAGGTCGGTGTTTGGGTCCATAACTTTGCCGCTCCAGGTCGGGCCAAAAGTGTTTGACATTGTGTTCTACATCATGGAAATACATCCAGCTTACAGCTGTTTACTTGGGCGACCATGGATACATTCTGCAGGGGCTGTGACGTCCACGCTGCATCAGAAGCTTAAATACATGGTCGGTGACAGTGTTGTTACTATTTGCGGAGAGGAGGACATTCTGGTTAGTCATCTTTCATCATTCAAGTACGTCTAAGTGGATGGAGAGATCCATGAGACGCCATGCCAAGCCTTTGAAGGGTTGCAGATCAAGGACAAGTCTCATGTTCCTAGCAAAGGGCCAGAGGTGGCCATGTCTTTGTACAAAGACGCTCAGGCAGTGGTTCAGGCTGGAGCAACTAAAGGATGGGACCAAGTCTTGGAAATTCCTGTCAAGATGGACAAGTTTGGGTTGGGATATCGCCCGACGTCGTCACCTTCCGCATCAGGCGTGCCAAAGTTCAAAGGACCAGTGGTGATCACTCCAGGTGGGGTCTGTTATGAAACGATTAATGTTGTTTCCGACGCTAAAGACGGAGATAGTGACTGCGATATGGACTCGTGGATCAAACCCGGCGTGCCAGGACAGAATCTGTGCAACTGGTCTATCCAGGAACTTGTCCAAGTGACTACAAAACAGTAATGATTTGTTTTCTTAATTATTGTATAATCTTGTGTCCTACCCGGGGCATGGTGATCTTGTTTTTAGGGCTACCTGCTTATGTGTATACTTTGTTTAATCATTAATAAAGGCGTTTTTCTCATGCAAATTTTGTGATCCTTGTTTTTCCTGTTTTTTGCTTTAACAATAAAATGGCAACGTGGTTATGTGCTTTGTTTGCATTATTTGAAACATTTAACCATTCTCATTGCATGATTCATATTTCAGACGACACCGATCACGAACTTCCTATGACTCGCTTCGACTTCGAGCACCCGATATTTCAAGCAGAAGAAGAGATTGTTGAGGATAGTGACTTATCAGAAGAGCTGACTCGACTTTTGAAACAAGAAGAGAGAATCATTCTGCCTCATCAGGAGGAAATTGAAATTATCAACGTAGGGTCCGAAGAGGTTGTCAGGAATATCCGGATAGGGGCTGCACTGCAGAGTGATATCAAGCAAAGGCTTATCGAGATGCTTCGAGAGTATAGTGGTATCTTTGCTTGGTTTTACGAAGACATGCCTGGGCTGGATACTGATATGGTGGTTCACCGTTTGCCATTGTGTGAGGAATGTCCGCCGGTTAAGCAAAAACTCAGAAGAACTCGACCAGATATGGCTGTGAAAATTAAAGAGGAAGTTCAAAAACAGTGGGACGCTGGTTTTCTGGCTGTTACAACTTATCCCTCATGGGTCGCCAATATAGTACATGTACCAAAGAAAGATGGTAAGGTGCGGATGTGCGTGGACTATCGAGATTTGAATAGGGCGAGCCCAAAAGACGACTTTCCGCTTCCTCATATTGATATGCTGGTCGACAACACCGCTCAATTCTCCGTGTTTTCCTTCATGGAAGGCTTTTCGGGCTATAATCAGATAAAGATGGCGCCGGAGGATATGGAGAAAACAACTTTTATTACCCCGTGGGGAACGTTCTGCTACAAAGTGATGCCCTTTGGTTTGAAGAACGTCGGGGCAACATATCAGCGAGCTATGACAACACTCTTTCATGACATGATGCATAAAGAGATCGAAGTCTATGTTGAAGATATGATTGCCAAATCCCAGACGGAGGAAGAGCATCTGGTCAATCTTCTGAAATTGTTCAAGAGGCTTAGGAAATTCAGGCTGAGGCTGAATCCTAACAAGTGCACCTTCGGGGTGAGATTTGGTAAGCTATTGGGGTTTATTGTGAGCGAAAAAGGAATTGAGGTTGATCCTGCTAAGATAAAAGCAATACAAGAAATGCCAATGCCGAAAACAGAAAAAGAGGTTTGTGGCTTTTTAGGGAGATTGAACTACATTGCCCGGTTCATATCTCATCTAACGGCCACGTGCGAGCCATTATTCAAGTTATTGAAAAAAGATCAGGTTGTGACCTGGAATGAAGATTGTCAAAAGGCATTTGAAAAAATAAAAGAATATTTGCAGGAACCTCCAATATTGATGCCCCCAGTAGCCGGGAGACCATTGATTATGTATTTGACGGTTCTTGAGAAAAGTATGGGTTGTGTTCTCGGTCAATATGACGAGACTAGACGTAAAGAGCATGCGATTTATTACTTGAGTAAAAAGTTAACAGACTGTGAGTCCTGTTACTCAATGCTCGAAAAAACGTGTTGTGCGCTAGCCTGGGCTGCCAAACGTTTGAGGCAATACATGCTAAATCATACAACCATGCTAATTTCAAAGATGGATCCAATCAAATACGTGTTTGAAAAGCAAGCCCTTTCCGGAAGGATTTCCCGATGGCAGATGGTATTGATAGAATACGATATTCAGTATGTTTCTCAAAAGGCTATTAAAGGTAGTGTTCTGTCAGAGTACCTAGCTGAGCAACCAATTGATGATTACCAGCCGATGAGGTTTGATTTTCCCGACGAGGATATCTTGTACTTAAAAATGAAGGACTGTGAGGAGCCGTTGTCGGATGAAGGTCCAGAGCTGGGTTCCAAATGGCAACTGATATTTGACGGTGACGTCAATTCATACAGAAGTGGAATAGAGGAAATCATTACTACTCCCCATGGGTCGCACATCCCATTCACTGCCAGATTGACCTTTCCAGTTACCAACAATGAGGCCGAATATGAAGCGTGCATTATGGGGCTCGAAGAAGCTATTGATCTGAGAATTAAAAATCTTGATGTGTACGGAGACTCTGCTCTAGTTGTGAACCAGATCAAGGGAGAGTGGGAGACTCGTCAGCCCAATCGGATACCTTATATGAATTATGCAAGAAGGTTGTTGCCTTTCTTTGACAAAGTGGAACTGCACCATGTACCACGAGCAGAAAATCAGATGGCAGACGCTCTCGCGAGTTTGTCTTCAATGTATAAATTTAACTTCTGGAATGAGGCTCCCAGGATAGTTATCTCTCGCCTTGATATGCCCGCTTTCATACTCTCCATTGAGGAAGCTTCTGATGGTAAACCGTGGTATTATGATATTCAGAATTTCCTGAAGAACCAAGAGTATCCGGCTGGGGCATCCAGTTGTGATTAGAAGACTCTTAGGAGATTGGCTGGCAATTTCTATTTGAATCCGGATGGTGTTTTGTACAAGAGAAACCACGACTTGGTGTTGTTGCAATGTGTGGACGAGAAAGAGGCTAATTTGCTCATGGAAGAAATCCACGAGGGTACATTTAGCACGCATGCTGGCGGACATGCAATAACGAGAAAGTTATTACGAGCAGGGTACTACTGGCTAACAATGGAAACAGATTGTTTCAAGTTTGCAAAAAAGTCTCATAAATGCCAGATTTATGCGGACAAGATTCATGTGCCTCCGAGCCCTCTGAACATTATGTCGTCACCTTGGCCTTTTTCCATGTGGGGAATTGATGTGATTGGAAAGATTGAGCCCACGGCATCCAACGGACATCGTTTTATCTTGGTAGCTATTGATTACTTCACCAAATGGGTTGAAGCGGCATCGTATGCTAATGTTACCAAGCAGGTGGTAGCCAGATTTATCAAGAAGGATATTATCTGCAGATATGGAATCCCGGAGCGGATTATCACTGACAATGGTTCGAATTTGAATAACAAGATGATGAAGGAATTGTGCCAGGATTTCAAGATTGAACATCACAACTCTTCTCCTTATCGGCCCAAAATGAATGGCGTTGTTGAAGCGGCCAATAAAAACATAAAGAAGATCGTTCAGAAGATGGTTGTGACCTACAAGGACTGGCATGAAATATTGCCTTTTGCTTTGCACGGTTATCGTACGACGGTACGCACATCAACCGGGGCAACTCCTTTTTCATTGGTATATGGTATGGAAGTTGTCCTACCATTGGAGGTTGAGATTCCTTCTTTGAGGGTTTTGCGCGATGTCCAACTTGATGAGGCAGAATAGGTGAAAGATAGATTGAATCAGCTCAGTTTAATGGATGAGAAGAGGTTGGCTTCTCTAGCATATAGTCGGCTGTATCAGAGCCGGATGAAGAAAGCTTATGATAAGAAGGTGTGTCCTTGAAGCTTTCAGACAGGCGATCTTGTGCTGAAAAAGATTCTCCCACCATAATCAGATCACAGGGGAAAATGGACTCCCAACTATGAAGGTCCATATGTCGTTAGAAAGGTTTTCTCTGGAGGAGCCTTATTGTTATCCACCATGGATGGTGAGGATTTTACATCCCCTGTGAACTCGGACGCAGTTAAAAAATACTTTGCTTAAAGAGACCCGCTGGACAGAAAAAGAAAGTCCAGGCAAAAATGGGGCATCCCGGCGAACCATAAAAAAGGAATAAAAGGTTCGGGCAAAAGTTAGGGATAAAATTGAAAAATGTACACCCGCAAAGTTGAAAACCTGAAAAGGGCGACTTCGGCAAAAAAAAAGGGTATCCCGGTGAATTGAAAACCCGCAAAGGGCGGTTCACGCAAAAGTTAGGGATTTGAAAAAGCAAATGACTGCGGTCCGAGTTTGATATTGCATTGCTTAATGGTTTGGGAGTACCTGAGGGTCGTATATCTGAAACAATCTCTTCCGAAGATCGAGTATCGGGAAAGCGTCAGAGTCAGGCAAGTCATAGGAGGATCAGCTCATGGCGTTCGTCTGTACCATGTTGCCGACATGTATACAAAATTTTCTTTGTGCTTCTGTAATACTTGTATTTTGCTTGTACGTAACTTCCTCTTTTCAGGAGTTGCATCCAATGTACAAAATTTTGCCTATTTACAGGCCTGTTATCAATAAAGCATATTATTCAGTATTTGATGCTTGTTCTTTACTGTTTTGTTTGTGAAAAACGCCGATGTTTTTGATGAACTTGCATGTACATAAACTTGCTGGCCCTTGCCAATAGTTGTTAAAACTTCGAGTTGACTGAATGAATGTCACGGATACTAACCGGGATAGATCTTGTTGTATAGATTTGTTCTGTCTCGTTTCACAGGGTTCTCACCTTTGAAGCAAACGGTCAGGGAATTTGTGTTTCCCCAGCCAGAGTTGTTGCACCCTAAAATTTGCTCAACCTTATTCACTTGGTTTAGGTTTCAATATCATTAGCATTTGCATGTACATAGTCTACTCATCTGCATAGCATAAGCATAGCAAGTCATCCAACAGGGGACCAAGCATTATTCTCATCTCTATGAGCCTATCAAGAGGTTATTATTCTAATTCAATCTCATTCAAGTCATCAGAAAGAATTTGAAAGCTGAGAAGTCAATGGATCAAGCAGGGCTTCTAGCTCCTATCTGAGGGTGTCTGAGGATAAACAAGTAAGTTGTGAGCTGTGGATGGAGCATAGAGAGTATGTGGGCATCATGGGAGACTTAGAAAGTCATTTGGAGAAGGAGACAAGTCCTTGATATGATCACAAGTATTGCAGTTGAGGACAGTCAACTAGGGTTTCATCTGGGTCAACCCTGGGTCAACTCTAGGTCAATTGAATGATTCAAAGGCATTAAGGGCTATTGGAGAGATGTGGGGTTCCTCATTTGACATGAAGAATAAGGATATGGTGTTGTGCTAAGAAGAAATCAAGAGAAATCAAGGAGAAGAGGAGTTTCTAAATTAGGGTTTCTGTGTAAAATCCCCTAGTTTAGGTCAAATTTCCAAGCAAGATAAGTCAAAATGCAAGCTTCAAATGGATCCTTGGCCAACATGGAACTTGTAGAGGATCTCAAGAAATTTAATTTGAGTGGTGTAAGACATCAAGGATATTTATAGAACTCAAGTTATGGTCCTTGCAAGTTACAGGTCATCTGAGGTATCTGAAATTTTGTCTGTGAAAGTGACTTGACTTCCAAGCAATATTTACCCCTCAAGGAGATTTCAAATGAATTTCTGGTCAACATAAGAGTTGTTCCTCATTGTCTTAGCTTTCTAGAATGGTATAGTATGCCTTCATATGATTTGTGGAACTCTACTTATGGTCTTGGCAAGCAAAGGGTATTTTGGTCATTTGAGAATTACAGGTCATTTCAAGCCTATGCCCAAAACTCCTACAAGGAAGCTTCAAATGGAAAACTTTACAACATAAAACTTGTTCCAAATGACATTTTGAGTCTAGAAAAGTGACCATGAGAGATTGGAAAGATTCATAGCACAAGGTTTCAAAATTGTTGGATTTAATGAATAAAAATGACTTAAAAAATGAGATTTTTCATATTTTGGCCAAATGAGGTGAAATTATAGGTCATTTTGAATGGAAAGATCATTTTGAGAACATTGGATAAAGTAGAATTTTGAGCTTGGTTCACATTTTGGAAGTTATTCATGGTTACTTATCATGGAAGAAACATAAGCCAAATCCAAGGGAAATCACACATGGGAAGTTTCTCCAAGTTTCTAGGAGGTTCTAATGACATGTATATATTGAATGGAGAGGGTTCATGCCATGGTTGGTTATCACATTTACTCAAAACCACAAGTTTCACACACTTTCCCTCATTTGCAAAAGCTTCTCAAACTCTCTCAAACTATCATCAATTTCCACCATTCTTGATCTGTTCTTCATCATCATCATCCAAGGACCAAAATTCACACATTCATTTGGCTAATTGAAGGAGGAATCGTGCCATTCATCATCATCATTCAAAGTGCAAGAATCTTGGAATTAGGAGATTCAAAGCCTTGGAGCATCATTGGTTGCATACAGAACTCATCACCAAGTTCACTGATCAGTTTCCCATCATTTCAAGCATTGGATCAAGAGGATTCCATAGCTGTTTTCATCATCACACCAGGTTGGTAACTTCATTCGAATTGCATGATTTAGTGAGAATTATAGGGAATTGTTAGTATAGATCGGTTAGGATAAGTAAGATGATTGATTTTGGTAAGTTTGGATAAGTTTCATGGATGTTGATCATGGTGCACTAATTCTGTTAGAGATCATAACATCAAGAATAATGCAAGATAATCTTAGGTTAATGGCTCAGATTAATCAGCATGGAATGTAGATTAGGTTAGGGTAAGATTTGGAAAGAATTGAAATGATTGATCTCAGGTGAAAATGGTGGAGCAGAGTTATTGCACTCATCGGGTTTGATTATTGTTTGAGTTTTAGAGGAAGATAAGGGTATGGCTGTGTAGAGGGGAAGAGGTAAATGATTTTTGGTCTTGGAAGCGTGTGATTTCATGGAAGAACGAAGGAGAACAGAATGGTGGAAGTTTCGTCCATGGTGAAGGGATTTTCAGAAACCCTAGGGTTTCTAAGGTTGAAGATAACCCCTGGGCTACACGATCTTGTTTTGACCTTGACTGGATCCTTAATCTGACGGTCACGTTTTAAAGGAAATTTGGAGGGAGATACTCAACCAATGCGCACCGTTTTACTAATAGCTTCTGACTGGGCTTTGGATTCATCGCTAATGACACCCCCCCAAATGCAGGCCCAATGTGATTATAACTGGAAATTTCGCTATTTGCACCGTTTTATCCTTTTTTTAATTTTTGTTATGTTTGCTGAGTCATTGGGCCCAGACGCGCTTGCTATGCGCACCCCCCAGTCTGGGCCCATCTGGTTGTTTTAACTGAATTTTATTACTTGTTGCACCCTCATCCATTTAATTCACATTTAATTTCTTTCAAAAATGCTAATTCTTTAGAAATTCATAAAAAATTGGAAAATGCATGATTTTAATTCGTTCTTTTTGCACATTGCTCATAATTTTGTAAAGAAAAATATCACACAAAAAAATTAATACTTCATTTTATTTTCATATTTTTGGCATATTTTTCTTTTAAATAGGTGTAAATAATATTTTGTTTAGTACATGATTTTGCTAATTTTAGTTTGATTAGTTGCTTTAATCTTTTTCATCCATTCTTTTTAGGTTGGTTAATAGACATTGTTAGCTTGTATATACATTTTAGTTCATATTTTTAGGAATTAATTTTAGGTGATTAGTTTAGGTGAGAACAACATGAACAAAATTAGGGTTTAAGTGATGACTTAGGAGAATTGAATCATTTCCCTTAGGACTTAGAGATTGAATATTTTAGATATGGGACTATAGGGACTATGGGTAGTTATTAGATCCCTTAGAAATCACTAGGATTCCCCTACTGCCATTAGTATATTACTGTCTATATTTGATTGATTGGTGTGGTGTGCCCTCTGGGGATTATTGTTTGTCTGTATGGGTATTGGGATTGCTTGGGGATTGGGAGAGCTGGAGACTTGTGATGATGAAGCCATTGGAGATCCAGAGCTTGAAGACCAACTTCCAGAGTTGATGAGGAGATTCCTGCTAGCAGCTGTTGAGGAGATTAGGGTTTAGGAGCTAGGCAGAGCTCTAGATTAGAAAGCTTGATTCTCAAACATGGAAGGCCTTGACTGCCTTCATTCCTCTCTGTGATGCAGAGTCTCTCTAAGACACTCACCCCCTTCCTTTGGAAGGCTTGGTGCTACTGTCTAAGGGATAGAACTCTTGAGAGAAAATGTCTTATGTGTTAGTAGCAGTTGGTTTGCCACCCTTGGTGGTCAGCTAAGTGCTTAACACCCCATTCACTCTTGTGATTGATCCCTCAGCTTGGAGGATAGGACTTGAAGAAAAGCCCTTGTAGACTGAAGATTGATGACAAAGACCTTGCTTGAAGGCTGTGGAGATGGGGATTGATGCTGGCTGAAGCTTGTAGCTGTCTGGAGATGACTTGAAGATAGGTGTTGATGCAGAGCTGCTGTGGCTGTTTATTTTTCTGCTGTTATTCATTTTTGTTGTATTGATTGGTTTTCTGGACTGTATTGTTTGCTGTTTACCCTGTTGGGTTGAAAGTGAATGTTGTTCACTTTTGCCTATTGTTTTCTAGGTTCGAGGTTGAGTGGGACTCCCTTGCCTCGCTTGTATTGTTGCATCCATGCATTTTACTGCTTTACTGTATACATCTACTATTGTTTCTGTTTCCGTCTATTCCCTTTGGATCTCTATTTCTCTCTGCGCAAGAGAGGAGCATGATAGACTCTAGGTCTTAACCCATGCATGATAACATTAGGTTAGTTTGATTCCCTTCGCAACCGTAGGTTAGAGTTCTGTCTCTTCTTTCTCAAAACTAACAGAAAAACACAATAAGATGTCAAACACAATAAAAGACACTTCTTCCGTAAAAGAATGTGAACTCATCAAGACGTCATTTTTGTCCGCTTGGACTGCTAATCAGGAAAACCTTTTTCAGAAGGAATAAAAGCTATCAAGACAAGCTTGTGTCGTGCGTGGCCCGAACTACGTTTGCTCTGATCTTTCATGCTGTATGAAAGTACGTAGGCATGGGATGCGATATCCTAGAGAGCAACCTTCCCCTCCTTTCCCGTAGGTAGGCGAACTACGTTGACTCTGATTTCTCGTTCCAGACGGGAATACGTAGGCATAAAGTGCGATACTTTGCCGAGTCATTTTATTTTCATTTTCTTTTCTTTTTAACCCTTAACCCTTAGTTTAGATAGAATAACAATCCATACCCGAAAACAAGCGTGGATCCCGTCGAGTACGACGGACGTGAGGGGTGCTAATACCTTCCCCTTGCGTAACCGACTCCCGAATCCAGGTTTTGGTTGCGACGACCATACCTTTCCCGTGTTGTGTGAGGTTTACTCTGAGCGTTTCCTTTCTCTCCCGTGGGATAAATAACGCACGGTGGCGACTCTTCTGTTCAGCCGGCGCCGATTTTCGCAGTAGCGACAGCTGGCGACTCTGCTGGGGAACCAACGTCCCCTGGCTGCTAAGGACTGCGATAGTTCTTATGCATTTGGGATCCAACGTCCCTTAAGAGAGTCAATCCTAACGCTTGTTTTCCCGTCGAGGATTTTGTATGGATTTATATTTCTGACCTTTATTTCCAGCATTATATATTGATTATTATTGCTGTATTGGGGTGTGACGGGTGTTCTGATATTGAGTGAGAAGCTGGACCTGGGCTTGAGTGCACCTTAGACTTAGAGTAGAGATTAGTGGGCGCGCACGTGCTTTGCACGTCCTAGTGTCCCGCGAAATCTACACTCAGACGAGGTTCTTCTGGTTGGCCTCCTGTCCTGCCCTTTGGGTGGCTCGGGTTGCTGGTTAGTTGGATTGTCGACTCTGGGGACCGATCATTTGGAAGTTGGCTAAGTGAGGCCTCTTCAGGATTTGATGATGCCACTCCTTCTGGGAATCGTATCATCAACCCTGAAAGTCTGTGACGCCGACGACCGCATAGGATGCCATACCTTTGTCAGTTACTAAGACATCCACCTGTGAGAGGGTTTGGGGTTATGCAGGTAACTAGACCTTCAGATACCGGTTATTTCTTGATCAGAGATCCCGGGTATTTATGGAGAGTTATGAGGTCTGTCAGAGACCATTTGGAGATGTGTTATGAGGTCTGTCAGAGACCATTTGGAGATGTGTTATGAGGTCTGTCAGAGACCAGTTGAAGAGTTCTGAGGTCTGTCAGAGACCTATTGGAGTTATGATTTGAGGTCTATCAGAGACCAGTCAGAGTTATGTTGTGGGTCTGTTAGAGACCATTGTTGGAGCTTTGTTTTAGGTCTATCTGAGACCAGGGTTTGAGGACTTCTAGAGAGTCTATCTGAGACTTCTTGATATGGTTCAGGCTATTCAGCTACTGCATTTGGTCCCTGTTGCATGTCACTTGCATTGCATTGTTTGCATACTCATCATCATTGCATCCTACTAACGTGTGTCTGTGCTGCAGGTGCATTTGCATTCCCCCGGTTTTAGTGTCTGGACTTCTGAGTATTTGATCATGGCTGGTTTGAGGATGACAGTTGCGTATAAGCTACCTATCCCCGATATTACTCCACTCCTGGGTCTGATTTCTCTTGCAGATGAGGATGTCCGTAGAAGCTTCAGGCAGAGTTACGGACGGCTGTTGAGTTTAGTTCGCAGGTCCACTGATGATGAATTGAATGGGCTGTACACCTTAATGCAATTCTATGACCCGGCTTTGAGATGTTTCACGTTTGCGGACTTTATCTTGGGGCCTACCATGGAGGAGTATGTAGAGTTTACTGAGCTGCCAGTTCAGAATGCAGTTCCTTTTATTCACTCAGCCGCTGAGCCCAAGTTGGAGGATTTAGCCAAGGCCCTGCATATGAATCCTTCTGAGTTGTTGATGACTGCGTGGTGAGGGGTTCCGGGTTTTTCTCTTCAGTTTTTGGTTGGTAAGGCTCAAGAGTACGCCAAGAATGGGTGTTGGGTGGTCTTTAACGCTATTTTGGCCCTCTGCATTTATGGGATAGTGTTGTTCCCTAACTTCCCAAACTTTGTGGACATGGATGCATTTCATCTATTTGCTGCTGGTAACCCAGTACCAACGCTGATCGGGGACTTTTACCATTCGATGCACTACAGGAATGAAAACAGGAGAGGCAAGAACGTCTCTTGTTGCGTACCTTTGCTGTATATGTGGTTCAAGAGCCATCTTCCCTCGAGGGGACCTTTCGTGGATAATGCAATCACGCCCGACTGGCCAGAGCATATGATGAGGTTAACTTCTGAAGACATTGAATGGGTTGATCGAGATCTGTTGGGATATGAGCTTATCTTCAGTTGTTCTGGATACCCTAATGTCCCGCTGATAGGAAGAAAAGGGTGTATCAACTACAACCCATCTCTGTTGGTCCGTCAGTTCGGATATGCGCTGAAGAACCCGCCAAGGGAGGAAGAAGTACAGGAATCTCTGTACTTCACCGGAGACGTGAAGGGGGAGTTATTAGCCAAGCTGCAGCATGCCTGGACGCGTATTAACCGAAGAGGGAAGCCGTTGTTAGGGAAGAATGACTGTCAGGCCTATGCACCTTACAGGGTTTGGATCCAGGAGAGAGCCAGTCAGTTGCGGATGCCGTTTCCAGATGCACCAGCCCTTATTCCTATTCCGGTAGCAGAGCCAACTACTGTTTCTCGGGAAGCCTACGAGCAAGTTGTGAAAGAAAAAGAAGCCTTGATGAAGATCAACGAAGGGTTAGAGCAGGAGCTAGCCCAGATACGCAGCGAGAAAAACAAGGTCGTGCATGCTTTCCAACAGCAGATTGAGCTAATGAACAGACTAGGGGCTGAGTTGATTGAGGAGAAGAGGAAGCGCGAGCGTCTGGGGCAAGAGTTCAGAAGCTCCCATGACATGCTCGAATCCAAAAAGAAAGCGCTCGACGCAGCACACCGAGAGATCTCTTCTTGCAATAAGACTTGGAATGCTACGCTCACCAACAATAAGAAGAGGGAGGATAAGTTGAAGCAGCAAATTTCCGACCTCGAAGAGCAGTTGAAGTCCAGCATCAAGAAGTGTGAAGAAGAAGTGATGACCCGGTATAGCCTCCAGAATGCACTAAACAAGGCCATCAAAGGCAGAGATGAAGCTGTGTCTCAGAAGTGTAAACTAGAGGATCGCTTCGGAGAGGGGGCATGGGAGGAAACTGCTGAAGACGTGCGACGTGTTCTCAAGAGAAGAAACCAACTTGTTGAAGGGCTGCTTACCCAACCAAGTCATCCGGAGACCAAGAAGTTGCTAGAAGAATACCAGACTTATGGGAGTGTTTGATCATTTCATGTAGTAACTTGTATGCTTTATTTGCATAGTGCTGACCATCACCAGGATTGTTGGTTGAGGTCATACCTTCTTATTGTACTCTCAGTGATATTGTATTCTGGGCTTATTGGTTTCTCTGCAATATATGAGGCTTTCTGTGATTCAACTCCGATCTTTGTATTGCTAGCACTGTCACTGCACCGGCATCTTCACACTAGAATCGGGGAATGAATTTCCCTAATGCACAGACACACACATTGCATTACATTCATATTCATATTGCATTACAGGTAATCTGTGGATGGTATCTTATTTCCTGCTCTGTACCAGGTACTTTCCAGGATTGCAGATCAGCACCCGCACCGCTATTCCACTCGCTCCAACTGTCGAAGAATCATGGATCAAATGCAGAACGAGATGCAAGATGTGCGCGAGAAGCTAGCTCTCTTTATGCAGACCATGGAAGCTATTGCAAAAGGTCAGGAGAATTTGCAAGCCATGGTGCAACCTCTGTTGGTCAGAAACGCCGGTCACGGTAACGAGGATCATCAGTCTGTGCGAGTCGATACTGTTCAGGGAGAGGGCACTCCCACGCCAGTGGCTCCACCTGTAGTCAATATACCTGCTGCTAATGTCAACAACACTACCGCCGCTGGGAACGGTAACGTCGGAGTTGGGAACGAGACTGCTGTCCATAACGTCGGGCTCGGTGATGTCAACTTGGGTGATAATATGGGAGGCAACGGCTTCGGAAATGCTGGATTCGGGTTCAACGATCAAGGATTCGATAACACTGGGAAATATGGTTTCAATGCTCAAGGCTTTGGGCAAGATGGTTACGGTGTGGCCAATCAGGGTTACGGAGGTTTCGGAAATGGAAACGGCGCTGGGTTAATGGCTTTTGGGCCTGCTGGAGGTGTTCAGGGATACGGCAACAGAGGCCGAGGCCCGGTGATGAATCAGATTAGAGCTGGCCGCAATAATGAATATGATGGGTATGGAGCTGGGAATGGTATGTGGCAAGAAGATCAGCAGGAGGACGCTTTCTCCGGCGGAGGCTTTGAAGGGCCGATGGATAACTCCCAGAAGATCAGAATGCTAGAAGAGCAGATGAGGGGGTCCTGAACCAAAGTGCTGTGGGCTTGGACATGGCAACAATGGGTCTGGTACCTGGCTTGAGGGTGCCAATCAAATTCAAAGCTCCTACGTTTGATAAGTATAAAGGGGACACCTGTCCGAAAGTGCATGTGCGAGCTTATTACAGAAAGATGTCTGCGTACTCAACTGATGAGAGAATGCTAATGCATTTCTTTCAAGATAGTCTGTCGGGTCCTTCCTTATAGTGGTACATGGGGTTGGAGCCAACTAATATCAAGACATGGAAGCAATTAGCAGAGGCATTTGTAGCTCACTACAAGTATAACAGCGACTTGGCGCCCAATCGGGTCCAATTGACAGGGCTGTCTCAGAAGAAGGGTGAGAGCTTTAAAGAGTACGCGCAAAGGTGGCGCGATATGGATGCCAGGGTCCGTCCTCCTTTAGAAGACAAGGAAATGAACGACATGTTCATCGGCACGTTCACAGGCATGTTTTATGACAAGTTGTTTCACACATCTTTGGCTAGTTTCTCAAACTTGATTCTGATGGGAGAAAAGATTGAAAACAACATTAAGCAAGGCAGGTTCCAGGCTGAGGAATCAACTGCATCTGGCAGTAATAGGAAGGCTTTTGGTGGGCGCCGTCAGGGCGAGGCAAGCGCAGTATTTAGAGGCCGAGGCAGGGGTCGAAACCAATATCATCAGCCGCAGCAGGTGGCAAGTGTTACTATTCAACAACAACCGTTTCAGCAGCAGCCAATGCAACAACAACAGCAGCAACAGCAGCAGCCGCCTCAGCAGGGGGCACAGCAGGCTCAGCGAAGATTCCAGGGTGGTAAACCAAGAAGAGTGTTTGAGAAGCCTCCCTCAACGTACGCAGATTTGTTGCAGACATTGTTGGGTTTGAACCTGGTAGAGAAGAGAACTCTGGCACCGATAACGGGAACTCCTCTGTATGGTTATGATGCAAGCAGGCACTGCGAGTTCCACTCTGGGGCCCCGGGCCACGATGTAGAGGGTTGCCATGCTTTTAAGCATGTTGTGCAGGATCTTTTGGACAATAAGGCTATCAATTTCGGAACGGCAGGTCCGAATATAGTACAGAAACCCATGCCTAATCATGGGGAAAACGCCATTCTGACTGAGGAAGGGTTGAATCTGATTATGAATGTCTACGATTTAAAGACGCCGCTGAACGAGATAAAAAGCAGATTGTTGCAAGGGGGTGTTTATCCAGGATGTGACGAGTATTTCTTAGAATGTTGGACCCTAGCTGGGGGGTGTGATGATTTGAAGAAAGGCATTCAGGCTTTAATTGATGGAGGCACGTTGCAGTTTGACCGAGCAGCAACTGAAGAGCCTGCAGGGGCAGTAGCAGATGATCAGAGTGATGTGGCCACTGTAACGATTCCTCGGAAGACAATCACTATTGCAGCACCGGTCCAGCGACCACCGATCACCATAACTAAGGCCGGACCAATCCCGTATGAGAACACGAAAGCAGTCCCATGGTCATATGGGTTGGAGGTGTATTGTGACGGGATAAAGATTGATGTTAATAAGCAGCCAGCCGAGACTGTAGACAACGTTGTTGGTTCAAGAGGTATGACAAGGAGTGGTAGGATCTTTATATCACCTGAAGTGGAGGCCGAAAGACTAGCAAAAGGAAAGGGGAAGATGGTTGAGAATGGCCTAGTACAGGCAAGCGAAAAAGCATCGGCATCAAAGGATGTAGAAGAGTTCATGCGCTTGATTCGAAAAAGTGATTATAAGATTGTGGAGCATCTGCAACAGACGCCATCCAAGATATCTATCCTGTCGTTGCTACTATGTTCTGAAGCTCACAGAAATGCTTTGCTGAAGGTCCTGGATACTTCCTTTGTACCCCAAGACGTCTCCGTGAATCAGCTGGAAGGAGTGTTGGCACATGTGAATGCAGGCCACAGCTTGGGCTTTACTGACTTTGATTTGACCCCGAAAGGGAGAGATCATAATATGGCGCTGCACATATCTGTCGAGTGTAGAGGATCAGTAATGTCGCATGTATTGGTCGACACCGGATCGTCTTTGAATGTGATGCCCAAGAAAGCGATGATGAAGCTAGATGTCAGAGGAATCCTGTGCACGCCCAGTGACTTGGTAGTCAGAGCGTTTGATGGCACGCGAAGAACAGTCTTTGGATCGATAACAGTGCCTCTACAGGTGGGGCCGGAGGTGTTCGCCACTGAATTCTATATCATGGATATACAACCTGCATATAGTTGCCTGCTCGGAAGACCCTGGATTCATGGGGTTGGGGCAGTTACGTCTACCCTGCATCAGAAGTTGAAATATATGGTCGGAGACAGCGTAGTCACCGTATGCGGAGAAGAAGACATCCTGGTCAGCCATCTGTCGTCGTTTAAATATGTGGAGGTCGACGGAGAGATCCACGAAACACCCTGCCAGGCATTTGAAGGTTTGCGAATCAAGGACAAAGGTCCCGGGCCGAGCAAGGTGTCAGAGATAGCCGTCTCGTCGTATAAAGAAGCTCAAGCTCTGGTGGAGGCAGGAGAAGCAAAAGGCTGGGGCAAAGTGTTGGATATTCCTGTAAAGATGGACCGGTTCGGGCTGGGATACCAACCGTCGTCGTCAACACCTGCTGTGGGGCCACCCCGTTTCAGAGGGCCAATAACCATCTCTGCCAGTGGAGTATGTCATGAAACCATTAATGCTGCTTCGGAGTCTGACGAAGGAGACAGTGACTGTGATATGGATGCCTGGATTCAGCCAAGCACGCCAGGGCAGGGACTGTGCAACTGGTCTATTCAGGAGCTTGTTCCTGTGACTCTTAAACAGTAATGCTTTGTTTTATTAATTGTTGAATAATCTGATGTCTTAGGGTTGTGTTGTTATGAACATTGCGTGTTAATCATTAAATAAATGGCGTTTTTTTTCATGTGCAAATACTGTAATCTTTGTCTTTCTTGTTTTGTATTTTTCAATAAAACGGCAACGTGGTTATTCGCTTTATACGCATTTTGAAGCACTTAACCATTCCTTTTGCAGGATAACATTTTCAGATGACATCCTTGAACCACCTATGACTCGTCCCGACTTTGAGCACCCGGTATTTCAGGCCGAAGAAGAGGTTGTCGAAGATAGTGATGTTCCTGAAGAACTGTCTTGGTTGGTGAAGCAAGAGGAAAGAGCCATTCTGCCTCACGAAGAGGTCATCGAAATTATCAACTTGGGATCGGAAGGGGATGAGAAGAATATTCGTATCGGGGCCGCACTGCAGGGCGATATCAAGCGAAGACTGGTTGAAATGCTCCGAGAGTATAGTGATGTATTCGCTTGGTCATATGAAGATATGCCAGGGCTCGATACAGATATGGTTGTGCACCGTCTGCCACTAAAAGAAGAATGCCCGCCGGTCAAACAAAAGCTTCGCAGAACTCGACCAGATATGGCAGTGAAGATCAAAGAGGAAGTTCAAAAACAGTGGGACGCTGGTTTCCTGGCTGTGACAAAATATCCCTCATGGGTTGCTAACATCGTACCAGTGCCAAAGAAAGACGGCAAGGTTCGAATGTGCATGGATTATAGAGATTTCAATAAAGCAAGCCCAAAAGACGATTTTTCGCTTCCTCATATTGACGTGCTAGTTGATAATACTGCTCAATACTCCGTATTCTCCTTCATGGATGGCTTTTCAGGCTATAATCAGATTAGAATGGCGCCAGAGGATATGGAGAAGACCACTTTCATAACGCCTTGGGGAACATTTTGCTACAAAGTGATGCCCTTTGGTTTGAAAAATGCTGGGGCAACATATCAGCGTGCGATGACGACTCTTTTTCGTGATATGATGCATAAAGAGATCGAAGTTTATGTTGACGATATGATTGCCAAATCCCAGACAGAGGAAGAGCATCTGGTGAATCTGCTGAAGTTATTTAAGAGGCTTAGGAAGTTCAGGCTGAGACTGAACCCTAACAAATGCACCTTCGGGGTGAGATCGGGTAAGCTGCTGGGTTTATCGTAAGCGAAAGAGGAATAGAGGTCGATCCTGCTAAAATAAAAGCGATTCAAGAAATGTCGACGCCTAAAACAGAGAAAGAGGTGCGCGGGTTTTTAGGGAGGTTGAACTACATCGCTCGGTTCATATCTCATCTAACGGCCACGTGTGAACCATTATTCAAGCTGTTAAAGAAAGATCAAGTTGTAACGTGGAACGAAAACTGTCAAAAGGCGTTCGATAAAATAAAGCAGTATTTGCAGGAGCCTCCTATTTTAATACCCCTAGTGGCAGGGAGACCCTTGATTATGTATTTGACAGTTCTTGAGGGAAGCATGGGTTGTGTTCTCGGTCAACACGACGAGACATGAAGAAAAGAACATGCGAACTACTACTTGAGTAAGAAATTTACAGATTGTGAATCTCGATACTCAATGTTGGAGAAAACTTGTTGCGCGCTAGCTTGGGCCGCCAAGCGTTTGAGGCAATACATGCTGAATCATACAACCATGCTCATCTCGAAGATGGATCCTATCAAATATGTATTCAAAAAGCAGGCGTTGTCAGGGAGAATTGCCCGTTGGCAGATGGTCTTGACTGAATATGACATCCAATATGTCTCGCAAAAGGCTATAAAGGGGAGTGTGTTGTCTGAGTATCTGGCGGAGCAGCCTATTGAAGATTACCAATCGATGAGGTTTGATTTTCCTGACGAGGATATCATGTACCTAAAGATGAAAGATTGTGAAGAGCCGTTGCCAGACGAAGGACCAGAGTTGGGTTCCAAATGGAAGATGATATTCGACGGAGCTGTGAATGCTTACGGTAGCGGAATAGGGGCAATCATCACTACGCCACACGGGTCGCACATCCCGTTTACTGCCCGATTGACCTTTGTCGTTACTAATAATGAAGCCGAATACGAAGCTTGTATAATGGGGCTTGAAGAAGCCATTGATTTGCGAATCAAGAATTTAGACGTATACGGAGACTCAGCTCTGGTGGTGAATCAAATAAAAGGAGAATGGGAGACGCGTCAGCCCAATTTGATACATTACATGAATTATGCAAGGAGATTATTGCCTTTCTTCGACAAGGTTGAATTGCATCACGTACCGCGGGCAGAGAATCAAATGGCTGACGCTCTCGCCACTTTGTCTTCCATGTACAAAGTCAACTTCTGGAATGAGGCTCCCCGAATCATTATCTCTCGGCTTGACAGACCAACTTTCGTATTTGCTATTGATGAGGCATCCGATGACAAACCGTGGTATTTTGATATCCTTAATTTTCTGAAGAATAAAGAGTATCCGGCTGGGGCATCCAGTCGAGATCAGAAGACTCTCAGGAGATTAGCGGGTAATTTCTATTTGAATCCGGATGGCGTCTTATACAGAAGAAACCACGACTTGGTGCTGTTGCATTGTGTGGACGAGAAAGAGGCGAAGTTGCTCATGGAGGAAATACACGAAGGTACCTTTGGTACGCATGCTGGCGGGCATGCTATGACGAGAAAGCTGCTGCGGGCAGGTTATTTTTGGCTGACTATGGAAACTGATTGTTTCAAGTTCTCGAGGAAGTGCCACAAGTGCCAAATCTATGCTGATAAGATCCATGTGCCTCCGAGTCCTCTGAATGTGATGTCATCGCCCTGGCCGTTCTCGATGTGGGGAATCGATATGATTGGAAAGATCGAGCCGACAGCTTCTAACGGGCATCGGTTCATCCTAGTAGCAATCGATTATTTCACCAAGTGGGTGGAAGCGGCGTCATACGCAAATGTAACGAAGCAAGTGGTGGCCAGATTCATCAAGAGAGATATCATTTGCCGATATGGGATCCCCGAGCGGATAATCACAGACAACGGTTCAAACCTGAACAACAAAATGATGAAGGAGCTCTGTCAGAATTTCAATATCAAACATCACAACTCCTCCCCTTATCGACCCAAGATGAATGGCGGTGTCGAAGCGGCCAATAAGAATATCAAGAAGATCGTTCAGAAAATGGTGGTGACCTATAAGGATTGGCATGAGATGCTACCTTTCGCTTTTCACGGTTATCGTACGACGGTACGCACATCAACCGGAGCAACCCCGTTCTCGTTAGTCTACGGAATGGAAGCGGTATTACCATTGGAAGTTGAGATCCCTTCTCTGAGGTTATTGCGAGACGTTCAGCTAGACGAGGCAGAATGGGTGAAAGACAGGTTGAATCAACTGAGTTTGATGGATGAGAAGAGGCTAGCTTCTCTAGCATACGGTCGTTTGTACCAGAGCCGAATGAAGAAAGCATATGATAAGAAGATACATCCGCGAAGCTTTCAGACAGGCGACCTTGTGCTGAAAAGGATTCTCCCGCCGCAGGCAGATCACAGGGGCAAGTGGACCCCCAACTACGAAGGGCCGTACGTTGTCAGGAAAGTCTTTTCAGGAGGGGCGTTATTGTTATCCACCATGGACAGTGAAGACTTTACGTCGCCTGTAAATTCGGACGCAGTTAAAAAATACTTTGCTTAAAATAGACCCGCTGGACAGAAAAAAGAGAGTCCAGGAAAAAATGGGGCATCCTGGCGAACCAAAAACAGAATGAAAGGTTCGGGCAAAAGTTAGGGATAAAATTGAAAAAATGTACACCCGCGAAGTTGAAAACCTACACTGGGCGGCTTCGGCAAAAAGGGGTATCCCGGTGAACTGAAAACCCGTAAAGGGCGGTTCACGCAAAAGTTAGGGATTTGAAAAGCAAATGACTGCGGTCCGAATTTGATACTGCAGTGAGCATCAATGCGGGAGAATACGCTCGAGGGGTCGATTATCGGGTACAATCTCTTCGGAAGTGTGAATACTAGGAAAGCATTAGAGTCGGGCTAGTCATAGGAGGATCAGTTCGTGGTGTCCGTCTGCATCCCGTTGCCGACATGTGTACAAAATTTAATTTGTCAAAATACTTATGCTTCTTGTGCATACTTGTATATCTGCTTTGCGTAGCTTCCTCTTTTCAGGAGTTACATCCCGTGTACAAAAAATTCCGCCCATTCAGGGGCCCAATCAATAAAATATGTTATTCAGTACTTGATGCTGGTTCTTTACTGTTTTGTGCATGATAAAACGCCTAAGTTTACTGAAACTAGCAGGTGTATAACATCACTGGCCCTTGCCAACAATTGCTAAAGCTTTGAATTAACTGAAAATAACGTCACTAACCTGAATCGATTTGGTTGCATAGGCTTGTCTTGTCTTGTTTGTGTTGTTGCAGGTTTCATAGCCGTACGAAGAAGATGACCAAAAGATTGCAATAACGAAAGACTTGATCTCCACGCAGGTCATGCATGTTCTTCCTGAAGAAGGATAGAATTCCCCAGCCGGTCGTAGCTTATCCAGAAGGACATTCTCCAGCAAAGTCGTTCATCCTCAACAGCATTGATGATTCAAAGATTGTAGGCTGTAGTCAGACAGTGTGGTGTCCCCCAGAAGGATTCCCCCATCTCAAGCAGAGTGGTTTAGCCGCAGAAGATTAATATTGGTGAGTTGTATTCAGGCAGTTTACCCTTCCCCGCAGGGTCAGTTACTCTCCCCCCAGCGGAGTCAGTTGATTTTCCCAAGAGAATCATCCCATCCCCAGCGGAGCTCTCTTTCCAACCAGTGTTTTCATTCCTTCCAGTGGAACTCGAAGATTGAGACTCTCCCCGGCAGAGTTGGTGCGCTTTGGCATTTATTTTGTCAGAATACCGTGTGATACCTGTTCACTCTTTAGCAGAATTCCAATCATACCAAGCGCATCTGCTATTCTCCAGCAGAGTTGTATTCCCAGCAGGGTATTACTTCAATGAGATGTTTGGTTCAAGTTCCCCAATTTCCTAGCTGAGTCGGCTTCACTCTTCCAGCATTTATTTTGCTGGAATAATTCTGTAGCACCTGGCTATCCCCAGCGGAGTTGGCATTATCTTCAGCATTTATTTTGCTGAAGCAGCTCCTGTATCTCAGCAGTTCGAGTCTGCATTTGCATTGGCATACAGTGTCATACTTGCATCCACCAAATAAAAGCGTAGCATTTCCATGTCGAATGGAGCATTGCATCGTTGTCGATCATACGCATTTCTGAAACTAGGTTGGCTAACCGTTTGTTTCAAGTACTGTTCTCTTGCAGGTAGAGAGAGCCCTTGCTCAAATGAATTATCAATCATTCAAGATCTCGACGTGAGACATTCAGCGAAAGTGTCAGCTTCGGCATTATTCCCCACAGAGTTATTTGTGAGTTTCTCGTGTTTTCCCCGCGAGTAGGCAAAAGTTCTCCTTATTCCCAAGCAGAGATGTTTGTCATCAACGGGTTTCAGGAATCAGAATTTCAGAGGCCACCGCCGGTTATTAGAGCAGGCCCCCAGTAGTTTGGTTTTCAAATATCCCCAGTAGAGTCCGTTTCAAAGTTGCTGTCACGTCAGTGCGAAGAAGTGCGAGGGTTGGGATCGATGGAGCAATGAGTCCTGACATGGACAATTTATTCCCATATTGACGGGTTTTCCTCGTGTTAGAGAGGTGGGGGTCCTAACGTGGACAGTTTCATTTCCTCAAGTTGACGATACATGTTGGTCCTAACGTGGACAGGTTTGATTCTTCAGAGTTGATTGAATGTGAAGTCATAATATTGACAAGATTGATTACTCTTCGCGTTGGTGTCCTGACGTGGACAATTTATTTCCAGCAGATAGCTTTATTCGTGATGGTGAAATGTGCGTCCTGACGTGGACAAGTTTGTAGTTCTTTGTGATGACAAGATGCGAGAGTCCTAACGCGGACAAATTTATCCTTCTTCGTGTTGTTGGAAAATTGGGTGTCCTGACGTGGACAAGTTATTTCCCCAGCGGGTCGAAGGTGCATGAGTCCTGACGTGGACAATTCTTCAGCAAGTCGACATGAGAGTCCTTACGTGGACATATCAAGAGGTGATTCCTGACGTGGAAAGATTGAGTCCTTATGTGGACATATCAGATTTATTCCTTATGTGGAAAAATAGCATTCCTGACATGGAAAGATTGATTCCTTACGTGGAAAGATTGAGTCCTTACATGGACATATCAAGTTGGAGTCCTGACGTGGACAGATCGAGGTTATGCTTCCTTACGTGGAAAGATTGGAGTCCTGACGTGGACAAACTAAGATAAGATTGTGTTTCCTTACGTGGAAAGAAAAGAAGTTCGTTTCCTTACGTGGAAGAAGATGGCATTCCTTACGTGGAAAATTGTGTTCCTTATGTGGACAGAGATACATTCCTTACGTGGAAAAGTGGAGTCCTCACGTGGACAAACCAAGACAATAGATGGTGATTCCTTACGTGGAGAAATGGGGATTCCTTACGTGGAAAGGCGATGTATTCCTGACGTGGAAGAGTTTAGTCATAACGTGGACAGATACAAAGAAGATTTATTCCTTACGTGGAAAGATTGAGTCCTTACGTGGACATATCAGATTCGTTCCTTACGTGGAAAGATGATTCCTTACGTGGAAAGAAGCGTGTTCCTTACGTGGAAGAGAAAGAGAAGTTTCATTTCCTTACGTGGAAAGATTGAGATTCCTTACGTGGAAAGATTGATTCCTTACGTGGAAAAGAAGAGTTTATTCCTAACGTGGAAGAATGTTATTCCTAACGCGGAAAATTTAGTCTTGACGCGGACAGATCCAGACGAAGTCTTATTCCTAACGTGGAAATGTTATTCCTAACATGGAAAAAATGGATTCCTAACGTGGAAAGGTTATTCCTAACGTGGAAAGGGTGTTCCTTACGTGGACAAATCAGATTGAGTTTGTATTCCTTACGTGGAAGAACGATTTATTCCTTACGTGGAAAAGACGGTTATTCCTTACGTGGAAAGGTGAGTCCTAACATGGACAATGTTATTCCTAACGTGGAAAGGTTATTCCTTACGTGGAAAGGTGGGTCCTGACGTGGACATGTATTCCTAACGTGGAAGGGTGAGTCCTAACGTGGACGAAGTATTCATAACCCAGAGAGTTAACGTGGAAGGGTGAGTCCTAACGTGGACGAAGTATTCATAACCCAGAGAGTTTAGTCCTGACGTGGACAGATCCAGACGAAGTCTTAGTCCTAACGTGGACGGTGTTATTCCTTACGTGGACGGTGTTATTCCTTACGTGGACGGTGTTATTCCTAACGTGGAAGAGTTTATTCCTAACGTGGACGATTTATTTCTAACGAGAAGGCAGACGAGCCATCCCCAGCAAAGTTGTTGAAGTTTCTTCGTGTTGATGGCAGATGGAGTCCTAACATGGACAAACAAAGTTCAATCCCTGCAATGATAAAGTCTTTTTCAGGCTGATAAAAATAATCCTCGCACGAGATCAGTGGGTTGCGGTAAACAGTCAGATTCAGTTGATGAATGTCGTTCCTCAAGCAGTGGTGCAGTTTATTTCTGCGGTTGGCAAATTTCCGGGTTCTTAGTATTCAACCGTCTCGTACCGCGAATGTCTGAAGGCTCCGGGCTCTTCACCCAATCGGGTCCAAGCCGCTTGAATAGGGGCAGCTGTTGCACCCTAAAATTTGCTCAACCTTATTCACTTGGTTTAGGTTTCAATATCATTAGCATTTGCATGTACATAGTCTACTCATCTGCATAGCATAAGCATAGCAAGTCATCCAACAGGGGACCAAGCATTATTCTCATCTCTATGAGCCTATCAAGAGGTTATTATTCTAATTCAATCTCATTCAAGTCATCAGAAAGAATTTGAAAGCTGAGAAGTCAATGGATCAAGCAGGGCTTCTAGCTCCTATCTGAGGGTGTCTGAGGATCAACAAGTAAGTTGTGAGCTGTGGATGGAGCATGGAGAGTATGTGGGCATCATGGGAGACTTAAAAAGTCATTTGGAGAAGGAGACAAGTCCTTGATATGATCACAAGTATTGCAGTTGAGGACAGTCAACTAGGGTTTCATCTGGGTCAACCCTGGGTCAACTCTAGGTCAATTGAATGATTGAAAGGCATTAAGGGCTATTGGAGAGATGTGGGGTTCCTCATTTGACATGAAGAATAAGTATATGGTGTTGTGCTAAGAAGAAATAAAGAGAAATCAAGGAGAAGAGGAGTTTCTAAATTAGGGTTTCTGTGTAAAATCCCCTAGTTTAGGTCAAATTTCCAAGCAAGATAAGTCAAAATGCAAGCTTCAAATGGATCCTTGGCCAACATGGAACTTGTAGAGGATCTCAAGACCTTTGATTTTAGTGGTGGAAGACATCAAGGAGATTTATAGAACTCAAGTTATGGTCCTTGCAAGTTACAGGTCATCTGAGGTATCTGAAATTTTGTCTGTGAAAGTGACTTGACTTCCAAGCAATTTTTACCCCTCAAGGAGATTTCAAATGAATTTCTGGTCAACATAAGAGTTGTTCCTCATTGTCTTAGCTTTCTAGAATGGTATAGTATGCCTTAATATGATTTTTGGAACTCTACTTATGGTCTTGGCAAGAAAAGGGTATTTTGGTCATTTGAGAATTACAGGTCATTTCAAGCCTATGCCCAAAACTCCTACAAGGAAGCTTAAAATGGAAAACTTTACAACATAAAACTTGTTCCAAATGACATTTTGAGTCTAGAAAAGTGACCATGATAGATTGGAAAGATTCATAGCACAAGGTTTCAAAATTGTTGGATTTAATGAATAAAAATGACTTAAAAAATGAGATTTTTCATATTTTGGCCAAATGAGGTGAAATTATAGGTCATTTTGAATGGAAAGATCATTTTGAGAACATTGGCTAAAGTAGAATTTTGAGCTTGGTTCACATTTTGGAAGTTATTCATGGTTACTTATCATGGAAGAAACATAAGCCAAATCCAAGGGAAATCACACATGGGAAGTTTCTCCAAGTTTCTAGGAGGTTCTAATGACATGTATATATTGAATGGAGAGGGTTCATGCCATGGTTGGTGATCACATTTACTCAAAACCACAAGTTTCACACCCTTTCCCTCATTTGCAAAAGCTTCTCAAACTCTCTCAAACTATCATCAATTTCCACCATTCTTGATCTGCTCTTCATCATCATCATCCAAGGACCAGAATTCACACATTCATTTGGCTAATTGAAGGAGGAATCGTGCCATTCATCATCATCATTCAAAGTGCAATAATCTTGGAATTAGGAGATTCAAAGCCTTGGAGCATCATTGGTTGCATACAGAACTCATCACCAAGTTCACTGATCAGTTTCCCATCATTTCAAGCATTGGATCAAGAGGATTCCATAGCTGTTTTCATCATCACACCAGGTTGGTAACTTCATTTGAATTGCATGATTTAGTGAGAATTATAGGGAATTGTTAGTATAGATCGGTTAGGATAAGTAAGATGATTGATTTTGGTAAGTTTGGATAAGTTTCATGGATGTTGATCATGGTGCACTAATTCTGTTAGAGATCATAACATCAAGAATAATGCAAGATAATCTTAGGTTAATGGCTCAGATTAATCAGCATGGAATGTAGATTAGGTTAGGGTAAGATTTGGAAAGAATTGAAGTGATTGATCTCAGGTGAAAATGGTGGAGCAGAGTTATTGCACTCATCGGGTTTGATTATTGTTTGAGTTTTAGAGGAAGATAAGGGTATGGCTGTGTAGAGGGGAAGAGGTAGATGATTTTTGGTCTTGGAAGCGTGTGATTTCATGGAAGAACGAAGGAGAACAAAATGGTGGAAGTTTCGTCCATGGTGAAGGGATTTTCAGAAACCCTAGGGTTTCTAAGGTTGAAGATAACCCCTGGGTCACACGATCTTGTTTTGACCTTGACTGGATCCTTAATCTGACGGTCACGTTTTAAAGGAAATTTGGAGGGAGAGACTCAACCAATGCGCACCGTTTTACTAATAGCTTCTGACTGGGCTTTGGATTCATCGCTAATGACACCCCCCCAAATGCAGGCCCAATGTGATTATAACTGGAAATTTCGCTATTTGCACCGTTTTATCCTTTTTTAAATTTTTGTTATGTTTGTTGAATCATTGGGCCCAGACGCGCTTGCTATGCGCACCCCCCAGTCTGGGCCCATCTGGTTGTTTTAACTGAATTTTATTACTTGTTGCACCCTCATCCATTTAATTCACATTTAATTTCTTTCAAAAATGCTAATTCTTTAGAAATTCATAAAAAATTGGAAAATGCATGATTTTAATTGGTTCTTTTTGCACATTGCTCATAATTTTGTAAAGAAAAATATCACACAAAAAAATTAATACTTCATTTTATTTTCATATTTTTGGCATATTTTTCTTTTAAATAGGTGTAAATAATATTTTGTTTAGTACATGATTTTACTAATTTTAGTTTGATTAGTTGCTTTAATCTTTTTCATCCATTCTTTTTAGGTTGGTTAATAGACATTGTTAGCTTGTATATACATTTTAGTTCATATTTTTAGGAATTAATTTTAGGTGATTAGTTTAGGTGAGAACAACATGAACAAAATTAGGGTTTAAGTGATGACTTAGGAGAATTGAATCATTTCCCTTAGGACTTAGAGATTGAATATTTTAGATATGGGACTATAGGGACTATGGGTAGTTATTAGATCCCTTATAAATCACTAGGATTCCCCTACTGCCATTAGTATATTACTGTCTATATTTGATTGATTGGTGTGGTGTGCCCTCTGGGGATTATTGTTTGTCTGTATGGGTATTGGGATTGCTTGGGGATTGGGAGAGCTGGAGACTTGTGATGATGAAGCCATTGGAGATCCAGAGCTTGAAGACCAACTTCCAGAGTTGATGAGGAGATTCCTGCTAGCAGCTGTTGAGGAGATTAGGGTTTAGGAGCTAGGCAGAGCTCTAGATTAGAAAGCTTGATTCTCAAACATGGAAGGCCTTGACTGCCTCCATTCCTCTCTGTGATGCAGAGTCTCTCTAAGACACTCACCCCCTTCCTTTGGAAGGCTTGGTGCTACTGTCTAAGGGATAGAACTCTTGAGAGAAAATGTCTTATGTGTTAGTAGCAGTTGGTTTGCCACCCTTGGTGGTCAGCTAAGTGCTTAACACCCAATTCACTCTTGTGATTGATCCCTCAGCTTGGAGGATAGGACTTGAAGAAAAGCCCTTGTAGACTGAAGATTAATGACAAAGACCTTGCTTGAAGGCTGTGGAGATGGGGATTGATGCTGGCTGAAGCTTGTAGCTGTCTGGAGATGACTTGAAGATAGGTGTTGATGCAGAGCTGCTGTGGCTGTTTATTTTTCTGCTGTTATTCATTTTTGTTGTATTGATTGGTTTTCTGGACTGTATTGTTTGCTGTTTACCCTGTTGGGTTGAAAGTGAATGTTGTTCACTTTTGCCTATTGTTTTCTAGGTTCGAGGTTGAGTGGGACTCCCTTGCCTCGCTTGTATTGTTGCATCCATGCATTTTACTGCTTTACTGTATACATCTGCTATTGTTTCTGTTTCCGTCTATTCCCTTTGGATCTCTGTTTCTCTCTGCGCAAGAGAGGAGCATGATAGACTCTAGGTCTTAACCCATGCATGATAACATTAGGTTAGTTTGATTCCCTTCGCAACCGTAGGTTAGAGTTCTGTCTCTTCTTTCTCAAAACTAACAGAAAAACACAATAAGATGTCAAACACAATAAAAGAAACTTCTTCCGTAAAAGAATGTGAACTCATCAAGACGTCATTTTTGTCCGCTTGGACTGCTAATCAGGAAAACCTTTTTCAGAAGGAATAAAAGCTATCAAGACAAGCTTGTGTCGTGCGTGGCCCGAACTACGTTTGCTCTGATCTTTCATGCTGTATGAAAGTACGTAGGCATGGGATGCGATATCCTAGTGAGCAATCTTCCCCTCCTTTCCCGTAGGTAGGCGAACTACGTTGACTCTGATTTCTCATTCTAGACGGGAATACGTAGGCATAAAGTGCGATACTTTGCCGAGTCATTTTATTTTCATTTTCTTTTCTTTTTAACCCTTAACCCTTAGTTTAGATAGAATAACAATCCATACCCAAAAACAAGCGTGGATCCCGTCGAGTACGACGGACGTGAGGGGTGTTAATACCTTCCCCTTGCGTAACCGACTCCCGAATCCAGGTTTTGGTTGCGACGACCATACCTTTCCCGTGTTGTGCGAGGTTTACTCTGAGCGTTTCCTTTCCCTCCCGTGGGATAAATAACGCACAGTGGCGACTCTTCTGTTCAGCCGGCGCCGATTTTCGCAGTAGCGACAAGAGTCCCGTGACCAAATGGTTGTATCATTCCTCAGCAGATGGAAGTCACATCTTGTCCCAGAGAGATTTGAGATGGCACTTATCCTTACTGGATGTGGGGTTGTCCTCCCTAGAAGAGTATTCCCCGGGAAAGTTGCCAAGAGAGTATCCTTAGTGGATTTTGATGTCCCCAACAGAAAGTGCATTCCCAGCAATGAGTATGTACGCAATCAATGCCCAGCATGGGTAACTCCCGCGAAATATAACCAAGTCGTCTTTGGTTCAGAAGGATTATCCAGCGCAGGAATGTGTTTCCTTCTCCACAGCAGGTCGTTTTTTCCTCCGACAAGATGAACACCATCAGCTTAGTTCGTAATTTCAAGCTTGTGAGAAATTCCCCAGCAGGGTGGGTATCCCCAGCGGAGTTGGTTGCACCGTTCCAGCATTTATTTTGTTGGAATATGTCTGTGATACCTGGTTATCCCCAGCGGATTTGGTTTTTGTCTTCAACATTTATTTTGCTGAAGCGCCTCTTGGCATCTTTGCATTTTGCATATATCATTATATTTGCATCTATCCAAATGCGTAGCATTTCCATGCCGTATGGAGCATTACGCCATTGTCAAACATACGCATTTTGAAACATAAGCCAGGTTGGTTACCTCTTTGTTTTCAAGTGTTATTCCCTGTAGAGGAGTGGGATTCTTGCTCAGAAGGATTTCTAGATGTTCAAATTCTCGGCGTGAGATAGGTGATGATAACGTTCGTCTCCTAACAGAGTTGCTTGGTTAAGTTTCATGGCTTAAACTTTTGGAGTTATCACTAGTGATTTCCCCAGTAGGTTTTCTTCCCCACAGAGTTGTTTGGTTAAGTTTCTCATATTCCCCAGCAAAGTATTATTCAAACGGATCCGTGTTGACGGAATTGTAACTGTGTTGATAGTGATTGTTATCCGTGTTGACGGAATTGTAACTGTGTTGACAGTGATTGTTATCCATGTTGACGGAATCGTACCTGTGTTGACAGTGATTGTTATCCGTGTTGACGAAATTGTTTCCCCGTGCTGATGGTGATTGTTATCCGTGTTGACGGAATCGTACCTGTGTTGATAATGATTGTTGCCCGTGTTGACGGAATCGTACCTGTGTTGACAGTGATTGTTATCCGTGTTGACGGAATTGTTTCCCCGTGCTGATGGTGATTGTTATCCGTGTTGACGGAATCGTACCTGTGTTGACAGTGATTTTTATCCGTGTTGACGGAATTGTTTCCCCGTGCTGACGGTGATTGTTATTCGTGCTGACGGAATTGTACTTGTGTTGACAGTGATTGTTGCCCATGTTGACGTAATTGTTACCCGCGATTGACGGAGTTGCCCCCAGTGAAGTCGACAGTGATTAGTATCCGTGTTGACGGGATCGTTACCTGTGTTGACAGAGATCGTTAGTCCAGTGGTGGACGGAGTTGTACCCGTGTTGATGGAGTCTCTCCTCGTGTTGAAAAAATTTGTCTAGTTGTAGACAGAGTTGTTTCTTGCAAAGATATTTCGAATCCTGTGGCGTCACACAGGGGGTTGATGTTGAAGTTCAAAGTTTTGTCAGATGATTGATCAGTTGTTGCCGTAACAACTGGGCTCAGTGTAGTGGATGTTGTTCCTACAAACAGTTTTCGCAACTTATTTCTGCGGTTAGCAAATTTCCGGGTTTCTTGGTATTCAACCGCCTTCTACCTCGATTGTTTGAAGGCCGTTCGCTCTTCACCCAGTCGGGTCCAAGACGTTTGAATAGGGGCAGTTGTTGCACCCCAAAATTTGCTCAACCTTTTCTTACCTGGTTTATGTTTCATTTGCATTCACATTTGCATAGTTATATCATTTGCATATCATGATATCATTCATATAGCAGGGGATCAAGTGTGATTCTTATCAAGAGGAGCCTAGCAAGAGGTCTCATTCAAGATTGAGAAGTTATCAAAGTCATCAGGAGGTGATTGGAGGGCCTAAGGGTTTAGATGTTTGAGTGTGAATCTTCTCCTAACTTGAGGATCAACTGAAGATTATCAGAGGGTTGTGAAATGTTGAATGTGAGAATAGGATGTGTATGGAGCTCATAGAATGCCTAAAGGGCCATGGGAGAGCTCAATTAAGTCATTGTGTCAAATGCAAGAGTCACAGTTGAAGTGCTATCAATTAAGGTTTCATCTGCGTCAATTCTAGGTCAACTATGTAATTGAAGAGTATTAAAGCCTACTTTTAGGTCATGGAGTTCATGAAATGATATGATGAGACATTTGTGGTGTTGTTCCAAGATCAAGTCAAGAAGAGTCAAGAGTGTGGGAAGTTGCTAAATTAGGGTTTTAGTGTAAAATCCCCTATTTAGTGCCTAACTTCAAGACCACATAAGTCAAGATTCAAGTTTCAAATGGATATTTGGCCAACATGAAACTTGTAGAGAATCTCAATACCTTTAATTTGAGTACTAGAAGTCCTCCATTGGATTTATAGAACTCAAGTTATGGTCCAGACAAGTTACAAGTCCTCAGATGCCTCTGAAATTTGTCTGTGAAAATCATCTAACTTCAAAGCTATTTTTTACCTAGAAAGAGGTTTCACTTGAACTTTTTGCCAACATAAAAGTTGTTCCTCATGATCTTAGCTTTATAAATTGTACTAGAAGTATTCCATCTGATTTGTAGAACTCAATTTATGAGGTTTACAAGTCAGGGGTATTTTGGGAAAGTGAGATTATAGGTCATTTTCAATCATAGGTCAAAATCTCCAACTTGCACTTGTCAAATGGATTTTTGTTCAACATGAAACTTGTTCAAAATTTGGTTTTTAGGATAACCAAGAAGTCATGATGGATTGATTGGGCTCATAGCAAGACTTGGTTTGAAATGGTTTGAATAAGGAAGATTTTCAAAGGAGTAAAAGGGGGAAAATTCAAATAATTGGTTAAGTGACCAAAACATGTCAAATAAGTGCTCATTTTGATTGTAAATTTCATTTTAGACACATTGACATTGGTAGATTTTTGGGCATAGGCCAAGTTTTACAAGTTGCCATATGGTTGCTTCAAATGCAAGTTACATAACCAAACACTTCAACAATGCAATTCAGGCCATTCTATTGTTTCAATTTCACTCACAAGGTAATTTGCAGTTGATTGGGACCTTCTAGAGCAAGTTATACAACCTGAACTTGTGACTGCTACATTGCATTTTAAGAGAAAACCAGAATTTGCAAACTACTAAATTGGGCTTCATTCAGGTCCAAAAAGCCCATGAAAACATTCTATATATTCATTGGATTGATTTCAGATCAATTTTGGAGTCATTTTCGTGCCAGAAGCTGAAGTTGCAGTTGAACATTCAAGAGGAGCAAGTGAAATCGAATTTTCAGTTTGGAGCAAGATCAAAGCAAATTGAAGGTTGAAGCATCATCCTCTTGCATCATTGAACGTATCTGGAGAGTTTTGAAGGAAGAATCAAGCTCCAAGTGCATTTGTTACTAGATCTACAACAGGTTAGTAACTTTCAAAATTCCACATGAATTAGCATGATGTAGTTAGATTTGAACCTTTGGTTAGGATCTAGGTGCAATGTAGATCGTTTTAGGATCAGTTTGGAAGCATTTGATGATAGTTGATCATGACATAGCATTTATGTTTTGATTCGAATCTATGGATTCCTAAGGAGTTAGAGCAAGTTGATTAGATCAGGATGATCAGTGTAGCATAAGGATGATTTCTATGGTCTTAATTTGGTAATTGATGATGTTTGATCTGGATGCCATTTTTGAACTTTGCTTCGTGTTTTAGTACCTATTGAGAGTTGGATAATTTGAGTTGGAGATTTGAAATCCTCGTGAAAAACTGAGTGGAATTGATATGGAGTTTGTGCATTTTGGTTGACTGTAAGTTGCACCTCGCCGGAGAAGACAACCGGAGTCTTCTCCGGCCACCATGATCCACCGTCCCTGATCTCCACTCAGGCCAGGCTGATTATTGAAGAAGATGACTCCTGAGCCATTAGATCTTGAGTTTGACCAAGACTTTCTCCTTCATCCAACGGCCATGTTATAATCTGAGATTTGAATTTTTGAGACCAAAACGCTGTGGTTTCACTAAATGCGCTGGCAGCTTGTGGAGCTTTGGATTGCTTGACCGGTCATCAGATCCCACGGCCATGGATTTATTTCAGAGTTTGATTTATTTTATTTCATTTTTGATTATTTTGAATGCTTTATTGGTTCTAAAAATCACAATAAATTCAATTTTAATTCAAAAAATATTTTAAAAATACCTCCATGATCTTGAGAGAATTTGTGATTTTCTGAAATCAATAAAATGCATTTTCATGCATTTTTCAATTTAATTTGATTTTTCTTATTTTGTTTAATTCTTTAATATTTGCATATTTGTTCATCTGTTTTGTTGAATTTTGTTCTCTCAATTGGTGTTGATTCTGGCTGAGATTTTTTAGTATGTTTTAGGGTAGATATTCATGTTCCCTTAGAATTTTTGTTAGAATTTTAGAACAACTTTAGGTTCTGGTTTAGGTGTTGAGATTAGAGCCTTCCCAAACTTGTGGATCACCTTGATACCCTTCAACTTAGAAATTACTTAGATGACTTAGAAGTTGAATTAGGCTTTAATATTTTAACCCTAGATTGTTCAAACATGTATGTTCCTCTAGGAAATTTATTAGAATTTTACAACTTTGTTTTCTATTTTAGTTGTATTTTGCAAGTTGCTTGTGCTTGTGGTGTTCTATCTTTAGTGCTCTTGTTTGTTTGGTCTTATTGGTGACTTTGGAGCTGGATTTGTTTGGATTCCTTCTTGGGAGGTCTTCTGGATTTGGTGTAGCTGTTGTGGCTTGAAGATTGGAGCTTGGAGTTGAAGCTTTCTTCTCTTTTAGGAGATTTTTAGGAGCTTAGGAAATTAGGGTTTTAGGAAGAGCCATTAGGACTAGTTTTGGTGCTTTCATCAAACATAGAATGCATTGTGTGCTTCTATTCTATCCAATGATGTAAAGTCCTCCTAGGCAAACTCCATCTCTCCTTTGGAGGTATGTGTGCTATGCCCATAGTTGAGTAGAACTTTGAGGATGCCTTTCCATTTCAATGTTGGTACTTGATGATTTCCTTTGGTTTTCATTTGGTTCTCAACATTGCAACCTTGATCTTAGTGATTAATCCTCTGCTTGGAGTGTGCTTGCTAGAGCTTGAAGATGACGTTTGATGAAGTTTGAAGATAGAAGCTAGCTTGAAGATGAAGCCATTTTGTTGTCAACCTTGCTGTCAAGAGGATTTGCTGTTTAGAGCTGCTGTTGAGTATTGAAGTTGCTGAAGACTGTTGTTGTTGCTTGGGCTGCTTCCTCTGCTTCTTTTCTTTTGTTGTATTGTCTGTTTGCTTGTGTTTCCTACCTTTAGGTTTGAGGTGGAGCTTTTCTCCCCTTGCCTGTTGTTTTCTTAGGTTTGAGGTTGAGTCGAACTCCCTTGCCTCGCTTGTACTGTTGCATAGCATGCATTTTACTGTTTACTGTTTACTGCTTGCTTTCTTTTGCTGTTTTCCCCTAGGATCTATGATTTCCTCTGTGCAAGAGGGAATTATGACAGACATTAGGCTTTGACCCATGCATGATAACTGTAGGTAGATTCCCTTTCAACCATAGTTTTAGGGCGTCTTTCTTTTCTCATCTCAAAACAATTCAAAAACACAGTAATAAGGTTAATTGAAGTCGTGCGTTACGAGCCTTAAGCTATCTAGGAAAAGGTTGGTGGAGGGTCTCTCTCCAGTAATCTGGATGTTAGTGTGGTACCCTTTGGGTGACATACGAAGCGTTCACTCCTAGGTCATAGTCTCTAGTACGATTGAGATTGCAAACATCCTAAAAAACAGTTCTTTCGTAAAAGACTCAAACAAACATTCAAACTCTGTTTTTATCCTCTTGGAACCTTAATCAGGAAAACCCTTTCTTAAGGAGATAAAAAAAGTTGTCAGACAAACTTGTGTCTTCTGTAGCCCGAACTACGTTTGCTCTGATCTTTCATGCCGTATGAAAGTACGTAGGCACGAGATGCAATATCTCGGCGAGCAACCTTCCTCCCTTTAACCCGTAGTTAGGCGAACTACGTTGACTCTGATTTCTCGTTCCAGACGGGAATACGTAGGCATAAAGTGCGATACTTTGCCGAGTCATTTTCTTTTCTTTTTTAGACCAGACCTTTAGAGTAGATAGATAAACACACCCTTAGATAGAAAACAAGCGTGGATCCCGTTGAGTACGACGGACGTGAGGGGTGCTAATACCTTCCCCTTGCGTAACCGACTCCCGAATCCAGGATTTGGTTGCGATGACCATTCCTTTCCCTCTTTGCGTTAGGTTTTCTCTGAGCGTTTCCTTTCCCTCTTGTGGGATAAATAACGCACGGTGGTGACTCTTCTGTTATAGCCGGTGCCGATTTTCGCAGTAGCGACAACAACCATTTGGCAGATTAGGTAAATACATGTAAAAAGGGTTAAGCATATGTATGTATTCTGATCATTGTGTTTAATTTAGAACAATCGTTTACCCGATATGCGTGTCGTATTTGTTTACCTATTTATCTTTGATTTGAACCGCTATAGACATGTACTATTCAGATATGGATCTAGGAAAATTACCTGTTAGGTCCTAAACTCTAGACATAGATTTAGGCTTGGCATTTGCGTGAGTATCAGTTTCTAATGCTCTGTGTTATGTTTTTGTTGCATGAGACATCACCAATGAGACAATATGGTTGCTCTCTCGATGTTGCGTTAGGGATGACCTCTGTTGAGGGTGACACGTGAGGATATTAGACGAATGATTGAGTTGTGTTTATCATGATCAGAAGAATGCATGTGTTATCAACTGATGAGATCCAATCCTAATAAGGCTCCGTTTATATTTCAGTCTTTACTTTATATTTTTCGTCTATATATTTTCTGCCTTTTATTCATGGTTCCTTGAACCTTTTAAACCAAACCTTTTAAACAACAAGCTTAGAAATGTAGAGACCATTTAACGACGTTCTTTCATCGCACTGATCCCTGTGGAGACGATATAAATCCCGGAGGGAATTCCTTCAAAACTAAATTTTTTCTTCTTGCCGATTAACTGCAGTTTGAACAAAATGGTGTCGTTGCCGGGGATTGGTGTTGAGATATTGAAGTGCATTGCAATTGTTTCTATATTTTTAAGCATTGTATATTTTTTTATATTGTATATATTTGTTTCCTTTTACGTTTTCTCTAGTGTGATTAGGAATGATGAGAACACCTTCTAAAATGATTGCTATTTGTATAAATGCACTCAATGAATATTCGACCGAGTTTCGATGGCGATGATAGTATGGAACAAGTGAATATTGTCAAGGTGCATGGTAACTTTTGTTTAGAATTTTAGAATGATTACGAACTTAAGTCTTTGTGCAAATGAAATTTGTTCTTTTAGAAACTTGTTTGAATGACTGTTTCACTTAGGACCAAAACCACAATTTGTGAGAAAACTTCCATTGTTCACTAAATGCTGGATTACTAATAAACTTTGTTGATTCATTTGATTCATGCTTTATCTTGTGATTATTGTGAATGTGTGGAAGCATTAGAAATGATCAAGGCACTTGTTTATATTGAGCACAACCATGTCCAAATGTAACTTACCCGTGAGTAGAGAGAATTTGTTAATCCCCTTTAAGCCTAAACAATGTGAATCTCATTCTAAACTTTGTGAGATTCTATAAAATTTTCTTAAACCCTTAAATTTGTTTTAATTGTCCTCTTTTCCATAAAAAGCAAAGAGCATTTGTTTGAGGATTGGGTAAAAAGAAAGTTGGGGAGAATGAAAAAGAAGTTGGTAGGTTGCTACAACTTTTGAAAAATTCAAGCAAGGATTGAAAAAATTGTTGTATGAATATGATTGTAAAAAAAATAAAGACAAAAAGAATGCTTGCTTGGAAAAGAAAAATAGTGAAAGAATAAGTTGTGAAATAAGGTTTGTGAAGGTTTGCAATTGACAAACAAATGGAATGAAGTTAGGATGTGTAAATAACATATACAGTGAATGTTTCTTTTGCATCAGCAATTTCATTTCAATGGCCTTAGAAATGTCCCTTGTTTGTGAACCCAACCAAGCTACAACCTTAAAGACCTTTGTGATCTTCTTGCTTCCATATTTTCACTTTTGATTGTTAGATGTTGTATGAATTGAATTGATTTTGGTATTTGAAGGTGAGAAAAACACTTAGAAGGGGGGTTGAATAAGGGTTTTGAAATAATTATGGCAATAAAAAGAACATAGTATTTTTATCCTGGTTCGTTGAACTCAACTAATCCAGTCCATCCTACCAAGGTGATATGCCTTTTTCAACAAGGACTTAATCCACTATATTCATTACAGTGTCAACCACTAAGAACAACTGTCTTAGTCTTTTAAAGAAATCCTGACCACAACTTGGTCTCCTTAAGGAAATTAACAAATGTTTAAGATGCTTCTAAAAAGCTATATCACAACTGTGATTTTTACACTTAGATTAAGAACGAATAAAACTATTCAGCTTATGAAAAATATTGTATGAGAGCTTTGGAGTAGTTTTCAATATGATTTCTCAATTTGTCAAGATGAATCGTCTAAAACGTCAACTTTGAAATGTTGTTGAAGACATCCTTTTATTGAGAAGAAAGTCCCATGCTTGAAGACTATGCGTAGCAGAGTAGCTGTAGTCTTTTTGTCTTCTATTGACTTTAGCTTTCCCAGAAGAGGAATGTTCAGACAAATCCCTTTTGTCTGATTTCCTGTGCCATACATGAATAAGGAAAGAGTCGTTTGGAATATGCCAACGGATATATCTTTGAATAATATCTTCTTCAACAATGCTTCTGTCTCAAAGTTATCAACATCAGAGTCTTGATGTTATCATAGTTTTGCAGCCAAAGTGCTTCAGCGTGAATATCAATCAGAGCAGAGTTTGAATAACAAAGCCTCTGTACTTGCAGCGTAAAGTACCTTCAGAGTCTTCTTGAAACAATGCTTGAAACTCTTCATACAAAATCTTCAACTACGCTTCAGAGTCTTTTGCAGCTTCTGCTTCAAAGTCTTCTGCAGGTTCTGCTTCAGAGTCTCTTCTGGCAGCGCTCAAAGTCTTCTGATCACTTGCTTCTGATACTTCAGAGCTTTGCGTAGAGTAATGTTCAGATGCATTTTTGCTTCCATAAGAATATTTAATTTAATATCTGGAAAAAAAACACTTGAACAAAATTAGAGTATATATTTTCTTAATACAAAATTTCATTAGAGTATCATCAAAACATAGAGATAGATTTAAACACCAATCTGTGTTCTAACAATCTCCCCCTTTTTGATGATGACAACAACATAGGAAATTTTGTTCAGTAAAAAGGATAAATATATAACTCCCCCTAAGATAAAGAATCTCCCCCTGAAATGAATACTTTAATAGAAGAAAATACTTCCCTTTTTGCATGAGTATACTTTTCAGATTTTAGAGCCTGGTTAGAATCCTGGTTAGAATATACTTTCCAAAATAAGAGCTTGATTTACTTTCCAGAATCAGAGCCTGGTAGTCATAACCTGATTTGAATTAAGGTCTGGTTTGGGGATTCTCAGGGTAACTTCAATGAATTTTGTCAGATGATACGTTATAGTTCTGAAAGACTAAAATTCAATGTTAGTTATAGTTTATTATGTCTGAATTCCATTTTAGTAACTGTTTATTTTTTAACAATCAGAATTTCTTTTTCTCCCCCTTTTTGTCATAGTCAAAAAGAAAAACTTTTTAAGACAAAAAAGAAGAATCAAAGAAAAATAACATGAAAACAGATAAGGAAACAGACAACTTCATTGATAAACAGATATTCAGAAAACATTCAGAGTAAACAATAAGATAACATCAACAACAAAAACAGCAAACAGGTGCACAAGAATAACAGAAAAGAAACTAAGGTTGGCGAGAGGCTATCATCTTCAGAAGGTCTATAATCTGAGCAGTAGATTCCTCTTGTCTAGACATCCAAGTTTTAATCTCATCTGTGGTTTGTTCTTGCTTGACCATCCATGTTCTGATCTCTTTGTTGTTGGCTTCTAGTTGAGCAAACTTTTCTTCTAAATCTGGATTTTCTGTCTTGATTTCAGAAGAAGCAGGAGCAGATGCAGATGCAGAAGCTGGAGCACTATCAGTGACCATAGCAAATGCAGATGCAGTCTCTTGAATCACAAAATTAGATGTTGGTTCCAGAATCATCAGAGCTGATTAATTAGGCACAAGAGTTTCTTCAGCAACAGCTACTTCTGGAGAAGTATCTTCAGACAAAGGTTCATCATCAGGTGTATTGTCCAGAGGAAGAACTGGAGATCTACTCAAGTTCAGAAGAGTCTGTCAGATAACTTCAGCAAATTTCACCTTTGCATCATCAGAGCAAATGGTGCGAAGATTTGAAGCTACAGAGTTGAATCTTAAGATGAATCTGTTCCAAGTGGCTTCAGAAGCATCTGGATTCACACTAGACAAGCACTCCTTCTTTACAGAAGATATCCACATATTCATTTCCTTTTTGAAGCCATCAAATAACATACTAACATCCATTCTAGGTTTTGGTTTCAGAAAGTTTTCTTGAGATGGTGTTTTGGTGGTTTCAGAGGAGGATGATATGGTAAAGGTTGGGATAATGAACATAGGACAAGAGAAAGATGGAAAAGATGTTTGGCCAAATGATTCAGCGAAAGCCAGACGTTTTGGATAGAAGTGTTTAAGTTTGAGTCCAGAGGGAAGGTCATCAGATGGTAAAGGTTTTAAAGAAGAAAAAGAAACAAAATCAGATGATCTTGGTTCATAGCCACAGAGTGAGGGGGTGAGTTTACTTCTGGGGGTACATCAGATTCAGTAGAATTAGATGATGCAGAAGAATGAAAAGATGTGGAAGAAACATCAAACATGATTTTCAAAGGTTGAATATCAAGAACCTCAGAATCAGATATGAATGATTCAGAAGGTTTAGGTTGTTCTGGTCGAGGAACAGAAGTTTGTGTTTCAGGTGGGGGAATTTCAGAAGTTTGTTGTGGTGCAGAGGTTTGTTTGTCAGAGGGGGGAATATTAGATGGTTGTTTTTCAGATGGAGTTGGTTGTTATTGGGGTGCAGAAGGAGCTATTTCAGAAGTTTTCTTTGGTTTAGGTATAGAAGTAGATGGTTATTTTTCAGATGGAGTTGGTTGTTGTTGGGGTGCAGAAGAAGCTGTTTCAGAAGTTTTCTTTGGTTTAGGTATAGAAGGAGATGGTTGAGATTCCGTTGGTTCAGATGGAATTGGTTCATGAGGAGGAGAAGGTGAAGGTATGGGTTCATAGACAGGGGTATCAGATGTTAGTACCTCTTTGACAGTTTCTAAGATTGAATCTAAACTGGCCTCAGGAGGATTAGCTTTTTGCTTCTTGACCCTCTTGGGTTTAACAGAAGTTGCTTCACCAGAGGCTTTCCTCTTGGGTTTTGAAGATCCTTCTTCAAAAACTTTCCTCTTCTTCTTGTGTCTTGCACCATAAAGATCTGGTTCAGGTTCGCCTGCTTTCTGAATCAGATGTTCTGGTAGAGGAGTTCCATCTACCAGACACATTGCAATGTACTTCAGAATAATCTCCCTAGGTTCATTAGCGTAGAACAGAGGAAAATCATCCAAAGGTATCCTTCTTTTGCTGACCTCTTCAGAGTTCATCTGTTTAGGTGCAGAAGTGAGTTATTCTACAACTTTCATCCTCTGAAGACTTTTCCCATTCAGAGCTTTTCCAACCGCAGAAGCTAACTCTTCCTTCAATCCTGCTTCTATCAGATGTCCAACAAGACCATTCTCAGTCAGAATGTCTGAAATGAGTCTACCCATTGGAATCTAATTCCTCATCTTCTAATGTTTAGTTCTGACTTCTTCCCTTGATTGTTTCATGTGTGTCCATAGATGATTGAAAAGTAGATAAGGAAGATCCACTTTTGTGCTCTAACTCAGACAGTACATGAAGTACATCTGATTAGTATTTACATAATCAGGAGAGTTTGAAGACTTCCTGTGATGTATGCATCTCATAAAGATCTTAGCCCAGATCCTGTAGTTTGGCTTGAGATCTTTTACTTTGTTAGAAGCTTCTCCATATGAGCAAACTTCACTATAAACTTCAGTCATATCAACACGCCCAGCTGGCAGATTTGTAACACCGTCAGTTTCTTCATAACCTATGAGCTTCCTAATCAGATCCTCAGTTATGATGATTTCCTTACCTAGAACATATGAAACAATGAACTTAGGGTATGTGATAGCATGGACCCAAAATTCCTTTACCAGACATGGATAAACTGGTCCCATCAGCCTATCAAAGAACTTTGTCCAACATTGAGCATCAACAATGGGACGAAGATCAAATCCATTTTCAGCAATTGATTCAAAGTTCACAATCGATTCACACAATACTTCAAGTTTGTCAACTGGTGTGAGTAGAGTTCTAACCAGTTTTTTGAAGGCAATAGCACCCATGTTAGAGGATGAGACAACAGCCATAGATGATTGAAACTGAGCCGAAGTTGATGAAGAAGTAGCCATTGTTGTTCTTGAGAGAGATTTAGGGTTACGAAGGGTTTTGGGTTTTTGAGAGATATGAAAGCAATGAAACAGACAGAAATGCATACAAGAGTGTGGGAGAGTGAAAAATGTGAGAAGTGAAGTGTTGTGGTATTTATAGAAGAAATTAGGGCACACAAGAGTCACACGTTCAACACATTTACACTTAGCATTTAATAAAAAGAATATAATCATTTCAAGGAATTAATGATTCTGACAATTTTGGGGGGAAAACGAGAAACTCAATATTCAAAAATAGTACCTCAAACGTCATTTCAGTAATGTGCACTCCACCTTTTCAGATTTAGAATTACACGTGTTTGCTTGCATGTGCTTCTGAAACTTCTTTGAGAAATGAAACGTTAGCCAACGTTCAGATCCTCTGAGGTTTGTTAGATCAGATTTGCACACAATAAATAAAATATTAAATAATAAAGGAATAGATGTAATAATTTAGAGTTAAAACATTTTCCATCTGAGGTAAATTTCTTCTGATAAACATTTTATTCTGGACAGAAATCCATACTTATATTTTTCAGAATAAATTTAAATCTATCTTCAGCAAGGGGTTTTGTAAAGAATCAGCCCATTGATGGTTTGTATCAACAAAGTTTAAACTGATAATTCCCTTCTGAACATAGTCTCTGATGAAATGATGTTTTATTTCTATATGCTTAGCCTTAGAGTGTAAAATAGGATTTTTAGACAAGCATATAGCAGAAGTATTACCACAGAAGATTGAAATGTTACTCTCATGGATCTGATAGTCTTCTAGTTGACTCTTCATCCAGAGCATCTGAGTGCTACAACCAGCAATAGCAGCAATGTATTCTGCTTCTGTTGTTGAAAGCGCAATTGTGGGTTGCTTCTTGCTGAACCAAGAGATCAGATGACTTCCAAGAAACTGGCAGCTTCCAGAAGTACTCTTACGCTCTACTCTGTCTCCAGCATAGTCAGCATCACAGAATCCAACTAATTTATAGTCATCGGATCTTCTGTAACACAAACCCACATTAGTAGTACCTTTCAGATACCCCAGAATCCTCTTAACAGCTGTTAAGTGAGATTCTCTAGGATCTGATTCGAATCTGGCACACAGACAAACACTGAATAGAATATCAGGTCTAGAAGCAGTCAAATACATAAGAGATCCAATCATACATCTGTAGAGCTTTTGATCAACCTTCTTACTTACCTCTTCCTTACCAAGAGTGCTTGTAGGATGCATTGGAGTTTTTGCTAATTTGCTTTCAGTCATGTTAAACTTCTTCAGAAGCTCCTTCACATACTTAGTCTGATGTATGTAGGTGCATTCTGGAGTTTGATTGACTTGGATGCCTAGAAAGAATCCGAGTTCTCCCATCATGCTCATCTCAAATTCAGCCTGCATAGATAGAGCAAACTCCTTTCCAAGCGTAATATTGGTAGATCCAAATATAATATCATCTACGTAAATTTGACAAATTAACAAGTCTTTCTTAAATGATTTACAAAAGAGAGTTGTGTCCACTTTGCCTCTGATAAAATTCTTTTCCAGAAGAAAATTACTTAATCTCTCATACCAAGCTATGGGAGCTTGTTTTAAACCATAGAGTGATTTCTTAAGTTTAAAAACATGTTCTGGAAATTTATCATTTTCAAAGCCAGGAGTTTGATGAACATAAACTTCCTTTTCTATAATACCATTTAAGAAGGCACTTTTAACATCCATCTGATACAGAGTGATGTTATTCTGTGCAGCAAAAGAAATGAGTAGGCGTATAGACTCTAACCTGGCCACAAGAGCATAAGTCTCTGTGTAGTCAATTCCTTCTTGCTGACTGTATCCTTGAGAAACTAACCTGCTCATTCAGTTTGTTTCTGAAGACCCATTTAGTTCCAATAATATTGAATCCTTTTGGTCTTGGAACCAGATCCCTGACATCATTTCTGGTGAATTGATTGAGCTCTTCTTGCATAGCAAGTATCCAATCATTATCGTTCAGAGCCTCATCAACAGAAGTTGGTTCAATGATAGACACCAACCCAAAAAGTGACGTTCCAGATGATCTGAGAAAATACCTTGTTCTTATAGGGTCATCCTTCTTTTCAATTATCATATCCTCTGGGTGAGAGGCTTTGATTCTGGATTATCCTTTAACATTTGATTCTTCAGAAATATTCAAATTATTCATCTGAGCAGCCAATGGAGTTGCATCTGGCGTTGCTTATGGTGCTTCTGCTTGAGCTTTATCTGCCTCTGAGTCTCCAGAGTCTGTGAGAATGACTTCTCTATCTGCAGAATTTTCAAGTTGCTTTGGCTTTTGAATGCCAAGCTTATCATCAAATCTAACATGAATTGATTCCTCCACAATCTGTGTCTCAGTATTGTATACTCTGTAGCCTTTAGAGCTTTCAGAATACCCAAGCATGAAACACTTCTGTGCTTTAGAATCAAACTTGTTCAGATTCTCTTTAGTATTCAACATAAAACATACACATCCAAAAGGATAGAAATAAGAAATGTTGGGCTTTTTATTCCTCCACAGTTCATAAGGAGTCTTCTCCAGAAGAGGTCTAACTGACACTTTGTTCTGAATATAACAAGTTGTATTCACTGCTTCTTCCCAAAAATGTTTTGCCAGATTAGTCTCGTTGATCATGGTTCTGGCCATTTCTTGCAATGTTCTATTTTTCCTTTCTACAACTCCATTTTGTTGTGGAGTTCTAGGGCAGGAGAAATCATGTGCAATTCCATTTTCTTTAAAATATTTTTCAAAATATTTGTTTTCAAATTCACCACCATGATCACTTCTGACTTTAACAATTTTAAAATCTTTTTCGTTCTGGACTTGTTTGCAGAAGTCAATGAATTCAGAATGAGACTCATCCTTGTGTTTCAGGAATTTTACCCATGTCCATCTGCTGTAGTCATCAATAATGACTAATCTATACTTCTTGCCTCTGATGGATGCAGTTTTCACTGGTCCAAACAGATCAATATGAAGCAGCTCTAATGGTCTTGAGGTTGAAACAACATTTTTTGTTTTGAAAGAAGATTTTGAAAATTTTCCTTTCTGACATGCTTCACAAAAAGCATATGAGTTGAAATTCAACTGAGGAAGTCCTCTGACCAGATTGAGTTTATTAATTTGAGATATACGTCTTATACTAATATGCTCCAATCTTCTGTGCCATACCCATTGCTCTTCGTTAACAGACAGAAGGCATTTTACATTCTGAACCTTAAGTTCTGAAAGATTGATTTTATAAATGTTGTTCTTCCTTTTTCCATTAAAGAGGATTGAGCCATCCTTTTGACTGACAGCTTTACAACATTTTTGATTGAAGATTATGTCATAACCATTGTCACTTAATTGACTTATGCACAATAGATTATGTGTTAATCCTTCAACAAGTAACACATTAGAAATGGAAGGGAGGTTACCATTACTTATAGTTCCAGAGCCAATTATCTTTCCCTTCTGGTTCCCTCCAAACTTCACATCACCTCTAGATCTAAGCTCCAGGCTTTGGAACATAGACCTTTTTCCCATCATATGACGCGAGCAGCCAGAGTCCAGGTACCAGGACTGGTGTTTCAACTTTGCTGCTAAGGATGTCTGCAACAAAAATAATTTTGTCTTTAGGTACCCATATTTTCTTGGGTCCTCTGGGGTTAGTAGGTTTGAAATTCTTTCTGAATTTCTTTCCCTTATAAGCATCCTTGTTCTTCTAAGGTTTTGATTTATTAAACACAGGTTTGTTCATATCAGAACTTGTGTATTTAATATCATTTGAATGACCAAATTTGAAATGAGTATATAGAGGAGAATACTTTATGATCATTTTATCAACAGGTTTTGGATTTAAATCCTTCCCAGAAGAAGATTTATATCCAATACCCTTCCTGTTGTTTCTGCTTACGCCATAGATCATTGAAGCCATCTTGCTTTTATCTAGGCCTCTAGCCAGAAACTTCTGAAAGCTATAGTCATATTCTTCTAAAATATTTTTAGAGCATGATATAGGTTCTGAGTCAGATTTTTGAGCATTTTCTAAATCATTTTTTATTTTAAGATTTTCTGCTTTAAGCTCAGCAACCTCAGACCTCAGCTGATCATTCTCAGATGCAAGACAGCTTTGAAGCTTGTATTTGAGTTTGATTTTGTTGTAGCTTTCTAGAATTTCCGATAAACTTTCAGAAAGTTCTGCTCTAGTGAGTTTAGAAAATACGTCCTCAGAATCTGATTCTGATTCTGATCCAGCAGTTTCTTCATGGTCCTCCACGTCAGCCATTAGTGCTACATTAGCACACTCATCTTCAGATTGTGATGAAGATTCAGATGCATCTGAATCATCCCAGATTGCCATCAGAACTTTCTTTTTATTATCATACTTCCTTCTTGGCTTCTCCTTCAGAAGTTTTGGGCGTTCATTCTTATAGTGCCCAGGTTCCTTGCATTCATAGCAGACCACTTCTTTCTTTCCAGATCTTCTGTGTCCAGAAGACTCTTTACATTGATCTGGTTTCTTGAAGTTTCTGAACTTCTTCTGTTTATGCTTCAAGAGTTTGTTGATCCTTCTGGACAGTAGGGACAATTCATCATCTTCAGAAGAAGAAGATTCTTCATAACTTTCTTCTATAACCTGCAACGCTTTAACAAATTTGTTAGATTTTAAAGCAACTGACTTACCTTTCTTCTGAGACTCGTCTTCCTCCAGCTCAATCTCGTGACTTCTTAAGGAACTGATCAATTCCTCCAGAGTGATCTTATTCAGATCCTTTGCGAGCTTCAGAGTTGTCACCATGGATCTCCATCTTGTTGGCAGACTTCTGATGATCTTCTTGACATGGTCAGAAGTAAAGTAGCCTTTATCCAGAACCTTCAACCCAGCAGTTAAGATCTGAAATCTAGAGAACATAGTTTCTACAGATTCAGACTCCTCCGTTTTGAAGGCTTCATACTTCTGGATGAGGGCCAGAGCCTTGGTCTCCTTTACTTGGGAGTTCCCTTCATGAGTCATCTTCAAAGATTAAAACATATCAAATGCAATATCTCTGTTTGTTATTTTCTCATACTCAGTATGAGATATTGCATTTAACAGGATGGTTCTTGCTTTGTGGTGGTTTCTAAACTCCTTCTTCTGTTGATCAGACATAGATTTTCTGTCAATCTTTTTCCCTTCATCATTGGTAGGATGAGTGTAACCATCAGTTACTAAATCCCACAAATCAGCATCATAACCTAGAAAGAAGCTTTCTATTCTGTCTTTCCGGTAGTCAAACTTCTCACCATCAAATATGGGAGGTTTGGTGCTAATTCTATCTTTATCATCGTATCTAATGTTGTATGAAGTTGAAGTAGAAGCTTCAGCAGCCATGATGAATAAAGAACAAGATATATGGAGTTTTTCTCAACTAGATCTTTTCTATTCACGGTGAAATGAGAGCACTAACAGAACCGGAGCTCTGATACCAACTGAAGGTGAGAAAAACACTTAGAAGGGGGGTTGAATAAGGGTTTTGAAATAATTATGGCAATAAAAAGAACACAGTATTTTTATCCTGGTTCGTTGAACTAAACTAATCCAGTCCACCCTACCAAGGTGACTTGCCTTTCTCAACAAGGACTTAATCCACTATATTCAAACAGATTACAGTGCCAACCACTAAGAACAACTGTCTTAGTCTTCTCAAGAAATCCTGACCACAACTTGGTCTTCTTAAGGAACCTTTTACAAATAAATGTAAACTAACAAGTGTTTAAGATGCTTCTAAAAAGCTATATCACAACTGTGATTTTTACACTTAGATTAAGAACGAATAAAACTATTCAGCTTATGAAAAATATTGTATGAGAGCTTTAAAGTAGTTTTCAATATGATTTCTCAATTTGTTAAGATGAATCGTCTAAAACGTCAACTTTGAAATGTTGTTGAAGACATCCTTTTATAGAGAAGAAAGTCTAATGCTTGAAGACTGTGCGTAGCAGAGTAGCTGTAGCCTTTTTGTCTTCTATTGACTTTAGCTTTCCCAGAAGAGGAATGTTCAGACAAATCCCTTTTGTCTGATTTCCTGTGCCATACATGAATAAGGGAAGAGTCGTTTGGAATATGCCAACGGATATATCTTTGAATAATATCTTCTTCAACAATGCTTTTGTCTCAAAGTTATCAACATCAGAGTCTTGATGTTATCATAGTTTTACAGCCAAAGTGCTTCAGCGTGAATATCAATCAGAGCAGAGTTTGAATAACAAAGCCTCTGTACTTGCAGCGTAAAGTACCTTCAGAGTCTTCTTGAAACAATGCTTGAAAATCTTCATACAAAATCTTCAACTACGCTTCAGAGTCTTCTGCAGCTTCTGCTTCAGAGTCTTCTGCGGGTTCTGCTTCAGAGTCTCTTCTGGCAGCGCTCAGAGTCTTCTGATCACTTGCTTCTGATGCTTCAGAGCTTTGCGTAGAGTAATGTTCAGATGCATTTTTGCTTCCATAAGAATATTTAATTTAATATCTGAAACAAAAACACTTGAACAAAATTAGAGTATATATTTTCTTAATACAAAATTTCATTAGAGTTATCATCAAAACACAGAGATAGATTTAAACACCAATCTGTGTTCTAACAGTATTATTTGTTAGGCGAGTGAAATTCTCCCCGCGGTTGGAAACTCGTAATTTCTTCAATCCTTATTTGAAAAGGAGAGATAGAATGATTCATTCATAAAAAACATAGTTGTTGATTGATGCATGGCTTGATATTTGCTTTAAGAGTTTAGTTCTTGTGCATTGTTTGATTCTCAACATTTGAAACCATTGCTTGTTTGCATTCTTTGTATTTGTGGCATTTTATCCATTCTTGGGTGAATTTTAGTCTTGAGCAAATCCTCCTGTTGTGAAATGAGAGGCATACTTTGCTTGAGGACAAACAAAAATCTAGTTGCGGAGAGTTGTTAGATACCAAACTTTGCTTATTTGACCTATCAAATGTTGGCATCTTTCATTCTTTTTGTAGGAGAATTGAATTGAATCACCTATGTTTTCGATGATATGCTTCATTGTTGGAAAATTTCTTGGTTGCTTTGTTTTGTGTCCTATTGTGCAAGAATTAGGCACAAAACAAGTGAAAAGTAAGACAAGAAATTAGGCAAGGAAACTAAGACAGTAGAAAAACATCATAAAAATCGTTGTGCGAAGATCTCAGCGTAATTCCCTAGAAAAATCATCACCAAATTCGCATAGCGAACTTGCCAGCGAAGACTCTTGGGAGGCTGAGTACTGTTCACTCAGAGAGAAAAGAGATTGAGACTCGTTGTGCAAACTTGTAGCGTGATGGTTCGCAGTACAAAGAATTGCTTGCACATCGAAGTTTAGATATTTCTCAAGGGTTGTTTAACTTTTCAGAGGCACCTCAGGTGCCTAGTTTGATGTTCGCTAGGCGAAGGATATGTTCGCAGTACGAACAAGACAGATCCTGAATGAACTATATAAGTATTTTCTTGCTTTTTAGGTTAAAATTGTAATATTTTTCACATCAGAACTTTATCTCTCTTCATTTTTTCAAGCTTCTTTTAGAGAGAGAAATACAAACCCTAAGAGGGAGAAGGTAATATCTTAGATCTCTTGTTGGGGTTTGGATGTAATCTTTTGATACCTTATGTATTTCATCTAATATATGTTTGTGAACTAGTTTGGATTCTCTATTGATTGATTATCTATGATTGCTTATTTGTGGGTCTTGACCAAACCTTTTCACATCTTTGATCTAAGATTTTCATCTATTAACGAAAAAACTTTTGACATGGTTTTATAAGTTGATATTCATTGTATCTTCTATTTTATTGTGTTTATTAAGTAGCATGAGTAGCATGAGTAGGATCAATATGATATTGTGCGAGTGCGTAATAATAGTGATGAAGAACGATGTTCACAGCCATTTGGTGTAACAGCCCAATTTTTCAATAAGTGATTAATTTTGCTAATTAATTGGTTTATGTGATTTATCTAATTTAAATAAATTATTGGATTTATTTAAATGAGTTAATGGATTTAATTAATTTATTCTACTTGGTAGAATAATGTGGATTTATTAGATATTCTCTAATTAATGGTAAGATGAGATATTGTGAGAAATAAATTGGTAGATATTTTGAGAAAGAAATATTGAGGAGAAATAGAAAATAAGGATATATAAGGGAAATTGGAGAGAAAGAGGAAAAATATAGAAACATAATTATAGATGTTTTTGTGAAGTATAGTGATTAAACATATTGTGTATGTTTATGTGGATTTTTGGAATAGTAAAAATATGCATGATGATATGCTTGGATTATATATATATGTACATTGTGATGTATATGAGTGAATTATGAAATTGTGGTGAGAAAATGTGGAATATATGTATTTTGTACTTGTGCGTTTATACATGATTATATGCATTGTTATTATGATAATATTTCTCACCCTTCTGCTGGAATGATGTCCTACATGACATCGTGCAGGTATCAAGGAGTAGTATTGCTTGTAGTTTCGAGGTCGCCATTGGTGCAACTGTTTAGTAATTTAATTATGTTGGGTCGAGTCATGCTTTGGTCATGTAACACTGGGATCGCTTGGGTTATGTTTCAGATGTGCATTATGTATTATATATCATGTGTTTTATTCATCGGAATGTTATGATGTTGGCCTTAGTGCCTAAATGATGTTGGTTTACGTGATGAAACGAAATGCTTCTGTTAAGGGTATTATGTTATAAAATGTATCCGTTGCTATATGCAAAGTGAAGTTTTGTAAAGCATGATTTTATATTGAAATGTTAATGAGCATGGCGGGTGATTTTGATGTTTTGGAAGTTATGTGTGACGCCCTTTTGTGAATGCATGTAAAATTTACTCTGATTATGCATATATTTTCCGTGGGGTTTAGAAGGGTGTTACATTAGGCAGATTAGGTGAATACATGTAAAAAGGGTTAAGTGTATGTACATATTCTGATCATTGTGTTTTATTTAAAAGAATCGTTTATCTTATATGGGTGTCGTCTTTGTTTACCTGTTTATCTTTGATTTGAACTGCTATAGACATGTACTCTTCAGATATGAATCTAGGATGATTACCTGTTAGGTCCTAAATTATAGACATAGATTTAGGCTTAGCATTTGCATGAGTATCAGTTCTTAATGCTCTATGTTGTGTTTTTGTTGCGTGAGACATCACCAATGAGACAATACGGTTGTTCTCTCGATGTTGTGTTAGAGATGACCTCTGTTGTGGGTAATACGTGAGGATATTAGGTGAATGATTGAGTTGTGTTTAACATGATCAGAAGAATGCATGTGTTATCAACTGATGAGATCCAATCCCAACAAGGCTCCGTTTATATTTTAGTCTTTACTTTATATTTTCCGTCTTTATATTTTCTGCCTTTTATCCATGGTTCCTTGAACCTTTTAAACCAAACATTTTAAGCCACAAGCTTAGAAATGTAGAGACCGTTGAACGGCGTTCTTTCATCGCACCGATCCCAGTGAAGACGTTATAAATCCCGGAGGGAATTCCTTCAAAACTAAATTTTTGCTTCTTGCCACTTAACTGCAGTTTAAATAGGCATCATTTTATTCTAGTTCCTATTGATTACTTTATGAAATGGGTGGAAGCAACCTCGTTTGCTAATGTCACGAAGCAGGTAGTTTCCCGATTCATAGAAAAGGACATCATATGTCGTTATGGAATCCCAGAGTGAATCATTTTTTATAATGGTTCAAATTTGAACAACAAGATGATGAAGGAACTGTGCCATAGTTTCAAGATTGAACACCATAATTCTTCTTTGTATTATCCCAATATGAATGGCGCTGTCGAGGTAGCAAACAAGAATATCAAGAAGATTGTGTAAAAGATGGTAGTAACCTACAAGGAGTGACATGAGATATTACCCTTTGCTCTACACGGTTATCGTACTTCGGTACGTACATCAACAGGGGAAACTCCTTTTTCACTAGTGTATGGTATGGAGACAATCCTACCATTAGAAGTTGAGATTCCTTCTTTGAGAGTGTTGATTGATGCGAAGCTTGACGAAGCTGAATGGGTGCAAGCTGTAACACCCCACTTCCCGTATTAAATAAAATATAAATATTATAATAATAATCAGAGTTTTCACCAAAAAGTGGGATATCACATCTCCAAATTTTATAAAAATACTTTATTCATTCTTTTCAAAATAATACAGCGGAATTTGTTTCATAAAGTAAAATACATCAAAACATGATACGTCACAGGATTTCAACACGTTTGACATAAAACAATTACAACACCCATATCCCGTGTTACGTATCAGAGCATCCTAGACTCGACGGTCACACCAATATCCAAGCTAGCAAAACACCTGGATTATCTGTACTTCCGAAGAAGCACAGACCACAACAACAACAAAGGGGTGAGAAATAATGATCAGAATATAATGGTAATGTAATACATGTAAACAAGGTAGTAAAACACACCAACACACCAATATTCACCCCCAACAACTCCATATGACGAACCTACTGTTCAAATTACAATATAACATATTATAATGCAAATATGCAACTCAACACCATGCATGCGGTACCGACTCATTGGTTCATTCAATCGAACCTGGATAGATCACTTACGCTCCTCCTGAGACATGATCTATCCCCCACCATTCTCCACAAAGGAGTACGGATGAATCACTTACGCTCCTCCTGAGACATGATTCATCCCACCAAAACACCATGATATGCACAACACCAATGCATAACTATTATATTCAGGCACACTAAGTGCACACGATCCTCCTGATCATATCATCATACATCATATATATATATGCATAGATATATTACACACCAACGCCATATAAATCAATTCACACAGTGAACAATCTCACATTCTAACACCAAGTATAAACACATCCCAACACTCGGGGAATACACGATCCTACTGATCACTGCACCATAATCATATACATGATACCCCCATCATTCATTTTAATTAAATTAGATATTAAACGAGTTCACACTCTAACACCATATATAAACACATCTCAACACTCGGGGAATACACGATCCCACTGATCACTACACACCTATACATCAACTAATTGCCCACCAGTCATTATTACGGGAAACATGTACTATCACCGAGTACACAAGTTAATTCCCACAGTCATCATTCATACATGGCATCAAGGCCAAAGGAATCACACAAGTCTAGAGCTCAAGGCCAAAATATCACAACACTCACATTCTGGTTCTGCTACGTTCGCTGATATTCGCCAGGCGAAGCCCCGTAGCGAACCTTCGCTAGCATTCGCCAGGCGAACCTGCTGGCGAAGCCCCCTTTCCACTATCGTGCATTCGCCAGGCGAAGGGATCATTCGCTAGGCGAACCTTCGCTGGCTATACTCGCCAGGCGAACTTCCTACCCTTTCAGTCTGGGATTTAATTCTGAATTATTCGCTGCCACTCGCCTCAACTCGCCAGGCGAACACTCGCCCCCATTCGCCCGGCGAAACTTCGCCAACACTCGCCAGGCGAAGTCCAGCGAATGCTGCGATTCACCAATTTGCCCACAGTTCTGCAGAGTACTATCTAAGCCAAATCAGTCAATTTCCTACTTCCAATTCATATCCTAACATCCGTACCAATAGTGTACGTAATCATAACTAATCGGTTCTTAAACCTTATTCCCAAAATTAACACTTAAACATTCTACGATACCTCAAAGGCCATACACAACTTTCCCTAAAAACCGTAAACCCAACCTATACGCCAAATTCACCAAAAACAACAATTCACCAACAATCAACATATATCAATTCATCAATAGCATGCCAATATAAAACTTCATCAATCGATACATTCCTACGGGGTTAAGGAATCCCCACTACCATATACATGTAAATACCATCCCAATCAAGTTTCTCCCCCCTTACCTTGTTAATTGATTTGATCGGTGAAGGAATCCTTCAAGGTTGGCAAATTCTGACCCTCTGCCTTCTTCTCCGTTCTTCGCTCTCTTCCTTCGCTCTTCTCACTTTTCTCGTATTTTCTCTCTTTTCTCCTTTCTATCGTATCCTCCTCATCTCTTCAACTTCCCATTTTCTTAATATTATTAATCCCAACTAATAATAAAATAATATAATATAATAATACTAATATTAATAATAACACTTATTATTAATAATAATCTCAATTATTAATAAAATAATATAATAATATTACTAATATTAATAATACTAATCATAATAATACTATTAATAATAATAACAATAATAATAATATTATTATTATCTCACCAAAATAATAATAATAATAATAATAATAATAATAATAATAATAAATATAATAAATATAATAATAATAATAATAATAATAATACCCCCACCAATATTACTATTATTCATTATATTATCATATTCACACCAAAGCACCACCAATATTACCATTAGTTATTATATTATTATATCTACACCAATTCACCATCAATAATCCTCCCATATCAGGGACACCCACCAATAATAATATTCATACTAATGATAATAATCATAATAATAATAATAATAATAATAATAATAATAATAATAATAATAATAATAATAATAATAATACCACAAATATTACTATTAACTATTATATTATTATCTTCACACCACCAATGATCCTTACATATCAAGGGTACTCACCAATCATATACCAACACACCCCACCTAAGGGCACACCAACATAAAATAATTAAATTAACACCAAAATGACTAAATAAATAAAATGGGTGTTACAACTCTCCCCCACTTTAATTATTTTCGTCCTCGAAAATTGCCTGATGGAACAGTTCCGGATACGCTTCTCGCATCCTTCATTCCAATTCCCAGGTCACACTGCCTTTGCAGCACTTCCCCAAACCATTTCCACCAAAGATGTCTCCCCCCCCCCCTCGGAGTTGACTTTCGTTCGTCAAAACGAACCAGCAATGCCTCAACACTCAAATTATTTTTCACTAGTACATCATCCACCTGATTCAATGTACTTTCTCAACAAGACACATGAAACACGTCATGCCAATTCACAATGACAGCGGCAAAACGGTCTAACATGTTACTTCCCCTGTGCCTCCGATGCGCTACTCTGATACAACCACAGAACACGGTGCGAACTTATGAGATTTCGAAGCTCGACCAACACCATATTGCCTTGGATCCTCTCGATCTTCTCAGCCATCTCAAGCATAATTTTCAGGTCTGAGTACAACATTCTCACTCGACTTATTTCAACACAGGAGAGTCCTACACTCCCTATCTCACCAAGCCACATATAGTGCCATTCCTACACTAGGATGGTAACCGTTATTATAGGTAACTCAATCAATGGTAGTTAATCATCCCACGATCCACCTTGATCCAACACCCAAGCTCTCACCCATTCTCTACAGACTCAATAGTCCTCTCTGACTTACCATCAGTTCGCGGATGGTAAGTCGAACTCAACTTCAACTTAGTACTCGAAGCTTCCTGTAAGCCCCTCCAAAATCTCGATATAAACCTCAATTCCCATCTGACACAATATTCGTCAGTATTTCATCTAACTTCACCACTTACTTAATATGCATCTCATATATCCTCAACACGGAATAGTTAATCCACTCCCAACAATCCAAATTAAAATTATGTCTTTACAAATTCTTTGGAAATCTCAACACCAATTTCGTGAAAATATTACCTGATTTCCACTCTGGAATATTTAACGACTGCATCAGACTCAACAGTCTCTGATGTTCACTCTTCGAATTCCGACAATTCTAACCAGCATATTCTACCTCAACTACTCCTCTCCTTATCCATGGTCTCCAAAACAATCTACTCAAATTCGGTTACTTCTTCATAGCACCAGGATGAATACTCCATCTACCTCAATGTATTTATTCACGAGTACTCCTACTCCCCTCAGCAACATCTGGTACACATACTCTATCATAACACATCATGGTACTATTTCCACAACCTCGACAATCCACTCTTCGACTCTAATTTATGAACTTCAACTAATTCACTACTCAACCCAGATTTCTGACTTTCTTGGTTCTTCTCAAGGATATCACTAGTCAGATCTTAATAATAAAAGATTAACTCCATAAGAAGTATCCTTACTCACAAAACGCATATTATGAAATTTCTCAATCAGTTCTACCTCTTTTCACCATCATCTTCGGTAAACACAAACATTTCCAACTCACCGCATCATCTACCACATCCACTTTACCCAAAGGGTAATTACACTCGAAGTCGTAATCCTTCAGAACTCCTAATTATTTCCTGTGCCTCATGTTCAACTTTTTCAAATCAAACAAACACCTTAAACTCTTAAGATCACCAAACATCTCTGATCTCAGTCTGAACTTTCGAAGCCTCCGACTCCGGTACAACCACAATAGCAACCAACTCTAAATCACTGGTCGGATGGTTTCTCTTACACACTTCAAGTTGCCTTTTGCATAACTGAAACTCGCTGAAGTTGTCTTTAGAGAATCCCCTAATTATATCAACAAGCATCGCAAACACCACAATTAGTTCTATTGGATTCGGCAGAACTTTCCTTACGGAAGTATATCACCGCTCTTTTTCTAACACTGATAACTCCAGTTCCTTATGCTAAACATAATCCTCTATACTCTTCGAATACCTTAAAATATCATCTATTAACACAACCATCGCCTTATATAAATAATTAAAGAAGATCTCATGCCAAATGGACAAACAAGTTGTGAGTTATGGTGGGAACACGTACCGTACCGCCCGTCCTTACCACAACATTCAAATACACTTCATCAATAAATAGCTTAAATCCATGTCAATACTTCACCATCTCATAGATAATTTCAATATCTTTCCAACGCTTCGAACCGCGCGTCATTCCGAGTTACGGTTCTCCCGCTACGGCAAAAACACCAGAATGACATTTGCTGCCCAGGACTCCTTCGCCAGGCGAACACCGCAGCGAATATGGACGTTCGCCAGTACGCTCGCCAGGCGAACATGACAGTCCCAAAATCCTGTTTTCGAACATTACCCGACTTCCGAGTGTCCGATTTCGATTCCGTAAAAAGCTGCGATCTCGGAATTCAACGTATAACCACAATTTCATACTTAGGAGGCCGTCCAACACACTTTCAATCTTTAAATATTTTAAAACCCGATTACTTCCAATCTCAACAGCAGATCGTGGAGCCTCCTATTACGAAACCACTTCGACCTTCGACACCACAACACAATAATTCTACTCGCGATCTCACGAACACAGAAACTCACGTCCTTCAATCAATTGATCCATCAAATCATTAACTCTTGGAAGCGAACACTTATCCTTGACAGTCACCTTGTTCACTTATTTGTAGTTCACCCAAAGCTTCACAAAACCTTCTGTCTGTCTAACCAACAAAATTGGTGCACCTTACGGTAACACACTCAAACAAAAGAACCTCTCCCCCAGCGGGTCTTCAAGTTGACTCTTCAACTTCTCCAATCCCAACGTAAACATACAATATGGAGTCATCAATATCAGACTCGTCCCAAAAACAAAATAAACGTGTAAGCTTTACTTCACACTCCGATAGTAAATCGCTTACTTCCTCAGGGAACCTCTGGCAATTTCAACTAATTGACAAATCCCAATTTTCTCACTTTCCTTCTCATTCAAAGTTTCCGTCAAAATAAACGTCTCAACACCGTATTACGTCAACTCCTCAAAATAATCCCTTAAGCACTTAGCTTAACTCAGGACAATTCATTGCTCACGCCACACAAGCTTGCAAGACACGTCTATCCCATCCAACACAATCCCGTCTACTATTAACAAGAGATTAAGGGTGATCAGTTCCTCAATTTGTTAATAGACAGTCGAAATCATGATGGGGTACAAACCATCTTTACCAAACTATGATAGCATTGCTCAACACACTAAGCCACCACACCGTAGCATTCCGGAGAATTACAAACTTCTCCCCCACTGGAATCATTCATGCTTCTGCAGACAAGGTTAGGAAATAAACACGTACCGACAGTGTTTTCACACACATGCCGTATACTAGGGATTTAAACCACAACACCAGGTTAAACAACACACAGTCTCCATCCCAAAGGACAGACTCAACTCAACTCAACAACACTGGCCGGACGGACCAAACTGCTCTGATACCAATTGTAACACCCCACTTCCCGTATTAAATAAAATATAAATATTATAATAATAATCAGAGTTTTCACCAAAAAGTGGGATATCACATCTCCAAATTTTATAAAAATACTTTATTCATTCTTTTCAAAATAATACAGCGGAATTTGTTTCATAAAGTAAAATACATCAAAACATGATACGTCACAGGATTTCAACACGTTTAACATAAAACAATTAGAACACCCATATCGCGTGTTACGTATCAGAGCATCCTAGACTCGACGGTCACACCAATATCCAAGCTAGCTAAACACCTGGATTATCTGTACTTCCGAAGAAGCACAGACCACAACAACAACAAAGGGGTGAGAAATAATGATCAGAATATAATGGTAATGTAATACATGTAAACAAGGTAGTAAAACACACCAACACACCAATATTCACCCCCAACAACTCCATATGACGAACCTACTGTTCAAATTACAATATAACATATTATAATGCAAATATGCAACTCAACACCATGCATGCGGTACCGACTCATTGGTTCATTCAATCGAACCTGGATAGATCACTTACGCTCCTCTTGAGACATGATCTATCCCCCACCATTCTCCACAAAGGAGTACGGATGAATCACTTACGCTCCTCCTGAGACATGATTCATCCCACCAAAACACCATGATATGCACAACACCAATGCATAACTATTATATTCAGGCACACTAAGTGCACACGATCCTCCTGATCATATCATCATACATCATATATATATATATATATATATATATATATATATATATATATATATATATATATATATATATATATATATATATATATATATATATATATATATATATATATATATATATATATATATATATATATATATATATATATATATATATATATATATATATATATATATATATATATATATATATATATATATATATATATATATATGCATAGATATATTACACACCAACGCCATATAAATCAATTCACACAGTGAACAATCTCACATTCTAACACCAAGTATAAACACATCCCAACACTCGGGGAATACACGATCCTACTGATCACTGCACCATAATCATATACATGATACACCCATCATTCATTTTAATTAAATTAGATATTAAACGAGTTCACACTCTAACACCATATATAAACACATCTCAACACTCGGGGAATACACGATCCCACTGATCACTACACACCTATACATCAACTAATTGCCCACCAGTCATTATTACGGGAAACATGTACTATCACCGAGTACACAAGTTAATTCCCACAGTCATCATTCATACATGGCATCAAGGCCAAAGGAATCACACAAGTACAGAGCTCAAGGCCAAAATATCACAACACTCACATTCTGGTTCTGCTACGTTCGCTGACATTCGCCAGGCGAAGCCCCGTAGCGAACCTTCGCTAGCATTCGCCAGGCGAACCTGCTGGCGAAGCCCCCTTTCCACTATCGTGCATTCGCCAGGCGAAGGGATCATTCGCCAGGCGAACCTTCGCTGGCTATACTCGCCAGGCGAACTTTCTACCCTTTCAGTTTGGGATTTAATTCTGAATTATTCGCTGCCACTCGCCTCAACTCGCCAGGCGAACACTCGCCCCCATTCGCCCGGCGAAACTTCGCCAACACTCGCCAGGCGAAGCCCAGCGAATGCTGCGATTCACCAATTTGCCCACAGTTCTGCAGAGTACTATCTAAGCCAAATCAGTCAATTTCCTACTTATAATTCATATCCTAACATCCGTACCAATAGTGTACGTAATCATAACTAATCGGTTCTTAAACCTTATTCCCAAAATTAACGCTTAAACATTCTACGATACCTCAAAGGCCATACACAACTTTCCCTAAAAACCGTAAACCCATCCTATACGCCAAATTCACCAAAAACAACAATTCACCAACAATCAACATATATCAATTCATCAATAGCATGCCAATATAAAACTTCATCAATCGACACATTCCTACGGGGTTAAGGAATCCCCACTACCATATACATGTAAATACCATCCCAATCAAGTTTCTCCCCCCTTACCTTGTTAATTGATTTGATCGGTGAAGGAATCCTTCAAGGTTGGCCAATTCTGACCCTCTGCCTTCTTCTCCATTCTTCGCTCTCTTCCTTCGCTCTTCTCACTTTTCTCGTATTTTCTCTCTTTTCTCCTTTCTATCGTATCCTCCTCATCTCTTCAACTTCCCATTTTCTTAATATTATTAATCCCAACTAATAATAAAATAATATAATATAATAATACTAATATTAATAATAACACTTATTAATAATAATAATCTCAATTATTAATAAAATAATATAATAATATTACTAATATTAATAATACTAATCATAATAATACTATTAATAATAATAACAATAATAATAATATTATTATTATCTCACCAAAATAATAATAATAATAATAATAATAATAATAATAATAATAATAAATATAATAAATATAATAATAATAATAATACCCCCACCAATATTACTATTATTCATTATATTATCATATTCACACCAAAGCACCACCAATATTACCATTAGTTATTATATTATTATATCTACACCAATTCACCATCAATAATCCTCCCATATCAGGGACACCCACCAATAATAATATTCATACTAATGATAATAATAATAATAATAATAATAATAATAATAATAATAATAATAATAATAATAATAATAATAATAATAATAATAATAATAATAATAATAATAAAAATACCACAAATATTACTATTAACTATTATATTATTATCTTCACACCACCAATGATCCTTACATATCAAGGGTACTCACCAATCATATACCAACACACCCCACCTAAGGGCACACCAACATAAAATAATTAAATTAACACCAAAATGACTAAATAAATAAAATGGGTGTAACACAAGCCAGGTTGAATCAGTTGAATCTTATTGACGAGAAAAGATTGGCAGTCATTGCACATGGCCGGTTGTACTAGAGCAGGATGAAGAAAACCTTTGATCAGAAAGTGCGTCCTCAGTGCTTCTATACAGGTGACTTGGTTTTGAAAAGGATCCTTCCTCCTCAGACAGATCACAGGGGCAAATGGACTCCAAACTACGAAGGGCCATATGTGGTAAGAAAGGTTTTATCTAGCAGAGCCTTGTTACTATCAACTATGGATGGTGAAGACTTTACGTCCCTTGTGAATGCAGACGTAGTCAAAAAATACTTTGCTTAAAAGAGACCTGCTGGACAACAAAAAGAAAAGTATAGAAAAAAAGGGGGCATCCCGGCAAACCACAAAAGGAAAAGGTACAAGCAAAAATTAGGGATAAAATAAAAAATAATAAACCTGCAAAGTTGAACCGAAAAGGCAACTTTGACAAAAATGGGTATCCTGGTGGATTAAAAATTCGAAAGGGCGATCCAGGAAAAAGTTAGGGATTTGAAAGGAAATGGTTGCGGTCTATGTTCGATCTGTGAATTCATCTTGATGCATCGAGATCCCGAAAGGAAGGAATCAATTCAGTCAGTCTTTTCAGAAGGCGAAGCATTTATGAATATTGAAGGCATACAGGTCATAGTTGAATCGACACATGGTGGATGTCTGTTTTCACATTGCCGACATTTGTATATTTCTTTTTTACTTTTTGCTTAATTACCTCTTTTTAGGAACTACATCCCAATTTTAACTTGCCTATTTGCAGGCCATTCAATCAACAAAATTTTCATTTTACTCAAAGAGATTTTCATTTTTGTCTTTACTTTTACTATTTTGTTTGCGAAAATGTCCGATATTTTTGATAAACATTACATGTGAAAACATTTGGCTTTACAGAGCATATTGAAAAAAACAAATTTACTTGAACAATAGGGGTCATGAATGACCTGAGGTAGCCATTTTGCATGTAGAACATCCTATTGCTTATTGCTTGTTTGCAGGATGACATGATCCTCTCCTTAATAGAGCTTTTCTCATAAACAGTGAAGTTATAACAATATTAGCAGTGCATGGTGAATCCTTCCTCCCCCAGCATGAGTCCAGGAGTTCACTCCCCAGTCAGTTTGTTTGGTACTCCCTAGTGAATGTTCAAAGGTTGACTAATCCAGGTGGGATGGTGTTGACATGCAAGCAGGCAGTTATTCAGTGGGAGGCTTGTTGTTTGTTTTCCCACAGCAGAGATTTTGTCTTCCCCACAGAATCCTGTTACCAGACCATTTTTTGATACCTTTCCATAACTTCATATTTTTCAGCAAGAAAACCCTAGTTCTCCCATTTTCATCATCTCTTAGCCATCTTTCACCAAAAGAAGGTGAATTCCCATCCAATCTCTATTTTTCGACTTGGATGTTGATTAACCTTCTTCCGAAACTTGTTGCTCAAGCTACCATGGAAATGGGTGGCTAAACCCCTTTTTGTGTCAAGATTAGAGGTAGCTAGTTCTGATTTTATGTATTTGTTTTAATCTTTTGTATGTGAACAAAGCTTTGATCAATATAGATGAAGTTATTTGCTATATTTTATTGTATTTATGGTTTGGATTGCTTTAGACATTAACTTTTTAAGTCTTGACCTAATTTCTTCATCTATCAACTAACAAACTCTAGATATAGATTTGGAAGTTGATATTTGCATTGTATTGATCTTAACGATTATTGTTTCGGGTGTTATTTTGAGAGATTATTTAACGGTGGAAACAATAATATTCATGAAATCTCTTTAGAGATAAACGGTTTTGCGAGGATACACCATTATATTGGTTGAAACTAAGTTCACATATTCAATTTATTGGATATGTTTAAGACGGATTAGTGAAACCTAATATTGGCATGCTTTTTATCAAACAAGAACCAACTTTTACCTTGTTTTACTTCTTGCAAACTTATGTTACCAAATAGAAACCATTTGAAAACCCTTTTACTTAAATCACTAAAATATTGAATGACAAGCATCAAATATTCTCGTACAATCCCTGCAGATACGATAAAACACTCCCGACTATACTTTTTTTAACATATTGCATCCTCCAAATACATAACATTTCCATTTTGTATGGAGCATTACGCCATATTCAAACATATGCATTCAAAGCATAAGTCATGTTTGATATCATTTTTTCCAGATATTTCTCCAGCAGATAATGGCATAACTCAGGAGATTTTTTGTTGCTTTATCCCCATTAAAAAAATCATTGACATATTTGTTCATCTTACTTGTACTCCCTGGCATAGCTGTTTCTTTAAACTTCTCTTTCCCCCAGCGGAGTCTTCTATTTAGGTCGTAAGTCGGTTGATTCTACTTCCTGTATATCTTGTTTATCCCAACTTTTGGTTGGTATCTTCTGTGGACCGTATCCTAAATTTTGGTTGGTGTCCCCTGTGGTGATCCTAAGTTTTGGTTAGTAGCCTGTTATCCCAACTTTTGGTTGGTATTCTCCCCTGCGAAGTCGTCATCCCAACTTTTGGTTGGTAGTCTTCATTTGTGGACTCGCCTTCGTTCGGCGTTCCAGTGATCCTAACTTTTGGTTAATAGCCTTTTATCCTAACTTTTGGTTGGTATTTCTTGTTGATCATCCCAACTTTTGGTTGGTAGTCTTCATTTGTGGATTCAACTTCGCTCGTCGTTCTAGTGATCCTAACTTTTGGTTAATAGCCTTTTATCTCAACTTTTGGTTGGTATTTCTTGTTGATCATCCCAACTTTTAGTTGGTAGTCTTTATTTTTGTGAGTTCGTCTTCGTTTGGCGTTCTGGTGATCCTAACTTTTGCTTACTAGCATGTATCCCAACTTTTGTTTGGTACTCTTTCTGGTGATTCTAACCTTAGTTTAGTAGCCTTTATTCTAACTTTTGGTTAGTTATCTTCTTGATTATTATCTTTTGCTATCCCAAATTTTGGTTGGTATCTTGTGTATGTCGGCTATCCCAACTTTTGGTTGGTATCCGCTATCTTTAAGTCCACCTTCGGCTGGAAATCACTTTATCATATACATTCCCACAATTTGCAAATTTTTGGGTTCTTTTGGTATTCAATCTCCCTGTACCTTGAACGTCTGAAAGGTGTTGTTATCATCCCTTCAGGTATAAGTTATTTGAATAGGGGCAACTGTAACACCCCAAAATTTGAAAGAATTGCTCGCCGACTCCACAGTTGAACAAGGCGGAAATGACAACAATTAGGGAAAGACAAGAGCACGGGAAATATTCTTCATCCACTCCACCTGTTACACCAATCATGGAAGCTCCACCACCACCACCACCTCCAGCTTCAGTTCCATGTACAAATAGTCTGAGGCACAATGCTCAGTTTATCAAAATACTTGCACTCATTTATCAAAGAGTGAAGAAGATGGAAATCCTGGCACTCTGAGATGAAAACGGAAATCCTTGAAGGCAATCTGAGATGAAAACGGAAATCCTTGCACTCATTTATCAAAATCCTTTCACGGGGTTAGATCATCAGATTTGTGTGAAGGCTGAGGATATTCAGAAGACTGCCTTTAGAACGAGGTATGGACATTATGAGTATTCTGTGATGCCATTTGGTGTGACTAATGCACCGGGTGTATTTATGGAGTACATGAATAGGATTTTCAATCCTTATTTGGACAAGTTTTTGGTGGTGTTCATTGATGATATTTTGATTTATTCGAAGAGTGAAGAAGAACATGTCGAGCATTTGAGGATTGTGTTATCTGTGTTGAAAGAGAAGCAGTTATAAGCTAAACTTTTTAAGTGTGAATTTTGGTTGAAGGAAGTGAGTTTCCTTGGTCATGTGATTTCGAGTAGAGGTATTGCAGTTGATCCGTCGAAGGTTGAAGCGGTATCGCAATGGGAGACTCTGAAATCAGTTTTTGAGATTAGAAGTTTTCTTGGTATGGCAGGTTATTATCGGAAATTCATTGAAGGATTTTCCAAGTTATCTTTACTGTTGATGTAGTTGACTAGGAAAGGTCAAGCTTTTGTTTGGGATGCAAAGTGTGAAGGAAGTTTTCAAGAGCTTAAGAGAAGATTGACGACAGCTCCTGTTTTGATTTTGCCGAATTTGGCAGAACCGTTTGTTGTGTATTGTGATGCTTCTTTGATGGGTTTAGGAGGTGTGTTGATGAAAAATAGACAAGTGGTAGCTTATGCTTCGAGGCAACTCAAAGTGCATGAGAAGAATTATCTGACACATGATCTAGAGTTGGCCGCCGTTGTATTTGTGCTGAAGCTTTGGAGGCATTATTTGTTTGGTTCGAGATTTGAAGTATTTAGTGATCATAAGAGTTTGAAATATCTCTTTGATCAGAAAGAATTGAATGAAAGGCAGAGGAGATGGTTAGAACTTCTGAAGGATTATGATTTTGGTTTGAATCACCATCCAGGTAAAGCGAATGTGGTAGTTGATGCATTGAGTAGGAAATCGTTGCATATGTCGATGATGATGGTAAAAGAGTTGGAATTGATTGAGCAATTTCGTAATTTGAGTTTGGTGTGTGAGAAGACTTCCTACGGAGTTAAGCTTGGTATGTTAAAGCTTACTAGTGGTGTTCTGGACGAGATTCGAGAAGGACAGAAATCTGAGTTGGGTTTAGTTGATTGGTTGACTTTGATCAATCAAGGTCAATGTGGTGAATTTCGGATTGATGAAAATGGTATCATGAGGTGTCGTGATAGAGTTTGTGTTCCTAATATTATTGAGCTGAAGAAGAGTATTCTTGAAGAAGGACATTGTAGTGGATTGAGTATTCATCCGGGTGCTACTAAGATGTATCAAGATTTGAGGAAAGTATTTTGGTGGCCTCGTATGAAGAAGGATATTGCCGAGTTTGTGTATTCTTGTTTGACTTGTCAGAAGTCAAAGATTGAGCATCATAAACCGTCGGGCTTGATGAAACCATTGTTTATCCCTGAGTGGAAATGGGATAGCATATCTATGGATTTTGTGTCTGGTTTACCTAGGACGCCCAGTAACTTTGAAGCCATTTGGGTTATTGTGGATAGATTGACCAAATCTGCTCACTTTATTCCTATGCGAATGGATTACCCGTTGGAGAAATTGGCAAAGCTGTACATTGAAAGGATTTTCAGTTTGCATGGTATTCCGTCTAGCATTGTGTCAGATAGAGATCTGAGGTTTACTTCGAGATTTTGGGAGAGTTTGCAAAGTGCTTTGGGTACAAAGTTGCGTTTGAGTTCAGCTTATCATCCGCAGACCGATGGTCAGACTGAGAGAATGATTCAGCCACTTGAGGATCTTTTGAGATCTTGTGTGTTAGAGAAGGGAGGAGCTTGGGATAGCTACTTACCTTTGATTGAATTTACTTACAACAACAGTTTTCATTCGAGTATTTGTATGGCACCGTTTGAGGCATTGTATGGTAGACGGTGTAGGACGCTATTGTGTTGGTATGAGTCCGGAGAGAGTTCTGTGGTTGGACCCGAGATAGTCCAGCAGACTACCGATAAGATTAAGATGATTCAAGAGAAGATGAAGATTTCTCAGAGTCGTCAGAAGAGTTATCATGACAAGAGGAGGAAAACACTTGAATTTCAGGAGGGAGATCATGTGTTTCTTCGAGTCACTCCTATGACTGGTGTTGGTAGGGCATTGAAGTCGCGTAAGTTGACACCGCATTTTATTGGTCCTTATCAGATTTTGCAGAAGATAGGAGAGGTAGCCTATCGGGTTGCCTTACCGCCGTCGGTTGCTAATCTCCATGACGTGTTCCATGTATCTCAGTTGAGGAAATACATTGTGGATCCGTCTCACGTAGTCCAAGTAGATGATGTGCAGGTGAGAGATAACCTGACTGTGGAGACATCACCTATGCGGATAGAGGATCGGGAGTTGAAGCAACTTCGAGGCAAAGAGATTGCTGGTGGAAATGTGACTTGGGAACTTGAGAGTCAGATGAGGGAGTCTTATCCAGAGTTGTTTGAATCTGGTAACATTTTCAAGGACGAAAATTCCTAAAGTGGGAGAGGGTTGTAACAGCCCAATTTTTCAATAATTAATTATTTATATTAATTAATTGATTTATTTTGGTGATTTTAATTATTGGAATTATTGGTAGATATTTGAGAGGAAATATGATGGAAGGAAATAGAATAGAAAGGCATATAAGGAAAAACTTGGAAAGCTCAAGAACAACTTCTAGCTTCGATTTAATCAAGGTAAGGTTGTGAAATCTTATTATCTTATCATTGTGTATGATTATGTATGTTTTGGTTGGAATTGTTTGGTTGTTTTCGACAAATTTCCGTTTAGGTCGAATTAGAAAAAATTGATAGAAATCGATGTTTTCGCGGATGAAACTCGAAATAAATTGCGTAGTTTAGTCGGGTAATATTTAGCTGTGATTATTGGATTTCGTTTGATTGAATTTGGTTGAATTTGTGAGTTTTGACATTTTTGGACAATTGGAGGTTAAGATTTTGGATGAAAATCGGAAGTCGTAGAATTTGCGTTTTATGATCCTAAATTGTTACTATATGATCGGTAATGATGAGTAGGTATTTAATCGGGAGAAAATAATTAAATCGATCGGGTTTTTGGAGGTTTTGGGCAAAAACTCGTAACCTTGTTTTTCCAAAATTTCAGGTGTTAACCGATTAACAGAGTGTTAATGCGCCAGGATTTTGAAAATCTGGGTGTGTTAACCGATTAACAGAAAGTGTTAACCGGTTAACACTGTAAGTGTGAGAAAAATATTATTTTTCAAAACTTTGAAAATTCATAACTTCTTCACCGTTTATCGGATTTTGTCGTTCTTTATATCAAACTGAAGCTAATAATATGTTCTATAACTTGGTGAAAAGAAATATTATTTTTAGCCGAATTTTAGCCGATTTTACCGATTAATCGAGATTAATTATTTTAAGTAAGTGAGGCTTAAATAATTAGAGCGTTCGGTTGTCGTTTGGCATAATTGTTGTGAATGTATATTGATTGTATGCAATATTGTGAATAATGCATGAGAACATATTGTGAATATGTGTGCATTGCTTGATAAATGTGATGATGTTGAAAGTATGAATACTTTGATATGATGTGTGAGTGTGCAATCATGATATAATTCTTGTGTGATGAATTAGTTGACTATGCATGGGATTAAGATGCGAGAACAGTCTTAAGTGCATATGGTTGTTGATTGCATACGCATCATTTAGTCAAGAGGCAATGCTTGCTAGTTTCGTGGAGACTAGTGACTTGTCCCAAACCTAGAAGGGTGGGTTTGAAAGCTTAGAGGACGGGCTTTTGTTGTTATCAGTCTAGGGGACGGACCCGGTTTAAATGTAAAAACCGAAAAATGATAACAAGTGTTGGTACCATATGGCATGAGTTGCATTGAGTCACATGGCATAGAGATAAATGTTGTGTGAATGTATGCACATTTCTATGTTATGTGGATTGACGAGAATTATGGATGTGTGCATGATAAATATGTTTGGTGATTATTCCATAATTGTTTATATATATATATATATATATATATATATATATATATATATATATATATATATATATATATATATATATATATATATATATATATATATATATATATATATATATATATATATATATATATATATATATATATATATATATATATTGTGATATGTATATATATATATATATATATATATATATATATATATATATACACATATCACAATATATATATATATATATATATATATATATATATATATATATATATATATATATATATATATATATATATATATATATATATATATATATATATATTGTGATATGTGTATATACACATATCACAATATATATATATATATATATATATATATATATATATATATATATATATATATATATATATATATATATATATATATATATATATATATATATATATATATATATATATATATATATATATATATATATATATATATATATATATATATATATATATATATATATATATATATATATACACACATATCACAATATATATATATATATATATATATATATATATATATATATATATATATATATATATATATATATATATATATATATATATATATATATATATATATATATATATATATATATATATATATATATACACACATATCACAATATATATATATATATATATATATATATATATATATATATATATATATATATATATATATATATATATATATATATATATATATATATATATATATATATATACACACACATATCACAATATATATATATATATATATATATATATATATATATATATATATATATATATATATATATATATATATATATATATATATATATATATATATATATATATATATATATATATATATATATATATATATATTGTGATATGTATATATGTATGATGAGTTATGATGAACTGTGGTGAGAGATGCGGAATATGTGTATTCTATGCTTGTATATATATATAATTATATGCATTGATTATTATGATAATGTTTCTCACCCTTCTGTTGTTTTATAATGCTCTATGAGGCATTACAGATTAGGTTTTGCTGGAGGTCTTTTGTGAAGTATAGCTTCATTCTTATGGTCGGTTAGCTCTGATATGTAGCACCAGGTAGTTAGGATTGTATAGCATTCTTTTGTGATACATTTATATATGTATCTGCTGACAAATGTTTATGTAAACATGAATGATGTGATGAATTCAAACTGGATGATATGTATTTATATGATTACATGTTTAAAGTGATTTAATGTTTAGATTTTTCGCTTTTAATTCTAAATATTGAGATATGGGTGTAAGGACTAAGTTCCTCTGATGAAAGTTATCCCACTGTTGCATGTCTTTTATAGAGCAGGTGTTGTATGTTTCCATTTTGTGTATGATGTGACATGCCTCTTTTATACCATGTTTTAATTATACTCTAATGAAATTTTATTATGTGCTTAATTGATTTATTTGGGGGTGTAGAAAGGGGTGTTACACAACTCGAGTGCCAGAAGCTGACAAAGAATCACTGTTTAGGAGACTATTTCCTCATTCTTTGATCGGGAAAGCGAAGGAATGGTATCTTGATCAGTCTACAACAGTAATGACAAACTGGAATTTGTTGGAAGAAAAGTTCCTTGAACGGTTTTTACCATACAACCGGTTCATGGAAGCAAAGACGACAATTGCGATATTTTCACAAGGAGGAAATGAATCCCTCAACGAAGCTTGGGAGAGATTCAAGTAAATGTTGAGAAAATGCAAACGATATAGTCTTTATGAACTTACGCAAGTTCACATTTTCCACAATGGTCTCCTCTCGGTTCACAAAACCTTCTTGGATGCTACGGCAGGTGGTTCTTTGATGTCTAAAAGTGCTGAGGAAGCAATTGCAATCATTGACAAGATGGCGCTTAATAACCACTAAGGGAATCACAACCGTGGAGTAACTTAAAGAAAACCCGGAGTGTTAGAGTTGGGTACCAACGATGATATTCTCCCTCGATTTTTTTTCTACTTCTTTCTCAAAATTTTCTTTTTATTTTTCAACTACAACCTCCTCCTCTACTACCTCCTCACCTACACCCATGTCAATTTCTCTACCACTTCTTCTGAGAATCGCCTTGCAATGCTCCTTAGGATTTGGGATAATGGTAGCTGTAAATGGCCCTTTTTGTTAGTCAGCCAATTGTTTTGATAACTGACCATCTTGTGTCTCTAAATTCTTTATAGCAGCATCGGTGTTCTTTTTATTTGACATTGACATTTGCATAAACTGAGTAAGAGTTTCTTCCATCTTTAAAGTTCCACTTTGAGCTTGTGGAGGTTGAGTGTAATTTTAGTATTGTTGGCGATTTGAAGTTCCGGCTTCTTGCAGCCTCCAAGGTTGTTGATTACCCATGATTTGGTCTTTGATACCCTTGATTGGCTTGTTGGTAAGGCGGCCTAAGTTGGTATCCCTGATTTTGATTTTCGGCATAGTTAACCTCTTCCACTACTGGAGGACAATACCTGGTAGGATGGTCACCTTTACACAATTCGTAACTTGCCACTTGAGCTTTGGTAGGAACTTCTTACATCTCTTTAGTTTGTTGTGGAAGCTTCGACATTTGTTGAGTCAAAAGCTCCACTTGTTGTATAGAAGTTTGTTCTGAGCAAGAATAGGATAGTTGAAAATGAAAGAGTGAAAAAGAGTGAGGAAGAAGAGAAAAATAAGAGAGAAGAAAAAGTGAAAAAGTCTAGGAAAGGTAAAGAACAAGTGAGCACTATTCCGATTCAAAATTTCCCATATCCACATGTTCTATCAAGAAAAGATAGTGCGAGGCACTATGCTCGATTCATGGATATATTCAAGTAATTGCAAATCAATATTCCATTTTCCGAAGCATTGGAAGAAATGCCCAAGCATGCGAAATTCATGAAAAATATCCTTACAAAAAAGAAGAGGTATATGGATCAAGAAACTATCATGGTGGATGCTAGTTGTAGCACAATCATATAACGTACTCTCTCGAGGAAAGAAAGTGATCTGGGACGAGTCATTTTGCCCATTACAATTGGAAACATTTATGTTAGCAATGGTTGATCGATTTAGGCTCTAGTATCAATTTGATACCCTTGTCTATTGTGAAGCGGTTGGGACACATGGAGTTGAGGTCTACTCAAATGACATTACAACTTGCCGATAAATCTACCACTCGCCCTTATGGTGTAGCAGGAGACGTGTTGGTAAAGGTTGACAAGTTTTTGTTTCCAATCGACTTTGTGGTGATTGATATGGAAGAAGATGAGGACGCTCCCTTGATTCTTGGGCGACCTTTTATAAAGACCGCGCGCATGGAAATTGATATGGATGATGGTCTAATGAAAGTTAGAGTTCAAGATGAGGAGATGTTTCAATCTTTTTGAAGCCATGAAGCACTCGAAGGACAAGACCGATTGCTTTAGAATTGATGCAACAGAAAGGGTGATCGAAGAAGTTAAAGAGTTACTACAAGTTGTCGCACCATTACAACAAGTTCTTACCAATGCTCTTTCAAATGTCAATAAAAAGGAAGAAAAAGAGATTGAAAAATTCTTGCGGGAGCTTGAAGAGTTAGAAGAAATTCCCCCTTTGAATGAAAGGGTGGAAATGTTGAAAAAGGAAAACAATGAGGAAATTAAACTTGAGTTGAAATTGTTACCCTCTCATCTCAAGTATGTCTTTCTTGACAAGAGGGAAACAAGCTGGTGTTCATTAGTTCGGAGCTAACCAAGAAGGAAAAAAATTAATTGGTGTTTTAAAAAAAAATCAAGAAGCAATGGGTTGGACTCTTTCCGACTTGAAAGGTATAAGTCCATCCTATTGTATGCACTGAATATTCATGGAGGAGGATTTCAAGCCGGTGGCTCAACCACAAAGAAGATTGAATCCTACCATGAAAAAAGTGGTGAGGAAAGAAGTGGTAAAAGTGTTGGACGCTAGAATGATTTATCCTATCTATGACAGTCCGTGGGTTAGTCCTGTACAAGTGGTGTCGAAGAAGGGAGGAATGACAGTTGTTCGAAATGAGAAGAATGAGTTAATTCCAACAAAAATTGTAACGGGGTGGAAGATGTGTATTGACTATCGTAGGCTCAATCAAGCTACGAGGAAAGATCACTTCCCTCATCCTTTCATAGACCAAATGCTCGAAAGGCTCTCCGGTAAAGACTATTATTGTTTTTTAGATGGATACTCGGGTTATAATCAAATCATTGTCAACCCGGAGGATCACGAAAAAACGGCTTTCACTTGCCCTTTTGAAATCTTTGCTTATAGGAGGATTTCGTTTGGCCTATGTAATGCACCGACGACTTTTTAAATGTGTATGCAAGCTATTTCCTCGGACTTGATCGAAAAGACTATCGAGGTGTTTATGGATGACTTATCAGTTTCCGGTCCATCATTTGACCTTTGTCTGAAAAATTTGGATGTTATTTTGGAGAGGTGTGTGGAGACTAACTTAGTACTCAACTGGGAAAAATGCAATTTTATGGTCACGAAAGGAATTGTGCGTGGACACAAAGTTTCTTCGAAAGGGCTTGAAGTTGATCATGCCAAAGTGGTAGTCATTAAGAAGCTACCACCACCTTTGAACGTGAAAGGAATCAGAAGCTTTTTGGGTCATGTAGGATTCCATAGGAGATTTATCAAAGATTTTGCAAAGATCGCGAAGCCATTGAGCAACTTGCTCAAGAAAGATAAGTCTTTTATTTTCGATGAGTCTTGTATGACCGCTTTCAATTCTTTAAAGCAAAAGCTTAACCATCGCCCCTATAATCGTAGCACCAAATTGGAAAATTGATTTTAAACTCATGTGCGATGCTAGTGATTATGTCGTTGGCACGGTGTTGGGTCAAAGAAAAACAAAAAAAATTTCATGCTATACATTATGCAAGCAAAGTTCTCAATGAAGCTCAAATAAACTATGCAACAACCGAGAAAGAGTTGCTTGCAATAGTGTATGCATTGGAAAATTTTCGGTCATATTTGATAGGGTCTAAAGTTGTGGTTTACACGGACCATGCGGCGATTAAGTAGTTGCTCACCAAACTGGATTCAAAACAAAGGATAATTCGTTGGATCCTTTTGTTACAAGAACTTGATTTGGAAATTCGTGACAAAAAAGGGATCCGAGAATTTGGTGGCGGATCACTTATCCCGTCTTGTGAATGTTGAAGTGGCGAAACATGAAAGAGAGGTGAAAGAAGAATTTCCCGATGAGGAGTTGTACATGGTGCAAGTTAGACAGTGGTTTGCCGACATGGCTAACCACAAAGCCGCCAGATTAATACCGGAAGGTCTAACAAGTAACCAGAAAAAGAAATTTTTGTCTGATGCCAAATATTTTATATGGGATGAACCTCATTTGTTTAAGCTTGGTATTGATAACATTTTGAGAAGATGTGTGTCTCATGAAGAAGCCAAACACATACTTTGGCATTGTTACAATTCTCCTTATGAAGGTCATTTCAATGATATAAGAACGACAACGAAAGCCCTCCAATCAGGCTTTTATTGGTCTTCTTTGTTCAAAGATGCGCGTGCACATACTAAAAGTTATGACAAATGCAAAAGGAGTGGTGGAATTTCACAAAGGAATGAAATGCCATTGCAAAATATGTTAGAAGTCAAAGTATTTGACTGTTCGGGCATAAATTTTGTTGGCCCATTTCCACCGTCTTTCGGTAATGAATACATCTTGGTCGCGGTTGATTACGTTTTGAAATGGGTTGAAGCAATAGCAAGTGCTAAGGATGACAGAAAAATCGTGATCAAATTTTTGAAGAAAAATATTTTCTCTCGATTTGGTACTCCGCGAGTGTTGATAAGTGATGGAGGATCCCACTTCTGTAAAACTCAGCTAGAAAAAGCGTTTGAGTAGTATGGTGTTAAGCACGAAGTTGCAATACCCTACCATCCACAAGCTAATGGTAAAGCCAAAGTATCGAATCGAGAAATAAAATAAAAAATTGGAAAAAACTGTGTCCGCTTCTAGAAAAGATTGGTCGAGCAAGCTAGATGATGCTTTGTGGGCTTATCTGATGACTTTTAAGGCTCCGATTAGTCTCACTCCTTTTAAGATTATCTATGGTAAGAACTGTCACTTGCCGGTAGAGTTGGAACAAAAGGATTTTTGGGCGTTAAAATTGTTGAATTTTGATCAAAAGCTAAGTGGTGAAAAAAGAAAAATCCAACTTCATGAATTGGAGGAGTTGCGCTTAGACGCGTATGAATCCAACAGAGTTTACAAAGACCCGGTGAAATTTTATCATGACAATAAAATCGTGGCCAAAAAGTTAGAAGTGGGACAAATGGTTTTGCTTTTCAACTCTCGGTTGAAATTATTCCCAAGAAAGCTAAAATCAAAGTGGTCGGGTCCGTTCCAGATTCGAGACATCATGAGCTATGGAGCAATCACAATTGAAGATGTGCAGTCAAAAGAGAGTTGGACAGTGAATGGCCAAAGATTGAAGATCTATTTGGGTGGTGATTTCTAGCAGAACACCACCTCCATGCCTTTTTGCGATCCTTGATCGCATTGGACCGTCGAGCTCAAACGATGTTAAACAAAGCACTTGTTGGGAGGCACCCCAACATTGTAAGTATTTTCTGTTTTTACTGTTTTTATTTAATGTATATATGTGCAAGGATGTGGTAGAAGAATTATGCAGCAAAAATAAAAAAATTGAAAAACCTGTCATGTTCGCCAGCAAGTTCGTTGTGCGAACCTCTGGGCGAAGGCCTTCGCTAGCAAACTCGCAATGTGAGTAAGGCGAAACAGGGGAATTGTTTTTCTGCCACATCAATTGTATTTTGTATGTTTGGCTTTTGGGCCAAATTTTGGGCCCACCCATCAACCCTTTTCTGAACTTTTGAGGGTTAACACTTCCCCCTCCCACACTTAACATTTTGTCTCTCTCACTTGTTCTCACTATCACTCTTTCACTCTCACACAAAAACAACAACTACACCCAAAGGTTCTCTGTGGCAAATTTTCTCACCCTTTAACATTGCAGATTTGATTGTTATTCTTTCATATGAAATCATTTCTTAGGATTGTTGTTAGGTTTGTGAGATGCAACTTGACATTAGTTGATTAGGATTAGGTTAGCATTGAAAACAAATATGTTTCATGTTGTTGTTGGTAGTTTAAAATTGTGGCCCATGTCATTATTCCTCTATGATTGCATGTGGAAGTTGGGTACAATTGGTTTTGGAACAAAACAGGGGCTGAAAACTGAATTTTGTAGCCTTCGCTGGGAAGTACGCACTGCGAACATGGGGCGAGTTTTTGCCAGGCGTTTGCACGGAGAATTTGCAGCGAGGATGGCAGATTTTTGTGATGCTGGGGGCTTTTTATGCTTTCTTGCTTATTTTTTCTTGACTAATATGTTTGTGTGTTGGATGTTGTTTGTCTTTTTTGTTGCTACAGATGGCTCTTAAAGTTGTTGCATCAAAGAAAAGGAAGACCGGGAGCACTTCATGCCCGCAACCAATTCAATGCGGCAATGAACGTTTTGTAAGACCTAAGCAGGCAGCAAGGTATGTGGCCTTGGAAACGCGAAGAAACCTGCCGGAAAAGCGGTTCAACATAAATCCTAAAGGGTCCTATAGTACCGTTGCTGCCATCTTTCACAGTAAGTAGTGGGACGCTTTGGTTACACCTTCAGACAACTATAACATTAAGGTTGTGAGAGAACTCTATGCTAATGCTCTTCCAAACGATGACGAGTCATTCACCTGGAAAACAAGAGTTTTAGGCAGAGAGGTGAATTTTGATAGAGACACCATAAACAAGGTTCTTGGAAGGCCCCTGAATTTAGGCGAAGATGAAATTGATGACTATCACAGGGACTTAAGGCTCCACAGAGATACAGACCTGATTTTCGAGGCTTTGCTTTTGGAGGGGAAGTCGGTTGAGTTGAACCCATCTGGGGTTTCGAGGCGTTATCATCGAGAAGACATGAAGCTGTTGCCTTAATTGGTGCTTCTTTTGATTTTAACAAATATCAAACCAAAGCCGCACACCTCTAAAGTGTCGATCCCAGTGGCACACGTGGTTCACAGTATTCTTAGTAATGTTCAGATCGATGTAGCTCGGATCATCGCATATGAAATGAGATATATGGTGGAGAGTTGTCTTAAGGCCGGGTGTTGTACCCCAAAATTTGCCCCCGTGTTTCTAACTCTAATTGGTTGTTGCTTCTCATACATGTGCATTCATCTATTAGGTCATATATTCACAATCATCTATTTGCATAAGATCCTAATGCACAAGATCAGGGCTATGTAAAGAGCCAGGGGTTCCCTTTAGTTTGAGGTTTCTATTCGGCTGGATCTTTCATGGATTTTTGAATCGGGGTTTTAACTATCGTCATCATGAGCATATTTCTGCAAAGTTTTCTCAATGTCATCAAGGGATTATGAAATCAGGATGTGAATTTATATGCAAGCCATAAGGCTATTCTCCATCAAGATTCATTAAGCCTCAGTGTATGTCTCAAGGATGATGAGATTTCTCCTATTGGTACTAAGTGTGGTCATCTGAAGATTAGTTATTGTTCTCATGGCAAGTGATATTACAAGTTGAATCAAGCTTAATCCAAGAAAAGCTTTATTCTTATCCAGGAAGATTGGATCATGATTTGTTCATCTTAAGTGAAAGAGTTCAGGTTTTCTCGTTGACTAATTTGTGAGCAACATGGTAATGGGAAAGTTTGAATCGAGTTTTCAAATTGAAATTTGAGATTCATATCCTTTACAAAGTTCAAGTGGATTCATTATGTTTTTAACTTCAATACCAAATTCAAGATTCACTTTCAAAGGAATTCAAGGATCTTTGAAGTATTACAAATTCGAGCTGGTGTACATCACTCGTCATCATTTAAGTGTTAAACAAGAATTGAAATTTTCATTGGTTTTATTCATCAAAATCCAAGAGCCTCAAATCATGATTTCTAAGTTTGGGGCCAAACCGTTTGTTTGAATTGCTTCCAAGCCAGGTGGTTAAAATTTGTTTCAAGCTTTAGTTACAAGACTTGTTTTGACAATGCAAATTCAAAATCTCAACTTAGGTGATAAGAAGTTCACATAAACAAATTAACTCCAAAATTCAAATTTCAAGATACATGAGTACAAGTACATTGTTAACCTCTTCATAAGCACAAAATTCATACAAGTTGTGATTCAATATCCATTGGTGGAAAGAACAACATATGTTTTATACTTTTTTTCTTCTTGAGGACCTTTCGGTGACATGAGAAAACATTTCAATGTAACATTGCTAATGATCTAATGCTTATGCATTATGTCTCAAAGGAAGACTCCATGCTTGGATTCTTACAAGATCGACATTTTGGTACTTGGCATATACCTCTACAGTTCCAAAAATAAGTGTAAAACAATGTGGAACACATGGGATTAGTGGGTTTATCTATAAGAACCACATCTCATTCAAGGCGGCATTGCTCAAGATCTGCATTGCGATTTGTTTCGCATAAGAATTTAGTAGCTGAGTTAAAATCGAAATCTTTCGCAATTCATGAAGCTCACATCGTGGCCCAGTTACAAAAAGCTTTGTAGAAGCATACTGAGTGGGATTTGCTGGCCAGAAACCTGTCAAATCAGAATGAAATGCAAGTATTCAGTGCGAGATCAGTACGACTTTGGCAAGAAATCGAAAACCATCAAATGTGATTAAACAGGACCAAACACGGTCAAAGCATCCAGTATATTTCCAAAATTAAAATGATATTCATTCATTTCTTCAGCAACATCGTTAGAAAGGTGAAAACAAAGCCAAAATATGAGCAAAATAAATCGTGCTGGGCACGAGAATAGAAACGTTGATACACCAAACAGCTCCAAAGACACTGTCGTGGTACCATTATTGGACCCTCTGTTTCTAGCTTGGACTCAACCATTAGTGTTTTGTGCCTGTTCTGTCTGAAACATAACCGCAGCTAGTTTCATCACAAAGAAACTTCATTTGCTACTTAGTATTTGGTGTCGTGCAAGTTCTATTCAAGACCACCTCGCTGCACAAATCAACATTCTCCTTTAACTCTTTAATGCGTGAAAGTTAAGATATGTTGCGGTGAAAGTGACGGCAGAGAGTTGATTAGAGAGCTTACAGGGAGTAAGTTTCTTTTGATCCTACTGAGAAGGGACAATAGTGGTTGTGACAACGCCGCTAACAAATTCGGCGGAGAGGTCGCTGAAGCCCAGCAAATACTGCAACTTATTGTTGATCAAAGGAAGCACCTGGAAAAAAAACTTCTGCAAGTGGATTTGCAGGTTATGGAAATTTTCCAAACGAAAAACCAAGACATTCGGATTGCACTTACTACAAGCCCACTTCCTAACCAAATCTAATTCTCCATACCGTACTGACCCGTCAAGCTTCAGACTCATAAGTTGAAGTCGCCAAGAAACTCACAGCCGCTATCTTCGCCAAATCCTGAACATACTCCACTCTTATTTAGAGGTCCTACATCATACTGAAAAGTTTTCATCCATAAAGTCATGTATACAGAATGGAAACTCACGAGAGATCAAACACGGTAATATTATCGTCACATTTTCAAAATGGCAAGGAATCATCACAGTAAGATTGACATGTTTGGAATCATAATCAGTTTCCAATCAAAGGTAATCAAACTGAAAGCATTCAATTCGTTTTTTTTTTTCATCACAAAATAAATCAAGAATCAAGTTATTTTCTTTCCAAAATGAGATGATCTCGTATTCAAATCCAAATCCCGAGCATCCAATATGTCAAGCCTATAAAAGAGAAGAACCGCATAATTCAAAGCAGGGTTTTTTTTCAAATCACACACGGTTTTCACATCACAGTAAACAGTGAAAGAAGAAACAAGGAACAAGGGTCTGAATGCCGTGTTGTTGATCCCTTTTGTTTTGTTTTTAAAGAATATATTATTTTGTTAATTGGATTGGGCGGATGAATGAGGTTCCTGGCCCAACATTCTTTTTTGCTCTTTTTTTTTTCTCCCTCTATGTTTTTTTTAATACATGTACAAGTGTGGGCCGGGTCTTGAGCCCATCTGTTTTGTTTCTACTCTGCACCCATGCAACACTGACTGCACCTCTTTGGATTTTGGATCTTATTTTAATTAGGTTAATTAATTAGTCTTAGATGATTAGGTTAAGATAATTAGTTTTAGTAATAATTAATCTTGGTTAATTGGTTTAGGATTGTTAGTTCCATGATTCTATGATTGTCCATGGTTCTATGATTGACTAAATTTTGGTAAAACATGATTTTGCACTGATGTCAAGCAAGATGTTATAACATCTTCATCTACTGCTATGACAGTACTGCTGTCATGCGTTTTAATCAAGATGTCAAGACCGATGCCATGACATCGTTGTCTAGTACAGCAGGAGCTGCTATGTTATATCTCTTGACAGAGGTGGTTTGGTTTGATGAGGTCCTGTTGGATATACCTCATCAGTATGTGTATGTCAAGGAGATTTATTAGGAACAAAGTGCAGACTTTATTGGTGTTCATAAAAGGATCTTTGAGACCTTTTAGGAAACTATAATATATTTGTTTCTACGGTTATGAAGAAGATTCTGCAGGAGTGTACTACAGGGTAAGTTTGGTTAGCTAGAACAGAGTGTATTGGATGTCATACTGAATGTTATGACATCAGGTAACTGACATCAAGGGCACATGTTTGTTTTTCTGTTATGGTTCCTGAGTTATCTCAGGCTAGATTTCAGGAAACCTGTTAGGGTTCCTTAGTTATCTCAGGCGAGACTCTAGGCAGTGCTGAGCATAACATGAAACGCCTATGACCTATTTGATAACACCATGAATTTTGGAGATTGGATTAACTTGGTTAAACCTAATTTCTGTTGCAATTTATGAACAATGAAATCTTTTCTCCATGCTGTTACTTTTGATCAGCCCAAGCCCAGTCTGCATTACTATTTAAGGAGGCGCAGAAGCAAGGGAAAACAAGCACTCCCAACAAGAAACACTTGAGTGTAAAATAAGGGTTTAGGGTTTTGAGAGTCTTTTGTGTGTGATCTTGTAAGTCACCCTTTGCATCTTTGGATGCATCGTGCTAGACATGTTTAAGTTGTTATTTGTTAATTGTTCACTCAAAGCTTTTAAGCAAGAATGTATTGTTCTTGATTGAAGTTGTTAAGCAAAATCAAGTATTGTGACTTTGAAGAGTGTCTTTTAAAGTCTTTCTTTTTGTATTGAATTGTTTATCACTATTGTGATTGTGGGGAGTGAGAGGTGTCTCTTATCTAGTGGGTTCTAGGCAGAAATTGCATTGGGTAGAGATTAAGTGGGGAGTTGTAAATTGGGATTTTAGCTCTGAATTAGTTCTGCTAATAGTGGATTTCCTTCTTGGCTTGGTAGCCCCCAGATGTAGGTGATGTTGCATCGAACTGGGTTAACAATTCATTGTGTTATTTATCTTTCAGCATTTACAGTTCTGCATAATTTAAATGGTTAGATAAATAGTTCTATCAGTCTGTTGATGTTACAACCGATGTCATGACATTGTTAATTTTTAAAGAAATTTAAAATGGTCATGTTCTGTCCTTATTCTGTTTTAGCAGAGATCAATGTCCTTACATATGTCTGGGACTACTGAAATCTGCATACCAGAATTTCAATTGGTATCAGAGCAGGCATCCTATCTGTTCTGGATGATATCTTGGGACATACTTTTTGGTGTTTTGAACCAGGAGAAGTGGTAGCTGATTTGCTGATCTTGCTAAATGTCCGAGTTGCTGCTTATGGAGTTAAGGGGGAGTTTGTGTTTACACCTGTTTTTGAAAGATTTAGTGTATCAGCTGCTGTGTTCTCTGATATAGGAACCTCTGTGATTTGTTGAATGTTCTTCGTGGATAGATCAGATCATATACTCAAGGAAGAGTGGCTTCTTCCTCTGTATGGTGTTCTATAAGATGTTCTGACATCTTGTTCAGGGCTGTAATACCCCAAATTTTACCCTTTCTTTTTTATTTTATTTTAAATTCTGATTAACTTAATAAATTAACTTTTTTTTTAAATCTTGTTTTTTTAACTAATAATAATAATTTAATTAACCTTTTTTATAACTTTACTAATGTTTTTTATTAACTTTTTTTTTTTCTATTTAGTTTATTTATTTAAATCATTTTAAGCTCTTCTTACTAACTTTTAGGATTTAGATTAAAATTTAATTTTTTTTCTTTTCTTTAAGAGTAAATTTTTTTATAACCTTTTTTAAATTAATTTCTAACACATTTTTTAATCAAATTCTAATACCTCTTTTAAAATAAAAATCTAACTTCTTTTTAAAATTAAATCTTTTTCCTAACTTTTTTTTAAATCTTTTTCCTAACTTTTTTTTAAAATCTTTTTTCTAACTTTTTTTAAATCTTTTTTCTAACTTTTTTAAATCTTTTTTCTAACTCCTCTTTAAAGTTAAATCTTTTTCTATCTTTTTAAAATTAAATCTTTTTTCTAACCTTTTAAAGCTAAATCTTTTTTTTCTAACTTTTTTAAAGCTAAATCTTTTTTTTCTAACTTTTTTAAAGTTAAATATTTTTTTCTAACTTTTTTTAAAACTAAATCTTTTTTTTCTAACTTTTTTAAAGTTAAATATTTTCTTCTAACTTTTTTTAAAACTAAATCTTTTTTTTCTAACTTTTTTAAAGTTAAATATTTTTTTCTAACTTCTTTTTAAAATTAAATCTTTTTTCTAACTTTTATAAAGTTAAATCTTTTTTTCTAACTTTTTTAAAAAAATTAAATCTTTTTTCTAACTTTTATAAAATTAAATCTTTTTTTTCTCTAATTTCTTTTTAAAATTAAATCTTTTTTTTCTAACTATTTTAAAAATTAAATCTAACCTTTTTTTATAAATTAAATCTATCCTTTTTTTTTAAAAATTAAATCTAAATCTTTTTTTGACACCTTTATTTTTCAAATTAAAATTCTAAATTCTTTTTAAAATTAAATTCTTACGCCCTTTTCTTTTTTTTTTTTTTCTTTTTTTTTTTAAATTTTAAAATTAAATTCTAACAGTTTTTAAAATAATTCTAACATTTTTTAAAACCAACATTCAAATATTTTTTTTTATTATTCTAACTCATTTTTTTTTAAAAACTCTAATTTTTATTTAACTTGAAACTCTAATCTTCTTTGCTAACTTTTTAAATTTAAATCTCAACACATTTTTAATCTAATCCAATCTTAATGAATTCCAGATAGAGTTAAATCAAATCAATCAGATCAATCATCATCATAAGAAAATCAGATCTAAATATCAACATCACCATCATTGAATCAAATCTGAAATCATCATAAAAATTCATTCAAATCAAATCAGAGATTGAAAAAGATTGAGATATTCAAATTAAATCTGAGATTAAAAAAAAAGATTTAAAAATCAAGTATAAAAGGGACGAAAATCATAACAAGAAAAAGAGAACTTTTTCGTAAAATCCAAGCAAACTCCGTCAAAAATCCTCTAGCCTCAGGACAAAGCATCATCGGCCATCATCATTCCGTAAGGATCAAAAAATATAATTACAATTTTTGTGTTGCTTTTCATGTTTTTCAGGAAAAAGAGATGAAGAAGACAAATCGGCGGTCATGCAAAAGAAGAAGAAGATAACATCCGTGAGAGGCAAACAAGAAGGAGAGGAACACACGCAAACTCAGAGAGCAGAGAGAAGAAGAGTGATGACCGGCCCAACCCTCTTTTTTTTTTTTTTTTTTTTTTTATTATTTATTGTTTTTCCATTTGTTATTTTATTTTGTTTATCTTTTTAAAAAAAAAATCAAGAAGGCCCTTTCTTTTTTATAACCAAAAACCTTTTTTAAATTAATTAAAACTCTTTTTAAATAAAATAATCAAATGTTTTTTTTCAAATAATAAAACTTTTTTATAACTTTAAAGTAAAACGTGTTTTTTAACTAACATTAAGATTTTTTAAATTAAACCAATTGTTTTTTTTAATGATTAAATCTTTTTTTCAAAATATTATCACTAAAACTCCTTTTTTAGAATAATTAACCAAACATTCACTTTTTTATTAATAAATTTTTTTAAAACTCAAAACTCTTTTAATTAAAATTAATCTCTCTTTTAAATCCTTGGTTAAAAAGACCATAAAAGTCCTCCAAAATTCATACGGTTTGTTTCTCGTTCAATTTTGATTTCGTTTTCGTCTAACCCCACATACTGACATTTTTGTTTGTTTTGTTTCTTGCAGCTATTATGTTCAATTTGAAACTTATTTTCGGTTTTATATTTAGCTATTATAATTGTAACTGCTTATGGGATGTAATTTTGCGAGACAATTGTCGCATTTATCTTTCCGCACTTTATTTTCTGCCGTTGTATGTATATTCAATTTCATCGCATCTTTATAATTAATTTCACTCCTCCGAAGGAATTAGGTCTAGCTGTTTGACCGCCGTGTCAGTAGTCCTCAACTTCAAACCCTTGCGACCTCACAAACCCTAATTTTCACAAATGCCTCGCCGCAGGCAAGATTACAATTTTACCCCTAGCATTAGGTCAAAGAGCCGCCGCGCTCATTTTAGGGTTTCCCGCCGCGGAATCCCTAACCTAACCTAATTTAACCCTAATTACAACTTAACAATTCAACGTAGAGATTTGGAGTTTCTACACTCCACGTAAGCGTGTCCTTAAGATGCGTTTATTCCCCTTGAGACCTTGACCACAGTCAAGAAGTTTCTAACCTCCCTATTGAGGGGAACTACGATTACTCTGATTCCACTCCCGTAAGGATACGTAGGCACAAGATGCGATGTCTTGCCGAGTAAACTTAGAATTAACCCCTTAGGTTTATTTTCTCACTTGTAATCTTTTGTACATATATCTTAAGCAAATAAATAAAGCAAAAATAGTAAACATTTGAACAAAAGGTTCCTGTAGAGTACTACAGAAGTTTAGGATGCTAATACCTTCCCTAAATTTAACCAACCCCCGAACCCTAGATCTTTCCCCGCATTGTGTTTACGATGCAAAATAGGTTTTCCCTCTTTTGACCTTTTCCTTCGGATAAATCAAAGAGCGGTTGTGAATTGAATTGCGATTCAAACTCATTAATAGTTTGTGATCCTATTTCCACCGCAACAGAAAATGGCGACTTCACTGGGGACTAACTTTTGAGGGTTATCCCTAACTCGTTCATATTTATTACTATCTGTGTTATTATTCATTTGCATGTATATATTTGCGCTTTGATTGTGGGACTGTTCCTTGTGCTGTGAGATAGGTCCTAACCCGGATCTAGTGTACCTTAGGTAAATGGCAATAGACCAAGGAAACTGTACGACGTATATCGATACGGTTGATCTGGTGGCCATAGTTAGTGCGACTTCTTGGTTGGTGCTTATATTCCTTAAGTCAAGTTGAGGATAATATTGAGGCTGCCATATGTTGTCAATGCATTAACTGACTTTTAGAACCCTAGTTAACTCATCTTGGCCTTTAGAAAGTAGTGAGGTAACCGGCTTTGGTGCAGACTAAAGTTGGTTGACACTCGATACTACGCTCATTGAGATCTTAAACTTGGAGGGTTTTGGTTGGCAAGTAAGTTGCCTTCTGAACAACCACCCTTGTGAAGGATCAATGATATTGAGATCCCTTAGAACCTGGTTACTTTTGTAGGACAGGATGAACCATCTAACTTCAGGGGAGGGTATTTGGCTTTGAACCTCATGCAAGCTTTTAACCTAGGACTTTGTGTGTTTTCATGCATTGCATCCATAAAGCATCTCATTGCATTGTATTTCATGGAGCTCAAACATCATTTATGGATATCGCGGCATACCATAAATAAAAAAAAAAATATAAAATGAAAAAACAAGGAAAAGATTTCCTTGGTACCCCACGGCATTAGTAAATGTTTTGAATTCCATGAAATCTTCATTTACATTCACATTTTAGCATCATACTTTTGCATTACATGTGTCTCCCGATTTCTCACACTCGGTTCTCTCACCTTCCAGTTTCGTCACCCTGAGTTCTCGGCACCAATACAACACCAGAGCTCAAACTCGGAAAAGAATGGAGGATCAGGCAAAAGAGATTGATCGCCTTAGCAATGAACTTGAAGACCTTCGAGGGGGTATGGGGCGAATGATGGAATTGTTACATGTCATGAATGCTAAGATGGATACCCAGCCCACTGTTGTTTCTGAGATTACCGGCGTTACTGTGGACCCTCCACCAAGTGTGACCGTAGCAAGGGACCCACCTTATGGTCTTGCTCCCGGTTTTGTGCCTCCTCAAGCCACTGTTCCGATTAATCAACCTGTTCAGCAAGCCGTGCCTTTGTTTTCTGAAGTTTCTAGGGGGGCTCCTATCTTTGCACCACCTGTTGTACACACTCGTGCGCAACCGTACTCCAATGAGACAGTTTTTGATAATCTTGATGAGAATGTTGAGGGTTATGAGAAACATGATAAGCTTCGTGAGGAAGTAAACACTATCGTCCAGAGATTGAAAAAGGTAGAGGGTGATCAAATTTTTGGGACTGCTGCAAGGGATGTTTGTTTGGTCTCGGGTTTAGTTATTCCCCCGAAGTTCAAAACTCCGAACTTCGATCGCTATGAAGGTGCCACCTGTCCTAAGAGTCATTTGATCATGTATTATCGCAAAATGGCTGCCCATGTTGAGAATGATAAACTGATGATTCATTGCTTCCAAGACAGTTTGAAGGGTGCTTCTTCCAAGTGGTATTTAACTTTGGACCAATCCCGCGTTAAGAGCTTTCAAGATTTATCTGACGCTTTCATCAAACACTACAAGTACAATATGGATCTGGCTCCTGACAGAAGACAGTTGCTGAGTATGTCACAAAAGAATTCTGAGTCATTCAAAGAGTATGCTCAAAGGTGGAGAGAGACTGCTTCGCAGGTAGAACCTCCTTTGACCGAGAAAGAGTTAGCTGATTGGTTTGTCGACACGGTTCGTCCAGAATTTTACGAGAGAATGGTGGGTAGTGTGACTTCAAATTTCTCCGACATCGTTGCTGTGGGTGTCAAGATTGAATTGGGTATGAAGAGTGGTAAAATGACAAATAATCATGGCGCTTCTAAGGATCAGCCGAAGAAACCTCCGTATAGCTCCCAGAAAAAGAAGGAGAGTGAGACTAATGCTATATCCTCTGGTAGACCAAGGGAACGCTTTTACCGGCATCCGCAAGGTTATGCTCAACCTCAAGGGTACCCAGTCCAATATGCTCAACAACCCTATGTGGCAGCTATTACACCTTCTTTCAATCAACAGGTTCCCATGTATCCACCTATGCAACAACCTCCTGTTTATCCGCCTCCTGTCAACTACCTACAGGCGCCTAATACTCCTGCTCCTCAACAGCCAAAGAGTCCGGCTCCTCGCCAGAATATGCCGAACAGAAGAACGTATAAACCTTGTCCGCCGATCCCGATGACTTTTACCGAGTTGTATCCCTCTTTGGTCAAGCAGGGTCTCATCACTACTCGGGCTTTGGGTCCGCCTCCTAATCCTCTACCCGCCAATTACAACGCCGCTGCTCACTGTTTATTTCATGAGGGTGCGCCTGGCCACGATCTGGAAAATTGTTATGCTCTCAAAAATATTGTCAGGGATTTATTGGAAAAGAAGATTTTGTCATTCGAAGATCCTCAACCGAATGTTAAGAAGAACCCGTTTCCTAACCATGAGAGTGTCAATGCCATTGGTGCTGATTCGGAAGAAGGTTATGCCCTGGATGTTGAACAGATTAAGACTCCTCTCAAGATGTTCCATTCGAAACTGTTTGAAGCCGGTCTGGTAGATACTTCCCACGCTGCATGCGCAAGTTGTGAAGCCAGTAGCAAGGGTTGTGTGGTGGTTCAGAATGATGTGCAGAGTTTGATTAATGAGGGTGTTTTACAAGTGACAAGCCAAGCCAAGAAGGATGTAGTCGATGTGGTTGAGCCTGTCTTCCATCAGCCTGAATCAAAGGGTAAGGTACCAGTGTTTAATTTATCAGGGGCAGGCTCCGCCAACCTCGTGTTCGATATACCGAGGTCGTATATCCCTGAAGTGAATCAGCCTAAGCCTATAGTTATTCGAAGACCGAGTCCGTTTCCTTTCAGTGATCCTAAAGCTGTGCCTTGGAAATATGACGTGACGATGATTGACAAGGAGTCTGGGAAGGTTATTTCAAAGGAAGAGGGTAAGGATACTGTGACCAATATCGCAGAGGTAAGCAGGATGACTCGCAGTGGCCGTGTGTATACTCCCCATTCCAATGAGGTCCCACCTAAGGAAACAGCTAGTATCCCAGTGCCTGCCAAAGACAAAGGTAAAGGAGCTGTTACGAATGATGAAGATGCCGAATTTTTGAGGATCATCAAGAAAAGTGACTATAAAGTTATCGATCAACTTCATCAGACTCCTTCCAAGATCTCGATTCTATCTCTGTTGATGAATTCACCCGCTCATAGGATGGCCTTGCAGAAGGTTTTGACTCAAGCACATGTGGATCAAGATATCAGCACCAGTCGGTTTGATAGTGTGATTGCCAATTTGACCGCCTGTAACACTCTCAGTTTCAGCAATGAAGAGTTACCGAAGGAGGGTCCGAACCATAATCGTGCTTTACATATATCGGTAAAATGTCAAGAGGACAATTTAGCGAGAGTGCTAGTGGACACCGGCTCTTCTCTGAATGTTCTACCCAAGAGGGTTCTTGATAAGTTGGCTTGTAAAGAGACTGTGTTGAAACCTACTCCTTTGGTTGTCAAGGCTTTCGATGGCTCTCGCCGATCGGTAATGGGGGAGGTTGAGCTTCCTATCCTGATTGGTCCGCAAGTTTTTAATATCACGTTTCAAGTCATGGACATTAATCCCAACTATAGTTGTTTACTCGGAAGGCCGTGGATTCATGCCGCTGGGGCAGTGACCTCAACTTTACATCAGAAGATGAAGTTCGTGATCGATGGAAAGTTGGTTACTATACACGGTGAGGAAGATCTGATGGTCAGTAACCTGTCTTCTTTCCGTTACATCGAGGCCGATGAGAATGCTTTAGAAATCTCCTTTCAAGCACTTGAGATCGCCAATGCTGTTCTGCTGGAGGTCGAAGAGACAGTGGGTCAGGGTAATCCATCTTTTGCATCTCTGAAGAGTACCAAAGCAACAATTGACAGGGGCATTCCTGAAGGCTGGGGAGAGGTAATTGATGTCAAGACCAAGACTGATCGCTCTGGGTTGGGTTACAAACCAACTCAGAATGGAGCTGCAACAACTGTCGAAGGGCGTCCGAAGGTTATCCAAGAAGTATTTGTCAGCGGAGGTTTCCAAGTCAATGCCATCAGCGACTGTGAAGAAAATGAAGAGCTGAGCAACCTGGTGTTTAAGGGTGATGCAGTTTTGAACAACTGGGAGGCCGTAGAGATCCCTGTTATCTTTCCCTTGTCAAAGTAATTGTTTTTTAAAAAAAGTTTCATTTACATTTTCAAATAAAAATCTGTAGCTCTGCCCAAGGCTATAGGGTTGTTTTGTCGGGCCACCTTTCATTTCTAAAAAGATATTAATAAAAGCATTTTGTTCAATTCCACTTTGGTTCATTTGCGCTTTTCGTTTTCACTTTTAAAAATGAAATTGGCAACCTTTCTTCCAAAAAATAATAATAAAAAAAAAACAGCATTTCATTCTTACATATCTTCGAGCATTTTAATTAAGTAAGCCTTCCATCATGCAGAGATATCGTAAACCTTGTTGGATCCAATGACCTTACTGACACTCCTGACTGGGGTGCACCCATCAATCAAGCTGAGGACGAGGGTGAAGAAGATTTTGAAGTACCCGCTGAACTGACAAGATTGATTGAGTACGAGTACACAGAGCTTCAACCGCATAAAGAGCAGGTGGACTTAATTAATCTCGGTACATATGAGAGCAAGAAAGAGGTCAAGATTGGTGCAACGCTTGGGACGGAGATTAGGCCGAGGTTGATTGAGTTGTTAAAAGAGTATATTGATGTGTTTGCGTGGTCGTATCAAGATATGCCGGGCCTGAACACAGATATTGTTGTTCACAAGTTGCCACTTAAGCCAGATTGTCCACCTATCAAGCAGAAACTCCGAAGAACGAGACCCGACATGGCTTTGAAGATTCGAGATGAGGTTAAAAAGCAGTTGGATGCAGGTTTCTTGGCAGTCGCAAAATATCCAGATTGGGTTGCCAACATTGTGCCAGTACCTAAGAAGGACGGTAAAGTTAGGATGTGTGTAGACTACAGGGATCTGAACAAAGCAAGTCCGAAAGACGACTTCCCCCTACCACATATCGACACACTTGTAGACAATACAGCCAGTTTTGCGTTGTTTTCATTTATGGATGGTTTCTCTGGCTATAATCAGATCAAGATGGATCCCGATGATCGAGAGAAGACTACTTTCATTACTCCTTGGGGAACCTTCTGCTACAAAGTCATGCCCTTCGGTTTAAAGAATGCAGGGGCAACTTACCAACGTGCTATGACCACTCTTTTTCATGATATGATGCACAAAGAGATTGAGGTGTATGTGGACGATATGATAGCCAAATCTCAGAGTGAAGAGGAGCATTTAGACCATTTGGCGAAGCTGTTTGAACGACTCAGGAAATATCAGTTGAAATTGAATCCTGCAAAATGTACCTTCGGTGTCCGATCCGGAAAATTGCTTGGTTTCATTGTTAGCCAGCGAGGGATTGAGGTGGATCCTGACAAAGTCCGAGCCATTCAAAATATGCCGGCCCCGCGAACCGAGACGCAAGTTAGGGGTTTTCTGGGACGTCTGAATTACATTTCCAGGTTTATCTTTAATATGACCGCTACTTGTGAGCCGATATTCAAGTTGCTTTGCAAGGGGCAGACAGTTGAGTGGAACCCTGATTGTCAGAAAGCGTTCGAGAAGATTAAGGGTTATTTGCAAGATCCCCCTATTCTGATCCCGCCCGTACCTGGAAGACCGTTGTTTATGTACCTTACTGTTCTCGAGAAGTCTATGGGTTGTGTGCTTGGGCAACATGATGAGACTGGGAAAAAGGAACATGCGATTTATTACCTGAGCAAGAAGTTTACCGATTGCGAAAACAGATACTCACCATTAGAGAAAACTTGTTGTGCATTGGCATGGGCCGCTAAGCGCCTTCGGCAATATATGGTCTGTCATACCACGTTATTGATTTCTAAAATGGATCCGATCAAGTATATTTTCGAAAAACCTGCTCAAACCGGGAGGCTAGCCCGTTGGCACATGTTGTTATCCGAATATGACATCCAGTATGTACCCCAGAAGGCGATTAAGGGTAGTATCTTATCTGATTACCTTGCAGACCAGCCAGTGGAAGATTATGAACCTCTTAAGCTCGATTTTCCTGATGAGGATATTTTGTTGATTAAAAGAGATTGTGAAGAGCCAGATCCGAGCGAAGGTTCAGAACCAGGTCTTTGGTGGAAGATGATGTTTGATGGTTCCTCGAATTTCAATGGGCATGGTATAGGCGCCGTTTTGATGAACCCAAAAGGTGGATTTACTCCATTTACAGCAAGGTTGGACTTTGAGTGTACTAATAACGTCGCAGAGTATGAAGCGTGTATCCTCGGCCTCGAAGCAGCGATTCACCTCCGAATCAAACTTCTTAAAGTAAGTGGTGACTCAGCCTTGGTTATCTACCAGGTACAAGGCAAATGGGAAACGAAGAATGAGAAGTTAATCCCTTATAAAGACTATATTATTGAGCTGATCAAGCATTTCGACGAGATAGAATTCGAGCATGTTCCTAGATCCGAGAATCACGTAGCTGATGCTTTAGCCATGTTAGCATCCATGTGGAAAGTTAAATTCGTTAATGAAGCACCTCTTATCCATATCGAGCGCAAAGTTGAGCCCGCTTATTGTCAGACGGTCGAAGAAGTTGAGGTGGATGAAAAGCCTTGGTTTCATGATATCAAGAACTATCTCGTCAAGCAGGAATATCCCGATGGTGCTACTGGTCTGGACAAAAAGACATTGAGAAGATTGGCGTCCAAATTCTTTATCAGTAATGGCGTGTTATACAAGAGAAATCACGACATGGTCCTGCTCAGATGTGTTGATAAACGGGAAGCGGACATGTTACTGCAGGAAATTCATGAGGGGACCTTCGGAACCCATGCCAATGGCTATGCTATGTCCAAGAAGATGTTAAGGGCTGGGTATTACTGGTTAACCATGGAAGCCGATTGCATCCGATACGCTAGGAAATGCCATAAGTGCCAAATTTATGCTGATAAAATGCACGTACCTCCGTCACCGTTGAATGTTTTGTCTTCACCATGGCCGTTCTCTATGTGGGGCATCGACATGATTGGGGCAATTGAGCCGAAAGCTTCTAATGGACATCGTTTTATCCTCGTTGCTATAGATTATTTCACCAAGTGGGTAGAGGTTGCCTCCTACACTAACGTGACCAAGCAAGTGGTTACCCGATTCATCAGAAAAGAGATTATCTGCCGTTATGGAATCCCAAGCCGGATAATAACTGACAATGGCACCAATCTGAATAATAAGACTATGAAAGAGTTGTGTGATAACTTCAAGATCACTCACCACAATTCTTCTCCGTACCGTCCTAAGATGAATGGGGCCGTTGAAGCTGCGAATAAGAATATCAAGAAGATCCTGCAAAAGATGGTTGTGACTTATAAAGATTGGCATGAGATGTTACCGTTTGCTTTGCATGGATACAGAACCTTGGTGAGAACTTCGACAGGGGCAACACCTTTCTCACTGGTATATGGAATGGACGCCGTGCTCCCCATCGAAGTAGAGATACCTTCGCTAAGAGTGTTAATGGAGGCTGAACTTGAGGAAGCTGAGTGGGTTCAAGACAGATTTGATCAGTTGAATCTCATTGACGAGAAGCGTTTGACAGCCATGTGCCATGGGCAATTATATCAGAAACGGATGAAAAGAGCGTTCGATAAGAAGATTCGTATCCGTGAGTTCCGTCAAGGAGAGCTCGTACTCAAAAAGATCTTACCAGTACATAAAGATATGCGTGGAAAGTGGATGCCCAATTATGAAGGCCCGTTCGTTGTAAAGACTGTCTTCTCCGGAGGGTCTCTAATACTTACGACAATGGACGGTGAAGAACTAGCACATCCCGTGAATTCTGATGCAGTCCGAAAATATTATGCCTAAAGACCCGCTAAGTCGAAAACCTGCAAAAGGCGACTTAGGCAAAAGTAAGGGTTGAAAAAAAAAAAGAGAAATAATAACAAAAGCTCGCTAAGTTGAAAACCCGAAAGGGCGGCTTAGGCAAAAAAGAGCGTCCCGGTGGATTGAAAACCCGAAAGGGCGGTCCAGGAAAAAGTTAGGGACAAAGGCATTTCATTGCATCAGAAGACACTGATTATCTCGAACACACTTTCCGCATGAGAGCCATGTTTCAGTTCTTTCATCCTTGCCCAAAGCGGGATTCTGGATTAGTCTTAGTTATTAGTGTCAGTAGGTGTCATTGGATTCGATGTAACTTTTCCCATGTTGCCAATTTTAAAACATAATCATCTGTGGAGCTATGCCTTCAGCGAGCTACCGCCCTTTAAATAAAAGAAACCATCTCGTTACTTACATTCTTTGGTGCATTGCTCTTTGCTTTCTATTTGTTATGCAAAATACTTTTATTCCTAAAATTTGAAAATGAAAGGTGCATTGTAGATTTTTCAAAACTGTTTTTCAAAAACAAAACAAATTTGAAATGTAATAAATTACTTTGACTAGTGGAAATTCCGAAAGGATCTCTTCATTCCCCGGAAATGTCATTATTGCAGAAACACTTTCAAACCATTGCTCTAACACAGTCCCCAGAGAGACTATAAGCTGACAACTTTTTCTTGGGAAACTCAAAAGTGTTCCTCAGGTTTTCTTCTCCCCAGGTGAAGACATGGTACTATGCACTCAAGCAGATTACTTTCTCCCCAGAGAATTCAGAACTTTAAAACCAGAGTTGGTCCCACCATGGATCCTTCCCACCCATGATTGACGTATTGGTTGCAGAGAACGCAGGGTATCTCCGTCGAGATGTTTATTTCGTCTCTCGTCCTGTCTCTAGTCTGTTTCGTCAGCATACGCAAGGGCATGAGCATCACATGCCTATTTCATTACATATTCATTATATATTCATTACATATTCATTACATACTCATTACATACTCATTTCATAACATCTTGCATACATAAACATTAACATACATTCACATTAACATATGCATCAACATATGCGTTAGCATTCACAGGTTCATTGCGTCTCTATCATTGGTCGTTACCGCCGAGTAACTGGGTTCGTCCATTCTCTCCAAATAGATTGTCAGCCCTAAGCATAAAATACTTACTTGTTTCCAGTTTCCCCACAGAGCTCGATCCTCGTGGATGACGGTTACTTCAGCTATCTTTCCTCGCCAGGATAAGATATCTACCCTTCGGGTTCATTCCCTCGATGGAGTTTTGATTTCCAGTCTTCTTTCTAGCTCGATCCTAGATTGAATCTCAGTCTTGTCGGTCGTCAATCCCAACCGGACGTGCATTTATTTTGCACCATCTAAAGATTTTCACCATACCATAACGGATACGCGACTGTCTCGCCCGAGAAGTTTATCACTGTACCCGGACGTGCATTTATTTTGCACCATCTAAAGATTTTCACCATACCATAACGGATACGCGACTGTCTCGCCCGAGAAGTTTATCACTGTACCCGGACGTGCATTTATTTTGCACTATCTTTCAAGAAAATCAACTGCAATCCTTTACAAATACACGCCAGTTCACGCCTGGAAAATACATCAGTACAACACTTTACAATCCTACATGTTACAACCCTTTACACTTTACATTTTACAGCATCAACACACGACATTTCTCACCTAAGAAATCGATCATATCCTCGTTATGACTCGCAGCAAATGGCCATCTCCATGGAGCAGTTGGGCTTCCATTTCCCTGCCGTCTTGAGGTACGAACCAATTCGTATTCAGGAGAGCACGATCTTGAGTTACGGGGAGGTTTGAGCAGTTTCATATTCAGGAGAGCACGATTCTGAAGTTATGAAGAAGTTCATTTATCCTTTAGTAAAAGAAGGAGCGGAATCATATTCAGGAGAGCACGATTCTGAGTTATGAGGAAGTTCAGTTTGGCCGTTTTTTCAGGAGAGCACGATTCTGAAGAATGAAGAAATTTCAGGAGCCGAATCATATTCAGGAGAGCACGATTCTGAGTTATGAGGAAGTTCGATTATCCACTTCCATATTCAGGAGATCACGATTCTGAAATAGGAAAAAATTCAGTCATCCAGTTCCATATTCAGGAGATCACGATTCTGAAATAGGAAAAAATTCAGTCATCCAGTTTCATATTCAGGAGATCACGATTCTGAATTATGAAAAATTTCATTTACAAGAAAGAGCCGAATCATATTCAGGAGAGCACGATTCTGAAGTATGAGGAAGTTCAGTTAGCCTTTTCATATTCAGGAGAGCACGATTCTGAAGTATGAAGAATTTCATTTACCCGAAGAGCCGAATCATATTCAGGAGAGCACGATTCTGAAGTATGAGGAAGTTCAGTCAGCCCTTTTCATATTCAGGAGAGCACGATTCTGAATTTCATTTATCCGAAAGAGCCGAATCATATTCAGGAGAGCACGATTCTGAAGTATGAGGAAGTTCAGTTTACCCTTTTCATGTTCAGGAGAGCACGATCTTGAAGCATGAAGAAGTTTATTTATCCTTCAGTAAGAGAAAAATCAGAATCGTATTCCAGGCGCCGACCTTAAATGCGAGAAGATTTATTTATCAGATAAGCAGCAGCCTCTTTATTTGAGTGCTTATCCATTTTTGCACATAAGTCCCTTCCAACGATAAGCGACAGTTATCCCTCGGGAAGCTTATCAGGGCATTTCCCATCAAAGTCCATTTATTTTGGCATACAGCCGGTCTTTACCCTGTATATATGATGTGGATTTCTGAAAAGTCCATTCGATCCCATCACGAAGGATAGTTTATAGAAGCTTGGATGTTATTCTTTGCTCAATGCTCCAGCGTTCTGTAATCGATCTTGCAACCGTGTAGATCCTGTTATTATTAAGCATTCCCAAGTGGAGGTCATCTCATAAGTGCCCTCTCCATTTAAGAACCTTATTCCTAAAGTCCATTTATTTTGGCATACAGCCGGTCTTTACCCTGCATATTTGCTACGGAGTTCCGAAAAGTCCGTTTAATCCTGTCACGAGAGATAGTTTACAGAAGCTTGGATGTTATTCTTTGCTCAATGCTCCAGCATTCTGTAATCGATCTTGCAGTCGTACATGATCCAGTTTTACTTTTAGATTCCCCAGTGGAGGCCGTCTCATAGGTACCATCCCCATTTGAGAATCTCGTTCCTTTTCTAAAAAAGACAATTGGTCGTGTTCGCACCAGTTGACCATCATTTTTAGAATTCCCCAGTGTTGTACTGTGTCTCAGCGCGTCGTTTTCCCCAGTGAGTTCTTCTCGTAGCGTCTGTCTCTGTGTCGTCGTATTCGTCATCATTTTCGCATTCATCATTCCAGCATACGCATCATATCATATTCATGGCATTGTCTGCATTAGTCTGTTCTTGTTTTGTCTATAACATTGCATATCGCCACATATAAGGGCAAAATTTTCGGTTATCTATATTTAAATCCCTCCACCACGATTTCTCGAGTCTCCGCCACTCAAATCATCCGGTGTAGTTATTTAAATAGGGGCAACTGTAATACCCCAAATTTTACCCTTTCTTTTTTATTTTATTTTAAATTCTGATTAACTTAATAAATTAACTTTTTTTTTAAATCTTGTTTTTTTAACTAATAATAATAATTTAATTAACCTTTTTTATAACTTTACTAATGTTTTTTATTAACTTTTTTTTTTCTATTTAGTTTATTTATTTAAATCATTTTAAGCTCTTCTTACTAACTTTTAGGATTTAGATTAAAATTTAATTTTTTTTCTTTTCTTTAAGAGTAAATTTTTTTATAACCTTTTTTAAATTAATTTCTAACACATTTTTTAATCAAATTCTAATACCTCTTTTAAAATAAAAATCTAACTTCTTTTTAAAATTAAATCTTTTTCCTAACTTTTTTTTAAATCTTTTTCCTAACTTTTTTTTAAAATCTTTTTTCTAACTTTTTTTAAATCTTTTTTCTAACTTTTTTAAATCTTTTTTCTAACTCCTCTTTAAAGTTAAATCTTTTTCTATCTTTTTAAAATTAAATCTTTTTTCTAACCTTTTAAAGCTAAATCTTTTTTTTCTAACTTTTTTAAAGCTAAATCTTTTTTTTCTAACTTTTTTAAAGTTAAATATTTTTTTCTAACTTTTTTTAAAACTAAATCTTTTTTTTCTAACTTTTTTAAAGTTAAATATTTTCTTCTAACTTTTTTTAAAACTAAATCTTTTTTTTCTAACTTTTTTAAAGTTAAATATTTTTTTCTAACTTCTTTTTAAAATTAAATCTTTTTTCTAACTTTTATAAAGTTAAATCTTTTTTTCTAACTTTTTTAAAAAAATTAAATCTTTTTTCTAACTTTTATAAAATTAAATCTTTTTTTTCTCTAATTTCTTTTTAAAATTAAATCTTTTTTTTCTAACTATTTTAAAAATTAAATCTAACCTTTTTTTATAAATTAAATCTATCCTTTTTTTTAAAAATTAAATCTAAATCTTTTTTTGACACCTTTATTTTTCAAATTAAAATTCTAAATTCTTTTTAAAATTAAATTCTTACGCCCTTTTCTTTTTTTTTTTTTTTTTTTTTTTTTTTTTTTAATTTTAAAATTAAATTCTAACAGTTTTTAAAATAATTCTAACATTTTTTAAAACCAACATTCAAATATTTTTTTTTATTATTCTAACTCATTTTTTTTAAAAAACTCTAATTTTTATTTAACTTGAAACTCTAATCTTCTTTGCTAACTTTTTAAATTTAAATCTCAACACTTTTTTAATCTAATCCAATCTTAATGAATTCCAGATAGAGTTAAATCAAATCAATCAGATCAATCATCATCATAAGAAAATCAGATCTAAATATCAACATCACCATCATTGAATCAAATCTGAAATCATCATAAAAATTCATTCAAATCAAATCAGAGATTGAAAAAGATTGAGATATTCAAATTAAATCTGAGATTAAAAAAAAAGATTTAAAAATCAAGTATAAAAGGGACGAAAATCATAACAAGAAAAAGAGAACTTTTTCGTAAAATCCAAGCAAACTCCGTCAAAAATCCTCTAGCCTCAGGATAAAGCATCATCGGCCATCATCATTCCGTAAGGATCAAAAAATATAATTACAATTTTTGTGTTGCTTTTCATGTTTTTCAGGAAAAAGAGATGAAGAAGACAAATCGGCGGTCATGCAAAAGAAGAAGAAGATAACATCCGTGAGAGGCAAACAAGAAGGAGAGGAACACACGCAAACTCAGAGAGCAGAGAGAAGAAGAGTGATGACCGGCCCAACCCTCTTTTTTTTTTTTTTTTTTTTTTATTATTTATTGTTTTTCCATTTGTTATTTTATTTTGTTTATCTTTTTAAAAAAAAAAATCAAGAAGGCCCTTTCTTTTTTATAACCAAAAACCTTTTTTAAATTAATTAAAACTCTTTTTAAATAAAATAATCAAATGTTTTTTTTTCAAATAATAAAACTTTTTTATAACTTTAAAGTAAAACGTGTTTTTTAACTAACATTAAGATTTTTTAAATTAAACCAATTGTTTTTTTTAATGATTAAATCTTTTTTTCAAAATATTATCACTAAAACTCCTTTTTTAGAATAATTAACCAAACATTCACTTTTTTATTAATAAATTTTTTTAAAACTCAAAACTCTTTTAATTAAAATTAATCTCTCTTTTAAATCCTTGGTTAAAAAGACCATAAAAGTCCTCCAAAATTCATACGGTTTGTTTCTCGTTCAATTTTGATTTCGTTTTCGTCTAACCCCACATACTGACATTTTTGTTTGTTTTGTTTCTTGCAGCTATTATGTTCAATTTGAAACTTATTTTCGGTTTTATATTTAGCTATTATAATTGTAACTGCTTATGGGATGTAATTTTGCGAGACAATTGTCGCATTTATCTTTCCGCACTTTATTTTCTGCCGTTGTATGTATATTCAATTTCATCGCATCTTTATAATTAATTTCACTCCTCCGAAGGAATTAGGTCTAGCCGTTTGACCGCCGTGTCAGTAGTCCTCAACTTCAAACCCTTGCGACCTCACAAACCCTAATTTTCACAAATGCCTCGCCGCAGGCAAGATTACAATTTTACCCCTAGCATTAGGTCAAAGAGCCGCCGCGCTCATTTTAGGGTTTCCCGCCGCGGAATCCCTAACCTAACCTAATTTAACCCTAATTACAACTTAACAATTCAACGTAGAGATTTGGAGTTTCTACACTCCACGTAAGCGTGTCCTTAAGATGCGTTTATTCCCCTTGAGACCTTGACCACAGTCAAGAAGTTTCTAACCTCCCTATTGAGGGGAACTACTATTACTCTGATTCCACTCCCGTAAGGATACGTAGGCACAAGATGCGATGTCTTGCCGAGTAAACTTAGAATTAACCCCTTAGGTTTATTTTCTCACTTGTAATCTTTTGTACATATATCTTAAGCAAATAAATAAAGCAAAAATAGTAAACATTTGAACAAAAGGTTCCTGTAGAGTACTACAGAAGTTTAGGATGCTAATACCTTCCCTAAATTTAACCAACCCCCGAACCCTAGATCTTTCCCCGCATTGTGTTTACGATGCAAAATAGGTTTTCCCTCTTTTGACCTTTTCCTTCGGATAAATCAAAGAGCGGTTGTGAATTGAATTGCGATTCAAACTCATTAATAGTTTGTGATCCTATTTCCACCGCAACAAGGGCATGTTGAAGAGGTTTTTTTGGTGGTTCTGCTGCATATTTTTCTAATGGAAGAACTCTGATATCAACGTTTTTGAAAGCTCTAGTCATTCCAACATCGAGAGCAATGGAATGAAGAGAGTTGTTTATTGATATATGTTATTGCTGACTTCATACTTAGAAGATTGGTATTTTTTTGTACCTTGAAGTCAATTTGAAGAGAAGAGCTCTTTCAGGGAGATAATCTGGTTCCCATGCTGAAAAAGGATTTCTGAAGGTCTCTGGTGCTGATAAATGATATAATGAAAGGTGATTTATTTTCACCATTCATGTTTTACAAGAGCTCTATTAGCAAGAGGAAGTTATAGGCAGGTTGAGTCAAGGGTGGCAGCCTTGTTGTTTCAACATTAAAGATACTTATACTAAAGAATGCTTTTGGTATTAGTGAAGTGTAAATATCTATCAGATGGTCTTCTCAATAAGTTGTGTGGATCTAAGATCAGTTGCTATTTGTGGATTACACACATATTTAATTGGTTATCCATGAAGTTCAGAGAAGGATTTATTATAAGGATTTAAGATTCATTGTTATTTGAGATATTCTCAAATATTTAATGGATTATCCTTAGTTGATGATCAAGTTGTCTCATCAGTTGTAGCACAAGTATCAGGCCCTTGATCTGTTTGAGGATCTGATGTTCAACCAGATGTTGAGACATTCCATCAGCAGAGATTGTGTAGAATTGTGTTGATTCAATGAGTGAATCACTATATCAAAGGAGATATAGTTGATGATCTTGGCACCATACACATGTGTGGTAGGATCTGTCTTTATTCTAGTAAGGTTCTTGGAAAGAAACTAAGGCTAGAAGGTAGTGCTGATGGAAGTGAAGATGAAGACATTTTTCTTGGATCAGTTTATTAGAGTGCAGCAGGTGTGTTCTAGTCTCTACTAGAAGCATCTGATATTTATCTAGAAAGTTTCCTGGCAAGAAACTTGTCTAGAATATGGTGCTGGTGATAGCACTGCTTGGGTCAGTTTATTTCTGATCTAAGTACATAGGAGCATGTGACCTTGCTCATCTTGGAGGTTAATGATAAGCGACAGTTATCTCTGACTTTCTGAAGAAGTCTCTACTTAAGGAAAGCGGGATTCCTTCTGTAAAGATCTCTTGTGACTAATATTCTTTGAAGAATCAATCTTTGGCATGTTTGGTTTCTCTAAAGAGGAGTTTTCTGGAGCAAATGCATTTCGAAGGTAGCTATTGCAGAATAGAGGTTGTCTACTCAAACCTGATATCATTAATCAAGTCTATGAGAACATGGAACTCTTTTTTTCGGTTATGTGGAGAAGGTTCTTCTAAGTGGCATAATAAAAGATTGAACTCTCCAGCAGGATGTCTGATCAGATGTTGTGACATCAAGCAGAAACTTTAGGGCCTTAATTGATGGAATGGAGCTGTGAGAAGGAGTATATGTTACAAGTTCAAGTCTTGGTGTATCCAAGTTGCCTTGCTATAGAGCATGAAGGATATGAAGATCAAGTTTGTTTGGTGGGTCATAAGATTTTCTAGAAAGAAGCTGTGTCAACCAAACAGTGGCATTTGGTTATTTAAGAAGTGTGCCTAAAGAAAATTACTCTTGTGAAGAACGGTAGTTGTTTGAAGACCAAAGGAGGTTCTGGTTTTGTTCATATATTGGAGCTTGTGGTAGAAGCCCTAAGTTGCTTATGGAAGATTACCTTCTTTTGGAGATGTATTTGATCAAGCTGGTGGAGTTGTGTTCTCTGAAGATCTTTAGTTGGATTACTAGGCAATAGTAAGTCCAGTTGTGGGCATATAAAGAACCATTGGATGTTGTGTTTGTGGTATGTATCATCTGGTTTGTTTTTCCTTGGAGAAGGACTTGAAGATCTGTTGTGGAACTTGTGATTCACATCTTGACTAATAAGTACTCTATCTTGTCATACAGGAGAATGATGAGGTAAAAGGACTGTCTTGGATTATGATGTGAAGGTATTACAAGACTGGAGTGGATCATTGGTTCATTGCATGAAAATCTGGATTATGATATGGAAGTGAATATTCACCAGTTAAACCAGAAGTGTTCTAACTTATCATATGGGAGAATGATGAGGAAAGAATGTCTTGAATTATGGGGTGTCTATCTTGTTCTCTGACTCAGGCTAGAAGTCTTGTGGAGAAGTGGTAACTCTAGTAAGAAGTGGAGTAGTTTGGTATCTTCTCACTGTTTGAGCATGAGGTTGGTCTTGAGATACTGTGGTGATCTTAGAGCATCTTTTATAAAAGATAGGGGGAGAGCTTCTGTTTGATGGGTGTGTTAGTTGCTTGTGGTTCAAGCAGTAAGTGAATGCGTTCAGCAGGTGTGTTAAACAAATAGTAAGCTCTTGAAAACATGAAGATGAGTCTTATTTTTTCCATTCACGTGATTTTGGAAAAAGAGCACCAGTTATCCTTGATATGGGGAGTTATACTTCTAAGATCTGTTGCTGCCACAGTACAGTTATTGTTCAAGATTGTTTGTGGTTTCAAGCAGTTTGTGATTGTATGCCTCTATGAGGATGGAATGTCAGACAAGATGTTGTGACATTATGTTATTGCTCTAGCTCATGGTGAACCTGACAGTGTGTTTTTTGGTTCTGTCATTGGGTATCAATGGATCAAATCAGGTTTTTGGGCCTCTATCCAAGTGTTTTGTCTTGTATGACTGGTGAAGATGAAGATCAAGACACCATCAGCCTTGATCTTGTACATAAGGAAGGACATTCACCCTGGCATCTTGGAGATTTCTCTAGTCTTTCAAAGCTGATTTGAGATAGTTATGTCTATCCTACAACTACTTCTGCTATTTGTTCTAGTGTGGGTTGTGAATTAAGGGGTGTACACGTGCATGTGCTACCAGTGTGTGAATATGAAGATGATGAAGTGAGTCTTCATGTGTTTGGGTTCTCTATTTTAGGGGAAGTGTTGATTATGCCTGATATGGAGAGTTGTGTACCTGTCTGATGTGTAGCTCCATTGCTGTAGCCTGTACAAAGTTTGTTGATTCTCAGGCAAGCTTGTGTTCTTTGACCACTGGTGAGGTCGTAATGTCAGACAAGATGTCTTGACATTGTGCTTTCTGGTGTACCCTTCTACCTTGACAAGGTGACTATGGGTCTGGCTTTGTGAGACTGTTGGTTTGAACTAGGACTGTGCTTGCTTCTTATGAATGATCTAGGAAACAACATTGGTCATTGTCTAGGAGAATTTATTGTTCTCTGCAGAATATTTGTATGTCTCAAATTGGGGATTTTAAATCAATTGTTACTTGGCAAGTATTTAATTGATTATCCTTTAATTGGTAATGTCAAAAGTGTCACTCCTGAAGGTACAACTTCAGATAAGGCAAGAACTCAAGATTCAATGACAATGGTCATGGGTTAAAGTCATATGGAATTGACACTGTGGAGGTTGTTTCTTATCATTATGAATCATGGTGTAAAATAGTCAGCGTGCTAGTTCATATGCATAAGTTGGACATAAAACTTAGTGCTCTGATTTATGTTGAGCAGAGGGGTTTAAATCCTTGTCCATGGATTGTTGCTGAAGTGGTGCAGTCTTTATGTTGATTAGAGATCAAGCAGCTTGTGTATCTGATTCAATTTGTGTTTATCTCCTGGGAGGTTGTGAGATGTCATTCAGTTTATATGGATGTAAGTTTACTCCAATTTTTGTCAACTTTTGACTAAACCAAGGGGGAGTAAAGTGTTGTTATCTGTTGCTACTGCTAAGGAAAAAGTAGTATTTTGTAGTTGCTTGCTAAATGCAACTACTAAGGGGGAACATGATAGTTTGTGTAGCTGGATGTTTTTGAGAAAACTACTGTTGATGCCCTGATAAGTTTGTTTGGTTGTTTTAGCCAAAATTTGCCAAAGGGGGAGATTGTTAGTTCCATGATTCTATTATTGTCCATGGTTCTATGATTTTCCATGGTTTTATGATTGGTTAAATTTTGGTAAAACATGATTTTGCACTGATGTCAAGCAAGATGTTATAACATCTTCATCTACTACTATGACAGTATTGCTGTCATGCGTTTTAATCAAGATGTCAAGACCGATGTCATGACATCGCTGTCTGGTACAGCAGGAGCTGCTATGTTATATCTCTTGACAGAGGTGGTTTGGTTTGATGAGGTCCTGTTGGATATACCTCATTAGTGTGTGTGTGTGTGTGTGTCAAGGAGATTTATTAAGAACAAAGTGCAGATTTTATTGGTGTTCATAAAAGGACATTTGAGACCTTTTAGGAAACTATAATATATTTGTTTCTACGGTTACAAAGAAGATTCTGCAGGAGTGTACTACAGGGTAAGTTTGGATAGCTAGAACAGAGTGTATTGGATGTCATACTGAATGTTATGACATCAGGTATCTGACATCAAGGGCACGCGTTTGTTTTTCAGTTATGGTTCCTGAGTTATCTCAGGCTAGATTTCAGGAAACCTGTTAGGGTTCCTTAGTTATCCCAGGCGAGATTCTAGGCAGTGCTGAGCATAACATGAAACGCCTATGACCTATTTGATAGCACCATGAATTGTGGAGATTGGATTAACTTGGTTAAACCTAATTTCTGTTACAATTTATCAATAGTGAAATCTCTTCTCCCTGCTGTTACTTTTGATCAGCCCAAGCCCAGTCTGCATTACTATTTAAGGAGGCGCAGAAGCAAGGGAAAACAAGCACTCACAACAAGAAATACTTGAGTGTAAAATAAGGGTTTAGGATTTTGAAAGTCTTTTGGGTGTGACCTTGTAAGTCACCCTTTGTATCTTTGGATGCATCGTGGTAGACATGTTTAGGTTGTTATTTGTTAATTGTTCACTCAAAGCTTTTAAGCAAGAGTGTATTGTTCTTGATTGAAGTTGTTAAGCAAAATCAAGTATTGTGACTTTGAAGAGTGTCTTCTAAAGTCTTTCTTTTTGTATTAAATTATTTATCACTGCTGTGATTATGGGGAGTGAGAGGTGTCTCTTGTCTAGTGGGTTCTAGGCAGAAATTGCATTGGGTAGAGATTAAGTGGGGAGTTGTAAACTGGGAGTTTAGCTCTGAATTAATTCTGCTAATAGTAAATCTCCTTCCTGGCTTGGTACCCCCCAGATGTAGGTGATGTTGCACTGAACTGGGTTAACAATTCATTGTGTTATTTATCTTTCAGCATTTACAATTCTACATAATTTAAATGGTTAGATAAATAGTTTTGTCAGTCTGCTGATGTTACAACCGATGTCATGACATTGTTAATTTTTAAAGGAATTTAAAATGGTCATGTTCTGTCCTTGTTCTGTTTTAGCAGAGATCAATGTCCTTACATATGTTTGGGACAACTAAAATCTGCATACTAGAATTCCAAGGATAACTATATTAGATTTTATTTGTGATTAGAAATTTTTTATGGAGAAATTATTTTTGAATTAGAAATCAATCTTGAACTAACTTTTCTCTATTTAGATTCATTTCGATATTTGACTTTAATTCTGATTAACTTCGTGCTTAATTTTGTTAATTTTGATCTTAATTATTTTTTTTATTTATTTCGCATTTTAATGTTTATAAGTTTTGTTCTTAATATTGGTTTTAGTTTTGACTAATTCTTGAGGACTCTTCCCTGATGATATTCGTCTAATCGTGATGCTTTTCTCCTTGCCTTGTGATAGAAGCCTTTGTGATTGAGTGTTTACTGGTGCTTTGTTCATCCGCTTCCTTAAGGCTTCTATTCCAACCTAATTTCCGATTAAGCTTGGAGTAAGATAGACATTAGGCTCTCAATCCTTTGCATGACAATACTAGGTTAGCTCCCTCTTTAACCTAACTACAAGGCGACGTTGCATGATAACTTCTAGGATAAAATCTGTTAGACGATGGCTCGAATCTAGAAGGGGGGTTGAATAGATCCCAATTAAAAACCAGTCGGCGCTTACCAATTAAAAATTGGTTTTAAAAATATTTGATTTGCGGAAGCGGCGGTAGAAAAATTACCATCTAAAACGAACCGTTATTAGAAGACCGGATATGCGTCTAGCCTTATGGAAATGATAATGAGCAAGTAGATTCAACATACTAGTCACACTATCAATTGATTTTACCACTAATTAGTAGGGCTAGTTCCAATGCTACACAATGCTCACAAAATATGTAAACAACACAAGTGAATTTTAGTGTAGACAATTTATCAAACACTTGGTGTGCGAGACACTCCAAGTGAGTTTTGACTGGAGTAAGTAACTCTAGATTCCTTGTACAATATACTATTGTACGAGAGTTCAAAACAGTGATAAGCACTTACTTAATCCAATACTAATTTCGATAAAATTGCTTATACTAAAATTACTCAATTTTAAAGCAAAAAATGAAAATGCAGAAAAATAAAGGAGACAAAGATTTGTTGAGGCAGTTCCTCCGCCGTCCTTGCTTCAGGGTACGTTTGCCCTCAATTCTAATAATAGAATTGAGCTCAATATAATAGATATCACCTGTAGAATTGAAATGTTTATACAAGGATAGATAAGCAAAATATACAAACAAACTCTCTTGATGTTGATGATGCTTCCTCTCCTTATTCCTTGATTCGAGTCGAATCAAGTTCTTCAATCGTTGTGAGTAGACCTCCGATTCCAGCCCCTTTGTTGAATAATTTTCCGTTCTTCAAACCTCGGCCCGACTGATCTCAAGCACACACAAATCGAACCCGGAACTCTCTTGCACACTTCACTGATTCCCGCTACTAGATTGACGAAACCTTCCGCTTCTCAATCACCTTCGCTCAGCTAAAAGTTGGTAGAGATGATCCGTACCAAAAACCCCCAAATTCTCTGAATCTTGGAGGGCAAAACCTTCAATGTTTTATTCAAGAAAAACCTGCCACAAGCTCAACCCGAACCGGATTCCCAATCGACGGCTTCGGACCTTATCACCTTGAACAAAACACAAAGCACACCAAGAATTGTTGTGTGTAATTGTTATGTTGTGAAATGTTGAGGATGAAGATGAAGAGATTTGATGGCACCTATTTCACTTTTCTTGTTCTTGTACAATTGACTCAAAATTTCAATTGTTGTTGAGAAATGACCATAAAACATCTATATATAGTAACCAACAAGCCAACAAACTTAACAGCTTTTCACCCAAAGTGGAAAGTCTTCAGCAACATTATAAACGAGCAAACGGTCGACCATAGCAGGACTATGCGTCAATGCATAGCCTGCAGATTTAGGCAAATCGAAATGTCTTCACAGTATGCGTCGACCATAGGTCAGCGTGCGTCGACCCGTGGGTTTTTGCACTGATCCATGCGCCGACCATGCGTCGACCTGTGGTCGACTCAAACCCTGCAAATATGCAAAAATACATATTTTTGTGGTTTTTATGCATCTAGTCATAATCACAGGTCTCCCATATATATTGAATTTAATATGACAAGTTAGATGCATATAAGAAGGATATGAGAGGTGAAATATTGCATTTGTTGTAGAGGTAGAGTCGAGAAATCCGATTCACCTTGATCGCGTTTTGTTATCATCGAAACTCAAGTATGTATGCTATATGAGGGTTTTCCCTCACATACTCCCCCTTTTTGATGATGACAAAACGTGCGAAGCCAGCGAGAGTAAAGTGCAATATTTATAACATAATCTCCCCCTTACTTTTGCAATTCTACACTTAAAAAACACTGATGTGATCTTCTTGGCTTTGGCACACTCTCTTCTCCCCCTTTGGCAACATCCAAAAGAGAAAGAGATAGGTTAAGAATGATATGTTCAACTTTGTCGCGGTGAAATTTTGATGTCAAGCTATTGATTAACTTGAATCTTAATTCATTTGCAACCGAAATTTAATTTATCCAAAGGAACGGAAAAAGATCGAATAACCCACAATGCAATGCAAATGTAAAAGCTAGAGAGTTATAGGTTCGAGGATTGGTTAAACTTAGGGAAGGTGCTAGCATCCTAAGTTTTTGTAGTACTATACAGGAACCTTTTGTTTTATCGTGTTCATTGCTAAGGGTTATCTTCTTAAGGGTAAAAAATCTAGGGGTTTATTTCTAAGTATACTGGACAAGATATCGCATCTTGTGCCTACATATCCTGACGGGAGTGGAATCAGAGTATCTGTAGTTCCCCTAAAGGATTTGAGGAGTTCTTTGACTGTGGTCAAAGTTCCTACGGGACAAGGTAGTTGATTGATTGGGTCTAGAAGAAAAGACGAGTTGTCATCTCGAAGGAGAGGACTTGACTTAGCCACCAGAACTTGTAGGAAAATTGATTGTATTGTTATGAGGCAGGAGATTTATATCTCGACTGTCAAGATGACTCATGTCTTATTCTCTAATGTGTGTGAATTGTTTGAATTGAGTTGTTGAATGTTTGTCTATGTTGTAAAGATAAAGAACAAGGTCCTCATTATGGGGTAGGATCTAGACTTAAGAGATCGACTTGAATGGGATCAAGGATCAATGGGGAATATGATGCAAATGATATGCATACGCACAATTGTTTAAGTCATGCGCAGATTCTTCCTTTGGACGCTTATGCAATGCGATAAGATAAATTGCGGGAAGGTAAAAGACGATAAATATAAATGGTGGATAAAGTAAAAGCATACACAAATGCATGAAAGCGCTAAGGCAAGTGTGTGCATTGTGAATAGTGATTGCATTCGATGTTGGGGGACAAGAGCGTGCACGATGGATTAAGTGGGTGGCATTGACTTGATTATTTTTTAGTTGAATTTGGTTTTATGAAAACGGTTGGATTCATTTTAAGTGAGATGAACTTAAGAGGAAATTATATTGGTTTAGGTGAATCGATTTTTTGTGAAAAGTTATGACAGTTATTACTAGTGAGATTAATTTTAAGAAAAGTTGGATTAATTATATTAGTTTTAATAAAAGGTTTTAGGTGTGAATCGATTAGGTTCTAACGGGTGATTTTAAATAAAAAGATTCTTAAATAAAAAGGTTGTATATTTATCTTATTAAATAGAAAAGGTGAAATGGTTTATTTAATAAAAAAGTTATTCTATAAAAGGTTAATCTAATTAAGAAAAGATTTTTGAATAAAAAAAGTTTGATTATCAACAAGTATTATTAATAACAAAAATAGATTTGGATAATGAAAAAAGGTTTTAATAAGGGAGTTATTTAAAAAATAGTTTAAATAAAAGATCATTAGTTGTTTTTAAATAAAATGGTGGTTTGTTAATTAAAAGGTTATGATTAGGTTATTTAATTAATTAAAAAAAGGTGATTAGGAAAATTAATAGGTTAAGTTAATTAAATGAGAGGATTTATGATTATATTAATTGAAAGAAAAGGGTGATTAAAGGTTTTGTTTTTAAAAAGAATTAGTGGTCTTGATGGTAGATTAAACGGGGGATTAATGGGTGTTAATTAGGGCAGACGGATTGTGTGTGGTCACAGGTCTGGGGGTTATAGTGGACATGCGCTGAGAGGCATGTGATCAGGATCCGTTGGAGATCGGGTGTCCGTAAGTGAAGGTGCACGGTAGTGGTGTGCGTGCGTGCATGTGCATACAATTACAATATCAAAAATTGAAAAAGACATAAAAGAACCCTAACTCCTAAATCTTCTTCCTCTCCGCCGATTATCTTTCTTTCTCCACCCTATCTTCATCGACCCGCCAATGTTCTTCTCCGCTTTCAATTTCTTCAACATCTTCTCTTCTTCGATTTCTCTCGCCTCGTCTCTCCTTTCTTCGATCTCCATAAAACAATCAAAAGACAACAAAATAACAATGTGAGCAAGAAAAGAGGCTCACGGTTTCTTTGATGGTTATCACAGGTTGTGAAGATGATTGTTGAAGATGACTTCGGCAACGGCGTGACGATTATAAGGTTTCGTTGGGATTTTCCGGCGAAGCTTACAACAGGATAAGTCTTCTTATCTTTAAGATTTTAGGGTTTTTTCTGGATGTTATGAAGCTTTGGGTTTTTTTTTTTGCTGTGTATCCGGTTGCTGTTGAATGTTTTGGGTTGATGAACCCCTGTCTCTTCATGTGCACGATTCACTCTTATATAGCTTCACGACCCCCTCAATTTCATGATTTCTGTTTAAACTCTTATAAATTCATTTCCAAATTCGTGTGAACCTGTCTAGATTGGTTTTGGAAAATAATGAATTCGATTTGATCCTACAGGGACAATGTGAGTGATATCCTGACCTTCCTTTTTGGTTTTTACCTGAAGAAAATGAATCTTGGTTTTGATTCTTGTTCTGATTTCGTGACATGGCTTGATGGCTACAATTTCCTGATCTTCTTCACTTTTCTCATGATTATGGTGTTAAATAAATATCATTTTGAAGTGATTCACCTCTAGACTGAAGTTCTGACATTCATCCCTTTCTTTTTAATTTAACAGGTTTACTGCATTGCTCTTTTGTCAGGAGAATAAAATCCCTCGTATCTTCGGCTTTCCGAAACTGAACTGTTAGCAGTATCCACTGGAGTCTTGTGAGAGCTTGTGCGTGGTGTCTTCGGTTTCAAACACGCGGCCTGCTGTCGAGGATGAGTACCTTCTAACAATTCATATTTCCAATTCAAACTGTTATGGTTGGCCTAGTAGCTCGTGTAACAGGCTGCTTATGCGAAGCTCTTGTTTCTTTTGCAGGACCATCCATTCAAGCATGGGGGAAAGAGTCATCAACGGAGGCTCCTATTTCGACGTGTCTATCCATGAGACCGATACAGTTGAACAGAAATCTTGCTGTCAAGTAGTTGGAGAACAGACTACTAAGGTAATCAAATGATTTGGTTGTAGAAGGCTCGGTTGTCGTCATTGTTGTGGGCATATTTAATGATGCTATTTTGATTATGCAGGTTATGGGTTGGTAAGAAATGCCTTTGTTGGCCATTTCTGTAGAAGCACTGCTATTTTGGCTTTTGATATCTTCAGACTGAGGCAATGAGACTTCAAGTGAAATTGTTGACAACCTTTGGTCAACTGTAAGATAGTCATTTACCTCTGAGGACTTTGAACTTGAATATGAAAGAATTTGTTCTTTATCATCACATCCGTCATTGACTGCAGAGTCTCCGGTCTCACTGTTGGTTTCACTAACAACATCATCGTCTGCGTTTACATCCGACCCTTCTATTGATTCATCTTGTTCATCATCATCATAATCATCATAGGACAAATCATCATCAGGGGCTTCCTCGCTCTCAGATTCACCGTCTTCTGAATCCATGTATAGATGAAGAACCTTCCTTAAATAGGCTATTATATTCTTCTGATAAAGTAATAACAATTGCTTGAGCGTGGTTAGCTGCAGCAGCTGCTTGTAGAAGTTGAAGGGAATTCTTTGCGACAAACGACGGTTTTTCCAGATTGGGGATATACTCTAGTTTAGCAGGTGACTCCCTCAAAACCGAATTTGGTGTTTACGCACGGAGTTGTACAGACACTGATCTTTTGTAATGTTTTCATCTATGGGATTTGTCTGCAGGAATTCTAAGGGCGCTGCCGAAGGAAGCTGAGTTTGATGATGCGGCAAGACTGCTTGGAGTTTAGTCAATTAAAATTTGACTGTGTTCCTTTCCAAATCAATGTCGGTTAACGCTGTCAAATGTTGGATTTCAAATGATGGACTCCTCCCCTTTTTCAGCCTCAACATGCTCGATTGGTCTTTTAGGAGATGTGTTACGTATGCGAGGACAACCGTCAGTTCGGTTCTGCCAGTCTTAGTATGATGTCATGAGGCGAATTTTGTAATGGTTAATGGTCGGCGCCCGCTTTTGTATGAACCAAACGATATCCTCTTGATATCTCTTTCTTAATGCACATGTAATAGCATACTAGGAATTCTGTTACTCTAGGTTTATGATAATTTGTAATTAAAATGGTGCACTTCCAGTTTGGTACAAACTGCTAGTTAGAGAGGTTATAAATACCAAAGTCTTACATAAACAACTCTTTTAGTGACAGGTTGTCATATTCACATCCTTATTGATAAAAAAGGTGGATAGATCCAAACGGTGGGTTAGGAAACCGAAAGCTTAAACGTTAAATTCCCTGTTGTTGTAATATGAATGCTCACAACAGTCATCTAATAATAAGCCATGTAATTTAGTCATGTGCAATAGAGTGATATGCATTAGCAATTGCTTTTCCTCAGTCAAATCCCGGAAAAGGCATCTTCCACATAAGCTTCTCAATAATTTGATCATCAATAACAAGTATTCGCTCCTTCAACATGATAAAATTCTTGATGTGAACCAATCTCACCCATAATGAGATAAACCCTTATCAAGACTCAGCTCAAGATCTCGTGCAATCTTAAAATCTTGAAACAACTTGATCATAGATCACCATTAAGGATGTTCCCAATTTCTCTTCAAGAATTTAGATGATGTTTTAGCCTCATGAATAAGAAAGAGATTTAGATAACAACGAAACTTGGTACGCGAACCATGTCCTGACTGTGAGGATCTATACTTGACATTACTGCATCTGCACACACTTGTTAGTCGTAATAAACGTACATACAAAAGCAACATGAAAGAAGCAAGAAAGACAAAGCACAAAGAGGTGGAGTCTTAAGGTCAAAAATTAGGGTGTGACAGATGCCCCTATTTAAGTTTCTTCTATTCGGAGACATGAAGATTGAAATCTTCGTCTCGACGAGATAGGAGAGACTTAAATACAAACATTGCACGAATTTTTGGCCCTAAGAAGCCACCGAATGCAAATGACATGCAATGATATGAAGATGCAAGACAGATAGTCTGTGGAGGCGAGATGCCACAGGGGAAAAACCGGACAGCACGCGAGAAACACAGGAGCAACAGAAAAGTCGGGCTCAACAAAACGAGACTCCACGAGGAAAGGAAACAACCAGCAATGGGGAATCTCCAAAAATATAAGAGCGTAGCACATACGCCAAGAATATGGCAGTCTAAGCAACAGGTGAGAACTTGTAATCGATGGATAATTCACTACCAACGCGTGGTAGCCTAAACAGTGGTAAAATGAACTCTCTTGATTGTGACAAAATCCAGCTTCTTAATTGAGTATGGTGTTGAAAAGGTGTAAACAAAACTTCCCCGCACGTCATGGTGTGTTTGCCATGAGCGGGTCTCAGTTCTTGAAATAACTTCCCCACGCCTCATGGTGTGTTTGCCATGAACGGGTCTCAGTTTCTTGAAATAACCTCCCCAACGACTCGTGGTTTGTTTGCCATGAACGGGTCTCAGTTTCTTGAAATAAACCTCCCCAACGACTCATGGTTTGTTTGCCATGAACGGGTCTCAGTTTCTTGAAATAACCTCCCCAACGACTCATGGTTTGTTTGCCATGAACGGGTCTCAGTTTCTTGAAATAAACCTCCCCAACGACTCATGGTTTGTTTGCCATGAACGGGTCTCAGTTTCTTGAAATAAACCTCCCCAATGAATCATGGTTTGTTTGCCATGAACGGGTCTCAGTTTCTTGAAATAACCTCCCCAACGACTCATGGTTTGTTTTCCATGAACGGGTCTCAGTTTCTTGAAATAAACCTCCCCAACGACTCATGGTTTGTTTGCCATGAACGGGTATCAGTTTCTTGAAATAACCTCCCCAACGACTCATGATTTGTTTGCCATGAACGGGTCTCAGTTTCTTGAAATAACCTCCCCAACGACTCATGGTTTGTTTGCCATGAACGGGTCTCAGTTTCTACCCAAAATGATGAAAACTCGTGAGAGCATCTTCACAGAGGATCAAAATGTCATTGTAGATTGTAGAGCTTTAGCAGTAATCCATAATGTATTGGAGATCGCAAATTTCATCGGGGATCTTCGGAAGAGATGTTAATTGATGGAATTAATCTTGTGTGATAGACTCCTGGGGAAATACGTTCCTGAGGAGTGTTTTTTTGTTGTAGCTGTAAAAGTATGTATCCTTGTAGTGTAAATTCTCAAATAAAGAGGAATATTTGTAATGTCTTCGACGTATTTCCCTGACAGATTTCTGGAGGAATGCCTTTTGATGAGTTGATAGTCTTGATAAACCCACTGGGGATGGACAAATTATCATGAAGAGATTGCCATTTGTTGTTTTGAATAAGATCCTGATCAGAATGAGTTGCTCAAATAAAGAGGTCGCTTGCAGTTCAGATATAAATTGTTGGAGAAGTATATGTCTTCAAATAGTGATCTTCAAATAAATTCTTCCTGGGGAATGAAGTGCAAAATAAATGCACGCTCAATCCATGGTTTAAAAAAATCTGGAGATATCCACAATGTGATTGTCGAGAACAATTTAGGAAATAACTGAAGAGAAACTGTCAAGCAAGACTCGACCATTAAGGTATGAATTCAAATTGCATTGTACTAAAACAACCGTCTTCCACGAGGATCGAACTCTGTGGGGAAATAGAAATTTTGGACTCTTTCTGGCCTAGGGCTGACGACTCTATCTGGAGGGATAAGACTCACCCAGTCGCTTGGGGATAAACACGGCCAAAGTGACAGAACAAACAATCACAAAGATGCATAATGCATATGCTATGATATCTGTCTATATGCTATGTGTATGCTTATGCTGGCAAAACAAACGAAAAGAAGCAACCGGAGCTGAAATAAACATCTCGAAGCAAACATCCGACCAATCTTCCAAGATAGAAGCACCACTAGGGATTGATGGAGAACCAAATATGGGATCACGATCCTGCTTCAGGGCTTCAACAAACTTTCATCTGGGGAATAGAAAACATTCCACTTGGGGATGAAACACCTTGATCTTACTTGAAGGATTGTCAAGATGGAAATCAGTTATCCTGTTGAAGATGAGGATAAAGATCTACTGGAAATGAATCCATCTCATAATTGTGGAAACTTCATGGATAAAATAAATATACATTTCACTGGAGGGATTACTTACTGAAGTTGTAGACGGAGGTACCCAAACTGAAGTTTCACAGGGGATAAAATAAATATCCACTTCAATGGGGAAACCTGGGTCATCATAGCTGTTGAACGTGTCGGAGTTGAGCTTCAGTGGGGATGAAATAAACATCCGCTTCGCTAGAGAACCCCGACGTTGTAAAAAAGATCTATTGAGGAGTCAAATAGCATCCACTTTATCGGAAATGTGAAGTTTACGAAGGTTCACTGAGATTTTTTTTCGCATTGAAAAGATCCATCGGGGAGTTATGATGAAATATTGATGAGTTGCATAATGGTAGTCGCCATTCTGAACAAAAAGTACTGTACAACAACATCAATTCTCAAATGCCCCAAGTCACATGGTTCATAAGAAAAAAATCGTTCTCAAGAGGATTTTACAGAAAACATGGCGTCTGAAAAGCTTCGATGTCTTCAAACTCTTTTAGAGATTTGTCAAATCTCGACGTAATTTCCCCTGATTGATGGTATAACTGAGTCTTCAAACTTGTGCTTTAGGTGAAGCTAGACTTGTACCGACCAAACTACTTGGAAACACCTGGCCTCAGGTTAGCAGAGTCTTCAAATTTCATTATCAATGTCTATATGTAAACTTTCTAAGATATCAAGCAAAATTAGCAGGCCAGAAATGTTGATTTTGAAACTGTTAATACAACATATAAGTTTGTTTTGAAGTTTTGAAAAGAGGTATCGCGATAACTTGTGACAAAATCACTAGTTAGGATATAAATTTAAATTTATAATGCCAACGCCCAAATTGAGCATAGCTCATAGGAGTCAGGAAACGATATCTCATCGAGTATGCTTTCAAAATAAACTCGCCTCAATTAGGACTTTTGAAGGTGGTATTTGGGTTTAGTTTCTGATTTGTAAAGCAAAGGAGTAAAAGGCTAAAATATATTTGTGTCCACCCAATTTTTGAAAGATGCTCATTTTTTATGATACCCTGCCCCAGGTTAAAACGAGGTTTTGATTTAGGAAAGACAAATTCTTCATCTAGGTTTAAGTAAGTTTAAATATCTCGGGTGTTTAGGGGGAAAAAATGCCTCACATCATCAGTGGGGTTTTTATTCAAAAGCATACAACGAGAGATCCTGCGTTTTACTTCATCATCCTTCATCCAACTCTTCGTCACAGTAAGAAGAAATTGGGTAAAATAGCTTTATAAATTGTATATAATTTTTTTTTGAGTGACCACGAATGGGTTTCTTCAAGACAAACATTTATTGCATTACTTATTCAAAGCAACAAGTTCTTACATGCCAATTATGCTTTTAATCAAAGAAATAAAAAGTACACAAAAGCAAACACAATAAACAGGTGATCAGCATAACGGTGTTCCATTCACGATTGGGCTTTCTACCCTGAAGCTTAGCACTTCATCATCTATCATTTCTTGGACTTTCTCTTGAAAAACTTTGCACTCTTCGATCGAATGCCCCAACACTCCATCATGAAATTCACAGCTGGCGTTCAGGTTGAACCACGATGGGTGAGACTTCATGATTCTAGTCTTTCTGGGTGTCATCACTGAGTTTCTAGCAAAATAAAACCATAGCTGATGGTAAGTCATTGGGATAAGATTAAACCAGCGAGTTTCTTATTTCGGAATACTCAGAGGTGCCTTCTGATTATGAAACCGTCGATTCTACTGTCGATCTGGAGGGGTCGACCTCTGCTTAGGAGATAGTTGCTGCTTGCACTGAGCGGGCGTTGCATACCGGTGTTGAGGGTAAGATACTGGAACCATAAATTCTCTGAAAGATCCATTGTTATTTTTACCATCTGGAGCTATAACCATATTGTGATTGTATTGTTTCACAAAAGCAACAGCTAAGTCTTCCCAAGACTGAACGTGGTTACTTTGTAGCTTCATATACCATATCAAGGATGCCCCACATAGAGATGACAAGACTGGAAAACTGATCCCTCAACACAGAGATCACTATCTTTATGCTTTAGGGACTAAAGATGTTACTGCTGAACACATATATGCCACACCTCTAAACTGTATCAAGTTGATGATCCTTGTAGGAAGGATGAAAAACTGCCTAGGGATGCCTCGAATTAAACTATCTGTAGACTGATAATTACTTCAGCTTGTCTGATTCTGAAAATGACTGTTTTACTGTGCCCTCGGAAGGCTTGCCCTAGTCTGAGTCTTGAAAAATCCTATGGATAAACCAAAACTAGGAATGACTTCGCCCTGAACAACTCTTGAACTGATTTCAACAGGATGTAAAAGGAACTTGCCTCTGATAAAATCACTTGACCAAGTTTCTCGATTGTTTGAAAATTCCTTAGAGGAAAGCCAGTTTGCAAACAAAAATATTCTTACAAATATGGTAATTCAAAGTTCATGCTACTTTTGAAATCAAAATCATTTTTGAAAGATGAAAAGTATAAAAGTTTCATATCAGAACGCGACGCTTCAAAATACTCAAGGTTTAAAACAAAAGTGTACTGCCAAAATGAATGATTCGCAAAGATCTTTTGGAGTCAGCTTACACAACCTTGTTGTAGTATGCATTCCAAATAACCTTGCTTCAGTTAGGTCTTTTGAGGGTTGTAACATGGCTGGTTCACGGTTTATGAAACAAAGTATAAAGGCTCAAAATGTATTTGTACCCACCCAATCTACGTGATGATCTTCAGTCCTACGCTCAGTTAACTCATATCATGCTTTCAGGTTCCCATAGGTTAGGAATTGCACTGATGGTAGCAATGATGGTTCAGAAGTCAAGGGACCTATGAAAAGGCAGCCACTACTTCCTTATAACATTTGGTTATTTTGACATTGAGAGTTTTCAGGGTAAGGATTTAAAGATCTCCTCTTTTTATTATCCCTAACTTTTGTCTGAGCTATTTCTTGTGAAGATTACAGTCAGCGGGATGCCCCAGTTTTGCCTAAGTCTACTTCATATGTTTTGACTCAGCGGGCTTTTTCTTTTGATTTTCCTTTTTTGGAAGAAAGTGACTACCTAACTTAATAATCACGGTGAACCATCATCGGCTTCTTGGCTTGAAAAACATCTTCGACACTTACTTGTTGTGTGCGAAGGAAAATTTGTGAATGCGACCTTTATATGGAAGGTGTATTACAAGAAAACACAATCAAGTTAACTGAGAACTACCCATGCCCCAGGTTAAGATTGCGGAATTTTTTTTGTAAAGAAAGAAACTCCAACTTCTAGGCTCGAAGGGGGTGACAAGGGAATAACTTTCTTATTTCTCCAGTGTTTAGGGATTGAAACAATGCCTTACATCATCAACAAAATTTGATTAAAAGCATACTGACAGCGGTTATGGGTATAACGTTTTCGCCATCCTCCCTCCAATATTTGCATATAAAAATTTTGGACAAGAAGTAAATATTTGAAAGATAAAGCATAAAGATGCAAATAATGGACAAAATGAATTGAAATCGAAAGTTGCAATGCTCAGTTCATTTATGTAAAAGTACAAACGTAATTTGAAAGCACACAACTAATATAAAAATAAGGAAAGTACAAATGACGAGAAACAAAAGGCCTAATGACTAAATCAGTACTGTCTGAAGCTTCACTTCTGATGCACTAGCAAAGGATTTTTCTGGATGTTTGGAGGATTATCCTCAAAATCAAGGATTCCAGTTCTAACCAACTCATGAACTCTAGCTTTTAGTGTAAAACAATGCTCCAAGTCATGGCCCAGGGCATCCTCATGAAAAGCACACTAGAGATCAACCCTAAATCCAGCTAGAGGAGGATTAGGAGGAGGTGGAAAAGCCCCTGTAGTGATCAACCCTTTTTGAACCAGGTAAGGATAAAGTTCCGTGTAAGTCATAGGAATAGGATCAAATTGATTCCTATTTTGGTACTGGTCTTGTCTAACAACAGGATGTTGAGGAGTCTGAGCTGGTTGTGGAGCAACAATATGATGTTCAACAGGTTGAAGTCCATGGAGAGGCCTTCTTGATTCAGTCATGACAACATTGGTTTGTTCCTCTTTCTTCTTCTAGAAATTCCCATGGGATTTCTTTGCACCATTAGAAGATTCGACAGTTTTGGATACCTTCCCATTTTTCAAACCTTCTTATAACCTTTGGCCAATAATCGCCAGATCTATAAAGTTTGAAGAGACACTTCCAATCATCTTTTCCCAATAGAAAGGAGACAAAGTATCCATGAACATTCCTGTTAGTTCCTTCTCTACTATATGGGGTTCAACTTGAGAAGCTAACTCCCTCCAACGCTGAGTGTATTCCTTGAATGACTCTTTTTCCTTCTGAGACAAACTTTAGAGTTAACGGCGATTAGGATCCATGTCCAAATTGTATTTGTATTTCTTCATAAAAGCGTTGGCGAGATCCTGGAAGCAGTGGACGTTGTTATGCTCTAAGTTCATATACCACTTGAGAGAAGCACCACTCAAACTGTTCTGAAAGCAATGGATGAGCAACTTCTGATTATTGGTGTAAGCTGCTATCTTTCGGAAGTACATGACTAGATGGGCTCTTGGACATGAGTGACCTTGATAATTCACAAATTCAGGAGTCTTGAACTTGGCAGGAAAAACAAGACCAGAAACTAGGCACATATTGTCGGTATCAACGTTGAAGAAATCAGTACCCTCGACAGCTTGGAGTCTCTTGTTTATGATCTGAAACTATTCACGGGTAATCTCAGGCTCAACAAAATCTTCCTGGTCTTCCCTTTAAACACCGACAACATTGTACTCATAGGGAGGATTCTCAAAGGGAGCTTTGAAAGTCTGATTAACAGTGTGGACCACAGGTCTTGCCTCGGTAAGGACAGAAGCTTAAAAAACTGGTCTGACAGTATGACCAATAGTAGCAGTAGATGCAAAAGGTGGAGAGTAGTTATGAGGTAAACTAAACTCTAGCCAAGTAGAGGGCGGCAGTGAAATAGGAGGTGGATCAGCACTTGAAACTTTCTGAATGATGGTCCTCTGAGGGGCTCTCCTCTGGCAATCAGTACTTGAAGCATCTCGGTGAGCCTGGTCATGCCTGCTTTCAACTCATCGATCTCCATTCGGACTTCCGCATTATGTTCCTCTTGTTCTGACATAAGGAGTCTATAATTAGCTCTAGTCCGATATCTGTGTCGAGGAATCTACTTGACGACTCAAAGGTACACTAGAAGATAAAGACAATTGGACATGAGAAACCAGACAGACATATGATATGCAACGAACCATACAAAGATGCAAATGTGATGCAATGGTTTCAAGGATTTCAACGGTCAATTGCAAATATTCCTTTTTAGGAAAGCTGAGAAAAAGTTTTAGACTTTAAAATTTAAGACTTTTTGAATTTGCCAAGGACTATTGAATTCCTTGAAACTATGAATGATATGATGCTTTATGGATGCCATGCACAAATACACATAAGCAAAAAAATCCTAGGTTAAAGGTATAATGAGTGGAGTCAAGGTCTACCCTTCCCAAAAAGGTATGTATTATGGGTTAGTTGTATCTGCAGAACAAGGGTTCTAAAGAGGTGCCCAAAGTCATCAGTCCATCTTTCGGATATTATCAATTTTCCAACTGACACGGTGGTTAATAATATTCTCAAGAGAACCTCTTTTGAGTGTAGCATCGCGTAACAAATATTTTGGGACTACTCCCTCATAGTCCTCGCATTACGTCCTATATAAGGCCACGGTGGTGCTAAGGTACTACGGTCCCAGTATCACATACTCCAGTGAAGTCGCCATTTTCTGTTGCGGTTAGAATAGGATATCAAATTATTAATTAATTTAAATCACAATCTTTGATTCATAACCGATATTTGATTTATCCGAAGGAAAAGGTCAAAAGAAAGAAAACCTAATTTTGCATCGTAAACAATGCGGGGAGAGATCTAGGTAAGGGGTTGGTTAAGCTTAGGGAAGGTACTAGCACCCTAAACTTCTGTAGTACTCTACAGTAACATTTTGTTTAGATTTTACTATTTTGCTTGATTATTTGCTTGAGGGTATATGCTAAGGGTTAAAGGTGAAAGAGAGACCTAAGGGTTAGTCCTAAGTTTACTCGGCAAGATTCGAATCTTGTGCCTACTTATCTTGGGTAGGGAATGGAATCAGAGTAATCGTAGTTCCCCTTGAAAGGGAGGTTAGAAACTTCTTGACTGTGGTCAAGGTTTCAATGGGGAATAAGCGTTCTTAAGGAAGCGCTTACGTGGAGTGCGGCGACTCCTATTTCTACATTGAAAATAATCGAATTGAAAAAGGGTGAAATTAGGTATTCCACGGCGGGAAACCTAAAACGGAGTGCGGCGACTCCTTATCATAAGGCTAGAGTAAAGGGTAAATTTCTCCACGGCGGGACGCCTAAAAATATGGGTACGGCGACTCGAATTCTCTAGGTTGTAGAGTTGAATTGAATTTGAAAAGGTCAAAGAGGTATTCCTCGGCGGGAAACCTAGAACGGAGTGCGGCGACTCCTTAACCTAATGTTAGTGTAATTCGGTCCATGGCGGGACGCTTATGCAATTAGGGTTTTGAAAGGGTCAAAGGTTAGGGTTATCGACTCGGAGGTCAAACGGCTAGACCTAATCCTTCGGAAGGGATTTAACGATAAAGTAATGTCATGCAAAATAATTAAAGCGGCAATATGAAAATATGGGAAAGTGCGAAAATAGTAAAAGGAAAGCACCACGACGATATACCTGCGTAAATTACAACCCAAAAATGCAAGAATAAAACGGAATACAAGCGACGATTGTCTCGTGTAAATTACAACCATGAAAATGAAGTACGAAAGATAAAAGATTAATCACGGTACAACTACATAAAAATTAAATAAAAGTAAACGGGGCGAGGTTACGGATCAAATCCGCAATTAGGCGACAATTTAATTCGAACTTGAAACTGAAATGCTAGACAAACTTTTACAAAAAAGATTCAAGATTAAAGTGTGGGAATTTGTTAGAAATTTTATATTTACAAAAAAATGAATTTTAATTAGAAAAAAAAGAATTGGATTAATAAACTAATAATTAAATTAAAGAAAATGTTAATTTCAAATTATGAAATGTTAACTCTTTGAATTAAGAAACTAAATTCCAAATCAAAAATTTTTAGTAAAGTTTTTTAAAAATAGTTTTCTACAATTAAGTGTTTTTTAAGAAATTTTAAGTCAAGTTTTAATTACAAGTTTTTAAAAAAATAGTGTAAATTTTAGTTTTAAAGATTAGTGTTAATCTTAGTCTAAAAAAATTTAAGTTAAGCCTTTTTTTTAATGAGTTTTAATTTCTAAAAGAAAATTAAGTTTTAAGTTTTAATGTTGAGTTTTAAAAAATAAGTTTTAATATAAAAAAGATGGTTTTTTCATTAAAAGTTCTTTAAAAAGGGATTTAAGTTTTAAAACAGAGTTTTAATTTAAAACTTTACTTAGGATAATGATTAAGATTTCCATTAATTTTTTTTAGAGTTATAATTAGTTTAGTTAAACTACATAAAAAAAAGAAAAGAAAAGCCCAAATATAAAGGGAATATCCGCTGATGTTGCTAGGGTTCTTTTGGAACCTTCTCCCTTCTCCAAATGCGGCGGCTCCATTGAAGCTCGGCGGAGCTTCCGTTTGTCCTTCTTCTTCGTTCTTGGCATGGCTAGGATCCGTTCTTCTTATTCGTTTTTTTGCATGGCTATGATCCGTTCTTCTTTTGCTTTATTTTTCTGAAACATAAAATACAGTGAGCAATTAGTCTGGCTTATGTTTTGGATCCTTCAGATTTATGATTTTGATTTGCGGCGGCTTTCGATGATGAATAACGATCTATGATTTGAGGTGATCTTCAGGAGCCGATGATGAAAGAAGTTCTGAGGCTCTCGGCTTGATTGTTGTCCGTTGTTTCTGATAAATGGTGATGACGATGATTTATGGCCGCGGGTTCTCTTTTTGTTTCGTGATGAAGATCTTTTTCTGGATCTTGGGTTCTTGCCCACTGATATTTTTCTGATGACTTTATATGGATTGTGTTGGGGTTAGTCAATCCATGCGGCTGATTTGTTGGCTGTTTTCGTGAGCCTCCAGGCTTTTGTTACTGCTGTGATTTTGACGGATGTTTTGGAGAAGTTGTTCGGGTTTGCGTTTTTCTTGTTGGTTACTGTTGATCTTGTTTGCAAAATTTTAGGCTTGATTGTTTTTCCGGAATTCTTGTTGGTTATGGTCTGATCCATTTGACTACGTTTTCCTTGGGAGAAACTGTTTATGCCTTGTTTGGAAAAATCACTTTTTTGAAAAATCATTTTTTTTGCAAACCTGCTTTTTCCCAAAAGTGCTTATTCTCAAAATCAATTTTCGGATAATCACATTTTCTCTCTGGATGCCTTGAAAATAAGAACAGAAGCTGCCGGTTTTAGCTCGATGTCGAAATTGAGTTGGGAGCTGGCGACGGGGTATTCTGTTACCCTCCCGACGTACCCAATGATGCATTTCCTGATGGTATCGGATCGAACCAAGACTCTAACCATTAAACATTGCTCGTTTGTTGTTGACTTGCAGGTTCGAAAAAAAATAAAATGGGAGACTCGAAGAAATCGGAAGCGGAGAACATTTAGGACAAACTAAAGAGTTTTTAGGATTTTTAGGAAAAGAAAATGTAATTCAAATTGTAAAAATTTTTTTGATATTGTAAAGAAATAAAATTATTTTTGATATTATAATAAAATTATTCATTTTTTGGATATTGTAATGAAACAAAATTATTTTATTTTTATTTTTTCTTTTGATATAAAAATGAAATAAAACATTATTAAAAAATGAAATAAAACATAATAAAATTATACTTCATTATTTAGATATGGTAATCACAATAATAAAATAAAATTCTATCTTTTTATTAATTCAAAATTCAATCCAATTCATCCATTTAAATCTCGTCTCCGATAAAATTTCCGAATAATTCTTCCGGTAACTTGAATGAATAATCTCATCTGAATAAATCCAACTTGTTCAATTAAATCTAAATGGCTAAGCTCTGAGCTCAAACAAATCACCTGGAAAATTAATTTGTGGCCGATAATAAAGTCAGTGAATATGGCCTTGAACAAATAAGCAGAGAATCTATTTTCTAGCGAAAACCAACAGACTGAGCAAACCGGTTAACTGTTAGTTAAAAATGCCATGCAGGATGAGATGACGTGCGAAATGAACTTAATAATCTCAGGGCAAAATTTGGGGTATTACAGAAGGTATCCAGTTGAAATAAAAGAATGTATATTACCTATTGTCATACCCCAAATTTTACCCTTAGATTATTAGGTTCATTTCGCATTTCATCTCATTCTGCATTGCGTTTAACTAACCGCTAACCGGTTTGTCTAGTTTGTTGGTTTTTGCAAGAAAATCACACTATGCGCGCTTTAATTTATGAAGGGAAAAAGGGTCATAACTTACAGACTGTAGACATTTTATGAAGTAAAGTCATCATCAGGAGTGCCTTAAAAGATTAGGGTTTCCATCTCCGAGTCATGTGACTTCAGTTGAGAATGAGCTGAATTTTACGATGGTTGACGTCAGATTTCTCGTGACACCGTACATTTTATTCAAGAGCCGAGATTTAGTCGTCAGTTGGATTTCAGAAGTGTTGTTTGATTCATAAACCATATAGAGCTGAGCGTGTTGCAATCTAAGTGGATCTGGGTTAAATCGGTACGAGAATTTGCTTTGCGGAACTTATGTTAATAGACGCCTGTTTTCCTGCTTTCTGCTATTCAACAGTCGATTTTAAAGAAAATAGTGGATTTATAATGAATATCTGGGGGTTTGATCATGACTATTAGTTGAGCTGATTTAGGTTACCGAGCTGATCATTCGAGATGCGATTGGAATCTTCAATACGGAAGACAGTTCGTTTCGCCGTTTAATTGAATTTCTCTGCTTATCTGTCCGAGGCTGTTGCACCCCAAAATTTGCCCTCACAATACAAGACTTTGTGTTCTAAGAAGGTTCACAAGGTTCACAAGTTCTCCAACAACTTGCATAACCTTTCATGAAGTTCATAAAGTCCACAAGCTACTTTATGAAGGTTCACAAGGTTCACAAGTCCCACAGTGCTTTCAAGACCTTTCATGAGGTTCATGAAGTCCATAGGTTGCTTCTTGAAGGTTCACAAGGTTCACAAAATTCACAATGTTTACAAAGCTTTCCTAAGGGTCATGGGGCCTACAAAGCCACTTCATGATGTTCACAAGGTTCACAAGCTTCACAATACCTCCCATGAGTATCACAAGATATCTTATGAAGATTCACAAGGTTCACAAAGTTCACAATTGGTCAGAAGAGTTGACAATTCCCTCAGACAATGCACCTCCTAAGCAGTGCATCCAAAACTAGGGTTTTGACTTTAATCAGGCTAAATGGACTTCCAAGACTTCAAGTGAGCTTCATAACATCTTATATGTGTATAAGAACCCCCATGTCAAGTTTCAAGACTTTTCTCAAAAGTTTGCTCAGTCAGATGATCAGATAAGTCAAAAGCAGTCAATGCAGTTAAAAAGTCAAACTGAGGTCAACTGTGGTCAAACCAAAGTCAAACTTCATGATTTTTTTTGCCAACATCAAAGAGAGATTTGGTCCCAGGGGTATTTTGGTCATTTTACACAAATTCTACCAATTCCTTGAAGCCGGGCTGTTATTAAAATTCTGAGGCATTTGATGCGTTATGGTTTTGAGGCATTTATCAATCACCAGTTCTGATCATATTGAGATTTGGCATTTGGTCAGTGGAGTTTAATTACGATTAGTTTTGCTGTTGATGCTGAAAATGTTGTGACCATGGCGCACATCCGTGTTTGGTTATGAAATTGCTGGCTAGAATTTAAGTTGGAATGCAAGTGAATTTAATCAGTGGATGAGATTAGGATTACGGGCGAGACAAGTACACAGACAAGAATATCATTCGTGAATATTTATGGTTTATGACTAAGTTAATGATTTTAAATATTTGTGGATTTATTCGCAAACGTTTATAATTTATAACTAAGAAATAAATATAAATTCAAAGCTGAACAGTCATGGATATATAAATGAAGTTCTGACATTTTCATTTCATAAAAGATATCATGATACAAAAAGGAATAAATTGTTTCACATTCTGAATTGCTGTAAAATTTCAACTACAGATGTTACTTCTATCCTAAAAAGCCCTAAGTCCTAAAGAATTCTAAGTCTTCATGATGTCCCTCGATCTTCACCGCAAATCTCTGATTAACCTGCACAAAGAGAAACAGAACAAAACAGAAGCAGAGAAGGGTTAGAAGTTTGTTTTCGACACTCTCAGAACAGCGTCATCATCGAGTGCCGGGAGTGGCACAACCGAAGCTGCGTCCTACCCCCGTTACCAATCCGCGCCGTTGGCGTCAGGTCAAGTGTCATCTGTTCTTATCATGCGGGACAACCGAGAGATAAAAGAGATAAAAGAAGCGGGACTGATTCGTTTTTTCCGTATTTGGATTCATTCATCAAGTTTGATTTCCAAACTGATACAAGGGTAAAGCAGCACAATCAGCTTGGTCATAAACCCGGATGCCGACGGGTATGAGCCACTTTGTGTTCAAAATTCGTCAATACCTGAAATGCAAGCATCAAAACAGTATCAGAGTTTTCAAAGAAACCCACCACTGACTAAGAACACCTGCATCAGCTCTAAACCAAACAAGAAACTCATGACAGTGAAACTAGTTCAACAAGGGAAAAATAAGTCAAACAAATCTGTCACGGACAGGAATAACCACAAAACTGCAAAGTCAAATCCCAAATATAAACAGAAAGCTGCTACTAATCCTTATCAGAAAAAAACAGGTTAGAAACCAAACTGCATCAAACAATGTATCAAAAAGTTCAGGAGCATCAGTTAAAAGCAAGTTTCAATTTGATATCACAGCCAAAATACCTCAGAAGGTAGCCCGTTCGCAATTCAAACCAGTTCGAATTGCAAGTCACAAAAAACGTGAATAACCACACCGAATCGCATCAGACAACAGCACAAATCATAGCACAAATCATACCAGTCAAGCGAGGCGCGCATGAAAAGGACAAGGGCTCAGTCAGAGCATCATCGCCCTAAGATCACAGCTCCAAGATAAGTCACAAATTGTTTTGCAAATCAAATGCAGTACCGAATGTCGCAAGGTGAAGTTCCAACGGTTCAGACGAGTATCATCATTACCTTCTCGGCAATTTGGGTTCAACCAAAGTGTTAGCACCAATTCTGAAAGAAGAACAAGAAAATTAATCATAAATCAAATGAACAAGCCCATAATAGACACAACAGAGAGTCCCAATTAACTGCATCCGGCTTGGATAGCCAATCCTGCAACGAATCTCAAAGGGCCAAAGTCTGAAAACAACAAAGGAAATAACATCATGGAATTCATATGCCACTGGAACAGCAGACACAAGGATAAGCAATCCCGCAATTGAAATCCGAAAATTGGCAGGAAGCCGGGCTCAGCACGGAAAACATCATCGCCTCACAACCTTTCCTCGACTGCGTTTGACTCGACCAAAGCGTAGTACCATCCTGAAAGATGAAGAGAAAGAAGTTAACAGAGCTCATGACAGTAAACCAGAAGAGTAAAGAGAACTATCGGAGGAAAAATCCAATCAGGAAGGCCCAAATCGCATCTGAAAATCCAGAAAAATACAAGTCAATATAGGATATCCACAAATCAAAATGAATCCAGTTATCCAATTTTAATCGAAGCAAATCCAGATAAAATCAAAACGAATTCAATCAGCATAAATCCGAAAAAGGAAAGTCTCCAGTCAATCAAAGGATCCCAATTAGAAAATCAAATCAATTTGAGGGAAATCACGTCTCAGTGGAAAATAACGCAAATCTAAGGCCCAAAAGAGAGTCAAATCGGAAATTATAAAAAGGGACAATCTCACCATGGTGAAAGGCTAACTGACGAAAACGGCAAAGAACACCAAACCCTAGTGGCCGCGAGAGGGAGAGAGATCAAAACGAGGCAACACGAGTGAAGAGGATTCACCGGCGCCGTTTAAAGATCGGCGAGCAAATACCTTCCTCTGAAGCTCAGAACATCGTCATCATCGCCTCCCCTCAATATCGATCGCGAACGAGAAACGTAAGCAAAGAACATAATGTTGTCACTTTTGACATTGGTTGGTTTGATTTCAGGATTTCCAACATGATTGAGGAGGGAATCGCAGCAAAACGAAGGAAGAAGACAAAGGAAGCATGCGCCGCGAAGAAGAGATTGGGGTTTCTGAAACCCTAGTCCCTAAATTCCACACTTACATCAACCGGGTTGGGTCCGGGAGTGATGACCGGCCCAACCCCTTTATTTCTTTTTACCCTTTTTTTCTTTTTTTTATATTTAGTTTAAACTTTATTAATTTTTTTTAAGACTAATATTGGCATTATTTTTCATAAGATAATAGTTAGAAAAAGCTTTTTTATAATAAACTTAAAACCTTTTTTTTACAAATAAATAAAAAACTTTAAAATCCTTTTTTATAATAAAATTAAAAACCTCTTTTCATATAATAAAAATAAAAAACTTTTTCCAAATAAATAACTTAAAAATCATTTTAATAGGTAAATTAAAATTTTTTTTAGATTAAATTTAAAATATTTTTAAAATTAACATTACTCTTTCTTTTATAAATATAATTAACACCTTTTCTTTAAAAACAACAAAAATCTTCAATATTGCACTTTTTCTTCTGACTCGTCCAATTACCGTCTAACTTTGCTTATTAACAGTGTTCATCTTTTGCAGCTCATGCGTGGTGTTTTATTTAAGTTTTATTATTATTGTAACTTCTTCTCGGTTGTAACCTCGCGAACCCTAATAATCGCGTTCTAATTTCTGCCTTTAAATTTCTGCGTATATGGTTTTAATTTCTGTTATTACTTCTCTGTTTGTATGATTAGTTTCTCACGCATTCATCAATTATTCTGTCACACTACACTCATCCGAAGGTTAGGTCTAGCTTTTGGTCGCCGCGCCAATAGTCCTCAACTTCAAACCCTTTCACCTTACAAACCCTAAATTTTCATACATGTCTCGCCGTGGACAAAATTACAATTTTACCCCTAGCATTAGGTCAAAGAGCCGCCGCGCTCATTTTAGGGTTTCCCGCCGTGGAATCCCTAATTTAACCCTAATTACAACTTAACATTTCAACGTAGAAATTTGGAGTTCCTACACTCCACGTAAGCGTGTCCTTAAGGCGCGTTTATTCCCCTTGAGACCTTGACCACTGTCAAGAGATCTCTAACCTCCCTTTTGAGGGGAACTACGATTACTCTGATTCCACTCCCGTAAGGATACGTAAGCACAAGATGCGATGTCTTGCCGAGTAAACTTAGAATTAACCCCCTTTATTATTTATTATTGCTTATTTATATTTTATTTATCTTTGCTATTTAATTATTTTGCTTATTATTTTGTAATTGTTTCTTGGATGTAAAGTTGTTTAATTATTTAATTATTATTATGGTTAGTAATTAGGGAGTGTAACAACATGTATGTAATATTAAAATAAATTTAGATCACTTTTAAATAAAGATAATTAAAATAAACACGTCACACACGTAAGTCGATTTTAATCGCCGTCTCACTTCCTAAGGATATCCCTCAAGTTGCCTACGAATAATGGTTAAGTGGGGTGTATAAAGCAAGTCCCTCAAATAGAAAAATCATCAAAGTCCCTTATGGTTGCCTTTACGAATCGAGTCCCTTTCGAAAAATGATGATGGTCCCTTATATGTGCTTATTACATCCCACAATGGCCTTCAAAGTCAAATTGTCCCTCACATATCCCTTAACATCCAAAGTAAGGACTACCTACTCCATTATAGTAGGGATAGTCTTACTAAAGGAAAGAATGAAGAATAAGAAAGACCTTTAAACATTAGGGTAGGTTACTCCTAGGTGCTTGCTCACTTCAAAACTGTTTCGCACTTAAACAAATTTTCAACAAGTTTTCAAACAAGTTCTTAACACATCCTTACATGGATTATTTATTAACTATTCTGAAAATTTTCTATTCACACACTACAATTTCAAAACAATTCAAAAGTGAGCTTAAGTACCTAAGAGCCCATGGATAACCATGGATGAAAAGGGTGCTAACACCTTCCCTTTTCATAACCTACCCCCCGGACCCAAAATATTCTCTAAGGTCTTTCCTGTTCTTTTATAACCTTTCCTTATGGATAAAATAAAAGTCGGTGGCGACTCTTGCTATCCGCAACATTGTTTAAAGTCAGTTCTCCCACCGTGTTACAGAACTGGCGACTCTGCTGGGGATCTATTTAAGAGGGGTACCCTTAGGAATTAAGATCACTTTAAATTGTTTGCCTTGTTTGCTTTATTATTATATTGTTGGGGTGCTCTCATGTGTGAAAGGTCCTAACCCGGATCTAGTGTACCTTAGGTAAATGGCAATAGACCAAGGAAACTGTACGACGTATATCGATACGGTTGATCTGGTGGCCATAGTTAGTGCGACTTCTTGGTTGGTGCTTATATTCCTTAAGTCAAGTTGAGGATAATATTGAGGCTGCCATATGTTGTCAATGCACTAACTGACTTTTAGAACCCTAGTTAACTCATCTTGGCCTTTAGAAAGTAGTGAGGTAACCGGCTTTGGTGCAGACTGAAGTTGGTTGACACTCGATACTACGCTCATTGAGATCTTAAACTTGGAGGGTTTTGGTTGGCAAGTAAGTTGCCTTCTGAACAACCACCCTTGTGAAGGATCAATGATATTGAGATCCCTTAGAACCTGGTTACTTTTGTAGGACAGGATGAACCATCTAACTTCAGGGGAGGGTACTTGCCTTTGAACCTCATGCAAGCCTTTAAACCTAGGGCTATGGTGTGACTTGTTTGTGTGTGCCACATGTTTGTGATTGAGCATGACATCATGACATCCTCATGCATCATAAGCATATCATTTTCCCTAACCATTTCAAGGACCAAAGGATTTATCTTTGTTCTTTGTTGCAGGTCATGGCTTCGGCTCGTAGAAACACCATCAGGATCAACTTTGTAGGGATACCTGCTAAGCTCAAGGAGTTGGTTTCCCTAGTGCCTGATCATTCCCAGTTCAACAAGAGACATGGTCACTTATTGGATCTAGTTACTTCAGGGTTCAGTGAAGACATGATGAGTGTGCTGTTTCAGTTCTTTGACCCTAAGCACCATTGCTTTACATTTCCTGATTATCAGCTGGTTCCAACCATGGAGGAGTTCTCTAAACTTCTGGGTATACCTGTTCTTGATCAGAAGCCATTCACAGGCTTAGAGAAGGAGCTTAAACCAGAAGTTATTGCTGCAACTCTACATCTGAAGAAGTCTGACATTGTTCTAGAGACGAGAAGCGGAGTTAAAGGTATTCTTGCCAAGGTATTAGTGGATAAAGCTCAAATGTTCTTGAAGGCTATGAGCTACGATGCTTTTGAGGAGATCTTAGCCTTATTGATTTATGGCTTAGTGTTGTTCCCCAATCCTGATCAGTTCATAGACGTTCATGCCATCAACATATTCCTGAGTCACAATCCAGTGCCTACCTTACTTGGAGACATCCTACATTCTCTTCACACCCGTACTACAAGGGCAAGAGGAACTTTGATGTGCTGCATACCTTTACTTTCTAGGTGGTTTATTTCTCACCTTCCTCGCTCAGTAATGAAGAATGAGCAAGGGTTCAGATGGTCCAAGAGGATCATGTCACTTTCTCACTCAGACATCCATTGGTGCTCCAGATCTATGGAGAATGTCACCATCATTGACCGTTGTGGGGAGTTTCCTAATGTGCCACTTCTAGGCATAAGAGGAGGCATCACCTACAACCCATCTCTAGCTTGACGACAGTTTGGTTACGCCCGGAGCGATGGTCCACATGACATGTTGATTCAGGGCATTGTGTTTGATTACGACAACGATCTTCAGGGTTACCGTCAGAGATTCATCCGAGCTTGGGGAAAGGTAAACAGGATTGACAGCAAGACACTGGAGCCTAAGTACACTATTCCTATGGAGGCTTATCTCAGATGGGTACGATCTCGTGCTCATACACTCATGATGCCATATCCTGCCGTCCTACCAGTTACCATGGAACCTGTTGCTGAAGGAGACACAGCTTATACCATCCTTCACCCAGACATGCCTACTGACATGGAAGACTTGCAGAGATCATGGATCCAACTGAAAGAGCAAAGGGATACTTTCGAGGCTCATTACAAAGCAAGCCAAGCAAGGATCCTAGAGCTAACAAAGCTACTTCATGAGGAACGAAACCTCAACTCATACCTCAACACAAAGAGGAAACGTCCATGGGAGACTTAAAACCCCATCTTTTGTACTTATTTCGTTTTCATTTTTTGTAAGCCTAAAAGGCAAAACAAGTTATTACTAATAAAAAGTTACTTTCTTGATTGTTTAAGCAAATTTAAATCCCGCGGTCCTTGAAAACATTGCATATGCATTCCCATATCATTGCATCACAGGTTTATAATTGTGCACAGGTTTCTCATCTTCTCGCTGTTTATTTCAGCAATGGCTCTTGAACAATCAGTTAAGGATCTCCAGGCACAGAATGCACAGTTCCAAGAGCTGATCCTGAACCTATCCAAGGGGCAGGATGAATTGAAGACACTGCTGGCCAAGAAGACTAAGAAGGCTAGAAGGTCTGCTGGGCTGCTCAACATGGGAAGAAGGTTCAAAGGTCCTGTCAAGACCAAGGAACATGTTGAAGACTATGAATCTGAAGAATCTGAGCAGGAGAGAGGCAGTCTCCACAACACTATGGGGGACTCTGATTCTGAGGCTAACTACTACCATGAGCCTAACGAAGACAAATTCAAGATGCTGGTGGATAGAATGGATGCTATGGAATTACAGAAATCATCTGGGCTGGATTTTGAGGATTTGAGCTTGATATCTGGGGTGGTCATACCCATTGGGTTCAAAGTTCCTACATTTGTTGTCTATGATGGGGTCTCTTGTCCCAAATTGCATCTGAGGTCTTATGTCAGAAGAATGCAACCCCACACTGCTGATAAAAAGTTGGAGATACATTTCTTTCAAGAGAGTTTATCTGGAGCTCAGCTAGAGTGGTATTATCAGTTGGAGAGTGTCAACATCAGAGATTGGAATGACCTTGCTGAAGCTTTCTACAAGCAGTATCAATACAATGCTGACTTAGCCCCCACTCGCATGCAGCTTCAAAGCATGTCTATGGGTGCCAAAGAAAGCTTTAAGGAGTATGCTCAGAAGTGGAGAGACTTAGCTGGAAGAGTTCAACCCCCTTTGACTGATAGGGAGTTAGTTGATATGTTCATGTGTACGCTGAATGGTCCGTTTTACAGTCATCTCATTGGAAGCTCATCATCTGGCTTCACTGAGTTGATCATGACAGGAGAGCGAGTAGAGAATGGTATCAAGAGTGGTAAGATCCAAGTGGGCAATTCTTCATCAGGTGCTGCAAAGAAGCCTCCCACTGGGAAGAAAGAATCTAATGCTGTGTATGGTCAGCTTGATCGTAACAGAAGGCATCAGTCTGTTAGTGCAGTTCATATTTCAAATCCAACTCCTGTAACAACAGAGCAGCCTCAAGGCAACCAACAGAGGGCTAGAAGACAGTTCACGAAGATCAACATGTCAATGGCTCAGGCATTGCAACACTTGTTGAAGGCTGAACTTATTACCCTGAGGGAGGCTCCTCAGAACCCCAATGTTACCTCTCCCAAGTACAATCCCAATGCACGATGTGCATATCATTCAAACTGTCCAGGACATGATACTAATAACTGCTGGGTCTTGAAGAACAAAATTCAGGATATGATTGATGCTGGAGAAATTGAGTTTGATCCACCAGGTACTCCAAATGTGATTACAGCTCCAATGCCAAACCACGAGAAGACTGTCAACGCCATTGATGAAGATATTGATGAAGATCTGCATGTCTATTCAGTTATGGAGTTGAGCACACCATTGTCTGTTATCAAAAAGAGGTTAGTACAAGCTGGGATCTTTCCAGGTTGTCATGAAGATTGTCTATATTGTACCTATAAGCCGGATAGTTGCTTCATTTTGAGAGATGGGATTCAACGTCTCATGGATAAATATACTATAGTGTTTGAAAGAAGACCAGCATCTGTAGAAAGTATGGTGGATCATCTGACTCAGGGTAAGAAGATTGAAGAGGTTGACATGGTTGACAAAGTACCACTAAGAATCACTTCAAAGGGTCCCATTAAAATCACTCATCAGGGCCTAATCAAGATTACTGCTGAAGGTCCTGTGAAAGTTGTTGCTGAAGCCAGAGTAGCTCCTCTGATCATTACCACTCCTGGTCCTATTCCTTATACATCTGACAAAGCTGTGCCTTGGCACTATGGGTCTGATGTTTACATCCATGGTGTCAAGCAGGAGCCTTTACCTGATATGCCTGTTGACATTGATAATATTGCTGGATCTAGCAAGATCACTCGTAGTGGAAGAGTCTTCTCTCCTCCAGTTGCTTCTAAGAGTGCAGTTACTCCTGCTGTTACTTCCACCACTGATGCTCGGGGCAAGGGTCCTGTTATTGAGCCTGTATCTACTGATGTGCCAGCTGCTGATGACCTCTCTAAGCAGATGGAAGAAGTATTGAAAATCATTCGCAAGAGTGATTATGATATTGTTGATCAGCTGGGGCATACTCCCTCAAAGATTTCTATGCTCTCCCTGTTATTATGTTCTGAGGCTCATGCCAAGTCATTGATCAAGTTTCTAAAGATGGCTCATGTACCCAGTGCAATTTCTGTGGACCAGTTTGAGAATTGTGTTGCTCACCTGACCTATGACAACGGGTTAGGATTTTCTGATGCTGACTTGACCCCTGCCAAGAGGGATCATAACAGGGCCTTGCATATTTCAATTGAATGCAGGGGCACTACCCTGTCTCATGTGCTGATAGACAATGGTTCCTCTCTGAATGTGTTGCCTAAGGAAGTCCTGAACAAGCTGAGTCCTGAAGATACGGTATTGAAGCCCAGTAATATTGTGGTAAAGGCTTTTGATGGTTCTAGAAGAGTAGTGCATGGGGAAATTGATCTTCCAATCAAGGTTGGCTCTCAGGTGTTTACTGCTACATTCTATGTGATGGATATTCGTCCTTCGTACTCATGTCTGCTTGGTCGTCCCTGGATCCATGGGGCAGGTGCGGTGACCTCCACATTACATCAAAAGTTGAGATATCCGGTGAATGGAAAAGTTGTTACTGTCTTTGGAGAGGAAGAATACTTTGTCAGCCATGTAAACACTTTCAAGTATCTGGAAGTAGAAGGTGAATACATTGAAACTCCATGTCAGTCATTTGAAGTGGTTCCCTGGGCTGTTAAGGATTGTGTGACTCCTCCTGCAGTGAAGAAGGTTCCTGTGGTCATCAGAAACCCTCCAACAATGGCAATGGCCTCCCTCAATGATGCAAAAGCTATGGTGGAAGAAGGTGGTTGTACTATTTGGGGTCAGCTTCCTGATATTCCATACAAGTCTGACAAGTTTGGTTTGGGTTTCACTGCAGAGTCCCAGAAGGCTGTTCGTCGTGCTCGTGCTGTTCGTATCACCAATCAAGGGGTTATCAATGCTGTGGGAGATCAAGATGAAGACCACAACTTGGAGGCATGGATTTTTCCTACTGTGGGTGCTGGACTCAATAATTGGACAGCTGAAGATGTTATCCCTATCTCCTTTAGTCAGGAGTAAATGCTATTACTGTGTTATGTTTTTAAATTTATAAGCCATGTGCCTTACCCGGGGCACAATGGTGTGCTTGTTACGGGTTGTCATTTCATTTGCATACTTCATTCAATAAAATCAGTGGACGTTTCGTTTTCGTAAATATTGTGTTCCTTGTCTTTCTTTTTCTTTTATTTTTGCTTTATCAGCTATGTGTTCTTACACACACCCACGTTACTAAAAGGCAGATCCTCGTCCACTCTGGATCCAGTTGATAACAGTTCTACTATTGCCAATTACAATTTCGAGAATCCGATCTGTCAAACTGAAGACGGAAACGAGGACGATTGTGAAATACCTGTGGAGCTTGCTAGGTTGTTACAACAAGAAGAGAAAGCTATACAGCCACATGAAGAGCCAGTCGAAGTTGTGAATCTGGGAACTGAAGAAAACAGAAAAGAGGTCAAGATAGGGGCTGATTTAGAGGACAGTATCAAGAGCAGGTTGATTCAGATGCTACGTGACTATGTGGAGATCTTTGCTTGGTCTTATGAAGATATGCCAGGGTTGGATACAGACATTGTGGTTCACCGTTTGCCAGTGAAAGAAGATTGTCGTCCAAAGAAGCAGAAGGTTCGTCGTATGCGTCCTGAAATGTCAGAAAAGATCAAAGCAGAGGTAATGAAACAGTTCAATGCAGGGTTCTTGGCCGTAACTTCTTATCCTCAGTGGGTGGCAAATGTGGTACCAGTTCCTAAGAAAGATGGTAAGGTACGTATGTTTGTAGACTACAGAGATCTGAACAAGGCTAGCCCTAAAGATGACTTTCCACTTCCTCATATTGATATTCTGGTAGACAACACTGCTCAGCATAAGGTATTCTCTTTTATGGATGGTTTCTCTGGTTACAATCAAATCAAGATGGCACCTGAAGATATGGAGAAGACTACATTTGTGACACAGTGGGGCACCTTTTGCTATAAGGTAATGCCATTTGGTTTGAAGAATGCAGGGGCAACATATCAGCGTGCCATGGTGGCTTTGTTTCATGATATGATTCATCACGAGATAGAGGTATATGTGGATGATATGATAGCCAGGTCTCAGAATGAAGAACAACATCTTGATCATCTGCACAAGTTGTTTGAGAGGTTGAAGAAATACAGGTTGAGATTAAATCCAAACAAGTGTACTTTTGGAGTTAGATCTGGAAAGCTACTGGGTTTCATTATCAGTGGAAAAGGTATTGAAGTGGATCCTGCAAAAGTGAAAGCTATACGAGAGATGCCAGCTCCCCGTACTGAGAAGGAGGTTAGAGGTTTCTTGGGACGATTGAACTACATTGCAAGATTTATTTCCCAATTAACTACCATCTGTGAGCCAATCTTCAAGTTGTTGAAGAAAGATCAGGTGATGGAATGGAATGATGAGTGCCAGACTGCCTTTGATGAAATCAAGAGATATTTGCTAGAACCTCCAATTTTAATGCCACCAGTTGATGGAAGACCCTTGATTATGTATTTAACAGTATTAGACAACTCAATGGGGTGTGTATTGGGGCAACATGACGAGTCTGGTCGAAAAGAGCAGGCAATATACTACCTTAGCAAAAAGTTTACCGACTGTGAAACAAGATACTCACTGCTCGAGAAAACTTGCTGCGCTTTGGCATGGGCTGCTCGCCGACTAAGACAGTATATGTTGACCCATACTACCTTGTTGATTTCGAAGATGGATCCAATCAAGTACATATTTGAGAAACCTGCTCTTTCCGGAAGAATTGCAAGATGGCAAATGATCTTGACGGAATATGATATACAGTATACTACTCAGAAGGCCATTAAGGGGAGTGTTGTTGCTGATCATTTGGCTCATCAAGCAGTAGATGATTACCAGTCAATGAATTTTGAGTTCCCTGATGAAGACATTATGTCTGTTACCAAAGAACCTGGACAATATGACAGACCTGAACAAGGATCCCGATGGACTATGGTTTTTGATGGTGCCTCCAATGCACATGGTAATGGTGTTGGTGTTGTGATTAGCTCCCCTGAAGGTTGTCATACCCCGATTACTGCCAGACTTTGTTTCTATTGTACCAATAACATGGCTGAGTATGAGGCATGTATCATGGGTATGCAAGTTGCTATTGATATGAAGATTCAGTTCCTTGAGGTGTATGGAGATTCAGCTCTGGTAGTAAGACAGATTAAAGGAGATTGGGATACAAAGCATGATAATCTCATTCCTTACAGAGAACATGTGTTGTCTTTGATCCCACATTTCAAAGAGATTACTTTTGGACATATTCCACGAAGAGAGAATCAGTTGGCAGACGCATTGGCCACCATGGCATCTATGTTTGAGATCAGCTGGGATGATGAAGCTCCCAAGATTACCATTGATAGATTTGAGAAGCCTGCATACTGCAATGAGATTGACACTGAAGGGGCAGAGGAGAAGCCTTGGTTCTATGAAGTGAAAAACTATCTTGAAGCTCAGGAGTTCCCTGAAGGGGCATCTGTCAAAGATAGGAAGTTCCTGAGAAGGTTTTCTGCTAAGTTCTTTCTGAGTAATGGCATTCTGTATAAGCGTAATCATGATTCAACTATGCTTCGTTGTGTGGATAAGAAGGAAGCTACAGAAATTATGGAAGAGATGCATGATGGGACCTTTGGCACTCATTCTAGTGGTCATACCATGGCAAAGAAGATTTTGAGAGCAGGTTACTATTGGTCTACCATGGAAGCTGATTGCTATCAACACTCCAGAACATGTCACAAATGTCAAATCTATGCTGATAAAGTACATGTACCTCCATCTCCATTGAATGTGTTGACTGCTCCTTGGCCCTTTGCCATGTGGGGCATTGATATGATTGGTGAGATCAAGCCTACTGCTTCTAATGGGCATCGTTTCATCCTGGTTGCTATTGATTACTTCACGAAGTGGGTAGAGGCAGCTTCATTTGCATCTGTGACTAAGAATGTTGTGGCTCGGTTCATTAAGAATAATCTCATATGTAGGTATGGTATCCCTGAAAGGATTATCACTGACAATGGCTCTAATCTGAACAACACTATGATTACTGATCTCTGTACGCAGTTCAAAATTAAGCATCACAACTCTTCTCCGTATCGTCCAAAGATGAATGGGGCAGTTGAAGCTGCTAATAAGAACATTAAGAAGATTGTACAGAAGATGACTATTACTTACAAGGATTGGCACGAGATGTTACCATTTGCTCTGCATGGCTATCGTACTACAATATGTACTTCAACAGGGGCAACCCCATTCTCCTTAGTCTATGGTATGGAAGCAGTTCTGCCTATTGAAGTTCAGATCCCCTCCTTGAGAATTATGAAGGATGCAGGCTTGGATGAAGATGAGTGGATTCAGACTCGACTTGACCAGATAAATTTGATTGATGAGAAAAGGTTAGCAGCAGTTTGTCATGGCCAGATGTACCAGAAACGGATGATCAAATCTTTTAACAAGAAGGTTAAGCCAAAGGTATATCAGGCTGGTGACTTGGTAATCAAGCGTATCATATTACCACAGGGTGATCCTAGGGGCAAGTGGACTCCAACATATGAGGGACCATTTGTAGTCAAGACAGTGTTCTCAGGAGGTGCCATGATACTGACTACAATGGATGGTGAAGACTTCCCACAACCTGTAAACGCAGACATAGTTAAAAAATACTACGCATAAAAAGAGACCCGCTAGGTTGACAGGCCTAGGCAAAAATAAGGGCATCCCGGCAAACCAAAAGGGTTTGGGCAAAAACTAGGGATATATATATAAAAAGATGTACACCCGGCAAGTCGAAAACCTGAAAAGGCGGCTTGGGCAAAAAAGGGTATCCCGGTGGATTGAAAACCTGAAAGGGCAATCCAGGCAAAAGTTAGGGATTAAAGCGTATGACTATGTCTCGTTTGGATCACTCATGAAATTGCAACCAGTTGTACTACTTACTCAAGCTCAAACAGATGAAGCTCAATCCAATCGTTTCCGTCTCAACAGCAAGAAGATGAGATACTTGAGTGGCAATAGTAGAATTGAAACTCAATAGGATTATTTCCCACATAGCTGATTCTTTTGGTAAAACTTCATGACCAAATTCTCTTACTAGGGTTTATGTCTCCTTGTACAAACTTACCCGTGTATGGGTCACTTTTGATATAAATAAACTCCATCTTTTGAATCCAGATTTACTTTTACCCTATTTACATAAGCGAACGTCCATTGGTTGTGTTTGAATGTATGTATGCCTTTGAATATGATTGATGTTTACCAGAAATGCATGTATGCTTTTAATATGATTGATGTTTACCAGAAATGCATGAAAATGCAGTAATAGTATTTACTAAGGACGAACGAGGGAAGGATTTCAACGAAGCTTCGCCAGTTCATCTTTACAAGACAGTTACAAACCATCAGTAGGACTAATCCATTTTCACAAAGTCTAATCTCCCCTGGAATTTATATCCATCTCTTTTATCCTCATACGGATATACGGGAAATTACTTTCCAATAAGGGCACGATGAACGAAGACGGGATGTTATACTTATCCTACTATCAAACGAAAATGAAGGTTATCTATACCCTACTATCCCCAACAACGGGAGGTTATCTATACCTTGTTATCCCCAACAACGGGAGGTTATCTATACCTTGTTATCCCCAGCAGACGGAGGGTTATGTATTCTTCAACAACGAATCGGGATTTATTTTCCTTGGCCAGCAGTTGTTATACAAGGATATCCAGACACTTCCAACAGTGTCATAGCATACATACATCATTTACATCATACCATAACATATATGTCTATAGTACATTACCTAAGTGCATCATGTCATACATGCATACATAAAGCATAAACTAATGTTGTTATACAGAATGCTACCTTGTTTTCAGGTTAATTATCCAACAAACAAGCTTATGATCTTTGGGACTGCTTTATTGTAACTTCAGGGTTACTTTATCCTCCTGATGAGCTTCTTATTACTTTGGGACTGCTTTATTGTAACCTCAGGGTTATTTTATCCTCCTGATAGCCTCTCATGACTTCAAGACTGCTTTAGAGTTACTGATTGCTCTATCCTCCTGAAATCATCCTATTACTTCAAGACTGCTTTAGAGCTATTCATTGCTCTATCCTCATGAGGTCATATTACTACTTCAAGACTGCTTTAGAGCTATTCATTGCTCTATCCTCCTGAAGCCATCTAATTATTTCAAGACTGCTTTAGAGTTATCCATTGCTCTATCCTCCTGAAATTACATTATTATTTCAAGACTGCTTTAGAGCTATCCATTGCTCTATCCTCCTGAAATCATTACTTCAAGACTGCTTTAGAGCTATTGATTGCTCTATCCTCCTGAAGACATATCACATTATTACTTCAAGACTGCTTTAGAGCTATTGATTGCTCTATCCTTCTGAAGACATATCACATTATTATCTCAAGATTGCTTTAGAGCCATTCATTGTTCTATCCTCCTGAAATCATATCATTGCTTCAAGACTGCTTTAGGGTTATCACTATTGATTGCTCTATCCTCATGAAGACATGCTGCTACATCATTATTATTCCAGACTCCTGACAGCTTTCACCATACACCCATATTTTGAACTGCTCCCCCCCTAGTGGCATCTTTAAGCCCACTCAATCATATTCAACTAGCCATCTGTACCACTCTAGTGCACTGGTGAGTGCAAATTTTTAGGCTTTTGTGTTCAATCCCCTTCAACCTTCCAGGTTACGATTGGCAAATATACCAATCTAACCCCTCAGGTTTCAGAAAATTGAACAGGGGCAGCTGTTGCACCCCAAAATTTGCCCTCACAATACAAGACTTTGTGTTCTAAGAAGGTTCACAAGGTTCACAAGTTCTCCAACAACTTGCATAACCTTTCATGAAGTTCATAAAGTCCACAAGCTACTTTATGAAGGTTCACAAGGTTCACAAGTCCCACAGTGCTTTCAAGACCTTTCATGAGGTTCATGAAGTCCATAGGTTGCTTCTTGAAGGTTCACAAGGTTCACAAGATTCACAATGTTTACAAAGCTTTCCTAAGGGTCATGGGGCCTACAAAGCCACTTCATGATGTTCACAAGGTTCACAAGCTTCACAATACCTCCCATGAGTATCACAAGATATCTTATGAAGATTCACAAGGTTCACAAAGTTCACAATTGGTCAGAAGAGTTGACAATTCCCTCAGACAATGCACCTCCTAAGCAGTGCATCCAAAACTAGGGTTTTGACTTTAATCAGGCTAAATGGACTTCCAAGACTTCAAGTGAGCTTCATAACATCTTATATGTGTATAAGAACCCCCATGTCAAGTTTCAAGACTTTTCTCAAAAGTTTGCTCAGTCAGATGATCAGATAAGTCAAAAGCAGTCAATGCAGTTAAAAAGTCAAACTGAGGTCAACTGTGGTCAAACCAAAGTCAAACTTCATGATTTTTTTTGCCAACATCAAAGAGAGATTTGGTCCCAGGGGTATTTTGGTCATTTTACACAAATTCTACCAATTCCTTGAAGCCGGGCTGTTATTAAAATTCTGAGGCATTTGATGCGTTATGGTTTTGAGGCATTTATCAATCACCAGTTCTGATCATATTGAGATTTGGCATTTGGTCAGTGGAGTTTAATTACGATTAGTTTTGCTGTTGATGCTGAAAATGTTGTGACCATGGCGCACATCCGTGTTTGGTTATGAAATTGCTGGCTAGAATTTAAGTTGGAATGCAAGTGAATTTAATCAGTGGATGAGATTAGGATTACGGGCGAGACAAGTACACAGACAAGAATATCATTCGTGAATATTTATGGTTTATGACTAAGTTAATGATTTTAAATATTTGTGGATTTATTCGCAAACGTTTATAATTTATAACTAAGAAATAAATATAAATTCAAAGCTGAACAGTCATGGATATATAAATGAAGTTCTGACATTTTCATTTCATAAAAGATATCATGATACAAAAAGGAATAAATTGTTTCACATTCTGAATTGCTGTAAAATTTCAACTACAGATGTTACTTCTATCCTAAAAAGCCCTAAGTCCTAAAGAATTCTAAGTCTTCATGATGTCCCTCGATCTTCACCGCAAATCTCTGATTAACCTGCACAAAGAGAAACAGAACAAAACAGAAGCAGAGAAGGGTTAGAAGTTTGTTTTCGACACTCTCAGAACAGCGTCATCATCGAGTGCCGGGAGTGGCACAACCGAAGCTGCGTCCTACCCCCGTTACCAATCCGCGCCGTTGGCGTCAGGTCAAGTGTCATCTGTTCTTATCATGCGGGACAACCGAGAGATAAAAGAGATAAAAGAAGCAGGACTGATTCGTTTTTTCCGTATTTGGATTCATTCATCAAGTTTGATTTCCAAACTGATACAAGGGTAAAGTAGCACAATCAGCTTGGTCATAAACCCGGATGCCGACGGGTATGAGCCACTTTGTGTTCAAAATTCGTCAATACCTGAAATGCAAGCATCAAAACAGTATCAGAGTTTTCAAAGAAACCCACCACTGACTAAGAACACCTGCATCAGCTCTAAACCAAACAAGAAACTCATGACAGTGAAACTAGTTCAACAAGGGAAAAATAAGTCAAACAAATCTGTCACGGACAGGAATAACCACAAAACTGCAAAGTCAAATCCCAAATATAAACAGAAAGCTGCTACTAATCCTTATCAGAAAAAAACAGGTTAGAAACCAAACTGCATCAAACAATGTATCAAAAAGTTCAGGAGCATCAGTTAAAAGCAAGTTTCAATTTGATATCACAGCCAAAATACCTCAGAAGGTAGCCCGTTCGCAATTCAAACCAGTTCGAATTGCAAGTCACAAAAAACGTGAATAACCACACCGAATCGCATCAGACAACAGCACAAATCATAGCACAAATCATACCAGTCAAGCGAGGCGCGCATGAAAAGGACAAGGGCTCAGTCAGAGCATCATCGCCCTAAGATCACAGCTCCAAGATAAGTCACAAATTGTTTTGCAAATCAAATGCAGTACCGAATGTCGCAAGGTGAAGTTCCAACGGTTCAGACGAGTATCATCATTACCTTCTCGGCAATTTGGGTTCAACCAAAGTGTTAGCACCAATTCTGAAAGAAGAACAAGAAAATTAATCATAAATCAAATGAACAAGCCCATAATAGACACAACAGAGAGTCCCAATTAACTGCATCCGGCTTGGATAGCCAATCCTGCAACGAATCTCAAAGGGCCAAAGTCTGAAAACAACAAAGGAAATAACATCATGGAATTCATATGCCACTGGAACAGCAGACACAAGGATAAGCAATCCCGCAATTGAAATCCGAAAATTGGCAGGAAGCCGGGCTCAGCACGGAAAACATCATCGCCTCACAACCTTTCCTCGACTGCGTTTGACTCGACCAAAGCGTAGTACCATCCTGAAAGATGAAGAGAAAGAAGTTAACAGAGCTCATGACAGTAAACCAGAAGAGTAAAGAGAACTATCGGAGGAAAAATCCAATCAGGAAGGCCCAAATCGCATCTGAAAATCCAGAAAAATACAAGTCAATATAGGATATCCACAAATCAAAATGAATCCAGTTATCCAATTTTAATCGAAGCAAATCCAGATAAAATCAAAACGAATTCAATCAGCATAAATCCGAAAAAGGAAAGTCTCCAGTCAATCAAAGGATCCCAATTAGAAAATCAAATCAATTTGAGGGAAATCACGTCTCAGTGGAAAATAACGCAAATCTAAGGCCCAAAAGAGAGTCAAATCGGAAATTATAAAAAGGGACAATCTCACCATGGTGAAAGGCTAACTGACGAAAACGGCAAAGAACACCAAACCCTAGTGGCCGCGAGAGGGAGAGAGATCAAAACGAGGCAACACGAGTGAAGAGGATTCACCGGCGCCGTTTAAAGATCGGCGAGCAAATACCTTCCTCTGAAGCTCAGAACATCGTCATCATCGCCTCCCCTCAATATCGATCGCGAACGAGAAACGTAAGCAAAGAACATAATGTTGTCACTTTTGACATTGGTTGGTTTGATTTCAGGATTTCCAACATGATTGAGGAGGGAATCGCAGCAAAACGAAGGAAGAAGACAAAGGAAGCATGCGCCGCGAAGAAGAGATTGGGGTTTCTGAAACCCTAGTCCCTAAATTCCACACTTACATCAACCGGGTTGGGTCCGGGAGTGATGACCGGCCCAACCCCTTTATTTCTTTTTACCCTTTTTTTCTTTTTTTTATATTTAGTTTAAACTTTATTAATTTTTTTTAAGACTAATATTGGCATTATTTTTCATAAGATAATAGTTAGAAAAAGCTTTTTTATAATAAACTTAAAACCTTTTTTTTACAAATAAATAAAAAACTTTAAAATCCTTTTTTATAATAAAATTAAAAACCTCTTTTCATATAATAAAAATAAAAAACTTTTTCCAAATAAATAACTTAAAAATCATTTTAATAGGTAAATTAAAATTTTTTTTAGATTAAATTTAAAATATTTTTAAAATTAACATTACTCTTTCTTTTATAAATATAATTAACACCTTTTCTTTAAAAACAACAAAAATCTTCAATATTGCACTTTTTCTTCTGACTCGTCCAATTACCGTCTAACTTTGCTTATTAACAGTGTTCATCTTTTGCAGCTCATGCGTGGTGTTTTATTTAAGTTTTATTATTATTGTAACTTCTTCTCGGTTGTAACCTCGCGAACCCTAATAATCGCGTTCTAATTTCTGCCTTTAAATTTCTGCGTATATGGTTTTAATTTCTGTTATTACTTCTCTGTTTGTATGATTAGTTTCTCACGCATTCATCAATTATTCTGTCACACTACACTCATCCGAAGGTTAGGTCTAGCTTTTGGTCGCCGCGCCAATAGTCCTCAACTTCAAACCCTTTCACCTTACAAACCCTAAATTTTCATACATGTCTCGCCGTGGACAAAATTACAATTTTACCCCTAGCATTAGGTCAAAGAGCCGCCGCGCTCATTTTAGGGTTTCCCGCCGTGGAATCCCTAATTTAACCCTAATTACAACTTAACATTTCAACGTAGAAATTTGGAGTTCCTACACTCCGCGTAAGCGTGTCCTTAAGGCGCGTTTATTCCCCTTGAGACCTTGACCACTGTCAAGAGATCTCTAACCTCCCTTTTGAGGGGAACTACGATTACTCTGATTCCACTCCCGTAAGGATACGTAAGCACAAGATGCGATGTCTTGCCGAGTAAACTTAGAATTAACCCCCTTTATTATTTATTATTGCTTATTTATATTTTATTTATCTTTGCTATTTAATTATTTTGCTTATTATTTTGTAATTGTTTCTTGGATGTAAAGTTGTTTAATTATTTAATTATTATTATGGTTAGTAATTAGGGAGTGTAACAACATGTATGTAATATTAAAATAAATTTAGATCACTTTTAAATAAAGATAATTAAAATAAACACGTCACACACGTAAGTCGATTTTAATCGCCGTCTCACTTCCTAAGGATATCCCTCAAGTTGCCTACGAATAATGGTTAAGTGGGGTGTATAAAGCAAGTCCCTCAAATAGAAAAATCATCAAAGTCCCTTATGGTTGCCTTTACGAATCGAGTCCCTTTCGAAAAATGATGATGGTCCCTTATATGTGCTTATTACATCCCACAATGGCCTTCAAAGTCAAATTGTCCCTCACATATCCCTTAACATCCAAAGTAAGGACTACCTACTCCATTATAGTAGGGATAGTCTTACTAAAGGAAAGAATGAAGAATAAGAAAGACCTTTAAACATTAGGGTAGGTTACTCCTAGGTGCTTGCTCACTTCAAAACTGTTTCGCACTTAAACAAATTTTCAACAAGTTTTCAAACAAGTTCTTAACACATCCTTACATGGATTATTTATTAACTATTCTGAAAATTTTCTATTCACACACTACAATTTCAAAACAATTCAAAAGTGAGCTTAAGTACCTAAGAGCCCATGGATAACCATGGATGAAAAGGGTGCTAACACCTTCCCTTTTCATAACCTACCCCCCGGACCCAAAATATTCTCTAAGGTCTTTCCTGTTCTTTTATAACCTTTCCTTATGGATAAAATAAAAGTCGGTGGCGACTCTTGCTATCCGCAACATTGTTTAAAGTCAGTTCTCCCACCGTGTTACAGAGGCCATATGCACTGACTTTATTATCAGGTACAAATTAATATTGCAAAGGGATTGGTTTGAACTCAGTGAGTACGTCAGATTTAAATTGTGCGAAATGATTCATTGCCGAATTCGGAGTTGGAACGTCACAGCTTAATCGGATAATTTTCATTGGATAAATTTAATTAAATGAATTTATTTGGATGAGCTTAATTAGATGATGTTAGTGGTTTGAATTCAATCAGATGAATTTTAGTCGGAGAAATTTAATCGGATAGATTTAGTCGGGTAGACTGAATCAGATGAATTTATTTGTACGAACTTAGTTGGACGAATTTAATTGGACGAATTAATCTGGACAAATTTAGTTGGAAGGGCTTAATCGAATAAATTTAATTAATTGAATTTAGTTGTTTGAGTTTAATCGGGTGATTTTAATCGGATGATTTTAATCAGAGGAATTTGATCGAAAAATAAAGAATTGAATTTATTCATTTAAATTCTATTTTTTATTACAAAGGAAAATTACAATTACAAATTCAATTACAAAGTGTACTATGTTTCCTAATGCTTCTAAGTTGGTCTTCGCATCCGTTTCTTCGACTCTCGACTTTTCCAAACCTGCACAAAAATCGACAAAATAATAGTTAAACGGTTAGACGTAATCAGAAATGGTTTTTGGTCGGTTCTGATACCCTCAGTTAGAATTCATCATCGGGTACATCAGGAGGGCAACAACGACAAAGTCGTCGCAAGCTCCTGACTTTTTATTTCTGGCCTCGGCACAAGTCTAGCAGATTTCTGTTCTAATATAGGCCAGGAGAGAGAAAAAAGTGATTTTGGAAAAGTGCTTTGAAAAAAGCACTTATTCTAAAAAATGTTTTTGCCAAACAAGTCACTAACAATTTTCCCAAATATTCTGCAACCTAATGGATCAAACAAGTTCCTGGCCTGGAAAATCGCAAAAACCCATATCCAGATCCAAAACAACTCATCATCCATCAAAATAAATTTTCCCTGAAATGCGCAGCAACAATAACCAAACAAGAAACACAATAACAGCAACAACAGAATCATAAGAAAACGTAAACCCCAACAACAAAGTTTCCAGAAAATCCTCAACCAAAACACAACAAAATCGTAACAATATGGGAGGCCCATGCCTAGAAAAATCAAAGGAGGCCACAATATGGGAGGCACAATATGGGAGGCCCGTCACCCTTCTCAAGCGGTTTGACATGGCAAATTCCAAAGCCATTGACACACCAATGCCAACATGTGCAAATCTCAGTCTAGATGAAAGTAGTAAGGATGTAGAAGTAAAAAGATATCGAGGTATGGTCGGCTCTCTTCTTTATCTTACAGCCTCTAGACCCGATATTATGTTTAGTGTTTGTATGTGCGCTAGATATCAATCCAATCCTAAAGAATCTCATCTAAAAGTTGTTAAGCGCATACTTAGATACCTTTCTGGTACTCCAAAGTATGGGTTATGGTATTCTAAAGGAAACAATTGTTTCTTGGTTGACTTCTCTGATTCCGATTTTGCTGGGTGTAAATCGGATAGGAAAAGTACGAGTGGTACTTGTCACTTATTTTCGAACTCTTTGCTAAGTTGGCATAGAAAAAACAGGTATCTGTTATTTTGTCAACCGTCGAAGCAGAATACGTTGTCGCCGGTAGTTGTTGCGCTCAAGTCCTATGGCTTAAGCAATAATTTCTCGATTTTAATCTCAAACTTGAGCGTATTTCGATCTTCTTTGACAATACGAGTGCCATCAATCTTACCAAGAATCTCGTGCTGCATTCACGCACTAAACATATCGAAATCCGACACCATTTCCTTAGGGATCATATGGAGAAAGGCGATGTGGTTTTTAAACATGTTGATACTAAAAATCAACTAGCTGATATTTTCACAAAACCTCTTGCTACTGAGCCTTTCTTTCATATCCGACGGGAACTAGGTATTCTCGATATTTTGGATTGTGTTTAGTCAAATTTCTTGCGCATCATATATATCTATGTTTATATGTACTTTGATTATCGGATATCTAACAATTGAAAAGGTTAAAAGTATATGCGTGTGTTCATCTAGCTATATTTGGAATTGAGGTAACATCTTCCCTCAACTAACTCTCTCTCTCTCTCTCTCTTTCTCTCTCTCTCTCTCTCTCTCTCTCTCTCTCTCTCTCTCTCTCTCTCTCTCGATACTTATGTTCACAAAATGCATCAAATTATGTGTTACATTTGTCATATATGTCGTATTATATGTATGTTACCTCTTTGAATGCTTAAAATATGGTTTGGCTGTTTATATATGTCTTTATGTATGCCCATATGATCAAAAATGTCAAAATTTGCTAGTTTTACTTGCATGAGTCGACCTAAACAAGGTCCGGTCGACTCACAAATATGTCTTCTAAATTGAAATTGAGGCGGGTATGCTCAGGTCGACCTACCGGTCGATGCATACCTTTTGTTTTTTTTGAACGCGTGCTTTTAAACACAGTATGCAGCGACGCATAGACAAGAGCGGTTGATGCATCGTGCTATTTCTTTCAAAAAAAATTCAAAAGCGTTCAAAATTTCCCTCTTAAGTCACTTTTATGATTCATATTCATGTGAATTATTAAATTTTCATAGAAACTTGATACCTACATCAAAGGCTAGTCTACTACTCTTCTCTTCCCAAAACCTAGAATCTACTTCAAAAGGGGCAAAGTCATAAACACCTCAGGATACCATGACTTTGAAAGTCTATGATGAGGAATTAAAAATTGATGTTTGAAACACCATGAAGTATAAGGATGATGTGGGCACTAGTCATACGATATAGGTGATAGATCAAGTGATTGCTTATGAGAGTCCTCTAAATACACTATAGTTACCATTGGAAAGAGTGTTAAGTTTGTCTGTTTTTGAAGAAGATCATGAAGTTGACAACAAAAAGGCGAAAGTGCTAGCCATGTTGGAAGCACAACCTCAGTGGAAAGGATCTCGACCACACCGATGGAAAGATCTTAGGAAACCTTAGTTGTTAGAAGAGAGTAAAGATACAAAAAAGAGAACAAAGCTAAAACGACTATCGAAGAACCTCAAATATGTCTTCCTCGACACTGAAGAAAATGCCCATCCATTATAAATTCAAACCTCAAGAGTGTCTGTTGCACCCTAAAATTTGACCAACCGGGTCCCGTATCTGGCCCTATGTTTCGATGCATGACCGCATTCGCATCCGCATATCGCATACAGTGCATTTTTTCAGTTGTTTTGATTTTATCGGGATCACAGCCCTCTCCTCGCATTTCAGGTGTTTTTTAATCAGTTTAGATAGGTAGAATCGTATTTTTGGGAAATTGTGCTCTTCCCGATGTTTTCAGCTCGCGCTGTTGTTTTTTGGGGATATTTCGGTGTCCGTTTATTTTTTACCGATTATTCCGGTGCGCTCTCGCGGTTTTATTTGTTGATTTGTACTGTTTATGTTCCCTCTGGAATTATTGTGAATTTTCCGGATATTATTAGGCTTTTAATAGAGTTTTTAATCGTTTTAGAATAATGTTTAGAGATTAATATTTGTTTTTAATAGGTTGTTAGATATTAATTTCTTTTAGATAGAATAGTTTTTAATAGAATATTAATAGAATTTCCCTTTTTAGATTTTTTATATAGATTTTCTTTAAATGGCATTTAATAGAATATTAGATTTTATTTTTTTATAGAAATTAAATAGATTTTCTGAAATTAAATAGTTTTAACAGTTTTTAGAAATAGTTTTAATAGAGATTAACAGTTTTTTTTTCTATTAGTTAGAATATTAATTGTCTAGGGTTAATTGTTTTGTTTAATCTAGGTTAATCGATTAGATTTTATTAGTTAAGTAGTTAATTAGGATCAGTTAGTTTTTCAAGTATTAATCTGCTTTAATCCATATTAGTCCGCTAATCCCTTTTTTCAATTAATCCAGCAGTTAATCCATGTAATTGGGTCTGATTAATCTCATTTCAATTCATTTCGTTGGGCCCAGAGTTTGATTGGAGGCCCAGAAAGTCAGAGTCCAGCATTGCATGTTCATATATAACTGATCACCACGTGTAAACCACTAGAGGGGCCACATCACATTTTCCACCTTCACTCACATCACGCCACATCACCCTTTCCCTTCTCTCTCTCCTACAACACGTGGCCAGCATGCATGCTCCCTCACAGCCAAGTGTCCTCACCGGAACTTCACCGGTTGCATGGCCGGCGGCCATGCAACCACCGCATCTGACTCCTTCCGGCTACCGTTAACCAACTCCGGTAACCCCTAACCAACCTCCAACTGTCTCCGACCGCCGCCCCCCGCCGTAAACTTCTCCGGAAACCATTTTGTTTCCCAGAATCCATCGAATCTTCATCTTTCTCCTCTAATCTTCATCTTCGTCCTCTAACATTCATCTTTCTCCGATCATCAACGATCATCAAGACTTCTCCAGAAACGCTTAAGAGTTCATCAGATCGCCAGATTCCAGAATCATCCTCAGTTCATCATCGAGATCCTTCTGAGATTCGCCAAGAAACGCGTCTTCTCTTCATCAACGATCTTCATGTGAACTTCACCGCTCGTCCACCATCAAGATCATCATAGATCTAGACTCTCCAGAAAGTGCGAAGATCTTCATCGTTCTTCAGGAACATTCAGATCCGCATCATCAACATCATCAAACAACGAAGCTTCGCACGCCAATCAATCTCCATCTCGTCCTCAAATCTCCAGCAACGTCAAACTTCATACAACCTTCAACGATCTTCAAGAAATATTCGTCCTCGTCTGTTCAGATTCGACAACGCTCGATAGAACTTCAAGAACATCCTCACAACAACACAGTCCATCATCGTCCTCGTTCTTCCTCACGAACACAGCAACGTCAACAAATCTCCAGATCCATCAACGAGCTTCACGGATCTTCAACATGCGACTCCAGAAAGCTTCATCACCGAGCACAATAGATCTTCAATCTTCTGCTAACGGCCATCGATCCACCATAACTTCAAGTTTTGTTTGCAGTTAATATTTGAAGGAAAAAAAGGTTGAAACGAGAAGGAAAGAATTTCGTTGAAGAAGATTGTGGGAAGAATTTGGGAGAACAAGATAGAGATCGAGAGAGAGAGAGAGTCTGAAGGCTGAGAGAGACGGCGCTAGGTGGGGATGAATAGTAAAGGGTGAAAAGAAAAAAAATTAGGGTTTTGTGTCTTCTGAATGAAGGTTGGACCGGGTTTGGGGCTTTGGGCCTTTGGTTTTTTTTTCTGGCAACACCCCTCCCCAGTTTTTTTGGTTGTTTATTTTTTCTGGGCTGGGCCCAATGCAATTGCTGGCAGTGCACCCCCCGTTTCACTATTACACGCCCCCTCCGTTTTTTTTTGCAGCAACAGCTGTTGGGCTTAGCCCAGTTCCTTTTGTTTTTTTACTGCTGCACATCCCCCTGTAACAGACTGTACCCCCTCCCCATTGTATTTCTTTTATTATTTTCTTTTGTAATATTTTCTTAGTTTTTAGATAAAATGAAATGAGAAAAAGAGAAGAGAGAAAATACATGAAAAAATGTTGAAAAGAATAAAGAAGAGAAAATAGTGAAAAAGAATATTGAAAAAATATTTTGAAAAAGAAATATGAAAAGAAATGAGAAAAAGAATATTGAAAAAGGAAGGAAAAAGAATAGAAGAAAAAATAGTAAAAAAAAAAAGAATATAAAAATATTACTTTGTAGATTCAATATTTTTAGGATAGATATTTTCTTCATAGGAGTTTATTTTACCTTTTTAGAGGTAGTTTAGAAGTCCACTTGTTAGGGGACTATTTTCTGTTGATTTTTTCCATGATAGATGGATAGGATAGTATTTTCTAGGAGTTTATCTTTCCGTATTCAATCATTGTAACCATTTTCAGAATATTAATAAAACGAGATTTGAGTTGTGGTCTCGAAAGTAGCCGAACTACAGCTGCTCTAATTTCTCGTACCAGACGAGAATATGTAGGCATAGGATTCGATATCTTAGCGAGCACACTAACAACTAACCTTTTGTTCTCTCGCTGCTGTGCGATCGAGACTTTCCTACTGACGACTGATGTTATCCTTTTCTCTTGCCCGAGGGCATTTGAGACCAGACCGTAGTTATAAATTCCCATAGGTTCCCGTACCTATCAAAACCAGTTTAATATCTCACTTTCTGTGTGAGAACACCCTGCTTAGCCGTAGTTAGCCTGAACTACGAAAGCTCTGATCTTCCATGCTGTGTGGAAGTACGTAGGCACAAGACGCGAAGTCTTGGCGAGCCAATTCCCTGTAGTTTCCCGAACTACGTTGACTCTGACTTTCTCTCTTGAGAATACGTAGGCGTAGAGCGCGACGCTCTATCGAGTCAATTCCCTTACGTTTAGATTTAGCAGCCTTAGATAGATTGTTTTTGCATCCTTTAGACAACCAAGCAAGCGTGGATCCCGTCGAGTACGACGGACGTGAGGGGTGCTAATACCTTCCCCTTGCGTAAACGACTCCCGAACCCAGGTTTGGTTGCGATGACCATACCTTTCCCGTTTTTTGCGAGGTTTACTTCGAGCGTTTCCTTTCCCTCCGTTGGGATAAATAACGCACGGTGGCGACTCTTCTGTCAGCCGGCGCCGATTTTCGCAGTAGCGACAGCTGGCGTCTATACTGGGGACTCCAACGGTTCCCTACGCCTTAGGTTTTTTTCCTAGCTGTTTGGGGTTATCCCCAGCAGCTGGCGACTCTGCTGGGGAATGCGATAGTCCCTATGCATGTGGGATCCAACGTCCCCTAGGAGAGTCAATCCTAGCGCTTGTTTGCTTGTCTTTTGGGTGTTTATTTTTTCATTGCTATTATCTGTTGCTGTTGTGCTGGGGAGGGTGATACTTTGAGTGATGGCCGGACCTGGTCTGCTTGAGTATGCATTTAGACGTAGTTGTGGAGATTAGTGGGCGAACCTGTTTGTTGAGCAGACACAAGTTCCCCACGAAATTCACGCTCAGACAAGGTTCTCTCCGAGGTGCTTCTTTCCGATCCTGAGGATCTGAGGGGAGTCCAGACGTGAGGATTGTCGACTCTGGGGACCGATCAATTGGAAGTCAGCTAAGTGAGGCCTCTTCATGAGATGATGGTGCCACTCCTTCTGGGAATCGTATCATTGCTTATGAAAGTCTGTGACGCTGATGACCGCATAGGATGTCGTACCTTGTCAGATTAGGTCCATACCTGTGAGTGGGAGGGTTTTTGCAGGAAACTTAACCTCCAGACGACCCGGTTTTTTTTGGTTTTTGCTTCAGAGTGATTATCTCCGTCAGCAGTACAACAGTATTTAGAGCGTGTTGTGGGGGCTGTGATCCCGTGTTTGCTGCATTGCATTGCATTTGCATAAGCATCTTTGCATCATATTGCATAGCATTTCTCTAGTTGGCCAGAGCTCTTATCCAACCTTTGTTTTGATTCAGAGGGTGATTCTCGGGGATTGTTCGAGGCAAGTGTGGATTGTTAGAAGACGACCAAGGGGTTGGAACAGACTTGAGCAGATTTGAGAATCAAGCAGTGCCTTCAGTTGAAAGTTGCCGATAGTCATGTCAGGAAACGACTTCCAGATTGCTGATGCCTTGTCAGGCTTTATTATGACGACCAATCCTTTGTATGATTCCACGTCTGACGAAGGCTTTCCGCAAGTGAATAACCTTACTGCAGCTCAACTTGTGCAGACTTCTGTTAGAGGCCAAAATCTGCACCAACAGTTTGTCATCCCAAGTGAACGTTCTTCTTCTGATGCCGCGAATTATCAGAATGTTATTCCTGCTGGTTTGATCTCCCGAAGAGAAGTTCCGATAGTGAGGACTAATAATCCATTAGCTCTTGTGCAAGCTAAGAGGTTGCACGCATTGGAGGAACAAGTCAAAGCCCTGGAAGTTAAGAACGATGTTTGTGAGGGAAAACTGTCTCACAACATACGTTCTCAAGTTTCGATGATGACAAAGTACAACCTCGGATGAATCGGAGTCGTCATGCATACTTACGATGATGACAAAGTACAACCTCAGATGAATCAGAATCGTCATGCATACTTACGATGATGACAAAGTACAACCTCGGATGAATCGGAGTCGTCATGCATACTTACGATGATGACAAAGTACAACCTCAGATGAATCAGAATCGTCATGCAATACTTAACATATTACATCCTTCCTATATCCTTTTAAATCATCATATTTCATTGGCAATATATGTGACTAATGTTTGGTCGTGACAAGATGCACGAAACAACAAACATATCAATTTTTGCAGGTTTTGTAGCTATGAGTCAACCATACCACTCAGCGCATGAAGCTGTGTATTCCCCACGGGTCAGCGCATGGAACCATGCGTCGACCGTTAACTTGGCGCATGCAGGTTTAAGAATCAGACGGCTCAGCGCATGAAGATCATGCGTCGACCGCTGACTCGACGCATGATAGTTTGAGTGTCACACGGCTCAGCGCACGCCGACCCTATGGTCGACCGTTCGCGCGCAGAAACAGAAATTCTGCTTTGTTTCATTGATCTGTCAACTGTCTGTTTTGTATTTCTATAAATAGCTGTCTTTTCAATTTTAACAACTAACATTTTTTTTTACAACATTTTTTAACAACATTTTTGAAAGCATTGTGAGAAAGTGTTCAGGTCAAGAAACGTGAAAGAGGTGCATCAGTGTTCTTCATCTTCATCGTTCAATCAACTCACAAATCCTCAAATTACAGATAATCAATTTTTTGCTGCGGTTTGTGGTTTGCTCGACGGTGATAAGGTTCGAACGCGTGATTGAAGATCCGGTTCGAGTGGAAGCTGGTGCAGGTGTTTCTTGGGAGAAAACCTTGAGGTTTTACCTATCAAGACTACAGGTTTTGAAGGCTTTTGTTACGGAATCGTCGGTTCAACAATCAAGCGAGTGCGAAGGTGATTGATTAGCGGAAGGTTGATCAATCTAGTAGCTAGGGCGTTGAAAGGTTGAAGACGTTCCGGGTTCATTTTGGGTGTGTCTAAGATCAGCCGTGCCGAAGGTTTGATCAACGGAAGAGTTGTCAATAAGGTGGCTGCAATCGGAGGTCATTCACATCAAATTGGAGGACTTGATTCATCTTGAATCAAGGGGCAAGAAGTGATAGAAATTATCAGCATCATTGAGATTGTTTGTATCAATTGTCTATCGATTCTTGTGTATAACTATTCTACCAAACAGGTGATATCTATTCAATACATATCTCAATTCTCTTTGTAGAATTGAGGGCAGACGTACCCCAACGCGAGGACGACTGGGGGAACTGCCTCATCAAATCTTGTGTTCCTTTATTTTCTGCATTTTCAATTACAGCTTAAAAATTAAGTGATTCTAGAATAAGTGATTTTGTCAAATTGTAGTATTGATTGAGTGAGTTGGTGAAACACTGTTTTTTAACTACTAAGTACAATAGAAATACTGTACTAAGGCTTTTTCAATCACTCATTCAACACAAATATCATTTAAGGTATTTGTGCACACCAACTGTTCGACAAAAGTGCTGAACTAAAATTGCCTTAATTTTGCTGCTAGTTTTGTGCACACCAACTGTTCGACAAAAGTGCTGAACTAAAATTGCCTTAATTTTGCTGCTAGTTTTGGTGTAATTTTTTATCATTGGAATAAGGAAATAGTACGAGTGAATCACATCTGAGTTTTGCATAAAAGTGTGTAGTGATTTACTATCCGTTATCGTCTTAAATTCATCTGCTTGACGCATATCCGGCTCTCCAATAGTGGTTCGTTTTAGACTATATTTTCCAAGGCCGCTTCCGCATTTGAAAACAATTTTGAAAACCAATTTTATTGGTAGCGCCACTCAAATTTTTTAAAAGGGATCTATTCAACCCCCCCTTCTAGATCCGTGCCTTAGTCTAACAAGTGGTATCAAGAGCTCCGGTTGTCCGGTGCTTCAAATACAACATTGATAGAATAATGGCAAACGAACCAAAAGGGGCGTACAATAGAGCTCCCGTTTTTAACGGTGAAAATTATAGCTATTGGAAAGACTGTATGCGGGTGCACATTAATTCCATAGATAGAAAGATATGGAACGTTATTCTCAATGGTCCGATTGAAATAACCATGACAAATGAGAATAACGAAGTTGTGCCAAAGCCCGAAGCACAATGGACCGACGACGATGAGCGAAAGTATAATTACGATTGGAAAGCTAAGAACATTCTAATCTCCTCATTAGGTGTAGATGAATACTACCGTGTATCCCATTGCCCTACGGCTAAGACTATGTGGGATGCACTACAAATTGCCCATGAGGGGACAAACGATGTTAAGTTGGCTCGAATCAACACTCTTATACAAGAGTTTGATCTTTTTTTCATGGAGCAAGGGGAAACCATTGCTGACATGCAAAAGAGATTTACTCATCTCATAAACAGATTACATTCACTAGGAAGACCTATTTCCAATGATCTTGCTACTAATAAAGTTTTGAGATGTCTTAGCAGGGAATGGCAGCCGAAAGTGACCGCCATCAAAGAGGCAAATGATCTTACGGTATTAGACCTGACTACATTGTTTGGCAAACTACAAGAGCATGAACAGGTACTCTTGAGTCTTGACCAACATGAAAGGAAAGAAAAGAAGGACAAAGTAAAGATGAGTGAAAAGAAGTCAATAGCTCTTAAGGCTTCTTCCTCGAAGTCTAAAGCAAAAGAGCAAAGTGATTATTCTTCAAGCGACGACGAAGAAGAAGACATAAATGAGGACATGGGGCTGTTCGTTAAACGGTATAACCGGTACGTGAGAAAGAACGGCATCCAACATTCGGAGAAGAACCTGGTAAATTTCCGAAGGCAATCAAGGTTCTCCAAAGATGACAATCAGAAAGGCAAAAAGACTAGAGGAACGTGCTATAAATGTGGAAAGCCCGGTCACTACAAACCGGACTGTCCAATGAACAACAAGGGAAAAGAAAAGGATCAATCGAAGTCACATAAGAGAGCATCAAAGCCTAGGAGGGCGTACATCGCATGGGAAAGCGACAGTGATTCTTCCTCCTCTAATGAAAGCTCTAGTGATGAAGAAGAGTCCGTGAATCTATGTCTCTCCGCAAATCAGAAAAAGAAAAAGAAACAGGTGAAATGTGTCGAGTCCACCGAGAGAAGATGGATTCTTGATAGAGGGTGCTCAAGGCACATGTCTGGAGACATATCCTTATTCATAGACTTCGTGGCTAAGAAGAAAGGGTATGTAACATACGGTGATAACAACCGCGGAGCGATACTAGGTAAAGGTAGTATAGGTAATCCCTCCTCTACTACAATTTCCGATGTGTTGCTTGTCGAAAACCTTAAACATAATCTCCTTAGCATTAGCCAATTATGCGACAAAGGTTACAATGTTTCCTTTTCAAAAGATTGCTGCAAAATTGTGCATGAAAGTGATAAGAAGAATGTGTTTATTGGTTTTAGAGTAAACAATGTGTATATGCTTGACTTGAATGTGGTATCCCCAACAAGCGATCAATGTCTCATATCTATGAGTGAAGACTCATGGCTATGGCATAGGCGCTTAGCGCATGTCAACTTTGACTTACTCAATAAGATTGTCTCAAAAGATCTAGTACTAGGACTTCCCAAAATTAAGTTCACCAAGGATCACCTTTGTGATGCTTGTCAAAAAGGAAAACAAACGAGGATCTCCTTTAAATCCAAAAAGATTATTTCAACAACGAGACCTCTTGAACTACTTCATATGGACTTGTTTGGGCCGTCTAGGATCAAAAGTCTAGGAGGAAACTATTACGGATTCGTAATAGTGGACGACTTTTCTAGGTTCTGTTGGACCATCTTCTTAGTGAGTAAAAGTGACACGTTTGCCGCTTTTGAGAGATTTGCCAAGCTCTCCCAAAATAAGTTAAATACAAACATTGTGTCAATAAGAAGTGACCACGGAGGTGAATTTGAAAATCATTTATTTGAAGAATATTGCGGTAACCATGGCATCGATCATAACTTCTCGGCTCCACGAACTCCTCAACAAAATGGGGTTGTGGAGCGTAAAAACAGAATTTTAGAAGAATTGGGAAGAACAATGATTAATGATAGTGGTTTACCAAAATACTTTTGGGCCGACGCCATTAGTACGGCATGTTATGTTTTGAATAGGGTACTCATCCGCCCCATTCTAAACAAAACTCCGTATGAACTTTTAAAAGGGCGAAAGCCTAATGTTTCTCACCTTCATGTTTTTGGATGCAAGTGCTTTGTATTAAACAATGGAAAGGAAAACTTGGGCAAGTTTGATTCAAAAGCCGATGAAGGCATTTTTCTAGGGTACTCGCAATCAAGTAAAGCATATAGGATTTATAATAAAAGATTACTAGCTGTTGAAGAGTCTGTGCACGTTACGTTTGATGAGTCCTATCCGAGAAATGTCGGAAAGGATAGTGTTGTTCATGGTGCAGGTACATCCACAGAAGACATACTCAAAGGTGGCGAAACGGGGATTGATCAACCCGATAGAGTCAAAATTGAGGAGGATAAGGATGCACACCATGAGGTAACTGAGGAAGCTCATCCGCCTACAAACGATGATCTCCCTCAAGCTTGGAAGTCGTGTAAAGATCATCCAATTGACAATATTCTCGGAGACATCACAAAGGGAGTCACCACTCGATCTAAGCTAAGTAACTTTTGTTATCACTTCGCTTTCGTTTCACAAATAGAGCCTAAAAACCCCAAAGAGGCCCTACTCGATGAGCACTGGTTTTTATCGATGCAAGAGGAACTAAATCAGTTTAAAAGAAACGAGGTATGGGACCTTGTCCCTCCTCCGCGAGGCCATCGAGTAATCGGCACCCGATGGGTGTTTAGGAACAAGTTGGACGAAAACGGGGTAATAACCCGTAATAAAGCGAGATTGGTCGCTCAAGGGTATAACCAAGAGGAAGGCATCGACTATGAGGAAACTTATGCGCCGGTTGCCCGACTCGAGGCTATACGCCTTTTACTCGCCTTTGCATGTGCAAAGGATTTTAAGTTATTTCAAATGGATGTTAAAAGTGCGTTCCTTAACGGTCACATAAATGAAGAAGTATATGTGTCTCAACCTCCCGGTTTTGAATCTCATGAATACCCTGAACATGTTTACAAGTTAAAAAGAGCTTTATATGGTCTCAAACAAGCTCCTAGAGCTTGGTATGAGCGACTAAGTAAGTTTTTACTTAATCAGGGGTACTCACGAGGAAAGGTTGACACTACACTCTTCATTAAACGTCAAGGAAAGCACTTGATTTTGGTGCAAATCTATGTTGACGATATTATATTTGGATCCACTAACATGAATCTCGTGAGAGAGTTTTCTGACCTCATGCAGGGCGAATTCGAGATGAGTATGATGGGGGAGCTCACATACTTCCTCGGCCTGCAAATTAAACAACTCCAAGAAGGGACATTCGTGAGCCAAACAAAATATTGTTTGGACTTGATCAAGAGATTTGACATGGCAAAATCCAAGGCCATAGACACCCCAATGCCTACATGCGTAAATTTGGATAAAGATGAAAATGGCAAGGACGTAGAGGTAAAACGATATAGAGGTATGATTGGTTCACTTCTCTATCTTACTGCGTCACGTCCTGATATTATGTTTAGTGTGTGCATGTGTGCACGATACCAATCATGTCCCAAAGAATCCCACCTAAAAGCTGTTAAACGAATTCTTCGATACCTGTCAGGTACCCCGAAGTATGGATTGTGGTATTCTAAGGGTAGTGATTGCTCGTTGGTAGGTTACTCCGATTCCGACTTTGCCGGGTGCAAATCGGATAGGAAAAGCACTAGTGGTACATGTCATTTGTTTTCAAACTCCTTGGTTAGTTGGCATAGCAAGAAACAAGTTTCAGTTGCTTTATCAACGGCCGAGGCGGAATACGTTGCCGCGGGTAGTTGTTGTGCTCAAATTCTGTGGATTAAGCAACAACTACTAGATTTCAATCTTAAACTTGAACGTATTCCTATCCTATGTGACAACACTAGCGCTATTAACCTTACCAAAAATCCCGTATTACACTCTCGCACTAAACATATAGAAATTCGACACCATTTTCTTAGGGACCATGTTGAGAAAGGTGATGTTGTATTTGAACACGTTGACACTAAAAACCAACTAGCGGACATTTTCACAAAGCCGCTAGCAACGGAACCTTTCTTTCATATCCGCCGAGAACTTGGCATCCTCGACATTTCGGAACGGGAATAATATTTGCTGATGTTATCTTATTTCATTCAAATAATCATGCTTTTGTACTTCTAACAAATTGACGTTTTTGCAAGTACAAGTATGTTGTTTATCAAGCTACTCCGGCATTAAGGTGATATTGTTCCATTTCTCTCTCTATCTCTCTCTAATAACTCTCATGATCAACAATTGTATCGTTTGACCTATGTTGCATATGTATGAAATTTTTTTTGTATGATAAACTGTTTGGATGCAAATTGTTTTGTGGCATTTTAGGTAGGCATCAAATATGGCTTGATACGTGACATTAAGTGCAAATCTACATTTGTGCATCCGAACTGAGCTACACACCAAATCTGAACAGTTCAACTCTTTTTCAACAAGAATGAATGAAAGATTTGCAGCTTTCACAACTGCCCATGGATACCAAGAAACAGTCGTCTCTCGCAGCATCAATCGCCTGAATCAAGCAGTGGATTACCTCACTGATATGGCTGATCCATATCGTTATCCGTCTTCCTTTGATATGGGCAAGGGACAAGGATATTAGTCATTTGTTTTTGCATTTGCTCATTCTCCCTGTTGTTTTTGTTATCATGTTCTGTTTTATCTCTCCTAAGTGCACACTAATGTTTGTTTTACAGTCTTGATTCCTATAAAATGTTATGACTTATGTGTCCTTAATCTGGTTTAATCTATTTTCGATATTTTGCTCATTGTCAATATTTTGTGTGGATATTGGTATATGATTACTTATAACCTGTTGAGTATTTTGTTAATTGTTAATATGCCAAAACTTTACCTTTCTCCATCTCTTTTTGATGTTGTCAAAGGGGGAGAAAAGACAAGTAGATTGTAGACCACAACAGCTATGACTGTAAAAGAAAGGGGGAGCTTACTACTATGTTAAAGATATCGCATGTTGTGTTACAACAGCTATGACTGTAAAAGAAAGGGGGAGCTTACTACTATGTTAAAGATATCGCATGTTGTGTTCACCAAGCTTCGCACAGGTTTGTCATCATCAAAAAGGGGGAGAATGTGAGGGAAAACTGTCTCACAACATACGTTCTCAAGTTTCGATGATGACAAAGTACAACCTCGGATGAATCGGAGTCGTCATGCATACTTACGATGATGACAAAGTACAACCTCAGATGAATCAGAATCGTCATGCATACTTACGATGATGACAAAGTACAACCTCGGATGAATCGGAGTCGTCATGCATACTTACGATGATGACAAAGTACAACCTCAGATGAATCAGAATCGTCATGCAATACTTAACATATTACATCCTTCCTATATCCTTTTAAATCATCATATTTCATTGGCAATATATGTGACTAATGTTTGGTCGTGACAAGATGCACGAAACAACAAACATATCAATTTTTGCAGGTTTTGTAGCTATGAGTCAACCATACCACTCAGCGCATGAAGCTGTGTATTCCCCACGGGTCAGCGCATGGAACCATGCGTCGACCGTTAACTTGGCGCATGCAGGTTTAAGAATCAGACGGCTCAGCGCATGAAGATCATGCGTCGACCGCTGACTCGACGCATGATAGTTTGAGTGTCACACGGCTCAGCGCACGCCGACCCTATGGTCGACCGTTCGCGCGCAGAAACAGAAATTCTGCTTTGTTTCATTGATCTGTCAACTGTCTGTTTTGTATTTCTATAAATAGCTGTCTTTTCAATTTTAACAACTAACATTTTTTTTTACAACATTTTTTAACAACATTTTTGAAAGCATTGTGAGAAAGTGTTCAGGTCAAGAAACGTGAAAGAGGTGCATCAGTGTTCTTCATCTTCATCGTTCAATCAACTCACAAATCCTCAAATTACAGATAATCAATTTTTTGCTGCGGTTTGTGGTTTGCTCGACGGTGATAAGGTTCGAACGCGTGATTGAAGATCCGGTTCGAGTGGAAGCTGGTGCAGGTGTTTCTTGGGAGAAAACCTTGAGGTTTTACCTATCAAGACTACAGGTTTTGAAGGCTTTTGTTACGGAATCGTCGGTTCAACAATCAAGCGAGTGCGAAGGTGATTGATTAGCGGAAGGTTGATCAATCTAGTAGCTAGGGCGTTGAAAGGTTGAAGACGTTCTGGGTTCATTTTGGGTGTGTCTAAGATCAGCCGTGCCGAAGGTTTGATCAACGGAAGAGTTGTCAATAAGGTGGCTGCAATCGGAGGTCATTCACATCAAATTGGAGGACTTGATTCATCTTGAATCAAGGGGCAAGAAGTGATAGAAATTATCAGCATCATTGAGATTGTTTGTATCAATTGTCTATCGATTCTTGTGTATAACTATTCTACCAAACAGGTGATATCTATTCAATACATATCTCAATTCTCTTTGTAGAATTGAGGGCAGACGTACCCCAACGCGAGGACGACTGGGGGAACTGCCTCATCAAATCTTGTGTTCCTTTATTTTCTGCATTTTCAATTACAGCTTAAAAATTAAGTGATTCTAGAATAAGTGATTTTGTCAAATTGTAGTATTGATTGAGTGAGTTGGTGAAACACTGTTTTTTAACTACTAAGTACAATAGAAATACTGTACTAAGGCTTTTTCAATCACTCATTCAACACAAATATCATTTAAGGTATTTGTGCACACCAACTGTTCGACAAAAGTGCTGAACTAAAATTGCCTTAATTTTGCTGCTAGTTTTGTGCACACCAACTGTTCGACAAAAGTGCTGAACTAAAATTGCCTTAATTTTGCTGCTAGTTTTGGTGTAATTTTTTATCATTGGAATAAGGAAATAGTACGAGTGAATCACATCTGAGTTTTGCATAAAAGTGTGTAGTGATTTACTATCCGTTATCGTCTTAAATTCATCTGCTTGACGCATATCCGGCTCTCCAATAGTGGTTCGTTTTAGACTATATTTTCCAAGGCCGCTTCCGCATTTGAAAACAATTTTGAAAACCAATTTTATTGGTAGCGCCACTCAAATTTTTTAAAAGGGATCTATTCAACCCCCCCTTCTAGATCCGTGCCTTAGTCTAACAATGTTGGTCTCAATGCTTCAGATATGTGCTTGGTTTCTGACCTAGTGTTACCTCCTAAATTCAGAGCGCCGAAGTTTGAAAAGTACAAAGGAGATAGTTGCCCGAGGCTACATTTGGTGATGTTCTGCAGAAAGATGACTTCGTTTGTGCAAAACGACAAGTTGATGATTTACTGTTTTCAGGACAGTTTGATTGGGGCATTTCTACGCTGGTATATGCAGTTAGAGAAGGATCAGATTCGATCATGGGTGGATTTAGCCAGAGCTTTCCTGAAGCGGTATGATTACAATATGGACATAGCTCCCATTCGCATGGAGTTGCAATCTTTGTCTATGGGGATCAATGAACCTTTCAAAAAGTATGCTCGGAGATGGAGGGATTTTGCTGCCATAGTGGAACCACCGATCCCTGACCGAGATTTAGCAGGCATGTTCGTAGACTCCTTGCAAAGCCCGTACTTTGAGAGATTGCTTGGAGTTTCGCTGAACTTCTCCGAATTAGTGGGAGTTGGAGAACATATTGAGAATGCTATAAAGATTGGAAAAATTCAGGTTGTCTCAAGCGGTCGGGCTAGTGAAACTGAATCTCTTTATGACTATCAGAATGAAGAGGGAGTTGTGATCAATGCCATCATGCCAGATGTTGGGTACCCTCGAGATGAGTTGGTGAAATTTATTGGTTCTTCATCTTCTCAGAGATCAGTATCTTCTATGCCTTGTTATGCTGGACAGACCACTGTGCCTAGGGAACCATATCAGGAATCTTATGTCGCTTCCCTTGCAAATCAGCGAACTCGTGGCCAAGGTTATCAGAATCAGCATCAGATTCAGAATCGACCTCGTAACAACTTGGAACGAAGGAATGCTCCTTCTCATCCAGTTCCTGTGTCGTACAGTCAGCTTTTGCCACAGTTGGTTCAGAGTTCTTTGGTGGAGCCGAAAGCTCTTAAGCCAGTGCCAGAACCTTACCCTCCTGGGTACAATCCCCAAGTTCAGTGTGGTTACCATGGTGGCTCACCGGGGCATTCAACTGAAGATTGTAAAGCGTTTCAGGCGAAGGTACAACAGTTGATAGACCAAGATTGCATTTCCTTTCAAGAAGGACTTCTGTTTGTTCATACCAACCGCTCAGCTGTCTAAGCTCGTAGACTCGGAAAGTATTCCCCAGCAAAAGCCAGTGGTCCAGACAGGCAGGCGCCCTCAGCATTGGCAACCCTCAGACTTTATATCATTTGCATTTGTAGTTTCTTTTCTGTTAGTTACTACCTGCTTTTAAACATTGTATGTTTCGAATGGTGATATTAATAAAGTGACTATGCATTTTTCTGAATTAATCATGTCGCTGTCGCTCATTTACTGCATTGAACTGACACTTGCATTTTATTCACTCCACTTTATCACTGTGATGAGCAAAGACTGGAGGGAGGATGACGAAACTAAACTCATAACCGATGATCGTATGCTTTCAGATAAAACCTTACCGATGACGTACAAGGCATTGTTTCAAATCCCCCAAACACTGGAGATATAAGGAGTTAGTCCCTTGTTAACCACTTCGAGCCAGGAAGTAGATGTTTTTTCGGACTTTTTAAACCCTCGCATCTTAACCCGGGGCAGGGTAGTTGTCAGTTAGCTTGACCGAGCATTCAAATCCTACAGAGGAATGTTTCCATTCGAGGACCAACAACAGTTTATACCTCTCAAGAGGTCGTACCTCGTCAACCACAGTGGTTAAACCTCACCAATCAGGAGTGAGACAGTTACAATCCTTTCGGAGCAATCAAGACAACCAGTGTCACACGACTTTGTTCCAAAAGAAAGAAAAAGAAAGCCCGCTAAGTAAAAAGAAAGAAAAGCTGGAAAGCTAATACTTAGGCAAAAATCAGGGCATCCCGCTGGACTTCAAAAAGAAAACGAGAAAATTGAAAAGAACTCAAAAGGAGTCAGTCCAGGCAAAAATTAGGGAATCGAAAGAATGAAAAAGAAGGGATACCAATAGAAAAACCCAGTGAAGGACAAAGTCGTGTATACAGACACCGAAAACGAAGAAGGAGTAACTGCCACTCCGAAATTCTTGTGAGTTCCTTAATTGTGGTTCTTACCATTCAACATACCTCTCGAAGAGGCGAGCGCTTGTGCCAGGTTAACTGAACTTTAGGATCGGAGATCATCACGTAGAAGGGGTGGGTACAAATCAAAATTTGAGCCAAATATCCTTTGTTTCACGAACCGTGAACCCGACCACGATACAACCCTTAAAAGACCTAATTGAGGTAGGGTTTATTCTGAAAGCGCATTACGATAAGGTTGAGTAACCTGACTCCTTCACGACTTGCTAGTCACATCCTTGTTGTATTTTTCACTGACCACGTAAGCACTACGTTTGAACTTTGGTTCATTCGTCACTCACAATCATGACATATAAATGAGTGACAGCACAAATTTTTCAAAATCTGCATAAACATTGCATTAAGATTACCATTCGTGAATAGACAATTTAAATTGCAGGTTAGTAGTTGGCATGAAAGAAATTCCAACAGGGAATAATCGAGCAGGACTGAGTAATTCAGCAGTCTGAGCCAGGATGGTGTATGTTGTGAAACCCAGTGAATCAGGGGCATTGACTTCCAGTGAGTCCGGAATCAGTTAGTCTGAGGACAAGTCCTGAAGCTTCAGTTGATCAGGGGCAGTTTGCTTGAGAAGCAGTTGATCAGAAGTGAATGTTCTCGAGAGCCAATCAGGGGCAATTATACAGAACGTGGAGATTTGAAAGCAGATACTTCAGGTGGATAATCAGATCGGGTTAAGTCGCTAGAACGCTCATTCAGGGGCAAGTCACCGCAGAGGATGTTAAAACCAACTGGGTTGATAGGGGTTTAATGGAGATTGAATCCTTTTGTCGTATAGATACCGGGGCAAGTAATCTCGAGGTCGTCTCGTAGCGAGCTGTTCAGAGCAATATTCCCAAGAGTTAGATTGGGGCAAGTTGAATTGTACTGGGGCAAGTTGTTCAAGCAAGTCTGTTTATCCCCAGCCGGAGTTGAGTATCGGGGAATCATGTCATTACTCTTATCAAAAACCTTAACATTCCAAAAAAAGGCATTGCTGCCGTTGGATCGTTATCCTACAGTTTAAACCTGTTACGTGTCAGTAACCAGTCGTTTCCAAAGTCCAGTTCTCGTCTGGCCCACCCTTCTGTAAACATCAGTTCCCGTCTGGTGTAGTTTATTGTAAGAATCAGTTCCCGTCTGGTGTAGTTTATTGTAAGCATCAGTTCCCGTCTGGTGTAGTTTATTGTAAGCATCAGTTCCCGTCTGGTGTAGTTTATTGTAACCAGTTCTCGTCGGGTCACCGTTTCTTCAAGTGTTGTATCAGTTCTCGTCTGGTACATGTCATCGCGTAATTAGTTCTCGTATGGTCACTGTTTTCCTAACCTATGTGTTATATCGGTTCTCGTCTGGTGTATGTCAGCTTTCAGCCAGTTCTCGTCTGGTTGTCTATGCCTTAGTCTGTTATCCAGTCAGCCCCGTCTGATGTCCAAACCAAATCAATTTTCGTTCAATTTTCCTAATCTATTTTCCTATCAGTTCTCGCCTGGTAGTATACCTCTGAATGCTAGTTCTCGTCTAGTATTTTCCATATCTTCCGTTTTGTACATAGTCCATGTTCATCCTAAACCAGTAAAAACAAAAACCTAAAGGTATCTGACACAGTAATTCCCAATGACTCGCATGTTGTCATGTTCCCCGATACGAAGCTCGACAGATACCAGTGCTCCGATTAATGTTTGAATTCCTTGTGGATGTTGTTAAATCATAATTGCTCCTCTTCAGCAGATGAAAGTTGCGTATTATCCCCGGAAGAGTTGAGATTGTATTTTATCCCGCATCAGAATAGGATCAGGAGTATCCCCCAGCAGATTAAGATTGATATCCTTGATAGTAGGGGCATTTCCAGCAGTGTGCTGCACGCAATCAACCCCAGTTTGGGTCAATCCCTACAGAGCACAATCAGTTGCCAATGGTTTGAAGAGAGCATCCCCAAGCAGGGTTGTTTTTTCCTTTCTCCCCAAGCAGGATCGCCTTTCCATTTCTCCAGCAGGACGGTTATCCCCAGCGGATTGGGTTTCCCTTTTCCAGCATTTATGTTGCTGAGATGATTCTGTGATATCAGGTTACCCTCAGTAGAGTTGACGTCTACCTTCAACATTTATTTTGCCAAGCGGTTTCCAGACCTGGTGTTCTCTGGCAGCTCGAGCCTGCATTTACATTCGCATATATCGTCATAGCATTTATACAAACATATAGCATTTCCATGCCGTCTGGGCCTCGCATTTTCAAACAGAATGCATAGCATTTACATGTCATATAGGGCATTGCATCATTTCAAGCATAGGCATGTCGAAACATGGACCAGGTTGGTTACCTCATGGCTTTCGAGTATGTTCCCTTGCAGAGTTGTTTGGTTAAGCTTCTCTTCTCCCCCAGCAGAGTGATTCTTCACATTTGGTTGATTACGTCGGCACTGAAAAGAGAGATTGACATATATCAGATTTCTGAAGCTGCCTCCTGTTGACAGAATGGGTGCCGAGCAGTCGATTCAGAAGTTCCCCAGGAGAATTGTCCTCAAGTTCGCCGTGAACTGTGAGATGACAGGATTTGATCCCATAAGTAAGATGGGAATCAAGGTGTTTGTTGTCTGAAGCATTATTTCAATACTTGTGGCGTCACACAGGTGATTGATGTTGAAAAGGAGAGAAATTTTTATCAGATAATTGACCAGTTGTTGCCGTGACAATCAAACTTCAGTCCATTGGAGGCTATTCCTCAAGCAGTTTTGCAGTATATTCCCACGGTTGGCAAATTTCAGGGTTTCATTGGTATTCAACCGTCATCTACCTTTGAATGTTTGAAGGCTGAGCGCTCTTCACCCATTCAGGTCCAAGCCGCTTGAATAGGGGCAGCTGTTGCACCCTAAAATTTGACCAACCGGGTCCCGTATCTGGCCCTATGTTTCGATGCATGACCGCATTCGCATCCGCATATCGCATACAGTGCATTTTTTCAGTTGTTTTGATTTTATCGGGATCACAGCCCTCTCCTCGCATTTCAGGTGTTTTTTAATCAGTTTAGATAGGTAGAATCGTATTTTTGGGAAATTGTGCTCTTCCCGGTGTTTTCAGCTCGCGCTGTTGTTTTTTGGGGATATTTCGGTGTCCGTTTATTTTTTACCGATTATTCTGGTGCGCTCTCGCGGTTTTATTTGTTGATTTGTACTGTTTCTGTTCCCTCTGGAATTATTGTGAATTTTCCGGATATTATTAGGGTTTTAATAGAGTTTTTAATCGTTTTAGAATAATGTTTAGAGATTAATATTTGTTTTTAATAGGTTGTTAGATATTAATTTCTTTTAGATAGAATAGTTTTTAATAGAATATTAATAGAATTTCCCTTTTTAGATTTTTTATATAGATTTTCTTTAAATGGCATTTAATAGAATATTAGATTTTATTTTTTTATAGAAATTAAATAGATTTTCTGAAATTAAATAGTTTTAACAGTTTTTAGAAATAGTTTTAATAGAGATTAACAGTTTTTTTCTATTAGTTAGAATATTAATTGTCTAGGGTTAATTGTTTTGTTTAATCTAGGTTAATCGATTAGATTTTATTAGTTAAGTAGTTAATTAGGATCAGTTAGTTTTTCAAGTATTAATCTGCTTTAATCCATATTAGTCCGCTAATCCCTTTTTTCAATTAATCCAGCAGTTAATCCATGTAATTGGGTCTGATTAATCTCATTTCAATTCATTTCGTTGGGCCCAGAGTTTGATTGGAGGCCCAGAAAGTCAGAGTCCAGCATTGCATGTTCATATATAACTGATCACCACGTGTAAACCACTAGAGGGGCCACATCACATTTTCGACCTTCACTCACATCACGCCACATCACCCTTTCCCTTCTCTCTTTCCCACAACACGTGGCCAGCATGCATGCTCCCTTACAGCCAAGTGTCCTCACCGGAACTTCACCGGTTGCATGGCCGGCAGCCATGCAACCACCGCACCTGACTCCTTCCGGCTACCGTTAACCAACTCCGGTAACCCCTAACCAACCTCCAACTGTCTCCGACCGCCGCCCCCCGCCGTAAACTTCGCCGGAAACCATTTTGTTTCCCAGAATCCATCGAATCTTCATCTTTCTCCTCTAATCTTCATCTTCGTCCTCTAACATTCATCTTTCTCCGATCATCAACGATCATCAAGACTTCTCCAGAAACACTTCAGAGTTCATCAGATCGCCAGATTCCAGAATCATCCTCAGTTCATCATCGAGATCCTTCTGAGATTCGCCAAGAAACGCGTCTTCTCTTCATCAACGATCTTCATGTGAACTTCACCGCTCGTCCACCATCAAGAGCATCATAGATCCAGACTCTCCAGAAAGTGCGAAGATCTTCATCGTTCTTCAGGAACATTCAGATCCGCATCATCAACATCATCAAACAACGAAGCTTCGCACGCCAATCAATCTCCATCTCTTCCTCAAATCTCCAGCAACGTCAAACTTCATACAACCTTCAACGATCTTCAAGAAATATTCGTCCTCGTCTGTTCAGATTCGATAACGCTCGATAGAACTTCAAGAACATCCTCACAACAACACAGTCCATCATCGTCCTCGTTCTTCCTCACGAACACAGCAACGTCAACAAATCTCCAGATCCATCAACGAGCTTCATGGATCTTCAACATGCGACTCCAGAAAGCTTCATCACCGAGCACAATAGATCTTCAATCTTCTGTTAACGACCATCGATCCACCATAACTTCAGGTTTTGTTTGCAGTTAATATTTGAAGGAAAAAGAGGTTGAAACGAGAAGGAAAGAATTTCGTTGAAGAAGATTGTGGGAAGAATTTGGGAGAACAAGATAGAGATCGAGAGAGAGAGAGTCTGAAGGCTGAGAGAGACGGCGCTAGGTGGGGATGAACAGTAAAGGGTGAAAAGAAAAAAAATTAGGGTTTTGTGTCTTCTGAATGAAGGTTGGACCGGGTTTGGGGCTTTGGGCCTTTGGTTTTTTTTTCTGGCAACACCCCTCCCCAGTTTTTTTGGTTGTTTATTTTTTCTGGGCTGGGCCCAATGCAATTGCTGGCCGTGCACCCCCCGTTTCACTATTACACGCCCCCCTCCATTTTTTTTTGCAGCAACAGCTGTTGGGCTTAGCCCAGTTCCTTTTGTTTTTTTACTGCTGCACATCCCCCTGTAACAGACTGTACCCCCTCCCCATTGTATTTCTTTTATTATTTTCTTTTGTAATATTTTCTTAGTTTTTAGATAAAATGAAATGAGAAAAAGAGAAGAGAGAAAATACATGAAAAAATGTTGAAAAGAATAAAGAAGAGAAAATAGTGAAAAAGAATATTGAAAAAATATTTTGAAAAAGAAATATGAAAAGAAATGAGAAAAAGAATATTGAAAAAGGAAGGAAAAAGAATAGAAGAAAAAATAGTAAAAAAAAAAAAGAATATAAAAATATTACTTTGTAGATTCAATATTGTTAGGTTAGATATTTTCTTCATAGGAGTTTATTTTACCTTTTTAGAGGTAGTTTAGAAGTCCACTTGTTAGGGGACTATTTTCTGTTGATTTTTTCCATGATAGATGGATAGGATAGTATTTTCTAGGAGTTTATCTTTCCGTATTCAATCATTGTAACCATTTTCAGAATATTAATAAAACGAGATTTGAGCTGTGGTCCCGAAAGTAGCCGAACTACATCTGCTCTGATTTCTCGTACCAGACGAGAATATGTAGGCATAGGATGCGATATCCTAGCGAGCACACTAACAACTAACCTTTTGTTCTCTCGCTGCTGTGCGATCGAGACTTTCCTGCTGGCGACTGATGTTATCCTTTTCTCTTGCCCGAGGGCATTTGAGGCCAGACCGTAGTTATAAATTCCCATAGGTTCCCGTACCTATCAAAACCAGTTTAATATCTCACTTTCTGTGTGAGAACACCCTGCTTAGCCGTAGTTAGCCTGAACTACGAAAGCTCTGATCTTCCATGCTGTGTGGAAGTACGTAGGCACAAGATGCGAAGTCTTGGCGAGCCAATTCCCTGTAGTTTCCCTAACTACGTTGACTCTGACTTTCTCTCTTGAGAATACGTAGGCGTAGAGCGCGACGCTCTATCGAGTCAATTCCCTTCCGTTTAGATTTAGCAGCCGTAGATAGATTATTTTTGCATCCTTTAGACAACCAAGCAAGCGTGGATCCCGTCTAGTACGACGGACGTGAGGGGTGCTAATACCTTCCCCTTGCGTAACCGAATCCCGAACCCAGGTTTGGTTGCGATGACCATACCTTTCCCGTTTTTTGCGAGGTTTACTTCGAGCGTTTCCTTTCCCTCCGTTGGGATAAATAACGCACGGTGGCGACTCTTCTGTCAGCCGGCGCCGATTTTCGCAGTAGCGACAGTGTCCAAGAGGACAAACTTATCCATGTGTTAAAAAGATTACAAAAATGCTATTGGGCGGGCAATTAAGGATTTGAAAGGCATTAGTCCTACGGTTTGCATGCATTAGATTCTCATGGAAGATGATCATAAACCGGTTGTGCAACCATAAAGGAGACTTAATCCTGTTATGAAAGAAGCGGTTCGAAAAGAAGTGGTGAAGTTGTTAGATGCATACCTAACTTGTGGGTTAGTCCAGTACATGTGGTACCCAAAAAAAAGGGGAACCACAATGGTCAGAAATGAGAAGAATGAGCTGATTCCTACAACAATGGTTATTGGCTGACGTGTATGTATTGACTACAAGAGGCTAAATCTTGCAACAAGAAAATACCGTTTTTGTTTGCCATTCATTGACCAAATGTTGGAAAGGTTGGCTGGTCACGATTACTACTGTTTTCTTGACGGATATTATGGGTATAATTAGATTGTGGTTGCTCCTGAAGATCAAGAGAAGACAACATTCACATGCCCTTATGGAATTTTTGCTTACAAAAGAATGTCATTCGGGTTGTGTAATGTGTCACAACTGCGAAACACCTGGCAGAAAAAAATAGAAGAGTCGCTGTTGCACCCCAAAATTTGACAAACCTCTTCTTCACTTGGTTTATGTTTCATTTCATTGTTCTAGCATATTGCATTGAATATCATTTTGCATTTACAGGGGATCAAGTGTTTGTCTGTGCACCACTCAAGAGGAAAATCTTTATTGGCTTCAAGCTCAAGCAAAGGCACTGGTACAAGCCATCAGAAGAATGTCAAGGGGTCCATAAGGTTTTATCATTGGCGGGAGCATGAGATATAAGTTTGTTGAGTGTCTCAAAGGTTGGTGGAAAGGAAAGGTTATTCAGTTCATTTGCACAAGGCCCCCAGGCCAAGAAAGGAGAAATTAGGGTTTCGATTTTTACCAGGATAAAATTTGTTTCTTGAGGCAAACTTGTTTCCATGGACCTCCACGGGCCCTAAGGTGTTTGAGGATGAAAGATCGATCATGACTTTTGATCAGAAGAGCTCCAATTGGTCACTTGATTGAAAATCAGGAAATGCGGAGAAAAGTCAACTATGCAACAAAAAGTCAACTCCTGACTTTTTGAGGTCAAGATCATGATCCTCAATCTCAATTTGACCAACGGATGAAATTTGATCAAGAAAAGTCGAGAGTTGTTGAAAGTTTCCATTTTTGGGAATTGGGGTTTTAGAACTTTCCATTTATGGAAAGTTTTATGTTTAGAGCAGCCATATTCAAAGCCTTTTTGCTTCATGATAGAGGTTTCAAATGAACTTCTGGCTAACATCAAAGTTGTTCCTTGTGTTTCAAGCTTTCTTTTGAGTACCAATTCATAATCATAGGATATTTGGAGCTCAAGTTGAGAAAAAATAAGTCAATTTTATAACTTAGAATTTTTTTTCTAAGTTATTTGTGGACAGCCTTCATGACATGGTTTTCAACCTCAAATTTCATGGTCTTCCAATGATCCAATGGAACTTTCATCAACATGAAAGTTGTTCTACTCCATGCCCTCTTTACCAAGAACTCAAGTTTAGGGCAATTGGAATTTTGAGCACCAAGATATCGTTGGTCAAAGTTAGGGGTTTGAGCACATTTCCAAAACTTGTATTTTGGTTCATTTTGACATATGTTGCATTTGTTTGTGAAAATATCAGCCTTGCTCCAAGACCATGCGCATAAATTAATTTTTCTTTCCCACCAAACATTGCCATAACTAGAGGGACAAAGCTTGTACCCCTCATGAGGATATTTTGAATCTTTTGCCCAAAAGAGGAAGAGATAAACTTGCTTTCTCTGTTGCAACCAGTCATCCCTAGCTGCAGCTCAACCTTTGTCTCCTCTTGTACTATTCACTCCTTCACCATTTGATTCCAATAGCCATGAGATATATCATCTGGTCCCTTGATTATTTAACCTCAGTAAATCCCTCAAACTCCATTTTTCACACCCTATTTAAGTTGCAGAACATTGGAACCAAACCCTAGCCACCATTGGAGAGAGATATCGGATTTTGGTATTTTTGCTCCTTTGAAATTCCCACGAAAATACTTCATTTCCTCACTATTTCCTAAACCTTTCTTCACAAATTTATCATCCTAATACCATTTGGAAGCTGCTTGCAAAAGGAGAAGTTGGAGGTTCTGCTCTTTCTCAAGTCATTCTGAAGTTTTGCTGTTGGTGTGCTTTAGAGGATGCAAGAGGTAAGTATCACAAACTTTCTTGTTTTATTTGCATCATTGGCATTAAACATGAGCTGGTTTTATTTTTGAAGTTCATTAACTGTTGAATGTGATTATTCCATGAGTATGTCTGTTGCTATATGTTGTGAATCATGAGTTTTTTTTCTTTGCTTGAAATTGTTTGATTTAATCATAAAGGTTTGATTCATGTTTTTTGGATGTTTGGTATGAGAATATACCTCTGTGTGATGATGGTGTTATAGTACTGCAGCTGTTTGTTTCTTGTTGACAATTTTGGTTCAGAGTCCATATATGCTCTACTCATTTAGTGTTTGAGCATGTCTTTTGTTGTCAGTTCTTATGCTTGTGACAAGTTTGTTCAACCTCTGTATGTTCATTGATGAATACATGTTTGCTTTGTGACATTAAATTTTGTGGTGCTTGATATTTCATGTTTGAGTCTAGAAACAACTTCATGTGTGTGTAAACTGTTTTGAACTTTTCATTGAAACTCACATGTCCAAATTTCAACTCATAGGTCACTTTGTGTTTTAGTTTGAGTTTGTCTTCTCAATGTATATGAGTCTCATGTATGGTGTATTTGAGGTGTGTGTGAGCTTTCAAACTATTTCAAATCTGACTGAATGGAATGATAACTTTGAAAATGCATTTTTAACACATAACTTGCATTTGCCTTTGAGTTTTAAGTTGTGATTCACTTTTAAAGAAGTTTAGCAGTACCACTGTTTTCATTATGCTTTTTTATGTGAGAATTACTTCTGTTTTGCCAAAACTGATGGAGCTTGGATAAAGTTTGTTTTGAAAATGCATCTAGATAGATTGCCTTATTTTTCTACATCTTGGTATGTCAAGTTTTAAACCTCTGTTTTGGACTGCCTGTTAGCACCTTGGTAGGATCATTGTTAGAATCTCTGGCTGCTAAACTTCTGTTGGTAACTCATTTTATTTGTCTTTTCAACCTTAAATGGCCTTACACTCAAGATGTGTATAAACTCATAGCATGAATTGGGATTTATAAGCATGTACCCCCACGGGTATATAGTGTAAGCAGTTTCAATAAGCATGTACCCCCACGGGTATATAGTGTAAGCAGTTTCAATAAGCATATACGCCCATGGGTATATAGTGTAAGCAGTTTCAATAAGCATATACCCCCACGGGTATATAGTGTAAGCAGTTTCAATAAGCATATACCCCCACGGGTATATAGTGTAAGCAGTTTCAATAAGCATATACCCCCACGGGTATATAGTGAAAGTATCTTGCTTGTCAAACTTGTATGAGTTGTCTTCATCAAAACATAGATGGCTTTGAATCTTGATTCCGCATGTTTTAGTTTTGTGTTGGTGTGTTTGCACTGTTGGCTGCCATAGAGGATGTATGTTTGCATTATATTTTGATTGTTGCTATTGTTTTTTCTCCAAAACCAGGCTCCTTTATACTGTTGTTTTGTTGTGTTGATCATGAGGATTTGGTGCTAGCTTAACATGATTTTGTTCAGATTTGTGTTTTGGTTTTGTCAAAAATCATTTCTTCATTTGTTTGAGTTGGATAGTTCACCAAGCTGTCAGCTTATTTTCTTAGCTTTGTTTGTGAGTTTGAAAAATATCATTGAGAATATTACTTAGATTGAACATTGTCATAATGGTATTGGTTGATTTGAATTGATGGGAATTGGTCACTCTTACTTCTGTGAGTTGAAATTGATGTATGTTGTTGGGTATGTGAACCATGAATGGGATTTGGTGTTGGGTATTGGTCTTTATTTGTTATTGCAAATCACAACTGCTTCTACTACTTGATGTGGACAATACCATGTTTCTGAAATTCATTATATCATGCTGCGAAACTTGAGCACATCAACCTGCTGGTCTTTGTTATGTTTGCCATGTCAAGTTCTCTACCTGTTGCTTTTAGGATTTGTTTTTCAAGCTGTTTGTTTGTGCAAATCCAGACCTTGGTCATTTGTTAACTGCTGTTATGATGACAGTGTTTTGGTTATTGATCTCATTTACGAATGCCTATTTTGAATCATTGTTGGACACACACCACAAAGATCATGTTTCTGTCTCTATTTACATCATGAACTCTTCACTTGAGTGCATCTGTTTGGCTTGGCCTGGTACTGTAGTGTTGCATTTGTTTTAATCCTGATTGATACCATTGTTGCTTAGATTCTGTTAACATTGGATTGGTGATTTAAAATCTTGTACTTGTGCTGGGCAACTTATGAATTGGACACTTTCATAATTTAAGATCTCACTGCTGATTTGTTTAGAGTTAGAGCTTGCTTCAATTAGGGTCCACTCTTGTTAAGGATCTAGCTGTTTTTGTTACAATATATGAATTGGTGTTTGCATTATGATGTTGAAGTTTGTTGCTATTCCTGTTTAGAAACAAAACTGTGTTGATTCTGTTTTTGTTGTGAAAATTGCTTTTCATCATGATAAACCTTTTGGTTGTTTAGACTAGTTTTGAATTGGTTGATCACTTTGTCGATTCATGACAGAAACTGAATCCTTCTTAATTTGCAGTCTAGCACATATGAATTTATCCACCATGTTTGTTTTGAGAAACCATTCTTGAGTATGCCTTTGGTTTTGCTTATAGGACATTTAAGTTGAAAGCATGTGCCACTATGTCTTTTCCATTCTGTTTTGAACTCCCTGATGATAGTTGGTCATGAATTTTTAGGAGTAGATTTAGTTGGTATCTAGGATCTCTTGGTTACACTTGTTTGAGTTTATACAGGTCTCTTTGTTGACAACTTTGGTTTTGCTAATGATTTTATTTTGGTGTTGGATTTTCAAAACTCATTTCATCATTTTGCAACTCATGTGCCATTTTCTCATTCCATGTGTTTTTGATCAAACTTTCTGTTGAAATTAATTCTACCTCATATTTGCAACTTGTTCAAACCCTCACTTGCTCCTATTTGCCTCTGTTTTGAGCCATCACTTTGAAAACGCATTTCAAAACTCATAATTGCATGTTCATTTGAATTTCCATATGTGTGCATTATTTGAAAAAATGGTTGGTACCAATGTGTTCCTTGTGTTTTTTCATGTGAGATAGACTAAAGTTTCATTAGATTTGGTGGAGTTTGGATGAAGTTTGAATTGAAAACGCATGTGTTTGGTTTCCTTTACTTTTGCCCAGAAAGTGCTTCGTTTCAAGTACTTATATTTTTTGGGGTGGTTTAATACACGGATGTATCGCCACCCCATTGGTTAATTGCCTTGCCATTTCACTGCCTTGTCACCTGTTCGATCCCCAGTGGGAACGTTTTTAGTTATTTTCATGTTTCTTTTCCTTGTTTTATATTCATTCTCCCTTTTCTTTTTTTTTTATCACATGTGTGTGTTGGCTGGAGTGGTCATGTCTTAGGCCTGCAACTTTGGTGTCAAGGGTTCAAACTCTTGTTGTAGCATTTATTTGTTTTCTTTTTTTAGCATTTGTTTTCTTTTTATTCTATTTTATTTCTTCTCTTCTTATTTTTGTTTTATTCATTTTAAAATTAGTTTTAAATATTCTAAAAAATCCCAAAAAAAAATCATTTGTCTATTTATTTTAAGTTTGTTATTTTATTTTCCATCTTTTATTTTATTTTATTTTATTTTATTTTCATTTTTTATTATTATTATCTTTTTATTTTTGAATCTGAATTAATTTTCTTTCCTTCCGTTTCATCTGTGATTGCGTTATGTGATGTTTACTTGGCCTCGCGCCATGATCCCCCTAGGGTTCCTAGTCCCTCCGTTTAGGATGGGAGTAGGAGAGACATTAGGTGTTCAATCCCATGCATGATAACATTAGGTTAATTCCCCCTTTTCATCCCAACCTTAGGAGCATTGTACATGATAACTATAGGGTCCAGTTTCCCCTTAGATCGAGTCTTTCTCTTCTCACCTCAAAACAATCATAAAACACCTAATAAAGGTTAGTGAATATCGTACGTTACGAGCCTTACGCTATTTGGGAAATGGTTGTTGGAAGGTTTCCTTTCAATGACTTGATTGTTTAGTATAGCACCCTTTGGGTGATATGCGATACATTCACTCCTAAGTCATAGTCTCTAGTGCGATATAAATTGCAAACCATTTCAAAAACACTTCTTTCTCTAAAAAATACAAAAACAAATCATTCAAACCCTTTTTGCCCTTTGGGGACTTTAATCAGAAAAATCTTTTCAAAAAGAGTGTTATTAACTCTTAGTTCTATCGCAAACGGTAACGCCTAAGTCTCCCATGCTCGAGCTGCATACACCAACTGCTAGAACTACTTGTTAACCCTACTCGGGCCTAAAAAAACAAGTTGAACAAATATGTGTTCCCCTTTTGCCCGAACTACGTTTGCTCTGATCTTTCATATCAGATGAAAGTACGTAAGCACAAGACGCGATATCTTGGCGAGCAATATTCCCCCCTTTTCACCCGTAGTTAGTCGAACTACGTTGACTCTGACTTATTATTTCAGATGAGATACGTAGGCACAAAGTGTCGTTGCTTTGCCGAGTCACTTTCTTTTTTCCTTTGTCCTCAAGCCTGTAGCTAGATAGTTTCAATCACCCTTTTAGATAGACAACAAGCGTGGATCCCGTCGATTCCGACAGACGTGAGGGGTGCTAATACCTTCCCTTTGCGTAACCGACTCCCGAACCCGAGATTTGGCTGCGATGACCGATCTTATCCCCCTTGTCGTTAGGTTTTCTCTGAGCGTTTCATTTCCCTCTCTCGTGATAAATAACGCACGGTGGCGACTCTTCTGTCATTGCCGGCCCTCGATTTTCGCAATAGCGTACAGTCGCCATCAAACATTATTTATCCCAAAGAGAGGGAAAGGAAACGATCGAAGAAAATCTGAAGAACGGGAAAAGACATGGTCATCGCAACCAAATCTTGGGTTCGGGAGTCGGTTATGCAAGGGGAAGGTATGAGCACCCCTCACGTCCGTTGTACTCAACGGGATCCACGCTTGTTGTCTAATCAAAGGGTGTATTTTCTATAAGTTACTGCAAGGTTGATTTGGTTAGCACGATTGAAAGGCTCTCAAGGTTTGGAAATTATTGCTTTAACTTCAGAAGATACTGAAGGTGTGAATGGAATCAAAAAATAGAATTGGTTGCAAACCGTGTGAAATCATGTGCACCAGAAATGTGATCATTTTTTGTTGTGAAGTTACCAAAACACAACTCAATCCTTCCAATTTTTGGTCGTTTTTGATCCTCAGATATCACTTAACATCATCATGAAAAAACACGTACAAAACTTGGCTCAATTTTGAATAAATTCATGATTTGTAAATTTTGATCATAAGCAATATTCAATTCCAGAAGGTCAATTTTAAACCATTTACACTTAATCTTTAATTTCTTTTTGTATAACTATTTTTTAAACGTATAAACTCAAATGAATCTCAATATTAACCTACAGACCAAAAAGGATATCAAATCACATTTAAAAGATAAATTGAATTGAGACAAAATAAAACATATAAATCATATTGATTCTTCTATGCAAAATTAATTAAAGCAAAGTAAATATACATTCTATTTGATTCTTCTAAGGAAGTTAATTAAATAAGATAAAATAAAAAGTATAAATTTTATTTGATGCTTTATATGAAAAGTTATTTAAATAAGACTAAATATATGTCATTTTAATAATATAAATAAATGATAAAAATAAAAAAGAACTAAAGTAATCAATTTTAATAGTGTTAATAAAACATATAAATCATATTGATTCTTCTATGCAAAATTAATTAAAGGAAAGTAAAATATATACATTCTATTTGATTCTTCTAAGAAAGTTAATTAAATAAGATAAAATAAAAAGTATAAATTTTATTTGATCCTTTGTATGAAAAGTTATTTAAATAAGTAAACATATATGTCATTTTAATAATATAAATAAATGATGAGAATATAAAAGAATTAAAGTAATCAATTTTAATAGTGTTAAACCTTTTGAATCGAGAAAATAGAAAGATTTTAACGGCACAAATTGGAAGAAACAAATTAGTGGATGGATAAAAATTCACAACTTTAAATAAAACCATGACCCACCATGATACCGTGGAACCAAAATAATAGAAATCAAGTAAAAGGGCAGGACCGTAATTTCAATTTTTACAACTTTAAAATTTGATCCAGCAGCTTCTGCATTTTTATTACTATCTTCTATATTTGCTTTCTTTCCCAACACTTACAAAATAATTATGTTAAATTATTATTATGCAGATATGTTTAGAACGCTATAAAAAATTCTTCGAAAAAAAGGAATTCAAAATTTGATTTATAAGACAAGATTTTCATTATTTAGACCATTACCTTTTGAAATTTAAAAAATTTATATTTAATTCTTCTCATTTTAAAAAAATTATATAATTTGGTAAATAAACATTTAATAGTAACCTGAACATGTATGAAAAAAAATTATTCAAAAATTTAAAAGTTTAGGGATAATTAAATAACTTTTAAAATTTTAGAAAATAGCAAGGATTAAAACTACATGCGTAAAATTTCTGTAGGACCAATAAAATGTGAGGTATTTATATAAACCAAAAAAACATATTTAACCCTAAATTAAAACACTTTTCAGTGGCTGATTCATTTATTCGATATAATTTCAGTGGAGTATGTTTAAAGCTAACATAATATATTTTAAATAATTAAGAAATTAATATAATATTTTTTTCAAATGTATAAACTGAAATAAATCTCGATATTAATATACAGCAAACCAAAAAAATATCAAATCACATTTAAAACATAAATTGAATTGAGATAAGTCAGAACATATATACATTAATTAAATAAAACAAAATAAATAGATACATTGTATTTGATTCTTGTAAGGAAATTAATTAAATAAGATAAAGTAAAAATAAAAATATTACTTGATTCGTTGAGTAAAAAGTTATAAATAAGACAAAATATAGGTTATTTTAATAAATATAAATAAATGATGAGAATAAAAAAAATTAAACTAATCAATATTAATAGTGATACTTAATAAAGAAAGTAGAATGATTTTTAACGGCACAAATCAGATAAAACAGAGATTAATGGATGAAATAAAAAATCCTGACATTTAAATAAAACCATGACCCTGATGCAAGGCCCAAGCGGAAGTTGACCCAATCAACATGGATGAATGATAATATACTTTATTAATTAGTATTTGTTTTTTTGTTAAAAAGGGCTTAAGCCCACTTGTCTTAGATTCTGAATATCAGGCCCATTAAGTATTACCTTGTAAGAAAAACCCTAGTATTTATGTTGTGGTTTTGGAGAATGAATGGAGAAAAATTTTATCTCTAAATTTATTGTCTTAGGTTTTAATGTTTCTCTCTTGTCCAATGGTGTTTGCTCTTATTGGATGATAGCTGCAGATTCTTAACTCTATCATTGGTGCTTTCATTTCTTTCCTCAATGCCTCCAAAAATAACAAACCTAACCCCTAAAGACCTCGATGAATCCATCCAACACACTAACCTTCATTTGGATGATCTCATCCTCTCCAACAAAGCTATGAAGTCTACCATGGAACACAACAATGAAAATATTGCTTTACAACTGGGACAGCTGGACAGCAGCATCGATGCAAGGATAAAGGCTGGGTTTACGGAATTCAGCACACTCTTGACACAACAACTACAGCAACAATTTGCCGCCATGACAGCAGCTGCCTAGCAAAACAGATCTACACCTCAAGGTAACTCTAGCCCTCTTTCTAATCAAACCCACTATGCTAGTACTGTTCACAACCCATCAGCCCCTCTCCAGCAAAACCCTAGACTCACCACTTCCCCAATTTCAACCCCTTTGCCCAACCCCACTGGTGCCGAAAGTGTGACTATCAGCACTACCCTTCCCTTTCTACATGTTCCTTTGCCTATGACACAGCCCCTACAACAGACCTCTTCCTCCCAAGTGCGTTTTTCAAACCCACCCCAATCTACTGTTCCACTATTTCAATCAGCTTTCACACCTTACTACACCACCCCCTTCCAATCCCCAATCACACAAAATCATCACACTTTCCCTACTTTTGTCCAACACCAACCCCAAAATTTTCATGGCCCACGTACCCCAAAAATAGAACTTAATGGCTTTGATGGTACTAATGCTCTCGACTGGCTATTCCAATCTGAACAATTTTTTGGTTTCTATAATGTTCCAATGGAGCAAAGACTTCCTATGGCTGCATTTTACATGAAGGGTGAAGCCCTAGGATGGTACAAATGGATGTTTCAAAGCCACCAACTAACAGATTGGCCCACATTTGCAAGAGCCTTGGAGCTGCGTTTTGGTCCATCTACCTACGAAAATCACCAGGCACAACTTTTCAAATTGCGGCAACAAGGATCTGTGACAGATTACCAAGCTAGTTTTGAAAAAATAGCTAACCAGGTCCTTGGCCTACCACCTGAGGCAATGCTCAATTGTTTTATTTCAGGATTAGTTCCAGATATCCGTAACGAGATTGCCATCCATCAACCGTATTCTCTATCTCAGGCAGTGGGTTTAGCCAAATTAATTGAATCCAAAATAAAGGATTCTAAACCAAAATTTTCTAGACCTAACAACACGTATCAATTTTCCGCTGCTGGCACAAACGACACTTCTCCAAAATTCCCGTCCACTACAGCAATTACCACCCCTACCCCAATTACCAACCCTACCCCAACCAAAATTCCACCCACCGTTTGCCCATTCGCAGAATCACAGCCGCTCAACGCGAAGAACGCAGAGCCAAAGGCCTTTGTTTCAACTGTGATGAAAAATTTATTCCAAGGCACCGTTGCACTGCATGAAATTTTTTACTACTTATGGATGATGAAGAAGTCACTACTGTTTCTACTATATCAGTCGAGTCAACTGATACAATAGAAGAAATTCCCGCTGCGGAAGACACTTATTTTTAGCTTTCACCCCAAGCGGTGAGTGGGCAATTTTCCCCTAAAACTCTGAAATTTAAAGGCATTTTGGATGGTTTACAAGTCACTATCCTAATTGACACCGACAGTACTCACAACATCCTTCAGCCCTGAATAGCCCAACATCTTAAAATACCCACTAAACCGATCCCAAATTTCTCTGTTATGGTTGGTAACGGGTCACAACTGAGTTGCAGTGGTTTATGCCCTCAAGTCCCAATCCACTTACAAAACCATTTGTCTTACATCCCACTCTACTTGTTACCAATTGAAGGGGCCGACGTGGTTTTAGGGATGGAATGGCTGCGAACTTTGGGCCATATCCTTGCGGATTTCTCAATTCCTAAACTTTCTTTTACCCATAACAATAAGGATATCACTCTTACGGGTGAGCCCACCGTGTGTCCCACCCAATCCACTTTTCACCAGTTCTGCCACCTCCTTAATACTGACTCAATAGCCTCCATTCACCTCTTAATATACCAACATTCGCAGGAAGTTCAATCCAAACTGACTGTTGAAATCCTCAAGGCAATCGAAAATATTTCCCCCACACTACAACCAGAAATTACAACCATCCTGCACTCCCATGCCTCAATTTTTCAACCACCCAAAGGTTTACCACCATACAGACCACATGACCACCGCATTCCCCTTGAGCCAAATTCCAAACCAGTTAATGTTAAACCCTATCGCTACCCCCATTCTCAAAAAGAGGCCATGACTGATAACACGAAATCGTATATATATTTTGATGCATAATTCAACTAAAGTTTAACCGTTTTCGATCCGATTTCGGGTTATTTCCGTGTTATTTGTCTGATGTTTTACAGGTATTCAACGATCACGTCTAAACAAGGCAACATGAAGAAAAGAAGCAATCTCAGATGAAATATGGACGAAAAAAGAGTGAAAACATCATGAAAAGCGCAAAAGGCTGTTTTTGCTGATGTGACGACCGTCACAGCTCCATGACGAGCGTCACACGGGTGACGACCGTCACACCTTGTGACGACCGTCATGCAGGCAAAAACGCTCCACTTCAATTTCACGTAACAGAAGCAGTTCCAATTCCCAAAGAGTGGACCACTACTCCCTGATTTATCTGCCTCAAAGTCCACCATCTTCAATGATAACCGTTAGAATTCCACTTCTATAAAAGGGGAAGAAGGGGACCTCAGAAGGGGAGCCGCATTCATACAACGAAGTGCTGCCCAATTTATTTCCAGAGCATACTTTCCAGTTTAATATTCTTATTTGTTTCTCTTTACTTTCTCTGCATTCCTTTCATTCTTCTGTAATTTCTACTTTTATTGTACGATCAAGTTAGCATAAAGACCAGAATCCTGCCAACATCTGTGGAGGATCTGCCCAAAGGCCAATTGGAATATTTACAGGTTTTTCATTTCAATCGTATTTCCAGTTTTATTATAATGCAAATTATTATTTATTGTTTTTATTTATGTTTTATCTTTCCCAAATCCATGTCTAGCTAAACTTGAGTAATCAATATGTGGTAATAATTCGAATGGGATTTGATAACAACCGGTTGAAAAACTTTCTTTTCAAAAGTAATTTATGGTCTGAGTGTTTAAAATTAATTTACTGAATAAACTTCGTCGCGAAAGCGAGAACTTATTTAAAAGTAGTTTTGCCACGAAAGTGGGAAATTAATTAAGATACGAACCAACAAGCGAAAGTTGCGGTAAGGTCAGATAGTAAACACTAGTCATTCATTTTAATAACAGCGAAAGCACTTTAAAATGAATTAGAACTTATAGATTTCCAAAAAAATAATTTTAACCCCGAATGGGATACGAAAGTGTACGTTTGGCCCTTAGAATTATGATTAGCGTCAATAACCATCGTGAGGCGAGAGTCTTCAAATCACCATTTTCTGCTTAAATAAACTTTGAAAATCATTTCATACACCGGTAACTTGTCAAATCCCTGAAGAACACAATTATTGCATATCGATTCAATCATTTATAATCTAAGTAGCATTCTTAGTTCCCTTTTAGTGACAATCTTATTCCCTTAAACATATTCTACCTAGCTAAACATAGTAACTACCGAGAACACTAGTTTGATTACGAGTCCCTGTGGGATCGATATCTATTATTACTACGCGATAGACTGTGCACTTGCAGTTAGGTTGTATTAGACATAGAAAGTCACGATCAAGTTTTTGGCGCCGTTGCCGGGGACCCGTTTAGTCAATAGTGTAACCTTCAGTTACGCCGTATAGACTAGGTTAATTATTTTCATTTTTCCTTTACTAGTTCTGTCGATTGTATGCCAAGTAATCGCCCGCAAGGCGATATCGTAAAACCTTCAGTCGCAGAACTAGAGCGCTTCTTACATTTAAGAAGTAGAATCATTGAGTACCAACTAAAACAACTCAAACATAACATTCCCGAACCTCTCACTCCCATTCCCAAATCCGAAGAAGAACCAACGATGGCTGAAGGACCACCAAACAAACCGCTGAAGGCATACGCTACACCCTCTCAGATGGAGCCTAGAAGTAGCATTGCTGCCCCAGCTATTACCCGAAATGATTTTGAGCTAAAACCGTCATTGCTGTCAGCTGTACAACAAAACCAGTTCTCAGGAAACGCAACTGAGGATCCGAACGAACATCTAACAAAGTTCGTACAATACGCAGACACAGTGAAAGCAAATGGAGTAACTCCAGACGCGATAAGACTTCGTCTTTTCCCATTCTCTCTTAGAGACAGAGCGTGGACATGGTTACAATCTTTACCATCCAACTCCGTTACGACGTGGGAACAATTGAAAAACGTCTTCTTAGCGAGATATTTTCCGCCAAGCAAAACTGCTATGCTTAGAGCTCAAATCAACGGATTTCGACAAAAAGATACTGAATCTCTTTACGAAGCATGGGAATGATTCAAAGATATGATGAGAACATGTCCTCACCACGGTCTAGAAGACTGGGTGACAATCCATACTTTCTATAATGGGCTTATATACAATACCAGATTGACAATAGACGCTGCCGCGGGCGGTGCACTTATGGATAAGCCATACGATGAAGCCTATCAATTAATCGAAAACATGTCACAAAACCATTGCCAATGGGGAGGTGAACGTACTCCAACAGAGAAAACCACAGCGAAAGGTGGGATGTACGAGATCAGCAGTCTTGAAAAGTTCAACGCTAAAGTAGATGCTCTAGCACAGAAGATTGATAGTCTGACCGTTAACCCCACTGCAACTGTCGCTGCAGTAACTCCAAATTGCGAGTTATGCGGAAGCACCACTCATAATGCACCTGAATGCCCATTGCTAGCCGGAATCCCACCAGACCAGGTAAATTATGCTCAAGGAAATCCCTACGCAAATACCTATAACCCAGGTTGGCGAAATCATCCAAACTTTTCTTACAAAAGCGAAAATGCATTGCAAATGCCTACTGCCCCACCAGGATATCAGAAACCAGCTGCTCAGAATGCACCTAGGAAATCAAACCTCGAGTTGATGATGGAAAAATTCATAGCTACTCAAGCTCAAACAAACAAAGAATTCCTGAATCAAAACATACACACTAGCGAGCAAATTAAACAGTTGACCGGAAAAGTAGACACTTTAGCCACCCACAACAAAATGTTAGAAACACAGATATCACAAGTGGCTCAACAACAAGCCTCTGCTGCCGCACCTGCTGGCACATTTCCTGGACAACCCGAACAGAATCCAAAAGGCCAAGCAAATGCTGTAATACTAAGAAGTGGAAAAGAATTGGACGAACCGATCGATCCAAGGACCGAAAACTCAGCCATGCAACAAAAACCAACTGAACAAGCAGAAAAGGAATTCGAGTTAGAAAAGAAGGAAGACAACGAGAAGGAGGATACCGCAAGTGAAAAAACTCAAGCACCTCCAGCGCCATATAAACCACCTATTCCTTATCCTCAAAGACTAGTAAACTCCAAAACTTCAGGACAGTTTAAGAAATTTGTAGAGCTCCTTAAACAGCTGAATATTACTATTCCTTTTATAGAAGCGATAACTCAAATGCCGTCATACGCTAAATTTCTCAAAGAAATCCTGTCGAATAAGAGAAAGATCGAGGATAACGAAATAGTTACACTTACTGCAGAGTGTAGCGCTATTATTCAAAAGCGCGTGCCTCCTAAATTAAAAGACCCAGGTAGTTTCTCCATACCCTGCGTCATTGGAAAGTTCGTGATAGACAAAGCTCTATGCGATTTAGGAGCCAGTATCAGTGTTATGCCTTTATCTATATGCAAAAAGCTGAATATGGGAGACCTCAGACCAACCAAAATGTCCGTTCAATTAGCTGACCGATCAGTAAAATACCCCGTCGGTATACTGGAAAACGTTCCAGTACGCATAGGACAATTCTACATTCCAACCGACTTCATAATCATGGACATCAAGGAGGACACTGTTACCCCGATTATCCTAGGAAGACCGTTCCTAGCTACAGCCGGAGCGATTATAGACGTGAAGAAAGGAAGGCTAACATTCGAAGTAGGAGAAGAAAAGATAGAGTTCATTCTCACCAAGTTCTTACAAGCACCAGCCATAGACGATACCTGCTATTTAGTAGACGAAATTGACGAATGCATAAGAGAACTTGAAATTGAAGAGACCACGTATTCAGAAATAATAAAGATTCAAATACCCGATATTTTTGAAGACGATGATTGGCGTAAACCGTATAAAGACGACAGCCTAAGTGAAAGCTTAGCACTGACCCCAAACCATATGCCAGGTCCGAAGTACCCATCTTTAGAACTTAAAACACTACCCAAAAACCTTAGATATGAATTTCTAGACGATGAACTAAAAAGACCAGTGATAGTCAACGCCGACTTAGGACAACCAGAAACTGAAAAGCTATTAGAAGTCCTAAAGAAGTACCCCACCGTGTTAGGCTATAACATAAGTGATCTAAAAGGTATAAGCCCTTCGATCTGTATGCATCGAATTACAATAGAGGAAGACTCTAAAACCTCTCGAGAACATCAGAGGAGACTGAACCCCATCCTGAGCATTGTAGTCAGAGATGAAGTAAAGAAATTGCTAGATGCAGGAATCATCTATCCGATCTCCGATAGTGAGTGGGTTAGCCCAGTTCATGTCGTACCGAAGAAAGGAGGAGTCATAGTAGTTAAAAACGAAAAAGGCGAATCAATAACAAAAAGAGTCGTGACTGGAAGCAGGATGTGCATTGATTATAGAAAGCTTAACAAGGCTACACGCAAAGATCACTTCCCACTACCCTTCATAGACCAAATGTTGGAAAGATTAGTCAAACATTCATATTTCTGCTATCTAGATGGTTACTCAGGATTCTTCCAAATTCCCATCCATCCTGACGACCAAGAAAAGACTACATTCACTTGTCCTTATGGTACTTTTGCTTACCGCCGAATGCCGTTCGGACTCTGTAATGCTCCAGCAACCTTCCAAAGATGCATGATGGCAATATTTGCAGATTTCATAGACAACATCATGGAAGTATTTATGGATGATTTCTCGGTATATGGACAAAGTTTCGAAGGATGCCTACAAAACTTAGAAATGGTATTAGAACGTTGTGTAAAAGTAAACCTCGTCCTAAATTGGGAAAAATGCCATTTTATGGTCCGACAAGGAATAGTTCTAGGACATGTCATATCAGATAAAGGAATTGAGGTAGACAAAGCTAAAATAGAGATTATAAAAGATCTCCAACCTCCAAAATCCGTACGAGAAATACGGAGTTTTCTAGGACATGCCGGTTTCTACAGAAGATTTATAAAAGATTTTTCAAAAATCACAAAACATATGACCGGCCTGTTGATGAAAGATGCTGAGTTCGTCTTCGACGACGACTGTTTAAAAGCATTCGAAACATTAAAATCAGCCCTTATCACCACACCAATCATGCAACCACCCGATTGGCGACTACCGTTCGAAATCATGTGCGATGCGAGTGATTATGCCGTAGGCGCAGTTCTAGGACAAAGGAAGGACAAGAAACTCCATGCCATCTACTATGCCAGTAGAACCTTAGATCCTGCCCAAATGAACTACGCTACCACAGAAAAGGAACTTCTAGCAGTTATATTTGCGCTTGACAAATTCCGTTCTTACTTAGTAGGAGCAAAAATTATCATATACACAGACCACGCTGCCATAAGGTACCTAATAAGCAAAAAGGATGCCAAACCAAGACTATTGAGATGGATCCTGTTATTACAAGAGTTTGACTTAGAAATCAAAGATAAGAAAGGAACCGAGAACGTTGTTGCAGATCACTTATCCCGAATAGAAGGCATCAAACATGAACCAATACCGATAAATGACGATTTCCCGTACGAACGTCTGATAGCCAAATTAGAAAGTGACACACCCAATTCAATCTCGGAAGATCCAGAATTCGAAAAAGCCGTAGAAGCCGTCTATGCCCAAGTCACATTACCTTAGTATGCTGACATCGTTAATTACCTCGCTGCGGGCGTGCTTCCACCGGATCTCACTTATCAGCAAAAGAAGAAATTCTTCCACGATCTGAAACACTATTATTGGGACGAACCTCTACTCTTCAAGAGAGGGGCCGACAACATATACCGTCGCTGTGTCCCAGAGGAAGAAATAGAAAATATCATTTCCCAATGCCATTCAGCACCATATGGTGGTCATGCTAGCACATCCAAGATGTGCGCTAAGATTCTTCAAGCCGACTTATTCTGGCCTAACCTCTGGAAAGACGTTCACATCCCTATGCTAAAATGTGATCGATGCCAACGAACCGGCAACATCTCACGACGCGATGAAATGCCTCAGAAAGGAATCTTAGAGGTAGAAATCTTCGACGTATGGGGAATAGATTTCATGGGACCTTTCCCACCTTCTTTTGGTAATAACTACATACTCGTCGCTGTCGATTATGTGTCTAAATGGATAGAAGCCATAGCTGCTCCAACAAACGACGCACGAGTAGTAATCAAACTCTTCAAAAACACAATCTTTCCTAGATTCGGTGTACCCAGACTCGTCATTAGTGACGGCGGATCTCACTTCATATCGCAAATATTCGATAAACTTCTCTCTAAATATGGAGTCCGACACCGAGTAGCTACACCTTATCATTCGCAAACTAGCGGACAAGTAGAGGTCTCGAACAGAGAAATAAAACAGATATTGGAAAAGACTGTCGCTACCTCAAGGAAAGATTGGTCGTCAAAACTACAAGAAGCTTTATGGGCTTATAGGACCGCTTTTAAGACACCAATAGGTACTACACCCTACAAATTAGTTTACGGTAAATCCTGCCATCTCCCTGTAGAATTAGAGCATAAGGCCTTCTGGGCCATTAAGACACTCAATTTCAACTACACCGAGGCAGGAGAAAAGCGAATCTTGAACTTACACGAGTTGGAAGAACTTCGATTAGACGCTTACGAAAATGCCCGTATCTACAAAGAACGAACTAAAAAGTGGCATGATAAACGTTCAGTCAGGAAACAATTCAGTGTGGGAGACATTGTATTGCTATTTAATTCCAGATTAAAACTCTTCCCGGGTAAACTAAAATCTAGGTGGTCTGGACCTTATGAAGTGACTAAAGTACTTCAGAGTGGAGCTGTTGAAATTACCGATAAGATGAATGCACCATTTATCGTAAACGGGCAACGTATAAAACATTATAATAAGAACAACAACAATCCTCAAGTCAGAAGTATAGCATTGCTTGAGCTTCCAACTCAAACACCCGAATAACTTCTCACCAAGCTATCGTCAGGCTTTAGACGTTAAAAACAGCGCTTACTGGGAGGCAACCCAATTTCCCTCGTTATTGTATTTCATTTTTCTTTAAATTTTTACTTTGAAAATCCAACAAAAATTCTAAACTTATAATTACTACTACTTTCTACTTTCGTTTGTTTTCATATTTTTATTTTTATTTAATTTTTCTCTTTTGTCTTTTGTTTCTACCGCTTTTCGTTTTTAAAAATCCTGACTTCAAACTCCTATTTTAAACTTTTCAGGATTTTTAAAGTCTTCAAAACATTCCTTCTGTTTTCTCCGAATTACCTGCGAGTATGGCCGAGTACGACTTCACAAAGGTTCACTTTCGAGGACTAACTCAAAAGGCAAGATTTGTAGCACTAACCGAAAGAGAATTCGCCTTAACGCTGTATTATGATAAGGCTACCATGGATAAACTAGGAATCATGGATAGCATTCAATACCTGTTCAATCAACTGGGTTGGGAGAACACTGCTTTGAAAACACGTTTTGCTACCTATAAGGATCTTACCTATGAATTCCTTAGTTCTTTCAGATACATACCCAACTATGGTTTTGGATCCAACACAGAGCTGATTACCTTCCGAATGTTTGGAATGGACCAAACCCATAGCCGGATGTCACTAGCTAACCTCTTAGGATTTCCTAGCGGACCGCATGTGTTCATCAGTGTAGAAGATGACGATATTGATTTTCAACTCGATCAATTCTGGGGTAGAATCACAGGCGACTATCACCCTGAACCAGACAGAATGTATAATGATGATATTCATAACCCAGCTTTCAGATACTTCCATAAGATACTAGCTCACACCTTGTTTGGAAAAGAAGAAAATATTACTACAGTATCTAAAGAGGAGTTATTCATCATGTTTTGTGCTTCTCAGGGACGTACAGTAAATGCAGTGCCTTTCATGATGAGATCTTTCAAACGCCTCACGCAGGAACCACAGACACCTATTCTTATAGGAGGCCTCGTGACAATGATTGCCCACGAGCTTGGCCTTAGATTCCACTTAAATGTAAGCACTCGTTTTGGCACCATCCGACCCATGAATATACAATTCTGCTTTAACAGGCGCATTTTAGGAACTATGGGACCTGGACCGTATGAGTACCTCATTAACAAAAAACCAGTACAGCTATTCACACTGCCTGATAATCTGATGACAAGTATCCACAACAAGGACAACTGGCTCTATGAATTGGATGAGCCTATGGGACCTCCTTCACCACAGTCAACACCACAGAACTATATGTATGACAGTGACCACATCTCTGAGGCACACGACTATATGTACTATGAGGATGCTGTATCCGAAGCTGAAGTAGACCCTATGACTCCTCCGCACTACAACACCTATCCTGAGCCTATCCCTGAGGAGACCACCGACAAAATGGACACTGTTCTACTCCGATTGGACAACGTTGATGTAGCTCTGACTACTGTAAAAGCTGACATCGCAGGCATACACAGCGAACTGGTAGGCTTCATAGATTTAGTTTGCGACCAACTCGACTACTACGCACGAAAATTCGATGAGTTGAAGACACGAAAAGACTAGATACTAGTTTTAGCAGTAGATTTAGTTTAGTTTGGTTTAAGTTTAGTTTCGTTTAATCATTTGGAATTTTTCGCATTGTTAGTTTTCTTTATGTACTACATACAATCATTTCAATTTCATGTTATTTCAATTATAGTCTTTATTCAATTATTCTGTTTTTATGTTACTCATTGTTTGTTGGCTGCTATAATACATTGCCATATCAATACTAGGCCTTAAAGTCACTGCAAGAACGCCCTTAGAGCAAAATTCTGCGTTCTGCAGATTTTGCTGCTGTGACGACCGTCACAAGACCCTGACGAGCGTCACGCGGGTGACGACCGTCACACATACGTGACGACCTTCACGAACCCAAAACTGCTATCTGATATAACAGGGTGCGTGTTCTCTCCCACTACCCCCATTTCAACTTCCAATCATCAGAACTCCTACCCCACTACAAATTTTCGTTCTCCCCACATTGCACCATATATTTCAACTCCAATCTCAACTTCCAACCACACTTCTATCATTTCTTCCCACTTTGCAGAAAAACCCCAATCTTCAGAACCCTCTAAATCTTCCAACAATGGCGAGAAATGCAGAAACCCCGGATATCAGTAGCATTGTCTTCAGCGAAGGTGACTTAGGCGACAGACAGCGAGCAAACTACATCGCATTCCATCAAAGGTCGCTCCAGCCGACTCATTATCCACACATTCCATCGCTTACGGAGCTCGGACTCCTTGAAGGCGTAACTTGGATGCTTCAAAGAGAAGGCATCTGGAATCTCTGCACCAATCCCCTGCCAACATACGGACAACTCACTCTCGAGTTCTTGAGTTCGTTTACTTATGTCACATCCAGCGGCGACCTTAGCTAGCACTCAGGTGCCGCATGCTTCCGGATGTTCGGCACAAACTACCAGGTGAACCAGAACCAGATCGCCACAATCTTACAACTCCCTCGAGGCGACAATGCTCACCGCCGCCTCACCGATCAGTTCCATCACGAAGCTTTCGCGCTGTGGTACCAGTTGACCGGCATCAATGCCGATGGTTGGGACTCTCTACACGCCACACATATCCATAACCCAACCATCCAGTACTTTCACAGAGCATTGAGCAACACAATCTTCTCCAGGGACAGCAACCACAAGGTGAACTCGAAGGAGCTCTTCTTCCTCCATTGCGTCTTCAACAACGAGCCTGTCAACGCCGCTCCGTTCCTGCTGGCTCACATTCAGGCCAATTGCAACCGTGGCTCCAAGCCATTCTACTTTGGCGGGATTGTCACTGCCATTGCACTTGGGCTGAACTTAGGTGACCGCCTTCAGCACCTCCATTCCATCCCCTCGGTGTTCCTTGACACCGACCACTACAGAGCCTCCCACCTTATCCGCTCCAGAGCTGACGGCAAGTACCATCCGGTAGTGCGTGGCAAGACCGTCCGAAGCATCATCCTTCTGTCCCGCACCCGGACACACCCAGAGGATCGTACCAACTGGTTATTTGACCTCACTGCCCCTCCTGCTGCCGCTGTTCCTACTCAGGACCACACCCAAGGTTCTGACGATAAAATCCAAGCTCAGTTGGACAGGTCTGAGCAACCGGAGGCATCGCAGCCTCCTCCTCCCGAAGGTACATCCTCTCGCCACCGCCGCCATCATCCAGTGCCCGACTACACAGAAGAGGACCTCTGCCGCTCTCTCGACCAGCAGGCCCAGATACTCGCTATGCTACAGCAGCAGAATCAGCGAGCAGACCAGTTCGAAGCTTGGCACCAGACTCAAATGCAACAACTTCAAACCGGCCAAGCTACCATTACTGAGAACCTGGCGAATCTGACTTTGCAGGTCGAAGGACTCCGGGACACCGTCTACCACACAGGAGCCATGAGTTATGAGGACCGAGTAGCCCTTGCCAGAGCCAGAGGACGCCAGCATGGACGTGACCGAGGCAGCGGACGTGATTAGTCATCCATCTTTCCTTATTTGTTTACTATATTTCCAGTTTATTTGTACTTTCATTTCATTTGTATCTCCCTCTCGCATGCTTCAAAATCAGTGGGGGCACTGATTGAGATAGTGTGGGAGCGGAGCCTTTATTTCCATTCCACTGTTATTTCCATTCCACTGTACTTTGAATTTCGTAATTTCTATTTAAATATTTTTCTATTTTTAGCAATTTATATTTAAACATTTTTCTATTTTTAGCAAATAAAGCTCGTTTATATATACTTTTTCCGTTACGCAAACACCCCCACATTATTCAACGTAAACAAAAATTTTCGTTCGTTCCTCAAAAGCAAAAGCATCACGAGAATGCACCCAAGTTCAAACCAAGTTTTAAAACTCCGAGGAAACGACAGTTCTAACAAAACCAGTACCGTCCTGACACCTTAGATCTCCGGTTTATGCGAGTCGGTTTCACTACCTACGTGTACCAAAGTCTCAAGTGTCTACGCAAACTCAACCCCAAGTAGTTTATACTAGCAGTCAGCACCATCCTAAAACACTTCTAAGCGAGCGACCGATGCAAATAAGTGTATGATCTCCAAAAAGATGAAAAATCATGAAAAGAAAGCTAGATAGCCCAAAAACATAAGACACGTTTCCTTCTAAGTTAGGTGCTCCTCACCCGAGCATTTAGCCCAACGGCACGAGAACTCATTGAAAAATCAATGACATAAGCTTATGATCAATGAAGAAGATAAAAAACAGAAATGAGATCATATTCACTAACAGGTCGACTTGCCATGAAAGTGTACGGACAACGGGCTTAATGTGATTGCGCTAGAACAAACAGGGTGAACTTGCCGCGAGAACCTTGACACCAAGCTACAGTAGCATGACTGGGACCGATTTGCATAAAAAGGAGACCTCCGAAGACTTGTAGTCCAGTGTCGTCATGATACTCGTCTTGTTCTTACCAAGAATCCCGGTTTTTCCCAACTCTGCGAACGAAGAAGCTGCCTCGTGCTTGCCGACCTTTTCATGTTTTACTTGAGGACAAACAAAGATTCAAGCTTAGGGGAGTTTGATAACACGAAATTGTATATATATTTTGATGCATAATTCAACTAAAGTTTAACCGTTTTCGATCCGATTTCGGGTTATTTCCGTGTTATTTGTCTGATGTTTTGCAGGTATTCAACGATCACGTCTAAACAAGGCAACATGAAGAAAAGAAGCAATCTCAGATGAAATATGGACGAAAAAAGAGTGAAAACATCATGAAAAGCGCAGAAGGCTGTTTTTGCTGATGTGACGACCGTCACAGCTCCATGACGAGCGTCACACGGGTGACGACCGTCACACCTTGTGACGACCGTCATGCAGGCAAAAATGCCCCACTTCAATTTCACGTAACAGAAGCAGTTCCAATTCCCAAAGAGTGGACCACTACTCCCTGATTTATCTGCCTCAAAGTCCACCATCTTCAATGATAACCGTTAGAATTCCACTTCTATAAAAGGGGAAGAAGGGGACCTCAGAAGGGGAGCCGCATTCATACAACGAAGTGCTGCCCAATTTATTTCCAGAGCATACTTTCCAGTTTAATATTCTTATTTGTTTCTCTTTACTTTCTCTGCATTCCTTTCATTTTTCTGTAATTTCTACTTTTGTTGTACGATCAAATTGGCATAAAGACCAGAATCCTGCCAACATCTGTGAAGGATCTGCCCAAAGGCCAATTGGAATATTTACAGGTTTCTCATTTCAATCGTATTTCCAGTTTTATTATAATGCAAATTATTATTTATTGTTTTTATTTACGTTTTATCTTTCCCTAATCCATGTCTAGCTAAACTTGAGTAATCGATATGTGGTAATAATTCGAATGGGATTTGATAACAACCGGTTGAAAAACTTTCTTTTCAAAAGTAATTTATGGTCTGAGTGTTTAAAATTAATTTACTGAATAAACTTCATCACGAAAGCGAGAACTTATTTAAAAGTAGTTTTGCCACGAAAGTGGGAAATTAATTAAGATACGAACCAACAAGCGAAAGCTGCGGTAAGGTCAGATAGTAAACGCTAGTCATTCATTTTAATAACAGCGAAAGCACTTTAAAATGAATTAGAACTTAGAGATTTCCAAAAAATAATTTTAACCCCGAATGGGATACGAAAGTGTACGTTTGGCCCTTAGAATTATGATTAGCGTCAATAACCATCGTGAGGCGAGAGTCTTCAAATCACCATTTTCTGCTTAAATAAACTTTGAAAATCATTTCATACACCGGTAACTTGTCAAATCCCTGAAGAACACAATTATTGCATATCGATTCAATCATTTATAATCTAAGTAGCATTCTTAGTTCCCTTTTAGTGACAATCTTATTCCCTTAAACATATTCTACCTAGCTAAACATAGTAACTACCGAGAACACTAGTTTGATTACGAGTCCCTGTGGGATCGATATCTATTATTACTACGCGATAGACTGTGCACTTGCAGTTAGGTTGTATTAGACATAGAAAGTCGCGATCAATGACTACCATCATAAATGACATGTTTAAACAGGGCATTATTAAACCCATCAACAGCCCCTATTCCTCCCTTGTGTTACTGGTGCGAAAAAAAGACGGTACTTGGAGATTTTGTGTAGACTATCGCGCACTCAATGCGCTAACTATTCGTGACCGTTTTCCCATCCCAACCATTGATGAGCTATTTGATGAGTTAGGAACTGCATCTTTGTTTACAAAGATTGACCTGCGGTCAAGCTATCACCAAATCAGAGTCTCACCTGAAGACACTCATAAAACAGCATTCAGAACCTTTGATGGGCACTACGAGTTTTTAGTTATTCCTTTTGGATTAACTAATGCTCCTAGTTCTTTTCAAGCGGCGATGAATGACCTGTTGTGACCTTTCCTAAGACGGTTTGTGCTTGTTTTTTTTGATGATATTCTCATTTACAGTTCTTGTTTAACTGATCATGTGCAACACTTAAAGTTGGTTTTAGAATTACTTTCTACTAATCAATTTTTTGCTAAATTATCAAAATGTGTTTTTGCTGTCAAAAGTGTTGCTTATTTAGGTCATGTTATATCTGCTAAAGGTGTAACCCTAGATCCATCAAAGATTCAAGATGTTTTGGATTGGCCAAAACCTCGATCACTCACGACACTCAGGGGTTTTTTAGGCCTCACCGGCTTTTATCGACGTTTTGTCCGTCATTACGCCTCACACGCCGCTCCGCTCACCGATTTATTACGTTTCACTAAATTTACATGGAGTACAACAGCAGATACAACATTTACAATTTTAAAACAGAAAATGACAGAAACTCTAGTTCTTGCTCTTCCGGATTTCACAAAGACCTTCACTTTAGAAATAGATGCCTCAGTCGTTGCAATCGGTGCTGTCCTTTCTCAGGATGGTCACCCGTTGGCTTTCTTCAGCAAAAAAATGTGCAATCGTCTACAAGCTGCGTTCGTTTACGTCCGAGAAATGTATGCAATAACAGAATCTGTAAAAAAATGGCGTCAGTACTTAATAGGGAGACACTTTTATATCTTTACAGATCAAAAAAGCCTGAAGAACCTTTTGGTACAAATAATCCAGACACCAGAGCAACAAAAATGGGCAGCTAAACTACAGGGGTTCAGTTTCGAGATTTTCTATAAACCTGGGAAAAATAATCAGGTAGCGGACGCCCTTAGTCGCCGACACACAGAAGAAGAGTCGGCCTTGTTGACGTTTTCATCCCCAGTCCCCACCATCATTCAACAGCTACGGGATTACTACCAAAAAAACAAAGAGGGTCAAGATTTCCTCAATAAATACAAGTCAGATCCAAGTATGCAGGTGTTATTCAATTTCAAAAATGACCTGATGTTTTATAAGGAGAAATTATACGTTCCTCCACACCCAGAGTTTCGCCAGCAACTTCTTCAGGAATTTCACTCTTCAGTTACTGGGGGACACTCAGGTATTCAACCGACCCTTGCTCGAATATCCGCGTCTTTCAACTGGCCAGGCTTGTACACAGACATCAAAACCATGATTCAAAATTGCTCCATCTTCCAACGTAACAAGTACCTACCAACAAAAAAACAAGGTTTGTTACAACCATTAGACATTCCACAGCAAGTATGGGAGGATTTGACTATGGATTTCATAACTCACCTACCATCTTCGTTTGGCCACACAGTAATATGGGTCATATGTGACCGTTTAAGCAAGTTCATTCACTTCCTTGCTTTGCCTACCCACTTCACCGCTCCGGACCTTGCTCGACGGTTCATCGCTGACATCTGCCGTCTCCACGGTGTCCCAAAATCCATTGTGTCGGATCGCGATCCTTTATTCATGAGTGCTTTTTGGAAGGAACTCTTTCGGCTACAAGGCACGACCTTGAAACATAGCACAGCTTATCACCCAGAGACAGACGGTGAAACAGAGGTGGTTAATCGCAGTTTAGAAACTTACCTTCGTTGTTTCACAGCGGATCAACCCAAAAGGTGGTTTCAGTTTCTGCACCTTGCGGAATACTGGTATAACACGTCGCATCACTCAGCCATCGGCATGACTCCCTTTGAAGCCATCTATGGAAGAACCCCCCAACAATTCTTGACTACGTCCAGGGCTCATCCGCAAATGTTTCCATTGACAACCTGTTAACCCAGAAACAAGAAATCATTCAGACTTTGAAAGCAAACTTGAAACGCAGCAAACAAATAATGGCAGATCAAGCTAACAAGAAACTGGTAGACTGTACCTTCGAGGTCGGAGACCTCGTGTTGCTCCGCCTACAACCGTATCGCCAAGGTTCACTCCAACGACGCTCGTCACAGAAACTCGCGTCTCGCTACTTTGGGCCTTTCCCTGTCTCTCGTCGCGTCGGATCCGTGGCGTATGAACTAGAACTCCCACCATCTTCAAAGATCCATAACGTATTTCACGTATCCCAACTCCGCCGCTACCGTGGCTCCGATGTTGCAGCTGATTTCATACATCTTCCACCTGAACAACACATGGACACACGAAACACAGCGGTTAGAACTCCGACAGGAAAAGAACTAATGAATAACAAAGAAGACATCCCTACCTTTGAAGACCCTCATGCAGTTTCTGAACCCACGAACCAAGATACGAGCTTCAGAACAAACGGTGCCGAGGAAGTACACGCAGAAGGGAAGCCAAAGAACTCTACACAAACAAAGAACAAGTTGAGAGCTCCTAATGGTGATGATCTTTTAACACCTCCGGGACAAGTACAACCCCAAAACATTGGTACTTCTATGTCAAAAGAAGATTTAAGTGGCTTTGATGAGAGTTCCAACACACCGCTTGCGCTGCCCAAGAATGTGTTTCCCGAAGTACACATGCAACCATTGGATGCTCAATGGACAGATCGTGTTCGTTCTCCCTCTGCCACGCGTCCTACCAGCTGTATCCCATTTTCCCCACTTTTGGACTGCCCAATGAATTCTGGGACCCACAAATCTTTTCCCTCGGCAGCATCACATGCGGATGTTTTCCCCACAGGTTCCCTCAAATCTCCAACTCCATCCATCCTTCTTGGGCCATGAAAAGCTAATGGGCCACCCAACACAGCACCACATTTCAACAAACACAACACTAACCTTGAGGACAAGGTTGTTTTTGGGCCAGATAGTATTGATGCAAGGCCCAAGCGGAAGTTGACCCAACCAGCATGGATGAATGATAATATACTTTATTAATTAGTATTTGTTTTTTTTTGTTAAAAAGGGCTTAAGCCCACTTGTCTTAGATTCTGAATATCAGGCCCATTAAGTATTACCTTGTAAGAAAAACCCTAGTATTTATGCTGTGGTTTTGGAGAATGAATGGAGAAAAAATTTATCTCTAAATTTATTGTCTTAGGTTTTAATGTTTCTCTCTTGTCCAATGGTGTTTGCTCTTATTGGATGATAGCTGCAGATTCTTAACTCTATCAGACCCACTCTGATACCATGGAAAAAAAAAGAGAAATCAAGTAAGGGTAAGACTGTAATTTCAACTTCAACAACTTTAAAGCCTCATAATCACGGACAGCTATAAAATCAAACGTACAACAAACCGTCACCATAATGTAACCCTAAAAATCCCAAACACAACAATCGCAGTGCAGCCGTTTCATTCTTCGAGATCCTTTCTCCTTTCATTCTTCGAGATCCTTTCCCCTATTCTTTTTCTTTCAGGTCGTTCTTTTCAAGGCACGCTTTCCCTGAGATCGTTCTTTTTCTTCGAGATCGTTCTGTAAGCTTTTTTTTATTATTCTTTTGATTTTAGGGGATATAGTCTTTTTAATTTTTCTTTCAGATCGTTGCCGAAAGTGATTTTTGAACTGAGATATGTTTTTGATTTTATTCAGAATAAGTTCTTAAAATTGTACTAGTATTTAAATTCGGTTCTTAGAATCCAGTTATATAAACCGTTCAGAATTTTAAGCCAAATTGTTTCTTTGGTCTTAAAAACGGTCTCCAGTTATACAAACTGTTCAGAATTTTAAACCAGATTGTTTTTTTGGTCTTAAAAACGGTCTTTAAACCAATTTTCCGATCTGATTCCGTGTTTTGAACCGAATCTGGACTATTTTGGTTATTCAAACCGAATCAAGTTCTTTAATCCAGTTAACTGAACTGCCTATGATAATCTATAACGGGTTCGTTTTCAAATCTAGTTATTTGAACCGTTTTATTAAACATTTTGTTTTATAAACTCAGTTAAATGGAAGTGTTTTCTCTGTTTGCTTTTTAAATGCAGTTATTTGAACTTTAAATGGATATCAAATTTGCATGAAACCAGTTCGATTTTTAAACTAGTTCTGAACTACGAACTGTTTTTAATACCAGTTTGGATTTTCAAACAAGTTACCTGAACTGTTTTAAATCCAGTTCGGTTTTTCAAACCAGTTCACTGAACTGGTTTAAATCCAATTTATCAGAACTGTTGTTTAAAACCAGTTATCCAATCTGAACTGTTTTGGACTAAAACCAGTTATCCGAACTGTTTTTGATCCAGTTATCCAACCCGAATTGGTTTTTGATCCAGTTATCCAGTCCGAACTAGTTTTGAAAACAGTTATCCAATCCGAACTGTTTTTGATCCAGTTATCCAATTCAAATTGGTTTTTGATCCAGTTATCCAACACAAACTGGTTTTGATATAGTTATCCAACCTGGATTTGTTTTAAAAACCAGTTATCCAACCCGAATTGGTTTTTGATCCAGTTATCCAATCTGAACTGGTTTTGAAAACAGTTATTCAATATGAATCCAGTTATCTAATTTAAATTGGTTTTTGATCCAGTTATCCAACCCAAACTGGTTTTTGATCTAGTTACCCAATCCAAACTGGTTTTTAAATCCAATCCAAACTGGTTTTGATCCAGTTATCTGGTTTTGATCCAGTTATCCAATTTAAATTGGTTTTTGATCCAGTTATCCAACCCAAACTGGTTTTTGATCCAGTTACCCAATATGAACTGGTTTTTAAAACCTAGTTATCCAATCCAAACTGGTTTTGATCTAGTTATCCAATCCGAACTGAATTTTAAATTCAGTTATCCAATCCGAACTGGATTTTAAATTCAGTTATCCAATCCGAACTGGAGTTTAAATTCAGCTATCCAACCCAAACTGGTTTTTGATCTAGTTACCCAATCCGAACTGGTTTTTAAAAACAAATAATCCAATCCAAACTGGATTTGATCCAGTTATCTGGTTTTGATCCAGTTATCCAATTTAAATTGGTTTTTGATCCAGTTATCCAACCCAAACTGGTTTTTGATCCAGTTACCCAATCTGAACTGGTTTTTAAAAACTAGTTATCCAATCCAAACTGGTTTTGATCCAGTTATCTGGTTTTGATCCAGTTATCCAATCTGAACTGGATTTTAAATTCAGTTATCCAATCCGAACTGGATTTTAAACTCAGCTATCCAACCCAAACTGGTTTTTGATCTAGTTACCCAATCCGAATTGGTTTTTAAAAACAAGTTATCCAATCGAAACTGGTTTTGATCCAGTTATCTGGTTTCGATCCAGTTATCCAACCCAAACTGGTTTTTAATCCAGTTATCTGTCGTACCTCGAAAAATACGATCCTCGCGATGGCCGCGGAAAATACTGTTCGAAACAGAGTCGCCACCAAACTTTATTCATTCCAAGGATGGAATAGGAAAATATCGATAAAACCTTTAAGGAGATAAGAACATGGTCATCGCAACCAATATTCTAGGTTCGGGAGTCGATTATGCAGAGGGAAGGTATTAGCACCCTCTATGTCTGTTGTACTCAACGGGAACCTCTTGATCGATTCGAGAGTAAAGTTAACTATGTTTGTTTATCTTCTAAGGAATTGCTTGCTAAAGGGAAAAGGGGGGGATTATTAAGATAGGGTGCTCGCCAAGGATTGGGGCCCTTGTGCCTACGTATCTTCACTTGTAAGAAGTGGAAAATCAGAGAATTCGTAGTTCGTGGGACTACGGGAAAAAGAAGGGATTGTGCTCGCCAAGATCATCGCAATCTTGTGCCTACGTATCTTACATTCGGAAGGGAATGAAGAATCAGAGCAGCCGTAGTTCGGCTAACTACGGTAAAAGGTTTGGAAACGAACGAGAGTTTAAGTCGCATTCTAACTGCTAAACGTTGGCTTGTCTGCTCGCTAGGGGAGGCTGAAGCTCGAGTTTGTTATGCGCGGAAGAATGGGCTAAACAATGTTCTGAGAAGAGTTTTTTGAGTTGTAGGGATCGCGCAAGGGCGAGGGATTTAGTGTTTGAAAAGTTTCAAACACACGGCGGCGAGGAAAGATAGTTGGGTTGAATAGATTTAAGGTTTCGATCGCACGGGGGCGAGAAAAGGGTTGGAATGGCTGAACATTTAGGAGAGAATGACGACTACTCGATAAACGAGACGTCAGTCTCGCAATCAATTAATCGAGATATTATTGGAATGCTAGATCCCAACAACACCTTTTTCATTCAAATAATTACGGAGTATGTTTGAGAAATTTTCAATCGCACGAGGGCGAGATAAGAGAGTTGGATTGAATATTTGAAGAGAGAATGACGACTACTCGATAAACGAGACGTCGGCCTCGCAATCAATTAATCGGGATATTATTGGAATGTTAAATCCCAACAACACCTTTTTTCATTCAATTAATTATGAAATTGTTTTTGAATGGACAATGACGATATTTTTCCAAATAGTTAGGGCACGTGTTTTATAAACGAAAGGTTGAGCGAACCACAACCTAAAGTGTACGCCCCAAGAGTGGTTACTCAAGAATTCAAGGAGTGCGAGACTCCAAGAACTCAATTCTTTCGTAGTTTAATTATGAAAATAATTTGAAAATATTAGTGTACTCGGACTAGGCGCGCTATGTATTTTAGAAAATAAGATCGAAAGGGTCACAACTAGAGGTGTGCACCTCGAGAGCAGTCGCTTAAAAAATTCAAGGAAGGCGAGATCCAAGAATTTAATTATTTGAAATTATTTTAAGAAGATAGTTTAATTTAATTAAGAAAACTAATTTAAATTTTCATATATAAAATTAATTAATCGATTGTTTATAAAAAGATTTTGAGAAAAAAGCTAATTATAATTAATTGTTTTGAAAAAAGTTTAATATCCTAAAAAAGATTTTAACTTAATTAATATAATTTTCTAATATTCAAAATATTATTTGATAATAATTTTGAAATATACATCTTTTAAAAGAATAATAATTGGAACTTATTATAAAAATATCTAGTTAATAAAATTGATTTAAAAAATATTTTAAAAATTTTAATTGAGTGAAAAAACGATTTTGAAAACCGAAAGACGAAACAACCACAACTCAAGGGCATGCGCCTCGAGAGCGGTTGTCCAAGGACCCAAGGGATGCTAGACCCCAAGAGCCCACTAATTTCTTAGATTAATTAAGAAAAGTATTTATTTAGCTATTTACTGATTAATTAGAACTTCAATTAACCCATCTAGAAGTTTAAATTGATTAATTAAGGTAATAAAAAAAATATATCCAAATTAATTGGTAAAATAAGGTTAAAAAAAAAATATTTGCATCCACCTAACTAAGTTAATTATATTTAGTTAATAAAATTAACTAAATAAAATTAAGTAAATGAACTTAAAAAGAAAGAAATTATAACTAGAAACATCTGTATGATACACTTTTGACCCCACCGTTCCAATCATGCATTCGGTAATTGAAAATCCAACAGCTTTAACAGTAGAATAAAAATATAGCAGATAGTTTGAAGTTAGAAATAATATAACATGCTTCAACTCAAATTAAAAACAATATAGCAAATTGATAACCAAACCGGCACCGCCGCATACCAAACATCCTAAAACAAAATGTATTAAACTTTCTCACAAAATTTCATGATATTCAAACCACAACCGATTTTGAACGTCGGTCATCAACATAGCTGAACCGCAAAAAAAAAAAAAGAAAGCTAAGAAATAACTTTTCATGTCATTCAAACGGAAGTAGCACCCATATATTTACACAGTTCACTCACGAAAACAGCATAGCAGTAACACAAGCCAGTGGTGAAATTGCAGCAACAATCAAGGCCCCATATACACAGGCAAGATAATACCGAAACAAAAGGTACCGAAACTCAAACAGGATGGAATTCACAACTAGTCATGAGTTTAACATAGCAACCATTCCAAGTGAAGTAATTGAATCAAAATCGTAACAACAACAGCTTGCAACGTTTACACATTTAAAACAGAACTGAACAACAATTGAAAACACTAATAGTAACACGTTGCATTCAAACATAATAAATTTCACCCATGCCGATCTACGAATCGCAATAGATTCAAATCATTCCTGCACAACTGATTTTCTCAAACCTGAATGTTGACTATGAAGCAACAGTAGCAACTTTTACATCTAGTTCAAGAAACAATATAAATCCAATTATTACCAATGCTGTTGAAATTATTTGTCAAAGAAATAACACTCGGCAAGCAAAGCGAAAAACAAATCATCACAATGTTTGCGAATTCAAAACGGAACCCAACTTTCTTTGAACAATAACCAGTGAAGTTGATACAATATTCAAACCACAGCTTACGCTAAAACATGATTTATAAACAAACGTGAACATGAAGCTAGTGACATGACACACATATACATTCCGTAAACCGTAATTAGTTTGAAATTAATTCAAAAACAACACTCACGATATTAGAACAAGGCATAACAGGTGTATCCAAGCCCACATGTCAGGATTAATCACGGACATAATAGCAAGCTAATGTGAATCAGAATACGGTACGCAATATCCTCCATATTAACACATGATAGCATTTTTAAGCAACCAATATGAACAAACAACATCCTCACAACAGCAACAGGATAACATAAGCACAACAGCAACAAGATAACATAAGCAGGTATAACACAAATGAATCGACCAAACAAACACAGTAATCATGCCTTTTATGAAAATGTCGTCGAAACCATAGCTCAAACCAAGCTTGAGTAACATCTCTAATACATTGCATCAGTCCAATATTCAAAAAAACAATATAAAACTATAACAAGAACGAACTGACGAGTAAATTGTACCTTAATGATTTTAAAATGAGATATTCACTACAATGCAACATTAGTAGCATATAAATCGTATTCAAACACGAGATCGCATCAGCAAAACATAGAATAGTGATTTATCAACATGAACTCAGTAGCAAAACAATGCAAGAAACAACGTATTCAAATTGCAATGTGAGCAAAATCGACTTAAACTCTACACACGCAACGTGAACCGGCAACCGACAAATGAAATTATACACACAACCAAATGAACTATTACATAATGATGAGATCAAGATGTGTGCATTTAACCCCAAGATACAACTATACTGAACTATTTAACAGCTTAAAAAATAACTCTGCAAGATTAAAATAGAAACATTTGAAAATTGAAACTGCAAAGAAAACTGAATCCCAACAGGTCCAACGCACTTTCGGCTCAACAGAAACTCAAAATCAAATGTTCAAAAATGGTGAATCGAACCTTAAGAGAACCAACAGAGTACCTCTTATTCAATCTAACAACTAGAAAACAAAACAAATATGCATATCACAACAACCATTCTCAATAGTAGCTAACCCAATGCAATGTAGCAGCATATAAATATCATCAAGAAGTCAAAACCGAAATGTCTACAAAACTGTGTTATCACATAAATATTCAGTAGTAACATCAACACTTGAACCAACGTGACCGGCAGCGAATAACCCGCAAATCATATCAGAATGTAATACAAGATAAACTAATGGATCAAAAATGTTACCGAAATGGGAAAAATAAAGCAGGGAGTCATGGTTAGGATTGCCCTGCTGAACACAAAGCCGCGATCCTATTGTTGCTACGGCTGAGATGTTGTTCGAAACCACGAGCTGTTATTGTAACGCGTTGCAGAGTTGCTGCTACGGTGTTCCTGCTTAGAGAAGAAATTATTGAGCTTGCCTTCAAATATTGTTGCTGGGAAACGTATCCGCGATGCCGCGAGTGTGAACAGAGTGATGCACATCATCTCTCGACCAAGTGCGGTTTACCTGAGTTGCGAGATGCAAAACATTGTTGCTTAAAACGAGCCAGACCATTGAGTTGACCGTCGCGTCACGGTTGTAGTTGTGAAACAAGCGAAGTTTTGCTGTTACTAGGTGAATAACAGCGTGTCGAAGTCGAAACAGCGGTGCGGCGCGAGAGAAATCTGAGACAAAACCAATTTATTTTTGCTTAGTGATAAGCCTTAACCTTCACCGACCCCAAAGCTTGCATCCACCTTAGAACTAGTACCTATAGTTATGGCTATTTTTGAAACTAGAAATGAAAACGGAAGATAGTGATGCATTGTGAAATGGTTGAATCCGCGGTGGGTTCTTTTTACCGGAAAAATGATGATAGCTTTGTTTTCGATGCTGTTGGGGTAAGGATGTGGTTGAAAGTGAAGCGGAATATGGGATTTAAAGAGGTTTTGTGTCGGTGTTCAGAACGTCGGTGGCGGAGAGAGTGGTTTCGTAGGAGAATATGATGGTGGTGACGGATTTCGAAGAGGGACAGAAGAAAAGGGTGGACGGCGGAGACGGTAGGGAATTGAGAGGCTCGAACCGAGAGAGGTTGTCGAGAGGGTTTTACCAGCAGGCGTTTTTGCGAGTAAAGTGAGAAGGAAGAAGGTTTTGAAGGCAAGAGGGTTTACGAAGAAGAGGAAATCGGAAGCAAAGGAAGAAGAAAGTGGATGGTTTTTAGGGCTGCCCTTCAAAATTAGGGGCGGCCGTTTTTTTAGGGTTTTGTGAACAGTCTTTTTTCAATGAGTTTCTCTTCCCCTCCTTATATGTCGTCTGCTTCTACCCTAATGGGCCAATCATGGGCCTTCCCCAACTTCCATTTTTTTTCTCTTAAAAATGATTTTAAATTTTATTAATTTTCTTATAATTATTAATTAATATTAACAACCTAACTAAAATAAGAGTAGTGTAATCTAAATAATATATATTAAAGCATTAATAATCATAAATAGAATAAACTAAAATTTAAAAAAGAATATTAATTACTAATATTATTAATATAGACCAACATAAACAAGATATGCAAAAACATTACTAACTATAAAAAACTTAATCTAAACTAATTAAATGATTAATATTAAAACTATATTATATTTACATATTATAAAATAAAAAAGAAATTATGAAACAAAATATATACAAAAAACAAATGTTACGTAGCACAAATAAATCACAAACAAATGCCACGTGTCAAAAATTATTGGGCAAAAAAAGAAAATGTCTGTTTTTGCTGAAAATTACGCTACGCTGTATAAGCGAGGTAAATTAAAAACAAAATCGGGCAAATAAAAATTTTAAAAAAGGTAGGACAAATTTGGGGTATGACATTATCCAACCCAAACAGGTTTTTGATCCAGTTACCCAATCTGAACTGGTTTTTAAAAACAAGTTATCCAATCCAAACTGGTTTTGATCCAGCTATTTGGTTTTGATCCAGTTATCCAATCCGAACTGGATTTTAAATTCAGTTATCCAATCCGAATTGGATTTTAAATTCAGCTATCCAACCCAAACTGGTTTTTGATCTAGTTACCCAATCCAAGCTGGTTTTTAAAAACTAGTTATCCAATCCAAACTGGTTTTGATCCAGTTATCTGGTTTTGATCCAGTTATCCAATTTAAATTGGTTTTTGATCCAGTTATCCAACCCAAACTGGTTTTTGATCCAGTTACCCAATCTGAACTAGATTTTAAAAACTAGTTATCCAATCCAAACTGGTTTTGATCCAGTTATCTGGTTTTGGTCTAGTTATCCAGTCCGAACTGGATTTTAAATTCAGTTATCCAATCTGAACTGGATTTTAAATTCAACTATCCAACCCAAACTGATTTTTGATCTAGTTACCCAATCCGAACTGGTTTTTAAAAACAAGTTATCCAATCCAAACTGGTTTTGATCCAGTTATCTGGTTTTGATCCAGTTATCCAATTTAAATTGGTTTTTGATCCAGTTATCCAACCCAAACTGGTTTTTGATCCAGTTACCCAATCTGAACTGGTTTTTAAAAACTAGTTTTTAAAAACTAGTTATCCAATCCATACTAGTTTTGATCCAGTTATCTGGTTTTGATCCAGTTATCCAATCCGAACTGGATTTTAAATTCAGTTATCCAATCCGAACTAGATTTTAAATTCAGCTATCCAACCCAAACTGGTTTTTGATCTAGTTACCCAATCCGAACTGGTTTTTAAAAACAAGTTATCCAATCCAAACTGGTTTTGATCCAGTTATCCAATTTAAATTGGTTTTTGATCCAGTTATCCAACCCAAACTGGTTTTTGATCCAGTTAACCAATCTGAACTGGTTTTTAAAAACTAGTTATCCAATCCAAACTGGTTTTGATCCAGTTATCCAATCCGAACTGGATTTTAAATTCAGTTATCCAATCCGAACTGGATTTTAAATTCAGCTAGCCAACCCAAACTGGTTTTTAATCTAGTTACCCAATCCGAACTGGTTTTTAAAAACTAGTTATCCAATCCAAACTGGTTTTGATCCAGTTATCTGGTTTTGATCCAGTTATCCAATTTAAATTGGTTTTTGATCCAGTTATCCAACCCAAACTGGTTTTTGATCCAGTTACCCAATCTGAACTGGTTTTTAAAAACAAGTTATCCAATTCAAACTGGTTTTGATCCAGTTATCTGGTTTTGATCCAGTTATCCAATTTGAACTGGATTTGAAATTCAGTTATCCAATCCGAACTGGATTTTAAATTCAGCTATCCAACCCAAACTGGTTTTTGATCTAGTTACCCAATCCGAACTGGTTTTTAAAAACAAGTTATCCAATCCAAATTGGTTTTGATCCAGTTATCCAACCCAAACTGGTTTTTGATCCAATTATCCAACCCAAACTTGTTTTTGATCCAGTTACCCAATCTGAACTGGTTTTTAAAAACTAGTTATCCAATCCAAACTGGTTTTGATCCAGTTATCTAGTTTTGATCCAGTTATCCAATCCGAACTGGATTTTAAATTCAGTTATCCAATCCGAACTGGATTTTAAATTCAGCTATCCAACCCAAACTGGTTTTTGATCTAGTTACCCAATCCGAACTGGTTTTTAAAAACAAGTTATCCAATCCAAACTGGTTTTGATCCAATTATCTGGTTTTTATCCAGTTATCCAATTTAAATTGGTTTTTGATCCAGTTATCCAACCCAAACTGGTTTTTGATCTAGTTACCCAATCTGAACTGGTTTTTAAAAACTAGTTATCCAATCCAAACTGGTTTTGATCCAGTTATCTGGTTTTGATCCAGTTATCCAATCCAAACTGGATTTTAAATTCAGTTATCAACCAGTTATCCAAACTGGTTTTGATCCAGTTATCTGGTTTTGATCCAGTTACCCCATCCGAACTGGATTTTAAATTCAGTTATCAACTAGTTATCCAAACTGGTTTTGACTAAATCCAGTCATCCGATCCAAATTGGTTTCTAATCCAGTTTTGACTAAATACAGTTAACTTTAAACTAGTTAGTTATCTGAACTTTTTCTAATGCTTATGGTTGATTCGTAATCCATCTAAAAGAAAACATTGTCTGTTTTACAAGGTCAAACTCATATTGAGTCTAAACCCTATTAGATTAAAGTTTTCACCGATAGATATTCCAAATGTTGAGAATTCTTAGAAATCTAACCAACTCTATCCTTAGAAATCAAAACCGTCAAATAATTTTTGAACGGCAAAAACATCATGAATAAAATTTAACAATAATAATTATAATAATATGAATAGTCTTTTGTCAGTATTATATTATATAGAAAAGTTGGTTAATTATTATATAAATAATAATAAAGTTATTAAAAAATTTTAACAAGTGATTTTATGATTATTTGTTATCAATTAAAAGAGCAATATGAACTTTACTAACTTAGATATTAATAAAAATCTTTTAAGATAAAATTACATAATTTTTTAAAATAAACACCTCGTAAAAAGTTTAACAATATGAAGACATATTTTAAAATTGAAATACTATATTTGTTTCTGTAGCGTTGTACTTTCTTTTAACAACCAATAAAAAAACACTTCAATAAATTATAGAATTTATTTAAGGAAAATAATAGAAGTTAATACAAAATTAAACTGATTGTTTTTAAACAATTCAACTGATTGTTTTTAAAAACTCCTTAATAATGAAAGTACATTATTTACTATATAAAAAACTCCATAAAAAAATACAACCTTACAACAAGTAATATATATTATTGCATTATTTAATAAAATATTTATTGTTTCCAACTTTAAAATATTTCTTTGGATCAGAATTGACTCTAAAATATTGCATTTCATTATAAAGAAATCAAAATCATAAAATCATTATTAAATCTATTAAAAGGACGGATGGAAAGTTAACTCTTCTCATTACCTTCCTAAAGCTCATAGGTAGTATGACAAGTTAGATTTTAATCAACATCACATTTTACTATCGCACTCTTCAACATCTATTTTGCACGCCTCACCCTTACTCTTTTTCTTCTTCTTTCAGATTTGTCATTGTCTCTTAAACTTGAGTAAAGATCTAAAATGAGTTTGATTTTAGATTAGGATAAACTAGGAAATGTAAAAAAAAAAAAAAAAATGCACCAAGTGTGAGTAAAATTTGTATGAAATTTTGGTGAATTTGAGATGAAATTTGGTGGGAAAACAAGTGTGATCACTTGAGTTTTGTTGAATTTTAGATGAATGCTATGATGATTAAATGAATTTGAGATGAATTTTAGTGTCAAATTTTGACTTTTGTTGACTTTTGGTGATGTTGATCGAATCTTGAGTTATTTGAACTGTTTCTTAAACCAGTTATCCGGACCTTTTTTGAACAAGTTATCCGAACTGTTTTTAAAACCAGTTATCCAAACTGCTTTTTAACCAATTTAATTTATAATCCAGTTATCCAGTAAACCGAACTGTTAACTAGTTAACTGAAATGTTTTCTTAACCATCTTAATCGAACTGTTTTTTTAACAAGTTTAATCAAATTGTTCTTTTAACCGGTTTACCGAACTTTTTCTAAAACCAGTTAAACCGAACTGTTATCCAGTTAAACAAACTGTTTTTTTAACAAGTTTAATTGAACTGTTCTTTTAACCGGTTTACCAAACTTTTTCTAAAACCAGTTAAAACGAACTGTTTATCCAGTTAACCGAACTGTTTCTTAAACCAGTTAACTGATTTATTCAGTCAACCGAACTGTTTCTTAAACCAGTTAACTGTTTCTTAAACCAGATAACCAAACTGTTTCTTAAACCAGTTAACCGAACTTTGTTAAACCAATTTGGTTTATTATCCAGTTGCTCAAACTACTTTTCAAACCAGTTATCCAAATTGTTCCTCACACCAGTTTTGTTTTTAACTAGATATCTGAACTATTTTCAAACCCGATTTAACCAGATATCTGAAATGTTCATCATACCAGTTTGGTTTTTTTAAACTTGTTATCCAAGCTGCCATCCTTCAACCCAGGTCAATTTTAAAATCCAATTATATGAAATGTTCTCTAATGTGGTATTTTAATACTAGTTATCCAAATTGTAATTTTTAAAACCAGGTCAATTTTAAAATTCAATTATTTGAAGTTTGGTCTTTAAATTCAAACTATTTTAAAATTTAATTATTTGAAGTTTGGTTTTTTAAAACTGTTATCGGAACTGCAATTGGTCAAACAAACCAGGTGAATTTTAAAATCAAATTATCTGAAACTCTCTAACCGGTTATGAACTTCAATTCTTCAGAAAATAGTTCTGTTCATAAGGACATTCTAACTGATCCTAGTGCTTCCCTGGTTGATTCATAATCCATCTAAAAGAAAACATTGTCTGTTTTATAAGGTCAAACTCATATTACTAAGGATAAAGCAGATATCCCAAATCTTAATTTTCAAAACCTTAAAATAAATTTTGAACGAAATCAGATGAATAAAAAGACTTAAATACAACATAACAATAATAATTATAATTATATGAATAGCCTTTTGTCTTGAAGTATTATATTATAAAAAAGTTCTTTTAATAATATAAATTACAAATAATAAAAGAGTTATTGAAAAGTTGGTTCATTGCAAATTTTTAATAAAAGACTTTTGTTAACAAAATGTATGAGGATGTTTATGTAATGCTATGATGAGTAAATGATTATTAGATCACTTGACTTATTATATTTGAGTTTTTTATGATGCAACAAATGAAGAATGACATGAAATATTTTAGATTTTTTTCTATTTATTTTGTCTTAACTTTTGACTTTTTAAATGATACAAGATGCATATAAAGAATGAAATGAATTAATTTGAAATAATGCACATGAAATTAACTAATTTATTCAAATGGACCGAATGCTTATTTTTTCTTGACTCTAGTAAAAGTTGAATTTTTTTTTGAAATATACAAAATGCAACGATTAAATGAAGAATGTTTTAGACTAAAATGCGATATGCCCAGATGCAACAAATGAAATGCCCGAATAATGAATGAAATGTCTGGGACAAAATTAGGGTGCCGCATCTGCCCCTATTTAATTATTTTTTACCAAGTGTGTATGAATGACGACAATCTTCATATAATCGTGGTGAAAGATAATTAAATATAGAATACCCAAATTTAGTCCTTCAAATATAAATACAATGGGATGAAATGAAATGCCACGAGTCTGGGTGAATTCCTATCCGGGAAACGAAAAATGCAATGTAGATTTACTAGAGTTAACTGCGATGATTCGCCAAGAAGTCCACATATCCAACAAAATGACTGGGGAGAACACTCCTCGAGGATGCTTCAAAAGAGATGGTGAGTTCCAGATCCTCTCAGAATTAACCTTGTGGTGAACGGTTATGATCTTAGTCTTTTTTTATTTTGTTTTGTTATTTTTAAATACGACTTGCATGTCGTGCCTTTCTCTATACACTCTTTATGTAACTTCTTTTCTCATCTCACTCTCTCGTATGTAAAATGAGTATTCTTTAATGTAATGTAATGAAGAAAAGAAGAAGGCAATATCAAAGGAGGATAACCATAGAGGTCTAGCTTGGAGAAACATAGATTGTTATTAGGTTTAGCTTAGGTTCTCTCATTGGATTGAGAGAACAATTGCGTTAGGGGCCATTACTGTTTCATATTTTATATGTATGTTGATGCATGTGATTGTATGTTGATGCATGTGAGAGACGATTTATATGATAAATAAGTTTGTGAGATCAAACTAATTGAAAATTTCTTCAAAATTGAATATTAAGTTTATGCTTTCCAAGTTTTAGCACTCATCAAGACCAGTATCGGATAATTTAGTTTTTGCCTAACGTGAAGTGCATGTCCTATATTAATAAGGTGCGGTAGGATAAATGTAATATCCAATTGCTAAAACATTAGGTCAAACTTAACTAAATAAATTATAATAAGATTATATATGTTTAGAAGCAAGAGTTGGGAACAATCCATATGATGGATTTAAACAAGGAATTATTCACCCAATTGATAATATTCAAGAATTGTATTAGATACAATTGGAAGGAGTTCATACATAAATAACTGAGTTTTGTGTAGTTAGCCTAACACTGACTTAAAACAAAGTGAAATATGGATCTCGATCCACTAGAAAATCTTCAAACGGGATTTTCCGAATCAAATGATGAGGGTCATTTGGTTTGAGTAAAATAGTCGGAGCATATTTAATTAAAGGCCTAATTGAATATGTTTTAATGATACTAATATCTTCATAATATTTTATGTAGATTAACATGACAATAAACACCTCTAATAACATTTTGCAATCAATTCCTGATAAAGAAAACTTTGTCTGGGACAAATTTTCTAGATTAACACCGAAATTTGAGGACGGTCCTCAATCATAATAAAAGGCCCACAAAGCAGGGTGGTAAAAGGAAAGGCAAGGAAGTCGTCATACCCAAACTACTACTCATGCTTTGAAACCTGGCAAATGTATAACAAAGGCGGGCACTTGCTTCCACTGCGGTAAGACCGGCCACTGGAAGAGAAACTGGCCAAAGAACCTAGAAGATAAGAAGAATGGAGTATAAACCTCAACTTCAGGTATTTATGTAATAGAAATAAATTTATCTACTTCTGCCTCATGGGTATTAGATACTGGATGTGGTTCTCACATTTGTACTAATGTGCAGAGGCTAAAAAGGAGTAGAGATTAGGCGAAAGATGAATTTGACCTACGAGTTGGAAATGGAGCAAAGGTTGCTGCTTTAAGAACTTATGTATTGACTTTAACTAGTGTTTTAATAATTCAGTTAGAGAAATATTATTATGTACTTGCAATTAACAAGAATATTATTTCCGTTTCTTGTTTGGACAAGTTTGGTTTTTCATTCATAATAAAGAACAATTGTTACTCCATTTATTTGAATGATATATTATATATTATTGCACAAATGAACAATGGATTGTATGTCCTTGATATTGAAATGCCAATTTATAAAATTAATACTAAAAGGATGAAACCTAATGAGTTAAATCCAATTTACCTTTGGCGTTGTCGCTTAGGCCATATAAATGAGAGGAGCATCTCCAAACTCCATAAAGATTGACTCTTGGACTCTTTTGATTATGAATCATATGAGACATGCATATCTTATTTAATTGGAAAGATGACAAAGTCCCCATTCAGAGGAAAAGGTGAAAGGGTGGACCACCTAACATACCATTCAGAAGAGGTTTTCAATACTTCATCACATTTACTAATGATTTCAGCAGATATAGTTATGTGTATTTAATGAAACAAAAATCTGAATCCTTTGAAAAGTTCAAGGAGTTCAAGAATGAAGTACAAAACCAACTAGGTAAGAATATTTAAACTCTTCGATCAAATCGAGGAAGTGAATATTTAAGCCTAGAGTTTGATGACCATCTAAAAGAGTGTGGGATCCTATCCCAACTCACTCCTCCTAGAACACCACAATGGAATGGTGTATTTGAGAGAAGAAATCAAACCTTGTTAGACATGGTCCATTCCATGATGAGTCACACCGGTCTTCTATACTCCTTTTGGGGACATGCACTACTGACAACAGCTTAGACACTTAATCGTGTTCCATCCGAAAAGGTTGAGAAGACACCATATGAGATATGGAGTAGTAAGAAACCACATATGTCGTACATGAAGATTTAGGGTTGTGAAGTTTAAGTGAAACAGAAAATTTCAACTAAGCTTGAGCCCAGATCTGACAAATGCTTATTTGTGGGGTATCCTAAAGAAACAAAAGGGTATTACTTCTACAATCCTTCTGAAGGCAAAGTGTTTGTCGCTCGAACTGGGGTTTTCTTGGAAAAAAGACTTTAGTTCCAAAGGAATCAGTGGGAGGAAAGTAGAGCTTGGAGAAACTCAAGAATCACAAAGTATTGGTACACCTATGGAGGAATTAGAGCAGGAATCACAAGTGGTTGTGGAAGAGCAACCTGCCCAAGTAGAAAAAGACCAGTGTAGGTCTAGCAGGATACATCACCAACCATAGAGATATGGATATCTTGTAACTAATCAAGGTGATGTATTACTCATGGATCAAGATGAGCCTATAACCTACCAAGAGGCCATAACTGGTCCTGAGTCTAAGAAGTGGCTAGAAGCCATGAAATATGAAATGGACTCCATGTACACAAACCAGGTTTGGACCTTGGTAAAGCCTCCTGTAGGAGTTAATCTTATATGATGCAAGTGGGTCTTCAAAAAGAAGACTGACATAGATGGTAAGGTAGATACCTATAAGGCAAGACTAGTTGCTAAAGACTATAAACAAATTTATGGGGTATACTATGATGAAACCTTTTCACCAGTTGCAATGCTTAAATCTATTAGAATTTTACTTGCTATTGCTGCATATAATTATTATGAAATATGGTAGATGGATGTCAAGACTGCTTTCCTTAATAGGAATCTTCTTAAAGACGTGTACATGACACAACTTGAAGGATTTGACATACCAGAAAATTGTAAATCACACTTGTATCACAAATATAAGTCTTAAAATTTAATACCGAAATTATCTTAGATTCTTTAGCGCTAGTGTATATGTCTTACTAAGACATATAGCCATTGGAATGCATTTATTAACGACATTTATGTCATGCTCTTTTCTTGCTTATAAGCAGATGTGTGACCATGTTTATCACCATAAAAATATTTAGGCACATTATGATTAGAGATAACATTTGCACAACAAAATTTTCTAAATGATTTTACATTAGTTTCCAATTGATAGTCGAATCCAACTTTATTGCAAGTGAATAATTGTTTTTCTGAGATAATATTCATGTTTTCTCTCCTTTGGTAAATTTTACACAACATATTATGCAAGTATTTAATTTCGTATTTTGAGACTTTGTATTCTTCACATTTGATATATTTTTCTTTTAATTTTTTAGAAAAAGTATAAGAGTCTTTAGTTAAGAAAGTTTGTTTTTATTTCAAAAGATCAATTTTCTTGATTAAATTTTTTATTTTGAGTTTCAAAAGAAGAATTAGTCTAGTTAGAGATGGGAAAAATATTTCTTTATTCATTATAAAGCTCTCTAAATAAAGAAAAAAAAATCTCATTATAGGTAAATTAAGTTTTAAAATCATTTACCTCATTATCTAAATCGATTCTCCAAAATTTCTACACAAAAAAAAAAACAATAAAATATAAAAATATTATTGAATAACTATAAAAAATTTATCATTAAATAAAGAAGATCTAAACATATCACATGATTTACATAGATTGGAGAAAATGCACCCAAAGAGTCTTAATCTAGGAAAAATATCCACTCATCCTTAAGAGATTAATGAAAAATTAAATTAAAAGAAAGCAATTACACCTTATAAATGATGAGGGATGAAACACTTATGAATCTTTTCCTCCCCCCTTCTCCAATTACTCAAAGTATACATCTTCTCTCAAAATGCACCTCCTATCTTGAGTGCCACAATATTTTCAATAGTGAAAATTTTCCATTATTCAGATCACGCCAGAGCACCTCCTATCTTAAGAATATAAAAAAAAAATTCAAAAAGATTTTGTATATAAGGAGAAAGATATAAGACAACTAGTAGAAGACCCGTGCGTCCGCACGGGTAAGTCCATTCATATCTTAGTAGATCTTTTGATAAGGATTGATTGTTGCTGATATATAATTGTCATTATAAAATTACTAATAACTACAAATATTTAAAAATAAAGATGTAGCAAATTACCAACATGATAAATCCAATATGTCTAGTAACTAAAATATTTACAAATATTGATTAAAAAAAAAAGGTATTGTGGTGATAGTGGCCCGTGAAAACAGTGAATTTCAGTGATAAAATTCACAGGAGTTGATAGCTTGATGTTTTCACTGCGATCCAATAGATTCTCTAAGTCTTCATCACTAATATCTTTCTGTATCTTTTTGTCCTCAGCTGTTTTATCATCTTGAAGCAATGTCAAAATATCCTCTTCATAATAACATAGATAAGAGACAAATAACTCGTTAAAACATGATAAAAATGTAACTATAAAAATATTTGTGCAAGACTATGGATTGTCGGTAAAAAAATAAATGGTTAAAAAAAGGATAAAGAAAATAAGTAGCAAACAGACAAGACAATGGTTAAAAAAAATGTCTGTTATCAAATTAATTCAGCTCAATTCATATGGGTCAAGTGGATACCCTTGTCAATCCTTCTATAAATGATTGAGTTTTTAGTTGCTTAGAGCACTTCCAAGAGAGGTTCTTCAACTTGGTTCGCCAGCATGGAATGGATAGTTGGTTCTTCAACTTGGTTCGCCAGCATGGAGTGGATATCAATGTTGTCTTTTTCAACAAAATGCCATTGGAATTGAACAGCATGACGTTGCTTCATATATAATAATACACACAACAAATAGCTAGGAAATAATTTTAAAATATGGGTTATTTTAGAAAAAAAAATTTAAAAACTGAATTATTTGGGTAAAAAATTCTTTTATTTTTTTGTGTTGTTTTAATACTTCTTTTGCTTTTAACTTATAATAATTAAAAAAATTTACATTCAAATATTTAAATTAATTTTATTTTAAGTTTAAAATAGAAAAATAATAAAATATTAATATATGAGATAAAGTTGCATGATCTAATTTGAGTTTTTTTAGAGTTGCACTATTGGAGTGAAAATTAGATGTGTTATTTCAAGCATATTTAATATCAAACTGTAGCAAATCACTTGAAACTTATTGAATATGCTCTTAAAACTTCTGTAGTTCATGGGGTTCATGAACTCTTACAAATGTTTTTAGGTAAAAAATATTTCTATAACTATTACTATTGTTTTCCACAATCTTGCACATAGTTTTCAAGCAGGTTTAATATCAAAGTGCAGCAAATCACTTGCAGGGCTATATCATTTTGCCAATGTTTCGATTATTCAATCTAATGTATTACAACATCGGACATTTAAAAATGACATATTACAGATTCTACAACTTCTTGACAGTGTATTACACCATCTACTTTTTTGGCAATTTTAATGAAGTACATCAACAGAAGAGTGGAGTTTTCTAAGAAACTATTGTAGCCATTAAAGGTCTAAGACAGAAAGGATCGCATATCATAGCAAGTGCTTTGCTTGTTTGAAAATATTAATCTGATTGAACATGAACATTAAGAATCGGGTCGCCAGAAGCTTTTCTTTGCACAGAGCGAACCCTCTTGGTTTTTTGAAGTTTTAGAGGTTATTTCCCAGTTTAGAGATTTTACAAAATTCTCCACTTCATCAACAACACTAAGTTCATCACGGACAACCAAATGACCACCTAGTCTAAGTACTTTATCCACCTCTTCTATAGCAGGAATCAGTTTGCATTTGAGAAGTCAAAATAATATAAACGAACCAAATTAATACGGTGCAATTTCTCAACCCTTCAAAAAATAGTAGAAAAATAAGTGCCTAGTCTTTAAATTTGAGAAAAGTTGATTGGCATGCAATAGAACATAAGTTCTTGGATATATGCTGAAGGATTCACACCAATCATGGTACATTCTAATAAGACCTCGCTCATAAATGATTGGAAGTGTATCTCCATAATCAACATTCACCACATTAAATATCCATAGTGGAAGATCCTTCAAAGCTGCTGCAAATCTACACACATAACATTACTTTGATAATAGCCATTCATGATCAATGATAGTTGTTACCTTTTATTAGTATTAAACCTAAAATAAGTTTAAAATGGATGCTTACCCTCCATATGTAGCTATCATGTCCATGACATTTCTCACGTTAGACCAATCAACACCATAATTTTAAGCTCATCTACAATGTTTTTCCATCGTACACTATCTGCTGCAAAATTTTGAGTGGATAATTTTTCACCCTCTGCATCGCTTAGCCAATATAGGGGTTTTTGCAGCCTCTGCGGCCAAACTTCTGGCCATTTAGCCACTCTCTCTGTCTGCTCAACAGGAAACTTATGCATGCATGCTTGTTGAGGTACATACCTATATGGACATGCATGTATAATCACTTCATCGCAAGTGAATTCAAACAATGAACTTTTCATATATGTAATCATTTTTAATGTTTACCAGGCAGCATTTGGATCATCATCATCTTTACACATTGGAGGTTCGCTTTGCTCTCTCTGCTCATAGCATTCATTGGAAGAAGTTTTGCGGAAGAAGGCAACACCAACTTGGTTCAAAGTATCATTTTTTATGGTCACAAGGTCCCAACACATGGACTTAGTTAACGCTTTCATTGCTGAATGAAAATAACATGTCAACATCTATTAAAATTCCATTTCATTACTGCATAACAAAGATAAGATATGTTATGTATTTATCATACCCTTCCATATCTCCACATCTTCCTCAAGAGTTTGGTACACAGGTGTGGCAGACCATACAAAATAACCACCCGGTCTAAGAACTCGGTTCAATTCCAAAAGCAACATACCACCTGTTACCGAGGAAAAAAAGTGTCGATGCAATTAATGATTATTGATAAGTTCAAAGAAAGAAAAAAATGTTGTAGTGAAAACAACCTTCTTCGTGCCAAGGTACTTGACATTGTGCACAATGTATAAGATCGAATACACGACTTGGGAATTGCAACCTTTGAGTGCCCATGACGGCAGATATGGCTGGTATTCCTCTCTCAAGTCCAAACTGAACTTGTGCCTCATGTTCATCTTTAGGCGCAAAAGACATAGCAATAACATCTCTTTCAAATAGGTAACCTCCAAAACTACCAACTCCACACCCAACGTCCAATATCACCCTTGTATGCTTTCCCCATGCAATGTTTGGTTGCGCCTGAACAATAACAGTTAACCAATTATTTCAAACAAACTTATAATATCATCTATATATATTACATAGTTAAGAACATTCATTATTACCTTTTGAATAAAATCAATATAGTGGAGAGCACCATGAATGAACTGAGTGTCACCACCATGAATGATCCACTGCTGAAAAAAAATTGTTAGAACTTCTGATACATGGTACTCCATACCTAGCATTTAATTATTTAGGTATATAGAAGGTCGAGAAAATTAGAAGGATCAGACAATTTACCTTCAGCAGTCAAATCATCTTCACTAAGAACTTTAGTTGCAATTTCATCAAACAATTCATCAGTAACCTAAAGAAGAACGCTATACAATTAGAACTGTCATATATTTCTCTACTACAGACAGTATATAGATGTTAAACATAATATTTTTTTTCCACAAAAAAAAAGGTTAAATAGAACACAACAACTCATTCATTTCAAATAATGCGCTTACCTTTAAAAGAACTTCGGTAAGAATTTTTTTTATTTCCTGGTTGATTGTTGCCGTTCTAGCCACCTCAACCTGATCATACATATCACTTTTGAAAATTATACTGCATTACAAAAAGTTTATCGACATGTTCTGGGTAGATTTGCGGATGATCTTCATCAGTCTGGTAATATAGTATGTAAAGAAGAAATAATAATTGTTTAAGAAATAGTAATTGTTAAATCACCAATCAATGTTGTAACATGTTAAGATATATAGCATGGTATAATGGTTCAAATAGTATGGCCAAACAAAACATATAAAAATAACCAGCAATAGTTTTTATGGAATTAGGAAACTAAGTATCACACATAACATAACCTTATATTAATTATTGTATTACACATAGCCATCAACGTGTGAAAAATAATAGGGTTAAAGGTGAAAACATAGAAGATGGTGCACTATTCTACATAATCCAGAATATTGAGATAGGACACAGAAGCTTCCAGTCAATTAGCTTAGTTGCCATAACTGTAACTATCCCTTAACATAAACAACAATCTTGGTTAGTTAAAGTCATTGTTTCTGTTAGAAGAGCATCTGGCATTACAAGTATCAGTAGCTATAAATAGGATTATAACCTCAGTAGCTATAAAATTGATTGTATTTGTAGCATCGATAGCTATAAATATAACTCTACTCAGCAGACTCAAGTAATCATAAATAATAGAAAAGTTCTAGATTATCAAACAAAAAAAACTTGCATTCCTACTCTCTTTTCCATGTATCATCATAGGTTGCTGCTATAAATTAATTGGATAGGAAACAATCATATGCAGCAGGAAATATACACCAACATGAAAGAATAACCATCAGGAACCAACATATGCAGCAGGGAAACAATAACCATACTGATTATATAATAATTTTGATGCAATTACTAATAAAATATGCTATTCAGCTCTCTGTCATTTAACATGTTTTTTCAATGACATGCTCACTGTTCAGCTAAATTTTTAGACTTTGGATAAATGGATTATGGTATAAGGAAGATTGAGGATAAACATGGTTCAATTTTTAAACTTATCAGTATGGCATGAATGATGAATTGCAAATCACTTTAAAAATATAAAAAATGATGAAAGAAAGAGAATCACCAAAACCACGCCCACCGCCCATCCGTCCACCCATGCCCCTTCCATTACCTTGATGCGGCTATTATGATGAGCGTTGTCCTCCTGTATTATCCTCACAATATTCATTTTATAGAGAAAACCTGAAAATAAAAAATCTATGAAGTTGAAAGCGTAATGAATTGTATATGAGTCTAGTTATTAGGGGAAGAAATATGGACATGCCGCGTGCAGATCTACAATGAAGTAAAGAGTATCAAACACATCCTGCAACAAATTGAAATCAACGATAATGCTTAAAAATAAAAAAAATACTTGCATAAATTTGTGAATAAAAAAACAGTAGTATTGGACTGGACTCAACTCAATTAACTCGAATATATTGTATATGCAAACCATACTCATTGGAACTAAGTACACACTTCCTTTATCCCTCAAAGTATAACCATTAAGAAATTTGTCCTTAACATTATCAACTGTAGAATGCGACAACACTTTTTCTCACAAATGCCATTTATGATATTATCATTAATGAATATAAAGCACGGTGTCATTTTTAAATGTTTCATACATATCATCCATTTTATCATGGTCCAATTTCACCAAAGCACGTTCGACTTCCTCACTAACCTGTTGATCAATGAATTAGGAAAATACATTGTAGATAATGAAATTATTGCTTATTCTAACTCACAATTTTTCTAAGTAGACTTTCCAAAGATGAGCACAGTCTTTGCAAACTATCCACCATCAAAACTTCCATAATCACACTATACATTTCAAATGTTCATGTCACCAATTAATGTTACACAATTAAGAGAAAGATAACAATATAATCTGACTAACATCAAAAGGAAGCAACATCAGAAGACCATAAATGATTAAAAGAAAAGTTTAAAGCTGACTTGTAGTTTCAAGAGAACTCCTTTGTGCATACAGTACTCCTGCCTTTCTCAATGAAATTTTTTGCAAAAGAATAAAAAATTATATCATAATAACAGATTAAATTTATTGAACTCCATTAGTGGGTAATCAAATTTAATAGATTAAATTCACATGGAAATAGCTGGAACTCTAATATCTTCCATCACATCAGCCACTACAGAAAAAAAACAAACAAACAAACATGAAATTAATTCTACATATAAATCTAATCAACAACCGACATGATTTAGTCTCTTTAAATCGACCTTACATGGGAATCTAGTCAACAAATGACTTGACCCACTCAATTTTTATACTATTCCCTTGATTTTTCTAAGCAACGTTTTCATAACTTTTTCATTGCACTGGCATGACAGGAGGCAGTTATACACTAAAAAAATGTACAAAAATATTATTGTCACCATTATCTATTAAAGAAGGCATCACCATATTACCAGTTTCAACACAAACAAAAAGTAGTTCCAAATCATGACACTACAGTCCTTCGGCCAACACGAACAACAAAACCATCTTTGATTGGAGCAACTGATCTTCCCGATCCACACTGTAAGCAATATACCAATACTATAGAATGTTGAATGGTAAAACATCAAAAGCAGGTAGATATGTAATAGAAAATTCACCTTTTCGCACTGAAGCAAGAAGAGACGGTTCTCCTTTGAAAGTATTGTGTCTGAACTCTTGCATCCAAGACAAATAACATATTCATCTAAGAAAAAAGTGTAAAAAAATTCAATCAAAAACCGAGGGAGAAGGGGAAAGGACGCCGTCAGAACTCCTTTTGCGGCTGAACTCTTGAAGAAGGTGGTGAAAGTCGCGGCTGCGATAGGGTTTGTAGAGAAAATAGAGAGAAGAGAGAAAATGGTGAAATGAAGCATACGGTAGGGAGACGAGGGAGAAGGGGAGGAACGCTCAATTTAGGGTTTTTTTAGGGGAAAAAGAGATGAGAGAGAAGAGAATGAGGATGAGGATGTTGGGGAAAAGAGAGGAAAAATTGGTGTAATAGTGAACATAAATCGGATAAATAGGATGTTGGTATGTGGAAGAAAGACAAATTCTAAGTAGAGTAATATGTTAATTACAGAAAAATCCTTTTAATAGGCATGTTTTAATTTGGTCTAAAGGGTAAATTAGAAAGATTGGTAGCAATGAATAGTAATGGATAGGTAGTTGAAGTGATGAAATTTAAAAGATTCAAAGCTGAAAAAAAAACACACACCATAGCTTATTCTAGTTTGGCCAAACACATGAGACCTACTCATCTCCCAAGGGTATCACATTGAGATTTTCCACTAGCAACTAAGATATGTGTCATAATTATTTTATTCAAAAATCATAATCAATTACTCAGGAAAATATACCTCATAATTGATTGTTCCACGTCCATAATAATTTATAGATAGAAATAAGTTTATAACAATTTTCTAGATAATTTAAACCAATTAAACAAACTAATCCATATATATTAAATCAAACTAATTTATAGATTGAATGATAATAAATATATATATATTAAAAAAACTAATCCATCTCCATCATAAGATTTCAATTTACTGCAGTAAAAAAACCTGCATTCATGCATCAAGCATATTTGATCATCCAATCAAGATTGAATGGGACAATTAATATCATCTTAACAACATGAATGCATGAAAACTTCAACTACCTGAGATTCAAATTCCCCCTTATGTTACATTAAACTCTCCCCTATGTGGCCATTAAGTAATTAGACATGGAAAATTATAAAGCTCTTCTTATCCATAGGAGTATCCTCTAAAATGTAACAAAGTAGAAAAAAAAGTTAACAAAGAATTAGTGCAAAAAAACCTTTAATTTATTCATAATATAATTTTATATTATAGAATGTACAAAAGGATTAAAAAACCGTGTTATGATCATGTCTCTATACATACTTACACTTTCTTAGTTTAGGGTGTAAAAGATACTAAACAAAGATAAAACTCAAAAATGTGATCCATATTCACCTCATAGTGCTACGATAAAAGAAAAAGAAAAATCAAAACTGAAAAACATGATAATTACGTATCATTCCTCACATCAGTTGTTGCACCAATTCCAACCTGCAACCATGGTGAAGAACTTCCACCAATATTGATTACATCTTTTAGTTCACTTAATTTTGCCAACTTAACCTTACTATCATCTTCATTATTATTATTATCAACATTTTGTACCAAAGAGTTAAGGTTGTTGTTTTTGTTGTTTTTGTTGTTTTCATCTTGAGTGTCATTATTTTGATCAACTTGGTTATTATTTTGATTTTGTTGAATCATACATTGGCTACTATTATCCTCTTTAATATTATTGTCCATTATTGTACTTGCAGTAGGGTTTGCTGTTGCACCCCATGATTGCATATAAATTTGTGTATTGGTAGGTGCTGGAAGATTAAGATCAAGTTTAAGATCAATAGGCTCAGAAGAATTATCAAACTTAGGTATTTGTTCCAAATGGTCTTGAAATTGTTGAAACCTTGCCAATGTTGATGTATCAGGTGCATTTGATGTTATCCAATGACATCTTTTGTGACCACCTAATGCTTGTCCAGAAGAGAAACTCCTATGACAAATTGAGCATTCATGAACTTTTGATTTTTTCTTGGAAGAAGAAGAAGGCATCAATGTAGGGTTACTAGAGGTTCCTTGATCATATTGTAGAGTTGAGATTGATTTTGAAGGGAAGAACTCATCATGTGTCATGACATCATCCTCAGCTATGGTGTCATCAAGGTTTTGATCAAGTCTTGCAGCAAAACATCCTTTAACCTTTTTGTGACTTGCTCTATGGCCACCTAAAGCTTGGTGGGAGTTGAAAACCTTTTTGCATGCTTTGCATTCAAATAAACCCTTTGCAACACCTTTGGCTTTGTTGTTGATGTTGTTGTTATTGTTGTTGGTTTCATAAGGGATTCTATAAGACAATGGTGCAATGAAATTCATAGGGTTTCTTCTTTCTTCATCTCTACAAGCTGAGGCACATGATTCTTCCGGTTCCGCCTCAAGAGGATTAACAATAGCATTTGATAACATCATTAAACAATTTGCTAGGTCTTCTTCTTCGCTTGAAGGACAAATATAATTATTATTATTATAACTACCCACTTTAGTTCGCATTGACCTTTTTCTTTTAGACCAACCACATCCTCTTCTTCCATCGGGGCCATCGCCGTCGCCATCGTCGGCCATGGCGTTTGATTCTGGAGAGGATTGGGGAGACTCTTCATCGGCTTCATCTGAGTTGCATTTTCCGTGTTCGAGAAAAGCTTTCCAAGAGAAAAATTCTTTGCCACAATGCTCACATACCCTACAACTTTTTTGCTTATTAGGATTTGTTCTAAGAGAATACATGCGTTTGTTACTTGTTTGAGGAACAATATTATTGACATTGCCACCTTCCCAATCGCTCGCCGGATCATCGTCGTCCATTTGACCACTTTCGTCGCCTATCCCATGAGCTCTCATATGTCCTCCCAATGCTCTTCCGCATCCAAAGCCTTTTTTGCAAATTTTACAAAAGTGTTTGAAGCTTGATTGTTGATCCACAATCAAAGCCATACAAATTTAAGAACAACAAGTATGTTGAGTGGTGTAAAAATAATAAACAAAAGAAAAAGAAAAAGAAAAAGAAAAGAGGGAGAGGAGAGAAAGAAACACATAGAGATGTAAGGTGGGGACAGTGAGTTCAAGAATCAAAGAAAGGGTGGAGTTGGTTCTTGTAGTGATAGTTGAGTTCTAGGGTTTGCATGGTGATGAATAAAAGGAATAGTAGTCCTAGTTTTTAGTTAGAGTATTGGTTAAGATCAAGAGATAATACAATAGTAAGATAAAGTGACAAGTGTAAGGTGAGACTTATTCTAGTGTCTTTTCTTGTTTAAGATTACTGTTTAAAAAATACTAAAAAATAAAGTTTTTATCTTTTTGTTTTGTTTTGTTTTTTTTATTATAGTAAAATTAGGAGTGGAAAGTGAGTGGTTCTAACTACCGTATCTATTCATATCACTTCAATTCTAAAGCAAGAAAACTAATCTATGTTTCTCCTTTTCTGTCGGTTGGTAATGTTTCTTTCCACCCAATTTACATCATTTTTCTTGTTTATAGTCATTACAACATGTGATCAATAAAATTTGGTCCTCCTTAAGAATAAAAGATTAATTTTTTTGGTCCAACTTTTCTTGACTTGATTTCCTTATTGGTTTTTAACTTTTATTCATCAATCATTTTCATATATAGATTTAATTGATTTTTAACACTAAATTGACAATTATTATTTTTACTTAATTGTTCTTGTCTGGTTAATTCAGCCTAATTGATAATTGTATATAGATATCCGACACATGAAATAATCAAATTTGCGACATCTCATCTATTCACCTTTAAAATATAAATTCTCAACCGAAAATTTTAACAAAAAAATTACATATGTTTTATTTTATTAATTTTGTTGTTTTTAATTTTTTTCCGGAGTTTATATATTTTATACACCCAAGAAAAGTTATTTATAATTTTTTATTTATTTTGACAGAATATTTACAAAAAGTTTAAATACTTTTGAGTTTGGTGAGATCTTAATTACTTTTTAGATAAATTAATTAAAATTTTTAATTTATTTGTTAATGAATTAATATAAAAAAATCACATAATATAATAGTTGAATTACTAAAATTGATACTTCAAGTGTGACTACGTACGGTACGGTGATAACTAATTGTATACTAAATCAAGTGTAGCAAATACAGTAATAACAAATTGTATACTATGTTTAGTGAAAAATTCAAGCATAAGTCAACACCAAAACTATATTTATAATGAAATATATTAAGTAAAGACAATAATGCTAGTGAAAATTGCCTTAACACTTGGATCTATAGTTATAGTGGATTTGACTTATATCAAAGAGTAAGTTAAGACGACAATGCTAGTGAAAATTGCCTTAACACTTGGATCTACAATTAACATCTGTTATAGTGGATTTGATGTCAAACAACATATAAAACTCACTTGTCAGATTCTCTTTCAATTTTCCTAAAAATACAGTCTTTTAACTATCGGTTGAAGTTCTTTTTATATATAATGTCATAATCATGTTATAAAGATTTAAAATAAAAATTACAAATTATAGTTGGTGAAAGCAAAATATTAACTAATAAGACTAATAAGAATATATGTATAATCATAAATAATAAAAAAAGACTTAATTGTAATTTTGGTTCTCTTATTTTTATTTTTATTTTATTTTTGATCTCTTTATTTTAAAATTTGAAAATTTTGATCTCCTATGGGTATAATGTTTTCGTCATCCTCCCTAATCTTTGCTTAAACAACAGTTTGATAAAGATAAATGGATGGAAAAAGATAAATATTTTTGCTTTTTATGACAATAAAGGAAAATAAGTGGATACAAATGGATTGATTCAAAAGATGCATAAACATTTCATTAATCTTGTCAATTCAACAAACAACAAAGCTTACGAGCATACATGAAATTAAAAAGTAAGGAAAATACAACTGAAAATACTGAAACAATCAAAATATAGCCAGTTTCGAAGAGTTGACTTTAACAACTTCAATTTCTAGGTCCAGACAGAGGAACACCTTCGTCACTGATTACTTGCTCCTTGTGGTACAGAACCTTGAGAGGTCTCATAGGTCCTTTGTCTTTTGCTTCAGGAGTTGAGACACTGGCACTTGGCTTAACTTCTTGAGGTTTCAGCAGCTCTAATAGGCTTTGCAACTTCAACCCAAAACCTTTACACTCTTCAACCAGATGTCCCATTGTTCCACTATAGTATTTGCATTCAACTTCTGGGTCATCTTCTTCGAGGATCAGATCTTTATCATAAACCAGCTCTTGCACAACAGATCCTAACGCCAAACAAGTATCTAGATCATGTCCTTCATCCCCTTTGTGAAACTCACAAGTCAAATTTTCATTGTGCCATGGTCCTAACACATGGTTAAAAGCTCTCGGAGTCACCAACAAGTTTTGAATTAGTAGCGGATAAAGCTTACTCAGCGGCACAAGAGTTGGCTTATAGCAAGCCATATTCCTTTTGACATGATTCTTCTTATTCTTGTTCTGCCTTTGAGAACCTCGAGGGGAAACAACCAATGGATGTTGAGGCGCTCTTTTGGTAACCACCTGATGAGGATGACATTTCGGCGGGCTCAAATACTGGTTGACTAGAATTTTCCTCAAGTGCGTGTCCTTGATATGGAGGAGGCACATGAAGTGGTGAAGGATTTTTTATTTGAATGCCTTGAGGCGTGAATGAGATCACCTTGGAGTCAAACAGATTTTGAACTTTGCTCCTGAGCACATTACAGTTTTCAATTGAATGCCCATGTGCCCCAGCATGGTAGCCACATCGGGCATTGGCGTCAAAGCCTGACGGGTATGGAGGGATCACTAGATCTACCTCCTTCGGCACTATCAATCCACCTTTAATCAAGTTTGATAAAATCTGACTGTATGGCATTAGTAGCGGAGTGAAATGCCTCTTTGGCTTCCTTGGCCTTTGTCAGGCGTGCTGACATAGCTGATGGTGGTCTGACCGTGGATACTAAAGAGGTTCTTGAGTTGGAAGAGCCACAGGAGGTGACGAAGTGACAACCTCTCTGGGTGAAACAGGGTGAGAGTTCCTCTCATTCTTCATCAAATTCTGCAAGGTCTCCAAAACCCCATTCATCTGACCTTTGAGGATCCCAATCTCCTCCTTCAAGGCTTCCTGATCTTTCAAATGCTCATTCATCGTTGCCATTAGTCCATAATTCGTGCTAGGTATCCTTCTAGAGACAAGAAGAGAAAGATGAGACTCCAGGCTGAGAAATGCAAATGCAAATGTAACGACATGCGCATGCAATGCAAAAAAGTTTCATGGAACTCGAATATTTACAAACATCAAGAGATACCAAAAAACTCACTTTCATTAACCAACAGATTGAATTACAACATATCAATACTTCTTACAAGAGTCTTAAACAGAAAGCTAAATAAAAGCTAACAAAAGTCCTAAAGAGATTCTTCTAATAGACTCATGTTGAGCTTCTTGATCTCTATTTCCATCTGAGCCTTCTCGAGAATAAGCTTATCCACAATTAGCTTCCACGGAGTCGACTGAGGGCTAGATGAAAATAAATCCTCTGATGCTTTCCTCTTATTATAAGAGAGCACTTCTTCATTTTTCATTTTCAGTTGTTTCTAGAGTTATGCATTCTCCTCGACAACCACTTGATACTTGTGCTTCCAAGTGTCTTCTGTTTGTTGTGCTTTGCTCAAAGCGATTCTCAGCTTCTCTGATTCAGACATGAAGATCAATTTGGGTTCCTCCTTTAGAACCATGGGCTCTTGTCAGGAATAGGGCATCTTGTAGCACCCTAAAATTTGCCCACCCCTTTTTATATCTTGGCTTATGTTTCATAGCATCTTGCATTGGCATTTATGCATAACATTGGTTTTAGACAGGGGATCAAGGTATTTTATTTACTACTCAATAAAGAAGCTTCATATTAAAAGCTAAGGCAACGATACAATTTCAAGGCACAGGGTCTCCACCATCATCAGAACATGACTCGTAACCTTTAGAGGTGATAATTCAAGTGTTGGTCATCTCCTCCTATCTTGATGGTAACTAGAGGCGCATGTGGCTAGTTAATTGGGTGAAGCATGGTTCAAGACCTCAATACGAGTATTGAGGGTCCTCTATGGGGATTATAGGATTACACAAATCATTTGCAAGACCTTTAATCAGTGGATAAAGTGTTAGGGTTTCATCTGGTCAACAAAAGTCAACTGGGAGTTTGGAAAGGCTCAAGGCTTGAATTTTGATCATTTGAGCCATGAGAGGTCATCTTAAACCATCACAAGTATTATGTTGAAGCTTGTTCAAGAAGAACAAAAGATATCAAGAAGTTGCTAAATTAGGGTTTCAGAGGATTCTTAGTGTAAAATCCCCTCTTTTAGCTCCTAATTTCCATGATAAGTTTCATCGTGATACAAGCTCTATCTCATTTTCATCAAACATGATATTTATTCCTTGTCCTTCAAATTTTCTTTTGAGTATAAGAACTCCTTCATTGGATTCATACATCTCAAGTTATGATGTTCACAAGTTGGTTTTACAAAGTGAAGAGGATTTAGAGGCACCCAGGGGTAATTCACTTCTAAGGCAATTTTCACATGGAATCAAACTTTTCCTCAACTTTATTCAAACATGAGAGTTGTTCATCATTGTTTAAGCTTTCCAAAAAAGTGAAAGAACTCATCATTCCCATGTTTTCAACTCAAGCTATGATCTTCTCAAGTCAAGGTCATTTTGGATGACCTATTTTTAGGTCATTCACTTCAAGGTCAAAATCCATGAACTTCAAGACTTCAAGTCAAGATTCTTGCAACATGAAACTTGTGTATCAAGATCTTTCCTACACCATGACCTCAAATTCCATGACCTTTGATGATTTATGAGACAAGTAAGGCATGATGAACATGAAAATATGAACTTTTGACCTAGCTTGACTTTCTTACATTTCAAGCCACCAAATTGGACTGTTTTTGTTCTTTTTGATACCATATCATCATCATGTCATGACAACACCAATTGTCACCTAAATGAGCAAACATGAGTTCACATTGCCAACATTTTTCAAGTTATAATACTTTATGAAGAAATCACCAAAATGAACCACAAGCCCATTTCTTTTCATTCCAACCACCCATTTTCATTTTACCACCTCATGTTGTGTTGAATGATGCTGTGAAGTAGTGGACAAGACTCTCAAAACCCGTGGCATACCATTCCATTTCTTTTTTGGCAAGTTTTTTAAAGTCACCCAAGAAGGCATCATGGGCCTTCAAAAACATCCTAAAACCCTCATATATAAGGTGTAAACAAACTCTAACATAGGGAGAGGAGCCATTTGCTGCAGAACAAGTTCAAAACCTCCAAAATTTTCAAGCTTTTCTCTCTCTCTTAGAGTTGCCAAATCCTGTGAAGATTTCTTCCATTACTTGCCTGATTCATACTCAGTGGAGCATGAGGAGTTGTTTGAAAGCTTTACTTTTAAGCTCAAGCACCAGTTGAAGGACCAACAAAGTTGCTCCGTTAGGTAATTTTTCATCATTTGAAACTCTCATTCTAGGCATAGAAATAAGTTCATATTGGTTGCATTTGAAGACCTACCTTATGTAGGCAATGTTTGAATGTTTGGTGTGTCTGTTTATTCAAGTTTCAATTTGTGTATCAAACTTCCGCGTTGATTTTTCACCATGTTAGAGGAGGATTTTTGAAAAACTAATGCCATATTCTTGCTCTCCATGAAAAATCCATCAAAAACATGTCCAGGGTTTCCATTTTTATTGAGTTTTACAGACTTCTCCGACGAGGCTGGCCGGAGAAGATGGCCAGAGTAGGGTTCCGGTGGTTTGACATGTTTGCTGATGTGTGTTAGTGATGTGGCTTTGACTTGCGTTCATGGCGTTGAATTTATTGATGTGGCTGATGACACAGTTAAGTGGAACGGTGTGTTCCATTTTATGTTTTGTTTTTGTTTGGTTTGTTAATCCATATGGGTGGGCCTAGCACATTTTGTTACTCACACCCCACTAATTCCTGGCCCAACGTGCTATAAACTGAATTTAGTTCAAACCAGAATTGCTAACACACCCCTATGTTCTTCTTCTTCTTCTTCTTTTCTTTTTATTTATTTTTTATTCCATTTTTAATTTCATTTTATTTTTAATACTTCTAATCATTTTAAAAATACATAAAAATATGTTTATGACTTTTCAACATCTTATTTAATTTTTCATAATTTTTATTTTTATTTTTATTTTTATTTTATTTTAATGTTTTATTTTGAATTAATGATTTAATGTGTTTTATTTGACCTATTTCAAAACATGCTTTTAATTCTTGCTTTTCCTAATTGACTTTTGATCCATATTTTTGCACATACTTAGAAACATATATGTAGGGTATTTGAGTGTTGGTTTGATGCCTTGGTGGTCTTTCTTTGGATGTTTTTCATTTGGCTTTGTTTGACCCTCGATATATGCTCGACAAATTGCTTGCTTTGCCTTGTTTGACGCAATTAATGATGCTATCTTGCCATTATTTTTGTGATACTTTGCACATTGATTTTTGATGGACCTAACTTGAGTTTTGGAATTTATTTGGATTTTATTTGGTCATGTGTCTATTTTTGGATGTTGCATCAAGTTCTTGTTGTTTTCATCATGTGTTTGCGCATATCTTGTCCTAGTCTTGTGAGATTGCTTCCTGTATGATTCCATGGATGTTTGATAAGTCTTGTATGCTCTGGATGATGTGTTTGAGGTTCTTATTTTCATGATTAGGGTCTCATTTCACGATCACTTCATCTCATGTGCTTTACATGATCACGTGGTCTTTTTGTGGATGACTTGTGAGATGTTTGCTTGACTTTTGTGCCTCAACTTGAGTTTAACTCTTCTTGATTTTGATTATTTATTTGATTTTGAATATGATGAGTATCATATGAATTTGTTTCTAATCTTGATGAGTTGATGCTTGATCACTTGTGTTCTTGTTGATTGTCTCCTTTCTTTGAGAGTGACTTTGTTGTGTGAGTTTGGTTTTAAGGTATGCTTTTAATTCAACTATGATGTCTCCCTTGTGTGTTCATGAATGAATGTTTGATTTGATAAACATGTTCATGTTTCTTCCCACACTTGATATCATACCCTAATCCCATGATTTTTCCTTTAAGACCATGTCTTAGATGTTTGTTTTGTATGGCAATTGTTTTGTTTGTGAATGTGGTGCATGATTTGAATCTTTGAGTTTCCTCTTTAATCATTGACATGTGTTGGATATGGTATGATGTTTCTAATTCCCACTTTGTTTCTCATCTCATTTTAACCCTCTTCACTTTGTTTTGTGATTGATATTGCTTTCTTTGAGATGTTTAAGTCATTTGAATGTGTGTGAGCATTTGGTTTGTCATTGTGTTTTGTTTTCCAATCTTTTGATTTGGTTTGGCATGTGAATATTTCTTTGATGTTTTGACATGATGTTGATGTGTGCCTTTGTATTATTAATGATTGCCTGTGTGTTGGCTTGATTCATTTTGCTTTGAACTACTTTGTCTGCCCATCTTGTTGTTGCTTCTCCTTCTTCATCTTTCATTCCTACTTCTTTTCTTTCTTCTCTTATGACTTATTTAAGTCTTGCTTTTGTTTTCATCTGTGATTGATTAGTATGGTGTTTATTTGTGCTTGTTTACATGATCCCTTAGGATTCCTAGTCCCTCTGTTTAAGATGGGAGTAGGAGAGACATTAGGCTTTCAATCCTTTGCATGATAACAAGTAAGATAGTCCCTCTTTGACATCAACTCTAGGTCCATCATTTGTATGATAACATTCAAATAGAATTCTCTTTCATCCCAACCTTAGGACCATCTTGTATGATAACATTAAGGATTCTAGTTCCCTTTAGTGTTTCTTGTGTCTTCTCTTCTCATCTTAAACTTCTTTAAGACATTTAATAAAGAACGATAAACGTTGTACGCTACGAGCCTTAAGTACATGGGAAATGATGGGTGGGGGTTTATCCTCACTTGTCTAGAGTGTTTAGCGTATGCCCTTTGGGCGATATGCGACACATTCGCTCTTATGTCATAGTCTTTAGTGCAACGTGAGTCTCAAACTAACTTAATTCACTTCATTAAAACTCTTGAACTAAACTCAAACCTTTTTATCCTTCGGGATTGTTCTTAAATCTTTTTCAGAAAAGAGTACGTTACTTTTATGTTCTACCACAAACAGGCATCGACCCAAACTGCTGGAATGAGAATTTAACGTCACTCATTAAAAAAAACCTAACCAACCAGTGGTCTAGTTGCCCGAACTACGTTTGCTCTGATTTCTCATGCCAGATGAGGATACGTAGGCACAAGACGGTGATGTCTTGGCGAGCAACCTTCCCCCTTTCCCCCGTAGTTTTCCGAACTATGTTGACTCTGACTTCCCCATTGTACGAGAGAATACGTAGGCATAGGGCGACGATGTCCTATCGAGTCTCCTTTTTTTCTTTTCCCTCCCCTGTTTAGCAGTAGACTTTTAGACAACTCACCATTTGATTAGACAACAAGCGTGGATCTCGTTGAGTACAATGGACGTGAGGGGTGCTTATAACTTCCCCTTGCATAACCGACTCCCGAACCTAAGATTTGGTTGCGAAGACCTTGTTTTTTGCCAATCTTTTAGGTTTTCTCCGATTGTTTCCTTTCCATCTCTTTAGGATAAATAACGTTCAGTGGCAACTCTTCTGTTTGTTTCTGCTGGCCCTTTTCGCAGTATGCGACACATCTTCAACTTAATAGCCATTTTTCGGACCCATTGGAGGTAGGGTTCTAATGAAACATAATTAGGCTTTCCTATCTCTTTCTTCCCCTTTTTATGCAAATGGATCCAAGCATTCAGGATCTTCTCCTTTAGCTCCTTGGTATCTTCGTCTTCCTTGTAGAAAATACTTTCCGCATGAACACTGTTGGGTTTGTCCTTCAAAGGATATCCTAATTGTCAATGAGAAAGGACTGAGTTATAGTTGATCCATCCTTTAGTACCAAGAAAAGGTACATTACCAAAATCTCTGCAACAATCAATAATCGTCACCCCATCATAGACACGATTGTACAAATCAATGTCATAGTGGGTGAGAGCCATGATCTTTTGTGACCACCAACCTTTCTTAGGATCTCAAAAAGTGTTAGCCTTAGGCAAGTGCGAAATAAACCACGAGTATAGTAAAGGAACACAACAAGTGATCATCCCTCCATTTTGGAAATTCCTCAGGTTAACAGAATGATAGGCATCAACTAGCAAAGTAGGCACATGGTTCTTCCTCAAGAAGATATTGATGGCATTGAGTTCCACAAAGTTTTCAAAGCTAAGGAACAAAAAGATACCATAAATGAGGAAGGCAAGGATAGCCTCAAATGATTTCATGCTCAAATGGTCGGCGTAATACTGATCTTTCTCAATCAAAAACTCTGCAGTCAAGCCAAGAACTCCTCATTTTGTAGTCATATTATTTTGAACATGAACCAATCCCAATTGTGTAGCCTTAGCGATATCCTGCTCCTTAGGGTCTTTCTCTAAGATAGGAAAAGGAGACTCATCCATAATTGGCAAACCAACTAGATAGGAGTATTCTTCTAGCGCAGGTACGAGCTGATAATCAAGGAAAGTAAAACAATGATAGACTGGATCGTAGAACTGAATTAGTATGGAGAGGATTCCCTTATCCATCTTCATCTTCAACAATGACAACAATTTCCCATATCTACTCTTGAAACTTTCTGGATCTGTCACCAAGGTACCCAACCTCCTTAGGTCATCCAAGTTAAGACTCTTGTAAATGTACTTTAAAGCTTTCTTCCTTTCGCTATCCATGACAATCCTGATGTTTACAAACAAAAGTCTAAGTTCCACGAAACTTTTATGGTATGACGCTCATGAATGCAAGTATGTACAAACACATGCGAACAAAGATTCACATATACACACATATAGATAAATAGACAAAGGCATATGTTTAAAGAATACGAGCATGGAGCCATGGTCTACCCATCCCAAAAGGTGTGTACTAGAGGTTCTCAAATCTGCAGAACAATGTTCTAAGAGGTTCCCAGAGTCAACAACCCATCTTTCGGATATTATCAATTTCCCAAATTACTCGGTAGTCGATAATATTCTCAAGAGAGTCTCGTCCGAGTGTAGTATCACGTATTAACTATTTCAAGACTACTCCCTCATAGTTATCGCACTACGTCCTAATAAGGCCAAAGTGGGGTGAAAAGGTAACTAAAGGTCCTCAGTGTCACGAGCTCTAGGTCGAAAGTAGTAATGTTTTCACGAATACTCATTCAATAAAACTACTCTCAAGAGGGCCTCCACTAAGCGTTAGTTTCTCAAGCCAGTTTGGTCGGGAATCAACTCCCTATAAGCCTTCTTAAATATACCACCTTTCTATCATAGGTGCACTCAAGCCCGGGTATAGGACTTATCCTCACACTCAAGGTAATAACCCTGCATACAGAAAAACCCAGGCATAACAGAGATACACACATATATTTACAAATATATAGATATACAAGCAAGCAAACATACAACAAACAAAAATACAAACAAGGTGGGCTTAACCCTCTTAGGGGATTTGTTTCTCCAGTGAAGTCGCCATTTCTATTGCAGTGAGAATCAGATATCAAACTATTGATTAACTTGAATCACAAATCATGAAGTTCACTGCCGAGCTTTGATTTATCCAAAGGAAAGGGTAAAGATCGAAAGAAAACCCTAAGTGCGCTATGTTACAACAAAGCTAAGAGATCTAAGATTCGGGGGTTGGTTATACAGAAGGAAGGTGTTAACATCCTAAGTATCTGCAGTACTCTACAGGAACCTCTTGTTAGTATTTGTGTTATGCTAAAGTTTGTTTTCTAAGGGAGCAATGCTAAGCTAGAGACCTAAGGGTATGTACACTAGGTATGCTCGCGAATACATCGCATCTCGTGCCTACATATCCTAACTAGGATGGAATCAGAGCAACCGTAGTTCACCTTACTAGGGATGAGAAACTCTTGATTGTGGTCAAGATTCCAAGGGGAAGTAAGTATTCATAACCATGATACTTACACAAAGTTAACCAACTCTCAAAATCTAAGTTGAAAATCCTAACTAGGGTTGACTTTAACCAAAGTCAAAGGGGAAAGTGAGTATTTATAACCATGATACTCACATAAAGTTTACCAACTCTAAACCTAATTCTAAGTTGCAAGACCAATTTATTCTAACCAGACCAAAAGGAGAGAGATAAGTTTTACTTGTTAGTGGTTAGGGGGCTCGACAAGATATCGCATCTTGTGTCTATGTATCCTGACTAGGAAAGAGGAATCAGAGCCTTCGTAGTTTGGCCTAACTAGGGGTGAGGAATGAGGAACTCTTGATAACGATCAGGTTCTAAGGGGGAAAGGTAAGTATCTGTGGCAAGACACCTACATAGAGTGTGGCGACTCTAAACCTAAACTAGGTCACAACAGGAAAGACTCTCACAAGGTCTCGGGGGAAAGATGGACAAGGCTATCCAACATGACATGGCAGTCGACTATGGGAGATCCTTTCCTTTGGAATCAGGGAGTAAGCAACTGAGGGACAAAGAGATGAACCTCGAGTATCAAATGTAAGAGGAATAACAATATATACAGTAAATGCTCAGGCAAATCAAACACTCAAAAGATAGGACATCGAAATTAGAATTTAACCATAGCCAAAAGCATCAAGAATTAGATCGAACAACAAGAATTAACTAAAATGAAAATACAGAAATGTCATGATTAACTTAAAAAATTAATAAAATCAAATTAAACCAAAATCTAATTAATTAATTAAAAAAGAACTAAATCAATAGTTAACTAAACCTAACTAAAAAAAAGTCTAATTAAAAACTAATTTAACAAATTAAAACTAAAATGAATTAAAAAAAAAACTAATTAAATCTAATTGATTAAATTCTAACTAAAACTTAAATAACTAGATTAGACAAATCTTTAATTAAAAAGACTAACTAATTAAATTCTAAAACCTAACTAAAAACCTAATTAATTAAACTAAAACTCAATTAATCTAAATAATCAAAACCTAGTTAAAACTAAATAGATAAAATTAATTAAACTAAGCTCTAAAGGAGGGTGAATGCTGGAATAAAAAAGAATGGGCTAGGGAAGATGATAAGAGCAACAACCCATACTTTTCCTTCCAAAATGGGTCGCTGGTTGTAGACTTTGAAAAGGGGGTGTAATCTATAGAAATTTCAAATAGGCTTTGAAGCCCAAAACATCTTAACCTAAAAGCAAAAATAAATAAAGAAAATTAAAACAAAAGAAATCTTAGACTCATGAAAACGAAAAAAACAAACCTCCTTTCTTCTTCTCCTTGCTCGCACGTGGTCCTTACTGCTTCTCTTCAATCGAAACCGACCAACAAAACTCGTGCAAAAAACGAAGAGAAAACAACTCTTCACCTAATTTCTTTCTCTACTCTTTTCTGTTTGGATGATTGTTGTGTATATGATGTGGGTCTCGCAACGGTTTACGTCGTCATTGCTGGTGGCGTGGATGAAGTCGCAGTGACGGAAGTTTCTTGATTTGTAGAAGAAGATGGTTCGTTTATGTAATGGTGTGAGGTTGAAGATTTAAAAGGAAGACGAAGGGTGTAGAAACGAAAATGGAAAACCGAGAGTTGTTGTTAAATAGAAGATGAGGGTGTTGTTGGTTTGAAAAGTGTTTCACGGAAGGATGAAAAAGGCCGCTTCCCTCTCCTCTACAGTAGGTGAGTATCTATCCAGAATTTCTTGGTTCCCCTCCCCTTCTTTTTTCTCCTCCCCCTTTTTTAAAATTCGCCGACCCCTTTTTAGCATCTCTCTCTTCTACTTCAATTGATTCCAACAAAATTTCTTCTATGAGCAATCACTTTCATGGCAGGTTTATGAGTTGTGTTGGATTTCTGTTGTTGTACGATGTGGTGAAACAGGGCCTATGGTTTTGTCTTGTTGTTTTCATTGCAAGTTTGTTTTGCAGCAAGCTCTGCTCTATTTGGCACAGACTTATCATGTATTAGTGTTGCAGAAATTGATTTGCTTTGTAACAAGTTTTTTTGGCAGCTTGATTTGGAGTCTTTGGTCTTGGCTGTAGGATGGTTGCAGAGTTTTGTTTCATTTGCTGGCCATTTTCATGACAGGTTTTGGGGTATCATATGGGTGTGTTGGTTTTGCTTTCACTGTGACAGAGATTGTGATTGTTGTGCAAAATCGTGGATGGTTTTGGACAAACAAATTTTGAACAGTAGCAGTTTGGCTTAAGAAGGTTTCGTTGGCTACTTAGAAAGTGATAGTAGCATGGTGGTAGAGTGAGTCGCAGGGAGTTGTGTTTGTAGAAAGGTTTTGTTGATGAATTTTGTAGACTTCGTTCATTAGGAGTAGATTTTGGATTTTTGTTGATGTGGGGCATGATACTAGTGGATCTTTGGCTTTGACTTTTCTTGTTCTAAAAGTTTAGCATCAGCATTGTAATGGGCTCATGAATTTGAGTTGGACTATATTAGAATTGATGTGAATTGGATTTTTGAAATTAGTTATGAAGCTTGAACTTTAAATGGAATTGGAAGAGAAGAACTTAAATATGAAATTTGAAATTTTGGAAAGAAACTTGAACTTGGTATGAATTTTGAATCTTTTTGAAAATTAAAAGAAATGGTTTATGAACTTGAATGAATTGGAAATCGAACTTGAAACTTGGATGGAGTAGAATTGACAATGGAATTGGACTGAATCCGATAGAAAGTGAAATTGGTCAAGGTAAGACTTGTAACTTGATATTATTTCCATGGACATGAAAAAAATGAATCACTTGAAACCGAATCAAATGAGCGACAATCTTGACTTGCACCAACAAATCGTCTTTTGAGGTCAAATTTAACATCCTGGAATCTTCCTCGTACCAGAACTGCATTGAGACCCTGAATCAAACTCCATGAGGACTAACTTCATATCCTGACTCCAACTTGAAACAATCTTGACGAGAACATGACCCATATGACCATGAATCGAAATGTTGACCAGAAGTCTTAACTTTGATGGCTCTACCACTTGACCTCAATAAATAGACTTTGATCTGGCGCAAATACCCTAATCCTGATCATTTGACAACTGGCGTACATAAATTTCTTAAAGCTAGCACTTTCTTGCCCTCCAAACCATCCACAACACAAGTGACTTGAACTGAAACTACCACTGCACCAAAACCCTAATTGAACGTGAAATGGATCTGCCACAAATGTGTTGTACCCCAAAATTTGACCAACTTTCTTAACCTGGTTTATGTTTCATTTCATTTTCTTCTAGCATTTGTATTGCATAGCATTGTTCATTAAACAGGGGATCCATGTGTTGTGCATAGCAAGAGGAGGTCACCAAGAGTGTTGAGACTAAGCAAGGGGTTTTACTCAAGCATGATTGGTCATCAGGTCATCAAGAAGTGGTCAAAGTTCTTTGAAAGGATTGATGGATGTATGTGGGTCAGCTCCTAACTTGGAGGCCAGTTGAGGATCATTAGAGGGTTGTGAATTCATGAGTATGGGTAGAGTATGTTGAGAGAGATCATTGAGTTCCTTGAGAGACATGTTGAAGCTTATTCAAGTTGTTGTGTCATGTGTAAAAAGCCACAATCAAAGGTGGGGCATCTAGGGTTTTCATCTGGTCAACCCTCAGTTAATTGTGAAATTGAAGGAGATTAAAACTAAATTCAAAGTCTCTTTGGTAATGGGATGTTGTGTTAAGATGTCTAATATATCATTTCAAGATCAATTCATCAAGAATCAAGAGTGTGAGAAGTTACTAAATTAGGGTTTTCAATGTAAAATCCCCTGTTTAGTACCCAACTTCAAGACCACCTATCTCAAGATACAAGTCTCATCTCATATTGACCCCAACATGAAGTTTGTAGAACATGTTTCTAGATTTATTTTGAGTACTAGAAGTCATTCATCTGATTTCTAGAACTCAAGTTATGATGCTGGCAAGTTACAAGTCCTCAGATGAATGTGATTTTGGTCAACAAAAGTCAACCAACTTCCAAGCCATTTTTGACCTAGAAGGACGTTTCGCCTCACCTTGACCAAAACATGAAAGTTGTTCCTCATGATCTTATTTTTCCAAAGAGTACTAGAAGTTCTTCATTTGATTTGTAGAACTCAAGTTATAAGGCTTACAAGGCAGGGGTATTTTGGGAAAGTAGGATTACAGGTCATTTTCATTATAGGTCCATTTCACTATCTTGCACACTTCAAATGAAAATCTTTCCAACATGAAACTTGCTCCAAATGGTGTAATTTGCCCAACCAAACATCAAGGAATCATAGATTTGGCTTGGATTGGAGAATTGAGGTGTAACTTTTTCATGAAGAAATTTTAAAATCACAAATTGGAATTAATTCATTTCTAACCATTTCAAGGCATATTTATGCATTTTTTTGAGTGCCAAAGATGTACCAAACAAGATGCCAATTTTGGATTTCATTTTTGGTGACATTTTCATGTGTTTTTCAAAGGCATTTTCAAGTGAAATTTCAACAATGTAATACCTACCATTTGATCAAATTAAGGAGTGATTTCAATCCAAATGATTAGAATGAAGTCCCAGCAAGCTTTTTGAATAAAAAATAAGGTGAATTTGGGTTGTTTGTACGTGTGCATGAGCATGAAAAGTGATTTTGGGCATTTTCAAAATTGGGACAATTCAGCCACAATTGGGCCTCCATTACATTACATATCCATCATATAAATTGTCCAGATGAAATTTGAGCAAGGAGGGAGGCATTCTCGTGACCTAGAAGCAAGAACTCAGTGGAAAAAAGAGAGCAAAAAGTGAAATACGAATTTGGAGATTTACTGAATTTCAAGCCAAATCAAGTGTTCAAACAGCTGCTAGGGAGATTATAGAGTGATTCTGGATCGTTTGCATCAAGTTTCCTCAAGTGTTGAAGGCTCAGTGGAAGTTCTCCACTAGGTAACTTCAAATCACCATTTCTCTTTGTACATGATGCGTTTGCACTCTATTTTTGCATAATCATGATGTATGAGCTGTGTAGTTGGTTTCTGAATACGTTTGGTTGATCTTTATGATGATTGTTGTGGAATGCCATTTTCTGCTTGCTTTCGATTTGGCCTATGTCTGAGCTTTTAGAGCAAACCAATCATGGATTCATGTTGTATGTAGTGAGACGGTTTGAATGATGTAGAGATTTCTTTGTTTCATGAAGTTTTGTTACTGGTCACTGTTTGAATTCGCCGGAGAAGATGACCGGAGCCACCGTACTCCGACCATCTGGTTTGAGATTCATTTTAATCCTAGGCGCGCTCTTGATCGTTGGATCTGTTGACTTGTTTGTTTTGGATGGTTGTGATTTAGTTATTTTTTCTTGACCAGTTTCTATTTTAAATCGTGGCCTTTGGAATTATTTAAAATGGACGTCTGAGATTAGATCTCAGACCCCTTTAATGAAACGTTGCGTTTGGCAGCCTTCATTTAGACCATTGGATTATGTTGGTGTGAGATGGACGTGTGAGATTCGTCCTTAGTTTCGCTTACTTTGTTACGCGTACCACTGAATCACTTTGTGTTCAGCGCTTTTGTTTGGATCTGGGCTTAATTGTTGTTGACACCCCCTTGTTTGGGCCCAAGTGGTTTTTCAACGTGCTTGGGATTACTTTCTGCACCCTGTTTTTTTATTTTATTTTATTTTATTTTCTTTTTATTTTTGTTTTGAATCTGTTTGGATTTAATTCAACATAAATACTTCCAATGATCCAAAAATTCCACAAAAATAGTTTCTAGACACTTTGGGATGTCTAATATTTTTAAGAAATTTTTATTTTATTTTTTGGATTTATTTTCAATTAAAAATGGAATTAAACATTGGAAGTGTTTTGTTTGACCTAATTCTTGACATGGTTTGTTTTTTATTTTGTTTCTTCCATTTCCTTTTGGTCCAATGACTCAAAATTCATCCTCATGTCCATGATGAGTTGATGAATTTTTGAGGACCATTTTCCCCCTGTTTGGTTGACTTTTGGGTTGACTTTTATTGCATTTCCTTTGACCCTCGACAATCCTCATTCACAATGGAACACCCTTGTGAATCAATTTCTTTGGTGGTGTTGTGAATTGATTTTGATTATGATCTTTTAGCCTCTGTTTGCCAACATATTTGGGTAACTTGTGCATTTTATTTGATCATTTTTGAACCATTTTCCTAATTTTGAGGTAACTTGCAAGTCAAGTTACCTCCAAGGGAGGTTCATACAAGTGCATGACCTAGTGTGAGTTGGAAATGACCTTTGTGGATCCAATAAGCTCTCAACTCCTCTTGTTTCATATAATGGACATGTTGAGCTTGCTGTATGCTTATTTTTATGTCCAAATTATGTTCATTTCTTGTTCATTTGTGTGTCTCTTTTATTGCTTCCATTTGATGTTTCCATATGTGACTTGTTTGCATCCTTTTGTGTAGTTGCCTCTTGTGCATTCCTTCTTCCCCTTTCTTCTTTGTTTCATTTCATATGTGCATGCTTGGTTGAGATGAGCTTGTGGAGGCTACTGCCCCACACTATTTTCCTCCCACTTTCATTCTACTTGTGCATCTTATGTTTTCATTTTCATTTGCATGTTCTTTCTTTTTCTTTTTCTTTGGTTCTTCTTTGCCATGCTCCCCATAAGTCCTCTAACCTCTTGAGGTTATGATAGAAATTAAGTGCTTAACCATGCATGATAACATTAGGTAGTTCCCTCTTGAATCCCATTCTTAGGATCACCATTGCATGACAACTTTAGGTTTGTGTTAGTACCCCTTTAGTTTGTCCCTTCTCTTCTCATCTTCATACAATCTTAACACACTTAATAAAGATAATGGATGTTGTGCCATGAGCCTTATACTTGGGAAATTGTGATTGAGGGGCCACCTCTCAATTGCCTAGAGTGTTTAGTATACATCTTAGGACGATATACGGCGCATTCGATCTTAGGTTTTAGACTTTAGTACAACATACATTATAAACACTTAAATTCAAAACACTTCTTCTGTAAAAAACACAAAAACACTCCAAACCTTTTTCATCCCTCGGGATTCTAATCAGAAATTATTTTCAGATAAAAGAGTGTTGTTAACTCTTAGTTCTACCGCAAACGGTAACGCTTAAGTCTCCAATGGTCGAGCTGCATACACCAACTGCTAGAACTACTTGTTAACCTTACTCGGACCTAAAAACTTTTGAACCAGCCTATGGTCTTTTTAACCCGAACTACGTTTGCTCTGATCTTTCATACCAGATGAAAGTACATAGGCACAAGACGCGATGTCTTGGCGAGCAACCTTCCCCCTTTCACCCGTAGTTAGCCGAACTACGTTGACTCTGACTTTCCCATTGCACGAGGGAATATGTAGGCCTAGAGCGGCGATGCTCTGTCGAGTCCTTTCTTTTTTCTTTTGCCCCTTGGCCTTTAGCTAGATAGATTGATCACCCTTTTAGATAGACAACAATGCGTGGATCCTGTCGAGTACGACGGATGTGAGGGGTGCTCATACCTTCCCCTTGCGTAACCGACTCCCGAATCCAGACATGGTTGCGATGACCTTGTCTTTCCCTTTTCGTCAGGTTTTTCCGATCGTTTCCTTTCCCTCTTTGTGGGATAAATAACGAAAGGTGGCGACTCTTCTGTTTTCCGCCGGGTGTTTTTCGCAGTTGCGACAAAATGTTTTCACCACAGCCTGATACTTGATACTGAAGCAAACTACCTCGTTGACAAAAATTAGGTCAGAATTATATTGAATTTCAAACCACACAACAACATCCTTGACCTGACCCTTGATTCAATCTTGCAAGACTTAAGCCTCAAAGAACTTGTGACGAGACCAATTTGCATTGGATTATTGAGGGAGGGGAGTCTTTTAGGAATATGAGTATTGGATTGGTTGGTGATCTATCTGAAACCATGATTGATCGATCCATGAAGCCTCTTGGAGCAAACCCTGATTCACAAGTGAAACAAAACAAGAGAAGTCTAATAATCTGGTTAGTTATGCATGAATGAATGCCCTATGATACTCATGCAAATGAAGATGACATCTAAAGGGTAAAATTTGGGGTATGACAAGGTGCATATCCTGACTCGAATCAAATTGAACGGAGAAATATATAAGTTTTTTAATCTTTAATCATCAATCATTTTTATATAAATATAATTAATTTTTTACACTAATTTGGTAATTATAATTTTTTCTTACTTATCCTTGTCCAATTAATCTAGTCTAATTGATAATTTGTAGAGACATCCGATAACAAAAATGAAAGATTAAATATATGACATCTCATTTATTCACCTTTAAAATGTGAAATTTTAGCCATTAAATTTTAATTAAAAAACTTACATATGTTTCATTTTATTAATTTTGTCGATTTTAATTTTTTTCGGAGTTTATATATTTTATACATACAAAAAAAATTTATTTGTAATTTTTTAAAATTTTGACAGAATATATAATAAATGTAAATACTTTTGAGTTTGGTGAAATCTTGATTACTTTTTAGATAAATTAATTAAAATTTTAATTAATTTATTAATGAATTAAGAATTTAGTTGGTATATACCGACGATATAAAATTATTTTATATTGTCAATCAATCACTTTCATGTATTCCGCTACATCAGATTATAAATTTTAAGTTAATTGTATGACATAACAGATTAATATATTTTTATTGAATAACATTGTAAAATTATGTATAAAATTATTTTACATTATTAACGTATATAATTAAACTCTTAAATTAATATAAAAGAGTCTCATTATTAATATAATAGTTGAATTACTGATACTTCAAGTATAACTACCGTACGGCAGGGTAATAATAGATTGTATATTAAATCTAGTGTAATAACTACTTTAATAACAAATTGTATACTATGTTTAGTGAAAAATTCAAGCATAAGTCAACACCAAAATATATTAAGTAATGCCAGTCAAAATTGCCTTAACACTTGGATCTACAGTTATGTTCTATTATAGTGGATTTGACTTATGTCACACAACATATAAAAGTCACTTGTCAAATTCTTTTTCAATTTTTCTAAAAATGTAGTCTCTTTAACTAATGGTTGAAGTTCTTTTTATATATAATGACTTGATCATGTTATAAAGATTTAAAATAAAAATTACAATAATAGTTGGTGAAAGCAAAATATTAACTAATAAGACTAATAAGAGTATAAGTATAATCATAAGAAAAAAGGCAAATATATTAGATAAGCTAAAATGTGGGTTCATACGGGAAAAGGGTGGAAATAAGTTTGACTAATGGTCGGGGATTTATGATTTAATTTATTTTAGACCAAAATCATACAACGATAACAATAATAATTTATTTTTGTCTTATAAATTGGGATTGATTATATTAATCAAATTCTACCATAATATTATATCAAAGATTACGTTTTAATCTAAATCTTTAATCTCGAGATTTTTTGTTGTTGAGAAAATGATACTTTATTAACCAAAAAATTAATACACATTAAGCGACCACAAGAAGTCCAGCTACACTAAGAAACCACATCAAACTAGAAAGCAACTAAGGCATCATAAGCTTACATAACTTTTTTCCAAGTTTTTGATGCAACCAACATCTATAGACAATGCTATCGCTGATTCTACCCTCAATCAAAGTCTCATTCGTTTCATTTTTAAAACATCTATCATTTCATAATTTCAAAAGTTCATAAATCATTTCAGCCAACCCACACTTCAAAATCTTCATTTTGCTGGCCTTAGATTTGCTCATATCACTAACCCACTTGACTTCTTGAGTTCAATCCCCAAGTGTATGATCTATCAGCATCCAATCCAATATGTTTTTCCAAATTGTGTTCATTGTTCTGCATTGAAAATGAGATGATCAATTGTTTCCTTGTCACAACAAAAATAGCAGGTATCATGATTCAACACCCCAAATTTAGCTAATCTCTCTTTGGTTGCAAGCTTCCTTTGGCAAGCAATCTACAGGGTGAACATTGTCGTAACACGAAATTTGACCTCCCCTTTTGCCTTTTGCATAAACATGTGCATTCGCATCGCTGACATACACATTCACACTTTTTCTCTGTGGTTATTGTAAGAATATTCAGGTTTTCGAAGCTCGATTAATCACATACTCATAAAGACATCACATCATCATTACAAGCACAAAACAAGGGTTTCTATGACTATTCATCAAAGCAAAATATCGAAAATCGGAGTTGTGACCACAACATCATTTTTCAAGCAAAGTGGGCAAGTAGCCTATGGTAATCAATTACCACTTTTCTATGCAAAGTAAGGTCTCCAAAACCCAGTTCATCTGACCTTTGAGGATCCTGATCTCCTCCTTCAAGGCTTCCTGACCTTTCAAATGCTCGTTCATCGTTGCCATTAGTATAGAATGCATGCTAGGTATCCTTCTAGAGATAAGAAGAGGAAGATGAGACTCTAGGCTGAGAATTGCAAATGCAAATGTAACGACATGTGCATGCGATGCAAATTTTTTTCATGGAACTCGAATATTTACAAACATCTAGAGATACCAAAAAACTCACTTTCATTAACCAACAAATTGAATTACAACATATCGGTACTTCTTACAAGAGTCTTAAACAGAAAGCTAACTAAAAGCTAACAAAAGTCCTAAAGAGATTCTTCTAACGACCTCATGTTGAGCTTCTTGATCTCTTCTTCCATCCGAGCCTTCTCGAGAATAAGCTTATCCACAATTAACTTCCACGGAGTCGACTGAGGGCTAGATGAAAATAAATCCTCTGATGCTTTCCTCTTCTTACAAGAGAGCACTTCTTCATTCTTCATTTGCAGTTGTTTCTAGAGTTCTACATTCTCCTTGACAACCACTTGATACTTGTGCTTCCAAGCGTCTTCTGTTTGTTGTGCTTTGCTCAAAGCGATTCTCAGCTCTTCTGCTTTAGACATGAAGATCAAGGTGGGTTCCTCCTTTAGAACCATGGACTCTTGTCGAGAATAGGGCATCTTCAAGTCAATAGCCCTTTTTCGGACCCATTGGAGGTAGGGTTCCAATGAAACAAAATTAGGCTTTCCTATGTCTTTCTTCCCCCTTTTATGCAAATTGCTTCAAGCATTCAAGATCTTCTCCTTTAGCACCTTGGTATCTTCCTCTTCCTTGAAGAAAATACTTTCCACATTAATATTGTTGGGTTTGTCCTTCAAAGGATATCCTAACTGTCGACGAGCAAGGACTAGGTTATAGCTGATCCCTCCTTTAGTACCTAGAAGAGGTACATTACCAAAATCTTTGCCGCTATTAATAATCGTCACCCCATCATAGACACGATTGTACCAATCAATGTCAGAGTGGGTGAGAGCCATGATCTTTTGTAACCACCAACCTTTCTTAGGATCCTAAAAAGTGTTAGCCTTAGGCAAGTGCAAAATAAACCACTTGTATATTAAAGGAACATGGCAAGCAATCATCCCTCCATTGTGGAAATTCCTCAGATCAACAGAATGATAGGCATCCGCTAGCAAAGTAGACACATGGTTCTTCCTCAAGAAGATTTTGATGGCATTGAGGTCCACAAAGTTTTCAAAGCTAGGGAAAAAAAGATACCATAAATGAGCAAGGAAAGGATAGCCTCGAATGCATCCATGCTCAAATGGTCGGCATAATATTGAGCTTTCCCAATCAAAAACTCCGCAGTCAAGCCAAAAAATCCCCCTTTTGTAGTCATATTGTTTTGAACATCAACCAATCTCAAATGTGTAGCCTTAGTGATATCCTACTCCTTACGGTCTTTCTCTAAGATAGGAAAAGGAGACTCATCCAGAATTAGCAAACCAACTAGATTGGAGTATTCTTCTAACATAGGTACAAGCTGATAGTCAGGGAAAGTAAAACAATGGTAGACTGGATCGTAGAACTGAAGTAATATGCAGAGGAGTCCCTTATCCATCTTCATCTTCAACAATGACAACAATTTCCCACATCTACTTGTTGCACCCCAAAATTTTCCCTCTTTCAAGGCTTGACTCATTTCTCCATTTCTTTCAAATTCAATGACATAAAGGAAATCCATCATGAATTCAAGATTAAAGGCAAGAATATTATAAAGAGAAGTTTTGTGACATTACAAGAATGTCATTTGTTGCAAGATTTTCAACTCTAAGTAATGTTTAGAAACTAATGTATTTCTAATCTTCATTCAAGTCTCTAATCCAATTCATGTTATGGAAATTCCACACCAAGTCCACATTATATCCAAGAAATATCTAAGAATTAAATCAACATTGGAAAATGTCAAGATCAAGACTATGTTTGCTTAGCCATGGGCAATGTGAATATTATGCAAAACAGCCCCATGCAAGAGATGACCATATGTGCCATGTTACAAAATTATTTTTATGTCATAAGGTCAAAGAAATAACATGCAGATGATACATCTACATGCTAAAAAATCAGTTTTCAAAAATGCTGTCAAAAAGTAGTGATAATTGGCTACATGGGAATATTCAAGCATGACCAACCAAGGGACCAATGAGCACAAAGAGGGACAGCATTGTAGAGTGTTGTAGCAGAAAAATGCAGCACAAGCATACTAGAAGTAGAGGGAAAGTGGGGCTGCACAAAAAGGTAGTAAAAGATATTGCCAAAAATGGAAATTTTGAAGTGAAAACTTGTGCAAGGAGTGTGGCATTGGGACAACAGCAAAAGGTGACAGAAAAGTGTGAAAAAGGGGCTGCAAGCAAGGATAGAAAGATAGTATTCCTTTACTATCATCATATAACACAACACACAAGCAAGCATTGAGGGATATACTACACTTGGAGGAGAGAAAAAACCAGAAAAAAATAGAGAGAAGAAAACCACCAAAAACGAGAGGAGCTTCTTGAAGAGCAACACTTCCATAACATAGAGTGAAGAACACATCCATCCAAAACCAGTAGGAGCTTGAAAAAGAAAGGAGGAAAATCTTTGGTATCCATCCTCTTAACTTTACTCTCTTTTTATATTTGGTGTTTTTTTTACATTTGTTGCATTTGTCATATGAATGTTGTTGTTATTGTTGTGTATACTATGTAAGATCCCAAGGGGACCAAGAAACCCTTTGAAAGAACCACAAAAAGAAGCAAAAAACATAGAAAAAGTTAGGTTTTTCACTCTGGTAGCCTGACACGGGCCGTGTCCCACAACACGGCCACCCGTGTCGCCCAACACGGGCCGTGTCACACAACACGGCCACCCGTGTTGCACCTCTGTTTGAGGTTTCCACGACCAAAAAAACCCCAGACTTTACAACACGGTCCGTGTCACACAACACGGCCACCCGTGTTGCACCTCTGTCATGCCCTAAAAACTCACATTGCAGGTACCCTATGACACGGGCCGTGTCATACAACACGGCCACCCGTGTTACCCCACTGTTTTCCACATATTTTTGTTATTTTTACCTCCAAAAATTTTTTTCGCATGTCTCGATTTTTTTTAGCCGACTAATCCCATATGTTGTATGATTTTAGTAGGAATGTTGCTATTGTCCTTGGTGACTTTTTGATTCCAAAAACCATTTTCAAAAGCAAACTCTCGATTTTATCGAGCCATTTTTAACCCTTGTAAGTCGGCCGCCTTGTGCGTCCTCCATCGACCTTGCTCGCTTCACCTCAAACCTTTTTAAACAATTAAATCCTTGACCCAACGTCAAGCGAATTTTCTCAAATAATGGTTAAGCCAACTCACCATATTTAATAAAACGATAAAGTTCACTTTGTATTGAATTAAAGAGAGGGGATTGAGTGTAGACTTCTTCCTCTCCGAGTGTTGAGATGCTCACTTTAGTGTGGGTGGTTTTTGACACTCGTCTTTCAATACGAAGATGTTTTCATCCACACCCTTTTTCTCCTAAAAAACCTCGGCCCCGTACCGAGTGCATTTTCAAAACACTTACAATAAATAAACCGATTCTCTTTGTATTGAACTAAAGAGAGAGGATTGAGTGTAGAATTCTTCCTCTCCGAGTGTTTGGATACTCACTGTAGTGTGGGTGGTCTCGATACTCGTCTTTCAATATGAAGACGTGACTTTATCCGCCACCTATCTCTCTCTACAACTTCTTTCCGTAACCTTTGTCACCTAAGAACCTCGGTCCCGTACCAAGCGCATTTTTAAAACTCTTTTCATAACACAAATTTGAATGGTCGTGGAATGGTTAGGCGTAGGCCTTCTCCTATCCCGAGTGCTGACGTTTACCGTAGGGTTCTCTGTCGCAAAAGCACTTACCATTCAAAACCAAAAACACTTTAATAAGAGAATGAAGTTTTCTTTGTATTGAACTAAAAAGAGAGGATTAAGTGTAGACTTCTTCCTCTCCGAGTGTCGAGATGCTCACTGTAGTGTGAGTGGTTTTGATACTCGTCTTTCAATACGAAGACGCTATGTTCGCCACACCCTTTCACAATTAAAACTTTGAGATAAAGAATGGGGTACTACCCGTAGGGGTTACTATCCGAGGACCTATCTCGCCCCTAAAAAACAATTCAACAAATCAAATGTGACATCTTGCCTCGCATGGCGAAAACTAATCTTTCAAAAAGGATATGATACGTCCGTTCTATCGCAAACAGGTAATGCCTAAGTCTCCAACGAGCGAGCAGCAATACACCTAACTGCTAGAATGCGTACGATAGCATCATCCATAAAAACATCAACAAATCGTAGGCCGAACTATGACTGCTCTGATTCTTTACTTTTTCAAGTAAAGATACGTAGGCACAAGGGCCACAATCCTTGCCGAGCACAATCCCTCATACCCGTAGTTTCCCGAACTACGTCGACTATGATTTTCTCATGTCTATCGAGAATACGTACGCCTAGGACCGCGAAGTCCTACCGAGTCCGTTCTTTCTCTTCTTCCCCCCGCTACCTTTCTTTCCCCATTTCTAAACCTTTTTTTACTATCCCGTGGAACACTTTTATAACATAATATTTAAGCAAATAAATCGCACACGACAAGCAAATGGTTCCCATCGAGTACGATGGATGCGAGGGGTGCTAATATCTTCCCCTCGCATAACCGGCTTCCGAACTCGTTCTTGGTTGCGAGACCATCTTATTCGTTCTTTTCTGGAGGTTTTCTCGATATTTTCCTTTCCCCTCATGGGATAAATAAAATTCGGTGGCGACTCTTCTGTCCTTTTCCTTTTCGCCTTCCCCGTCGTTGCGCGTATTTTTCGAGTAGCGACACTACTCTTGAACCTTTATGGATCTGTCACCAAGATACCCAACCTCCTTAGGTGATCCAAGTTAAGAATCTTGTAAGTGTACTTTAAAGCTTTCTTCCTTTCTCTATCCATGACAATCCTGATGTTTAAAAATAAAAGTCTAAGTTCCATCAAACGTTTATGGTATGATGCTCATGAATGCAAGTATGTACAAACACAGGTGAACAAAGATTCATATATACACACATATAGATAAACAGACAAGGGACTAAGTTTAAAGAACACGAGCGTGAAGCCATGGTTTATCCATCCCAAAAGGTGTGTACTAGAGGTCCTCAAATATGCAGAACAGGGTTCTAAGAGGTTCCCTTAGTCAACAACCCATCTTTCGGATATTATCAATTTCCCAAATTACTCGGTAGTCGATAATATTCTCAAGAGAGTCTTGTCCGAGTGTAGTATCACGTATCAACTATTTCAGGACTACTTCCTTATAGTCATCACACTACGTCCTAATAAGGCAAAAGCAAGGTGAAAAAGTAACTAAAGGTCCTCAATGTCACGGGCTCCTAGGTCGAAAGTAGTAATGTTTTCACAAATACTCGTTTAACAAAACTACTTCCAAGAGGGTCTTCACTGACCGTTGGTTTCTCAAGTCAGCTTGGTCAGGAATCAACTCCCTATAAGCCTTCTTGAATATACCATCTTCCTAACATAGGTGCACTCAAGTCCGGGTATAGGACTTATCCTCACCACTCAAGGTAACAACATTGCATACAAAAGAACCCAAGCATAACAAATATATACACATATATTTATAAATATACATATATACAAGCAAGCAAACATACAACAAACACAAATACAAATAAGGTGGGCTTAACCCTCTTAGGGGATTTGTTTCCCCAGTGAAGTCGCCATTTCTGTTGCGGTGAGAATCAGATATCAAGCTATTAATTAATTTGAATCACAAATCATGAAGTTCACTATTGTCGCACCTCAAAAATTCATTTCGAACATACGACCCTCACGCAAAAGGCGCGGAAATGCGGTTCGACAGAGTCGCCACCGAACTTTATTTTTCCCGAATGAACGGGAGAGGAAAATATCGAGAAAACCTCATAAACATGGAAGGAACACGACCGTCGCAACCATATACCTGGGTTCGGGAGTCGGTTACGTGAGAGGAAGGTATTAGCACCCCTCACGTCCGTCGTACTCGACGGGAACCTCTTAATTCGAGTTGTGATGGATGTTAGCTAAGCTTAATTCTTCTCTTCTCACTACTAAATGCTAAAGGATACTATAAAGGGATAAAAACACTAGGGGAAAGGGGATGGTTAGAGGATAGGGTGCTCGCCAAGGACTGGGGCCCTTGTGCCTACGTATGCTCATTCGGACGAGAATGAGAAATCAGAGCGTCGTAGTTCGACTACGGGAAAGGATGAGGGAAATGGAAGACGGAGGGGATTGTGCTCGCCAAGATCATCGCAATCTTGTGCCTACGTATCTTACATTCAAGAGTGAATGAAGAATCAGAGCGTTCGTAGTTCGTGGATACGACCACGAAAGAAACTGGATTGGATCGGGTTTGAAGGGGTACGAATGACGATTACTTGAAGCTTAAGAAAGACTTCTCAGACCTAAGTAATCGGGAGAGCGAACCAAAGACTTGGAACTCTCTCTTTTTCATCTTGAAAGAGGGTTGTGTTTGAATGGTGTTTGAATGAGTGGTTGGAATCGGATGACAATTACTCGAAGCTTAAGAAAGACTTCTTAGACCCCAAGTAATCGGGAGAGCGAACCAAAGACTTGGAACACTCTCTTTTTCATCGAAAAGAAAGTTGTTTGAGTTTGAAGTGGTGTTTGGGATGAAGAGTAGTCGGATGACGACTACTTGAAGCTTGAGAAAGGCTTCTCGGATCCAAGTAGTCGGGAGAGCGAACCAAAGACTTGGGACACTCTCTTTTTCACCGCAAAAGAAGTTGTTTGAAAGGTGAATGAAAGGATGAGTAATTGGAGATGGTTGAATATTGTCGAGTTTGTTAATATTATTTAAAGGCGTCAATTGCTCACACACGAATAAGATAACTCGCATATAAACAACGGAAAGCAAGATCAAAGACTTGAACCTACTCTTCACACCTTGAAAAGAATTGAATAATTGTTAGTTGATTGATAGTTTGTTTCGAAAATCCTCTTGACGTTGGATCAAGGGTTTGACACATTATCGCGTGCAAAGCGTGTTGAAAATGAAATTGTTTGAAAAAAGAGACCGACTTGACTTACGCATCAAGGGTCGAGTTGTAATAGGTTGATGGCGAATGCATATGAACACTCGACTTACGAGGTTTGGAAATGGCTAGATGATGAATCGAGAATTAGTTTGAAAACAGTTTGAATCCGCTCTAGTCCCTATGGGTGCTCCTAGGAGATAAACTAATAATCAAAGAAATACGAAATATACATCGGAATGGGAGAGGGGTACATGTAATTTACACGGGATTGCACGAAATGAACGGGTCTCATTGTAAGGTAGCCCAAGAGAAAGCCGTGTGTGTGCATTTGTGTCCTAAACTACGCCTTGAGCAAAGTCGGACACGATTCAAAATTAGGATACCTGCAAATGACCAAAGATCCAACAGTCCAACAAATCGGCTTTTAGCGGTTTCGATATTTTATTAGGTATTTTCGAATATGGGTGAATAAATATGAATAAATATGATATGATAATAATAATATGAATAAATAATATGACAATAATATAATAAGATAATATAACAATAATATCCACAATAATATTTAACGGAAATTAAATTCAATGGTCAATGAATCGAATCGGGACTCGAAAGGATAGGATCTCGTCTTAATCGCAAACATAATGCCGATTAATCAAAGGTAGCCTATCACGATCCCAAAGTACGGAAAATGACCCCAATGGTCATTCCCCATAGATTTGAAATCGAGAAGGTTATCAACTTCGATACGCGACGCTTACGAATAAAAGACTTCATCGATCCAAAAATTGAAATAAAATCGAAAGAAGAAAGTGGTCTCGGATCCTTTGTTTCACGTCAATAATTTGACGGTTAAACGGTGGAAATCTCGTCATCGACCAAAACAGATGAAAATGGGATAAAGAGCCCAAAAATAAAATAAAAAAAAGAATTCAACTTCTAATAAAAAATATGATTCCAAACTAAAATATAAATTGAAATTCTAATAGGATATAAAGTCTAGAATAATAAGTATAAACTCTAAAAGTATAATATAATATACACAAAGTTTAATTAAATTATATAGAGAATAATGTACAATATACATTCTAAAAGAAATCATAAAAGCTAATATATAATATATTCTAAAATATGTAAAAAAAGAAATTAATATATAATACATAAGTTTAATAGTAATTTCTTAAAATAAATATACAAACTAAATTAAATAACATACAATATATAATATATATATATATATATATATATATATATACGTACAAATCTAAAAAACTGTTTGATAATATATTACAAATTGCTAAAATATAACTATGATATTTATACTAATAAAATATTAATAATTATTTTTACAAAAAACAAAACCCTCATTACCAATAATGAAACGGGAACAGTATCACAAACTACACATTACTTTAATTTTTTACAATATCTAAAACCAAGGTGGAATAATAGCAGTAAAATCAAATCCCAATACTAATAAACCAAAATGACAAGCATGATGAAAACAAATTGAAAAAAAGGTGAGTCAAAAGCTACCATCGCCGTGTAGCTACTGCGGCTGTCACGGAGCTGTTTCTGTTGCCGTCAGAGCAAAATTACTTCTTGGGAACCACTCGAGTACACGAACACACAGAGCTTTGGCTAACCCTTGATAATGTCGTGAGACCGAAACGGTTTTGGTGAATGACTCTGAACCATTGTCTAAGCTTCAGAACTCGTGGAAAAGTAAACCAAAACCCATCTCGTTTTCTGTTTTACCTGAGCGCCCGACGACAAAGTTTTGTGACGTGCCGGAAAGGGAAAACGGTGCAGCGACAACTAAGGTTGACGAGATTGAAGAAAGAAGAAAGTCGACGGTGGAGTTATAAGAAGGAGATTATGGGTTTTCCGTGAAGCTTACGGTTTGAATTTATGGGAGGTTTTTGGAAGGATTCGAGTGGGTTGAAACTGGGTAATGTTTGTTTTCGGTGGATATGGTTTACGGTGAAGATTCACGGTTGGAAGTGGTGGTGAAGTTTTTTCAGATCATGAAGACGGATATTTGTTGGTGTTGATGAATGAACAGGCGGCGGATGAATAGTGCTAGGGTTGGCTGAAGCTCGGAGGAGATGAATAGTAATGGGAGTATTTATATACTCGAGACTTGGCACAACTTAGGATTAATGATTAATTAAAACTGCTGATTAACTTAATAATGACAACTAATAATTCTGACGGTTAATTAATAAAAATAAAAAAATAAAATAACTACTCTAATATTATAAAAAGTAAAACAAATAACTACTCTAATATTATAAAAAAACAAAATTCTACACCTAATTAAATTGGATCAATGCTAAAACAAACATATATACAAAAATTCAATATATGCAAGGGAAAAAAGAGAAATTAAAAAAAAAGTGAAATTTTACGAAAATTCCCTTAGGCCACGTGTCACGCTCCTGTTGGGGAAAAAAAAAGTGGAGATTTGAAAAACGCCCAATCGGGGCGGACACGTGTCTAAACGGCATGAAATTAAGTGAGAAATGCAAAAATAGAAAATAAGGAAATATTTACAAAAGCTAGCGGGCAAATTTAGGGTATGATAACAGGATGAAAGTGATATACAGAGGTAGGACAAATTTGGGGTATGACAGATGCCCCTATCTAATTGGCTTAAACCAAAGGAAATGAATTGCTGCAGCGTTCATTCTCTTGAGGTAGAAGTCAATTAGATATGAAGAAGACCTTAAATTTGTCCAAAAAGAAAAGAAATGCTCGGGAATTGAACATGTTGGATGAAGTATACCTTTGAGTAAACTATAAGCAACTGGAAAAAAGGTCATCATCACCAAAAGGATGATGGGATGAAACACACACGGCTACTACCACCAAAAGGATGGTAGAGCAAAGCACAATCGCACAATCTGACATTAATGACCATGACAGACCCCCCACCAAAAGGATGATGGAGTGAAACACACACAAACAAATATCGCACAATCTATCACCAATCCAAGTGACAGACCCCTCACCAAAAGGATGACAAAGCGAAACACAAAACAAAATCGCACAATCTGACACCAATCCAAGTGACAGACCCCCCACCAAAAGGATGACGGAGCAAAACACACACAAACACATCGCACAATCTATCATTAATGACCATGATAGACCCCCTACCAAAAGGATGACGGAGCGAACTCACACTGAACACATCGCACAATCTATCATTAATGACCATGATAGACCCCCCACCAAAAGGATGACGGAGCGAAACACAAATAATATCGCACAATCTATCATAAATGACCATGATATACCCCCCACCAAAAGGATGACAGAGCGAAACACAAAACACATCGCACAATCTATCATTAATGACCATGATAGACCCCCCACCAAAAGGATGACGGAGCGAAACACAAATAAACACATCGCACAATCTATCATTAATGACCATGATAGACCCCCCACCAAAAGGATGACGGAGCGAAACACAAATAAACACATCGCACAATCTATCATTAATGACCATGATAGACCCCCCACCAAAAGGATGACGGAGCGAAACACACACCAAACATATCGCACAATCTATCATTAATGACCATGATAGACCCCCCACCAAAAGGATGACGGAGCAAACTCACACTAAACACATCGCACAATCTATCATTAATGACCGTGATAGACCCCCCACCAAAAGGATGACGGAGCGAAACACAAATAATATCGCACAATCTATCATTAATGACCATGATAGACCCCCCACCAAAAGGATGACGGAGTGAAACACAAAACACATCGCACAATCTATCATCAATGACCATGATAGACCCCCCACCAAAAGGATGACAGAGCGAAACACAAATAAACACATCGCACAATCTATCATTAATGACCATGATAGACCCCTCACCAAAAGGATGACGGAGCGAAACACAAATAAACACATCGCACAATCTATCATTAATGACCATGATAGACCCCCCACCAAAAGGATGACGGAGCGAAACACACACCAAACATATCGCACAATCTATCATTAATGACCATGATAGACCCCCCACCAAAAGGATGACGGAGGGAAACACACACCAAACATATCACACAATCTATCATTAATGACCATGATAGACCCCCCACCAAAAGGATGACGAAGCGAAACACAAAACACATCGCACAATCTATCATTAATGACCATGACAGACCCCCCCACCAAAAGGATGACGGAGTGAAACACAAAACACATCGCACAATCTATCATCAATGACCATGATAGACCCTCCACCAAAAGGATGACAGAGCGAAACACAAATAAACACATCGCACAATCTATCATTAATGACCATGATAGACCCCCCACCAAAAGGATGACGGAGCGAAACACAAATAAACACATCGCACAATCTATCATTAATGACCATGATAGACCCCCACCAAAAGGATGACGGAGCGAAACACACACCAAACATATCGCACCATCTATCATTAATGACCATGATAGACCCCCCACCAAAAGGATGACAGAGCGAAACACACACCAAACATATCGCACAATCTATCATTAATGACCATGATAGACCCCCCATCAAAAGGATGACGAAGCGAAACATAAAACACATCGCACAATCTATCATTAACGACCATGATAGACCCCCCACCAAAAGGATGACGGAGCGAAACACAAAACACATCGCACAATCTATCATTAATGACCATGATAGACCCCCCACCAAAAGGATGACAGAGCGAAACACACAACACATCGCACAAATCTATCATTAATGACCATGATAGACCCCCCACCAAAAGGATGACGGAGCGAAACACACAACACGTCGCACAATCTATCATTAATGACCATGATAGACCCCCCACCAATAGGATGACGGAGCGAAACACAAAACACATCGCACAATCTATCATTAATGACCATGATAGACCCCCCACCAAAAGGATGACGGAGCGAAACACAAACAAACATCGCACAATCTATCATTAATGATTATGATAGACCCCCCACCAAAAGGATGACGGAGCGAAACACAAAACACATCGCACAATCTATCATTAATGACCATGATAGACTCTCCATCAAAAGGATGACGTAGCGAAACACAAAACACATCGCACAATCTATCATTAATGACCATGATAGACCCCCCACCAAAAGGATGACGGAGCGAAACACACAACACATCGCACAATCTATCATTAATGACCATGATAGACCCCCCACCAAAAGGATGATGGAGCAAAACACACACTAAACGATATCACACAATCTATCATTAATGACTATGATAGACCCCCCACCAAAAGGATGACGGAGCAAAACTCACATAGGTTGCTATCAAAAGGATGATAGAACGACACAAATTGAAAGTTACCAACACCAAAAGGATGCAGGCTAGGTTGAACCGACGAAGTTCGGCTATCACCAAAAGGATGATAGTGAGGCAATTGACAACGGTCACGCTTGCTGGGTACGACTCATTGGGGAACACCCAAGAGGAAGATTGGGTTGAAATGAATCAACGGGGCACGCCCACCGCCTTGTTTGGAGATCATAATTTTGTTGAAATGATTTCATGGTTACGCCCATGAACTCTGAAGAGGATGCCCCTGACTGGGCTGAGTTTGTCTTTGATGTCTCATTCTTGCTCAACAAAAGGCTGAACAACTTCATGAGGAACGCTCACGGTTTTGCTGAAGATGCCCCTGCTCGGGTTGGATCTTACACTGAACTTCTTGGATTTGCCCAACAAAAGGTTGAACGACTTCGTGGGGAATGCCCACAGTCTTGAATGGTATGCCCCTGACTGAGCTGAATGCTGATTTGAAGATCTGATCAACCACAAGGTTGGAATACGTCATGGGAGACGCCCATGGTCTTTGAAAAATGCCCCTGACTAGGCTGAATCTTGCTTTGAATATCCTTTGAATTTTGTGGGGGAAACCCAGAATTGCAGAAGATTGCCCCTGACTGGGCTGATGATTGCCTTGAAACTCTTGAAATTCGTGGGAGAAATCCACGACCTTTGTGGAGGATACCCTTGATTGGGCTGCCGATGGTCTTGGAAATCTTCGGGATTGATCCTGGACCTTGACTTGCATATGTGAATGCTGGATGATATGATGTTCCATAACGGATGGAAGTGCAAATGCAAATGCTGATGCGCGGAGATGCAAGAGCTGGGGAAGTATGGTATGATTGGAGTATGCGTATGATGCAAGATGCTTATGATGTTGAATGCAATGCGTATGATGCACATGATTGCAGATGGGTGACTGGAAATGCAGGGAGGCGCCAACAATGGTGGATTTCTGGTAGTTGCCAATGCGAATTAGACTTCGGGTGGTGGGAGGGATTGACTTCCTCGACACGTAGTTTGTTGAAGACGCCACGATTGAAGCACAAGATGACGCTCTGGTTGCCCCAAGTCTGGGTACTTGGTGGTTTGTTGTGAATTTCCTTCAGAGAAGGTTGCAACTCTGCTTGATGGTCAGGACGACCTGGTCTTGCCCCAGTTTGAACACGGCAATGGTCTGCCCCAGATTAACAAGTTCTGACATATGGAACTTGAACTCGGATGACTTGCCCCTGCTCGAGTTGTTGAATGCTTTGCCCCAACCTGCGGGTTCTGAGGTAGTTTTGCTTCGTGTCAGCCATTGGGAGTTAAATTCTTCCTTGATTGCCCCTTGCTGAAATGTCTTTGGATACCTAGCACTGTTTTGCGGTTAAAATTGTACATTCACAAATGGTAATAATTAATGCAAAGTTCGATGCAAGCTTGAAAAAGTATCGTTTATTTGAGAGTGTTGTGATAGTGAGACGAATCATCTCAAACGTTGTGCTGATTTTGACTGGTGTGAAAGATATATCAAGAGAACTAATACCAATGCTGATGATTAGAAATCATGTGAGGAGTCAGGTTACGCAACCTTGCGATAATATGCTTTCAGAATAAACCTCATCTCAATTAGGTCTTTCGAGGGTTGTAACATGGTCTAGTTTACAGTTATGGAACAAAGGATATTAGGCTCAAAGTATGATTTGTACCCACCCCTTCTTCTTAATGATCTTCAGTCCTACGTTCAATTAATTTTACACTTTTCCTGACGGTATAATCTTGATGATTCAAGATTTGCTTGACGTGGCAGTCACCTTATTTTAATGGATGCCAGTGCCCCTTTGATCTGGGTGGCTACTGAATCTTTTTTTTTGTTGAGGATTTCGGGGTCCTCTTTTGCTTTTGTTTTTTGATCCCTAACTTTTGCATGGATTGACTTTGCTTGTCAGATCCATCGGGATTGTCTTGATTTTGCCTAAGTCCCCTCTAAGGTGTTTGACTTAGCAGGATTTTTTATTTTTTTATTTTTGGGAAGGTTGTGACTGCCATAGCATGAGTCATTGCTTGTGGATTCAAGTGCGGAGTTGAATTGACTGAACATTACCCTGCCCCAGGTTGAGCGTAAAGGTTCGAATATCCGAAGGAAACTCCTACTTCTAAGCTCGAAGTGGTTTACTAGGGATTAACTCCTTATATCTCAGGTGTTTAGGGGAATTGAAACAATGCCTGTACATCATTGACGAGATTCTATCTGAAAGCATATGGTTTGCAATTATGGGTATCTCGTTTTCATCCTCCTCCCTCAAATCAAGCTAAACAACAGTGAATAGAGTGGAGTGAATAAATGTGTCGGTGATAAGTGAAAAATGAGTGAATACGACATAACTAATTCAAAACATGCATAAACGATACATTAATGAAAACCAAATATGAATGGCAATTGTTCAACGCATACAATACTTAAACAAACAAAGACAAAACATAAGAAATGCGAAATATGAAATGGCAGCATGATGGCCTTCTTCGAGGAATGAACTTGACTGGAATCGATCTGATGTTGGCACTAGTTGACTGGTGGCATCGGATTGTTGATGATATTTGGAGACTTCCCATTGAAGTTGATAGCATCCCTGTCGATCATGTCTTGAATTATGTGCTTGAAAGCTCTGCAATCCTCAATGGTATGACCTGGAGCGCCCTTATGAAACTCATAATGAGCATTTGCATCGTAATCGGCAGGAATGACAGTTGGAGGAGCCAAATCTCTCGGAACAACAACTTTCTTCTCCATCAACTGAGCAAAGATTTTGGCATATGTCATTGGTAGACGATCAAAGACTCTATCTGGTCTCCATGTTCTCTGCGGACGCTGTGGGCGAGTACCTTGTCGTTGCTGAGTAGCTTGCATCTGCTGTTGCTGAGGAGGATACTGATATCCTTGTCGGTCGTAGGCTTGTTGCTGAGGAGCCTGTTGTCGTGGCATATGAGCTTGCACTGCTTGAACAACTGGCTGATAAGGCATTGGAGCATATTGCGCGGCAGCAACATACGGATACTGATAATAGGGAACTTGTTGAGAAGCTTGCCCTTTCTGCAAAAAGATGGCATTTGTTTCGCCCTCCTTCTTCTTGTATCCATTGAAAGGCTTCTTGGCATTGGCCTGGTTGTTGGAACCTCCTGGGATCTTTCCACTCTTCAACCCTTCTTCAATTCTCTCACCAACGATCACCAAGTCAGAGAATCCAGCAGAGACACTTCCGATCAGCTTTTCGTAGTACTGGCCCTGTAAAGTACCCATGAAGATGTCAATAAGTTCACGGTCAACAAGAGGTGGATGCACCCTTGCGGCTAGCTCTCTCCATCGTTGCGCGTACTCCTTGAAGGATTCATTGTCCTTTTGAGTCATACTCTGAAGCTGAGTACGATTCTGAGCAAGATCTGTGTTGTACTTATACTGCTTGACAAATGCATCGGCTAGCTCGGCCCAAGTGCGCACACTGTTATGTTCCAGTTGCATATACCATTCAAGTGATGCCCCAGACAAACTGTCTTGGAAGCAATGAATCATGAGCTTTTCGTCTCTGGCATAGGCAGCCATCTTGTGACAATACATCTTCAGATGAATGTTTGGACAACTGAGACCTTTGTACTTCGAAAATTCCGGCACTTTGAACTTGGGAGGAATGAAAACATCAGGCACCAAGCATAATTCCAAAGCACTGAAAGAATTTGAACTGTGCCCCTCCATGGCTCGAAGTTTCTCGGCTAGATCTCGACACATCTTCATGGCTTCCGAATCTTGAGCAGCAACGGGACTGGCAATGGGGATAGCAGCATGATAGTTCTGAACGTCGTCATACTGATCCATCAGAGTATCTTTGATATGAGGAACTGGGATTTGCACAGCAGTAGGCTGGGCCTGCGGGATAGCTCCAATGGTAACTCCGGGCGCTGGGGTTGGATGAGAAGTGTTTCCTTCGGCTGCGTTATTGAAGTTCAACGGTATCCCATGCGGATTTGGAATTGGAACCAAAGGGATGGCAGTAGACCCTTGTCCTTGACCATTGTTGTTGACGACAGCAGCGGCTTCACGCTGTTCTTCCTCTCTTATGGCCGCGAGGATGGCTTCGAGGATCTGGTCGATCTTTCCTTTCATAGAATCCAACTCTTCTCTGAAGGCAACTTGTTCCTGCTGAATCTGCTCCATCATTCGTCTTGTATTGGCTCTAGTTGCGTACTGGTGTCGAGGAATCAACTTGATTTACTGGATATGCAGGAAAGAGATACATGAGAAACTGATGAAGGAAGGAGAACGCAAGATGCACAACAAATGAGATGCAATGCAAATGATATGCAATGCAAGATGCAAGATCCAGGATCACAGGATCACAAATTCAAACAATTCTGAGGTTAGCCGGGTGAACGGTTCAAGGACCACAGTCACTGCTCAAAGAAACCCCCACGGGTAGGATTCTAAAATGGGTAGGTGCCTAGAGTCATGGATATCTTTCAAAGATATTACTGCCATGACAAAGCCTCATCATGATGATAATATCCTCAAAAGAATCTCCTCTAGGTGAGGTTCTCGTATCTTCCACGCGAGAAAGACTTCTCGGAGGCATCAACTACACAACCATCGACACACGGATTCTAGAAAAGGTTCTCAGAGTCATAGATCGAGGTTGAAAATATTACTGTAAGAAAGTAATACGTTCAAGGGATCTCATCTGATTGGGGCGTTCGTATTAATTCACAAAGAATTAACACTACCAACCACCATGGATAAAATGGTTAATGGTCCTTGGGATCAACGATTCAGACTTGAAAACATTATTGTTATGGCGAAGACTCACCACAACAACAACATCTCCAAGAAATCTACTCCAAGCGGGGTTTTCGCTTCAACTCAACGTGAAAGACTCCACGCAAGTCTCCACTACACAACCACCATCCTAATCCTAGGGTTATACTCGGACTCGGGTGTAGAGCCATCTCACAAAGTAACCATAAGAATAGCAACCCCATAATGCCACAAGCATAAGTAACCAAGATAAGGATACAAATAAAAAGCGAGAAGAAATAAAAAACAACAAGCTAACAACTCAAACTAAGATAGGCTCGACTCTCTCTTGCATGGAGCAATAGTCCCCAGTAGAGTCGCCACCTGCCGCACCTCGAAAATTCATTTCGAACATACGACCCTCACGCAAAAGGCGCAGAAATGCGGTTCGACAGAGTCGCCACCAAACTTTATTTTTCCCGAATGAACGGGAGAGAAAAATATCGAAAAAACCTCATAAACATGGAAGGAACATGGCCGTCGCAACCATATTCCTGGGTTCGGGAGTCGGTTACGTGAGGGGAAGGTATTAGCACCCCTCACGTCCGTCGTACTCGATGGGAACCTCTTAATTCGAGTTGTGATGGATGTTAGCTAAGCTTAATTCTTCTCTTCTCACTACTAAATGCTAAAGGATACTATAAAGGGATAAAAACACTAGGGGAAAGGGGATGGTTAGAGGATAGGGTGCTCGCCAAGGATTGGGGCCCTTGTGCCTACGTATGCTCATTCGGACGAGAATGAGAAATCAGAGCGTCGTAGTTCGACAACGGGAAAGGATGGGGGAAATGGAAGACGGAGGGGATTGTGCTCGCCAAGATCATCGCAATCTTGTGCCTACGTATCTTACATTCAAGAGTGAATGAAGAATCAGAGCGTTCGTAGTTCGTGGATACGACCACGAAAGAAACTGGATTGGATCGGGTTTGAAGGGGTACGAATGACGATTACTTGAAGCTTAAGAAAGACTTCTCGGACCTAAGTAATCGAGAGAGCGAACCAAAGACTTGGAACTCTCTCTTTTTCATCTTGAAAGAAGGTTGTGTTTGAATGGTGTTTGAATGAGTGGTTGGAATCGGATGACAATTACTCGAAGCTTAAGAAAGACTTCTTAGACCCCAAGTAATCGGGAGAGCGAACCAAAGACTTGGAACACTCTCTTTTTCATCGAAAAGAAAGTTGTTTGAGTTTGAAGTGGTGTTTGGGATGAAGAGTAGTCGGATGACGACTACTTGAAGCTTGAGAAAGGCTTCTCGGATCCAAGTAGTCGGGAGAGCGAACCAAAGACTTGGGACACTCTCTTTTTCACCGCAAAAGAAGTTGTTTGAAAGGTGAACGAAAGGATGAGTAATTGGAGATGGTTGAATATTGTCGAGTTTGTTAATATTATTTAAAGGCGTCAATTGCTCACACACGAATAAGATAACTCGCATATAAACAACGGAAAGCAAGATCAAAGACTTGAACCTACTCTTCACACCTTGAAAAGAATTGAATAATTGTTAGTTGATTGATAGTTTGTTTCGAAAATCCTCTTGACGTTGGATCAAGGGTTTGACACATTATCGCGTGCAAAGCGTGTTGAAAATGAAATTGTTTGAAAAAATAGACCGACTTGACTTACGCATCAAGGGTCGAGTTGTAATAGGTTGATGGCGAATGCGAATGAACACTCGACTTACGAGGTTTGGAAATGGCTCGATGATGAATCGAGAATTAGTTTGAAAATAGTTTGAATCCGCTCTAGTCCCTATGGGTGCTCCTAGGAGATAAACTAATAATCAAAGAAATACGAAACATACATCGGAATGGGAGAGGGGTACATGTAATTTACACGGGATTGCACGAAATAAACGGGTCTCATTGTAAGGTAGCCCAAGAGAAATCCGTGTGTGTGCATTTGTGTCCTAAACTACGCCTTGAGCAAAGTCGGACACGATTCAAAATTAGGATACCTGCAAATGACCAAAGATCCAACAGTACACCAAATCGGCTTTTAGCGGTTTTGATATTTTATTAGGTATTTTCGAATATGGGTGAATAAATATGAATAAATATGATATGATAATAATAATATGAATAAATAATATGACAATAATATAATAAGATAATATAACAATAATATCCACAATAATATTTAACGGAAATTAAATTCAATGGTCAATGAATCAAATCGGAACTCGAAAGGATAGGATCTCGTCTTAATCGCAAACATAATGCCGATTAATCAAAGGTAGCCTATCACGATCCCAAAGTACGGAAAATGACCCCAATGGTCATTCCCCATAGATTTGAAATCGAGAAGGTTATCAACTTCGATACGCGACGCTTACGAATAAAAGACTTCATCGATCCAAAAATCGAAATAAAATCGAAAGAAGAAAGTGGTCTCGGATCCTTTGTTTCACGTCAATAATTTGACGGTTAAACGGTGGAAATCTCGTCATCGACCAAAACAGATGAAAATGGGATAAAGAGCCCAAAAATAAAATAAAAAAAAGAATTCAACTTCTAATAAAAAATATGATTCCAAACTAAAATATAAATTGAAATTCTAATAGGATATAAAGTCTAGAATAATAAGTATAAACTCTAAAAGTATAATATAATATAAACAAAGTTTAATTAAATTATATAGAAAATAATGTACAATATACATTCTAAAAGAAATCATAAAAGCTAATATATAATATATTCTAAAATATGTAAAAAAGAAATTAATATATAATACATAAGTTTAACAGTAATTTCTTAAAATAAATATACAAACTAAATTAAATAACATACAATATATAATATATATACGTACAAATCTAAAAAACTGTTTGATAATATATTACAAATTGCTAAAATATAACTATGATATTTATACTAATAAAATATTAATAATTATTTTTACAAAAAACAAAACCCTCATTACCAATAATGAAACGGGAACAGTATCACAAACTACACATTACTTTAATTTTTTACAATATCTAAAACCAAGGTGGAATAATAGCAGTAAAATCAAATCCCAATACTAATAAACCAAAATGACAAGCATGATGAAAACAAATTGAAAAAAAGGTGAGTCAAAAGCTACCATCGCCTTGTAGCTACTGCGGCTGTTATGGAGCTGTTTATGTTGCCGTCAGAGCAAAATTACTTCTTGGGAACCACTCGAGTACACGAACACACAGAGCTTTGGCTAACCCTTGATAACGCCGTGAGACCGAAACGGTTTTGGTGAATGACTCTGAACCATTGTCTAAGCTTCAGAACTCGTGGAAAAGTAAACCAAAACCCATCTCGTTTTCTGTTTTACGCGAGCGCCAGGCGACAAAGTTTTGTGACGTGCCGGAAAGGGAAAACGGTGCAGCGGCAGCTAAGGTTGACGAGATTGAAGAAAGAAGAAAGTCGACGGTGGAGTTATGAGAAGGAGATTATAGGTTTTCCGTGAAGCTTACGGTTTGAATTTATGGGAGGTTTTTGGAAGGATTCGAGTGGGTTGAAACTGGGTAATGTTGGTTTTCGGTGGATATGGTTTACGGTGAAGTTTCACGGTTGGAAGTGGTGGTGAAGTTTTTTCAGATCATGAAGACGGATATTTGCTGGTGTTGATGAATGAACAGGCGGCGGATGAATAGTGCTAGGGTTGGCTGAAGCTCGGAGGAGATGAATAGTAATGGGGGTATTTATATACTCGAGACTTGGCACAACTTAGGATTAATGATTAATTAAAACTGCTGATTAACTTAATAATGACAACTAATAATTCTGACGGTTAATTAATAAAAATAAATTAATCCTAATACTAAAAATAAAATCTTAACAATATTAAAAAAGAATAAACCTATTTCTAAGCTATTAATATTAACAAAAAAATAAAATAAAAAGATTAACAAATTAACAAACCTATTATTAAAAACAAATAATTAAAAACTAAAAAATATTCTATGCTAAAACTACTTCTAATAAACAATAAGTAAAACCTATTTAAAATGAAAATTTAAGAATTAAATTCTATGCTAAAAGTAAAACAAATAACTACTCTAATATTATAAAAAAAACAAAATTCTACACCTAATTAAATTAGATCAATGCTAAAACAAACATATATACAAAAATTCAATATATGCAAGGGAAAAAAGAGAAATTAAAAAAAGTGAAATTTTACGAAAATACCCTTAGGCCACACGTCACGCTCCTATTGGGAAAAAAAAGTGGAGATTTGAAAAACGCCCAATCGGGGCGGACACGTGTCTAAACGGCATGAAATTAAGTGAGAAATGCAAAAATAGAAAATAGGAAAATATTTACAAAAGCTAGCGGGCAAATTTAGGGTATGATAACAGGATGAAAGTGATATACAGAGGTAGGACAAATTTGGGGTATGACAGATGCCCCTATCTAATTGGCTTAAACCAAAGGAAATGAATTGCTGCAACGTTCATTCTCCTGAGGTAGAAGTCAATTAGATATGAAGAAGACCTTAAATTTGTCCAAAAAGAAAAGAAATGCTCGGGAATTGAACATGTTGGATGAAGTATACCTTTGAGTAAACTATAAGCAACTGGAAAAAAGGTCATCATCACCAAAAGGATGATGGGATGAAACACACACGGCTACTACCACCAAAAGGATGGTAGAGCAAAGCATAATCGCACAATCTGACATTAATGACCATGACAGACCCCCCACCAAAAGGATGATGGAGTGAAACACACACAAACAAATATCGCACAATCTATCACCAATCCAAGTGACAGACCCCTCACCAAAAGGATGACAGAGCGAAACACAAAACAAAATCGCACAATCTGACACCAATCCAAGTGACAGACCCCCCCACCAAAAGGATGACGGAGCAAAACACACATAAACACATCGCACAATCTATCATTAATGACCATGATAGACCCCCCACCGAAAGGATGACGGAGCGAACTCACACTAAACACATCGCACAATCTATCATTAATGACCATGATAGACCCCCCCACCAAAAGGATGACGGAGCGAAACACAAATAATATCGCATAATCTATCATAAATGACCATGATAGACCCCCCACCAAAAGGATGACGGAGCGAAACACAAAACACATCGCACAATCTATCATTAATGACCATGATAGACCCCCCACCAAAAGGATGACGGAGCGAAACACAAATAAATACATCGCACAATCTATCATTAATGACCATGATAGACCCCCCACCAAAAGGATGACGGAGCGAAACACAAATAAACACATCGCACAATCTATCATTAATGACCATGATAGACCCCCCACCAAAAGGATGACGGAGCAAAACACACACCAAACATATTGCACAATCTATCATTAATGACCATGATAGACCCCCCACCAAAAGGATGACGGAGCAAACTCACACTAAACACATCGCACAATCTATCATTAATGACCATGATAGACCCCCCACCAAAAGGATGACGGAGCGAAACACAAATAATATCGCACAATCTATCATTAATGACCATGATAGACCCCCCACCAAAAGGATGACGGAGCGAAACACAAATAAAATAAATGGTTTATGAACTTGAATGAATTGGAAATCAAACTTGAAACTCGGATGGAGTAGAATTGACAATGGAATTGGACTGAATCCGATAGAAAGTGAAATTGGTCAAGATAAGACTTGTAACTTGATATTATTTCCATGGACATGAAAAAAAATGAATCACTTGAAACCGAATCAAATGAGCGAAAATTTTGACTTGCACCAACAAATCATCTTTTGAGGTCGATTTCAACATCCTGAAATCTTCCTCGTACCAGAACTGCATTAGGGCCCTGAAATCAAACTCCACGAGGACTAACTCCATATCTTGACTCCAACTTGAAACAATCTTGACGAGAACATGACCCATATGACCATGACTCGAAATGTTGACTAGAAGTCTTAACTTTGATGGCTCTACCACTTGGCCTCATCAAATAGACTTTAATCTGGCCCAAATACCCTAATCTTGATCATTTGACAACTGACAGACATAAATTTCTTAAAGCTAGCACTTTCTTGCCCTCCAAACCATCCACAACACAAGTGACTTGTACTGAAACTACCACTGCACCAAAACCCTAATTGAAAGTGAAATGTCTCTAACACAAATGCTTTCACCACAACCTGATACTTGATACTGAAGAAAACTACCTCGTTGACCAAAATTAGGTCAAAATTCCATTGAATTTCAAACCACACAACACACATCCTTGACCTGATCCTTGATTCAATCTTGCAAGACTTGAGCCTCAAAGAACTTGTGACGAGACCAATTTGCATTGGATTATTAAGGGAGGGAAGTCTCTTAGGAATATGAGGACCGAATTGGTTGGTGATCTATCTAAAACCTTGATTGATCGATCCTTGAATCCTCTTGGAGCAAACCCTGATTCACAAGTGAAATAAAACAAGAGAAGTCTAATAATCTGGTTAGTTATGCATGTGACCTATGATGCTCATGCAAATGAAGATGACATCTATGGGGTAAAATTTGGGGTATGACAAGGTGCATATCCTGACTCGAATCAAATTGAACCGGGGAATATATAAGTTTTTAAATTTTTAATCATCAATTATTTTTATAAAAATATAATTAATTTTTTACACTAATTTGGTAATTATAATTTTTTCTTACTTATCCTTGTCTTGTTAATCCAGTCTAATTGATAATTATACAGAAACATCCGATAACAAAAATAAAAGATTAAATTCACGATATCTCATTTATTCACCTTAAAAATGTGAAATTCCAGCCATTAAATTTTAATAAAAAAACTTACATATGCTTCACTTTATTAATTTTGTCGATTTTAATTTTTTTCAAAGTTTATATTTTTTATACATACAAAAAAAATTATTTGTAATTTTTTTTTAAATTTTGACAGAATATATAAAAAATGTAAATGCTTTTGAGTTTGGTGAAATCTTGATTACTTTTTAGATAAATTAATTAAATTTTTAATTTATTTGTTAATGAATTAAGAATTAAGAATTAAGAATTTAATTTGTTAATTAATGAATTAAGAATTTTTAATTTATATCTTGATTACTTCAAATATAACTACCGTACGGCACGGTAATAACGAATTGTATACTATGTTTAGTGAAAAATTCAAGCATAAGTCAACACCAAATTATATTTATAATCAAATATATTAAGTAAAGACAGTAATGCTAGTGAAAATTGCCTTAACACTTTGATCTATAGTTATAGTGGATTTGACTTATATCAAAGAGTAAGTTAAGACGAAGACGACAATGCTAGTGAAAATTGCCATAACACTTGGATCTACAGTTATTATAGTGGATTTGACTTACGTCAGATAACAAATAAAACTCACTTGTCAAATTCTTTTTCAATTTTTCTAAAAATGTAGTCTCTTTAACTAACGGTTGAAGTTCTTTTATATATAATGACAGATCATGTTATAAAGATTTAAAATAAAAATTACAAATAATAGTTGGGGAAAGCAAAATATTAACTAATAAGACTAATAAGAGTATAAGTATAATCATAAGAAAAAAAAGCAAATATATTAGATAAGCTAAAATGTGGGTTCATACGGGTAAAGAGGGTGGAAATAAGTTTGACTAATTGTCGGGGATTTATGATTTAATTTATTTTAGACTAAAATCATACAACGACAATAATAATTTATTTTTATGTCATAAATTGGGATTTATTATATTAATCAAATTCTACCATAATATTATATCAAAGATCACGTTTTTATCTAAATCTTTAAGCTCGAGATTTTTTGTTGTTGAGAAAATAATACTTTATTAATTAAAAAATTAATACACATTAAGCGACCACAAGAAGCCCAACTACACTAAGAAACCACAACAAACTAGAAAGCAACTAAGGCATCATAAGCTTACATAACTCTTTTCCATGTTTTGGATGCAACCAACATCTATAGACAATGCTATCTCTGATTCTATCCTCAATCAAAGCCTCATTCATTTCATTTTAAAGACATCTATCGTTTCTTAATTTCAAAAGTTCATAAATTATTTCAGCTAGCCCACACTTCAAAATCTTCATTTTGATGGCCTTACATTTGCTCATATAACTAACCCACTTGACTTCTTGAGTCCAATCCTTAAGTGTATGATCTATCAGCATCCAATCCAATATGTTTTTCCAAATTGTCTTCATTGTTCTGCAATGAAAAACAGATGATCAATTGTTTCCTTGTCACAGCAAAAACAACAGGTATCATGATTCAACACCCCAATCTAGCTAATCTCTCTTTGGTTGTAAGCTTCCTATGGCAAGCCATCTATAGGGTGAACATTGTCGTAACACAAAATTTGACCTCCCCTTTTGGCTTTTGCATAAACATGTGCATTCATATCGCTGACATATACATTCACACTTTTTCTCTATGGTTTTTATTGTAGGAATATTCGGGTTTTCGAAGCTCGATTAATCACATACTCATAAAGACATCACATCATCATTACAAGCACAAAACAAGGGTTTCTATGACTATTCATCAAAGCAAAATATCGAAAATCGGAGCCATGACCATAACATCATTTTTCAAGCAAAGTGGACAAGTTTAGCCTGTGGTAATCAATTACCACTTTTCTAGGCAAAGTAGGGTAATTAATTACCCTGTGCAAAAAAGCAGATTTTGCTGGATTTTTTATGACAACAACTTTCCCTCTACCATTTTGAGTCTACTTGTTCTAGCATTCTGTGGAACATTCTAGACATCTCTAGACATTTCAAGACCTTTTAAGACATTCCAAAGTATTTAGTTAAATACATCAATTTGGATCAAGACTACCATGTAACTTAATTTACAAGCATGAGAACCCTTTGATTTGAACTTTCATGGGGATTGCTACCGAGTTAACTACCTAACTAACTAAGTTAACTTTCAACTCAGTGAGTTGAGTCTAACTAACTCCAAGGCTAGTTCCAAAGAAAACTCCGAAGCACATTCCAAACGTAGCAACTCCAAACCTCCACTCTATATAAATAAGTCTTAACCATTTCACAAGGACCTTTAACCATTTTCACAATTCTCTCTCAATTCTCATTCTTCACCCTCTCATTTCTCTCAATTCTCTTTGCATTTTCTGCAACTTCTTCACATTCATCTTCATTTTCTTCCCAAAATCACACTAAAGCTCAAATTTACCATTAAAGAGTAGCAACTTCTACGTTGGAAGTGCTTTTCTCTTGAGCTTAACCATCATCATCTTGCAATTCTACTTGGTTTTCTGGAGTTTTATTGGCTTTTGCTTCAAATCAAGTGATTATCTCAAGTTTCTTTGGTGCAAATCCGTGTTTGGAGATTTTATCGCATTTTACTCGGTTTCACTATGATTCGGTTGCAAATTCATATTTCTCTGGTTTTGTTTGGTCATTCTCATCGCTAATCAATAACAACAATCACCAGGGAAATCCTTCGCCTTGTAGGTTGGAATTTTTAACTTTATTTCCTGTTTTTTTTATCACTTTCGTATTGTTCACGATGTAGATTCCATATTATTTTCTTGTGTGCGAATTGATTGTGCAATTGTTTGATTCTTATTCTTGATGAGTTAATTGATTCAATAATATGTAAGCTATTATACCTTATTCACTCATGGCCTGACACATGTTTCTCTGTTTGTAGATTGAGTCAGTTTCTTTCCACAGCAACCTACACACATATGCGGACAACACTCAGGATTGTTCGATACTTAAAGAATCCACTAGTAAATGGTTTATTTTTTCTTGTTGGCGCAAATTTCAAGATCACTGGTTTTTTTATTCGGATTGGGGCTTATGTTAGCAAACTAGAAGATCCAAAACTGTATTTTACTTCTACTTAGAAAATTCTCTCATTAGTTGAAAGATGAGACTCCAGGTTGAGAAATGCAAATGCAAATGTAACGACATGCGCATGCGATGCAAAAAAGTTTCATGGAACTCGAATATTTACAAACATCAAGAGATACCAAAAAACTCACTTTCATTAACCAACAGATTGAATTACAACATATCAGTACTTCTTACAAGAGTCTTAAATAGAAAGTTAAATAAAAGCTAACAAAAGTCCTAAAGAGATTCTTCTAACAGACTCATGTTGAGCTTCTTGATCTCTATTTCCATCTGAGCCTTCTCGAGAATAAGCTTATCCACAATTAGCTTCCACGAAGTCGACTGAGGGCTAGATGAAAATAAATCCTCTAATGCTTTCCTCTTATTATAGGATAGAACTTCTTCATTCTTCATTTTCAGTTGTTTCTAGAGTTCTGCATTCTCCTCGACAACCACTTGATACTTGTGCTTCCAAGCGTCTTCTATTTGTTGTGCTTTGCTCAAAGAGATTCTCATCTTCTCTGCTTCAGACATGAAGATCAAGTTGGGTTCCTCCTTTAGAACCATGGGCTCTTGTCAGGAATAGGGCATCTTGTAGCACCCCAAAATTTGCCCACCCTTTTTTATATCTTGGCTTATGTTTCATAGCATTTTGCATTGGCATTTGTGCATAACATTGATTCTAGACAGGGGATCAAGGTATCTTATTTAATACTCAAGAAAGAAGCTTCATATTCAAATCTAGGGAAAGGGTACAATTTCAAGGCACAGGGTTTCCACCATCATCAGAATATGACTCATAACCTTTAGAGGTGAGAATTCAAGTGTTGGTCATCTCCTTCTATCTTGATGGTAACTAGAGGCACATGTGGCTAGTTCCTTGGATGAATCATGGTTCAAGAGCTCAATACCCATCTTGAGGGTCCTCTATGGGGATTATAGGATTACACAAATCATTTGCAAGACCCTTAATCAGTGGATAAAGTGTTAGGGTTTCATCTGGTCAACAAAAGTCATTGGGAGTTTGAAAAGGCTCAAGGCTTGAATTTTGATCATTTGAGCCATGAGAGGTCATCTTAAACCATCATAAGTATTATGTTGAAGCTTGGTCAAGAAGAATCAAAGAGATCAAGAATTTGCTAAATTAGGGTTTCAGAGGATTCTAAGTGTAAAATCCCCTCTTTTAGCACCTAATTCCCATGACAGGTTTCATCATGATACAAGCTCTATATCATTTTCATCAAACATGAGACTTGTTCCTTGTCTTCAAGTTTTATTTTGAGTACAATAACTCCTTCATTGGATTCATACATCTTATGTTATGATGTTCACAAGTTGGTTTTACAAAGAGAAGAGGATTTAGAGGCACCCAGGGGTAATTCACTTCTAAGGCAATTTTCACATGGAATCAAACTTTTCCTTAACTTTCTTCAAACATAAGAGTTGTTCCTCATTGTTTAATCTTTCCAAAAAGTACAAGAACTCATCATTCCCACGTGTTGAACTCAAGCTATGATCTTCTCAAGTCAAGGTCATTTTGGATGACCTATTTTTAGGTCATTCACTTCAAGGTCAAAATCCATGAACTTCAAGACTTCAAGTCAAGATTCTTGCAACATGAAACTTGTGTATCAAGATCTTGCCTACACCATGACCTTAAATTCCGTGACCTTTGATGATTTGTGAGACAAGTAAGGCATGATGAACATGAAAACATGAACTTTTGACCTAGCTTGACTTTCTTACATTTCAAGCCACCAAATTGGATTGTTTTTGTTCTTTTTGATACCATATCATCATCATGTCATGACAAAACCAATTGTTACCTAAAATGAGAAAACATGAGTTCAAATTTCCAACATTTTTCAAGTTTTAATACTTTATGAAGACCTACCTTGTGTAGGCAATGTTTGAATGTTTGGTGTGTATGTTTGTTCAAGTTTCAGTTTGTGTATCGAACTTCCGTGTTGAGTTTTCACCATGTTAGAGGAGGATTTTTGAAAAATTAATGCCATATTCTTGCTCTCCATGAAAAATCCTTCAAAAACATGTCCATGGTTTCCATTTTTATTGAGTTTTACAGACTTCTCCGGCGAGGCTGGCCGGAGAAGACGACCGGAGTAGGGTTCCGGTGGTTTGACATGTTTGCTGATGTGTGTTAGTGATGTGGCTTTGACTTACGTGCGTGGCGTTGAATTTGTTGATATGGCGGATGACTCAGTTTAGTGGAACAATGTGTTTCATTTTATGTTCTGTTTTTGTTTAGTTTGCTGATCCATATGGGTGGGCCTAGCACATTTTGTTACTCACACCCCACTAATTCATTGCCCAACGTGCTCTAAACTGAATTTAGTTCAAACCAGAATTGCTAACACACCCCTATGTTCTTCTTCTTCTTCTTCTTCTTCTTCTTCTTCTTCTTCTTCTTCTTCTTCTTCTTCTTCTTCTTCTTCTTCTTCTTCTTCTTCTTCTTCTTCTTCTTCTTCTTCTTCTTCTTCTTCTTCTTATTTATTTTTATTCCATTTTTAATTTCATTTAATTTTTAATACTTCTAACCATTTTAAAAATACATAAAAATATGTTTCTGACTTTTCAATATCTTATTTAATTTTTCATTTTTTTTATTTTAATATTTTATTTTGAATTAATGATTTAATGTGTTTTATTTGACCTATTTCAAAACATGCCTTTAATTCTTGCTTTTCCTAATTGACTTTTGATCCATATTTTTGCACATACTTAGACACATATATGTAGGGTATTTTAGTGTTGGTTTGATGCCTTGGTGGTCTTTCTTTGGATGTTTTTCATTTGACTTTGTTTGACCCTCGATATATGCTCGACAAATTGCTTGCTTTGCCTTGTTTGATGCAATTGATAATGCTATCTTGCCATTATTTTTGTGATACTTTGCACATTGATTCTTGATAGACCTAAATTGTGTTTGGGAATTTATTTGGATTTTATTTGGTCATGTGTCTATTTTGGGATGTTGCATCAAGTTCTTGTTGTTTTGATCATGTGTTTGCGCATATCTTGTCCTTGTCTTGTGAGATTGCTTCTTGTATGATTCCATGGATGTTTGATAAGTCTTGTATGCTCTTGATGATTTGTTTGAGGTTCTAATTTTCATAATTAGGGATTCATTGCATGATCACTTCATCTCAAGTGCTTTACATGATCATGTGTTCCTTTTGTGGATGACTTCTGAGATGTTTGCTTGACTTTTGTGCCTCAACTTGAGTTTGACTCTTCTTGATTTTGATTACTGATTTTATTTTTAAAATTATGAGTATCATATGAATTTGTTTATGATCTTGATGAGTTGATTCTTGATCACTTGTGTTCTTGTTGACTGTCTCCTTTCTTTGAGAGTGACTTTGTTGTGTGAGTTTGGTTTTTAGGTACGCTTTGAATTCAACTGATGTCTCCCTTGTGTGTTCATGAATGAATGTTTGACTTGATAAGCATGTTCATGTTTCTTTCCATACTTGATATCATACCCTAATCCCATGGCATTTCCTTTAAGACCATGTCTTGCATGTTTGTTTTGTATGACAATTGTTTTATTTGTGAATGTGGTGTATGATTTGAATCTTTGAGTTTACTCTTTAATGATTGACATGTGTTGGATATGGTATGATGTTGCTACTGCCCCACTTTGTTTCTCATCTCATTTGACCCCTCTTCACTTTGTTTTGTGATTGATATTGCTTTCTTTGAGATGTTTAAGTCATTTGAATGTGTGTGAGCATTTTGTTTGTCATTGTGTTTTATTTTCCAATCTTTTGATTTGGTTTGGCATGTGAATATTTCTTTGATGTTTTGACATGATGTTGATGTGTGCCTTTGTTTTATTAATGCTTGCCTGTGTGTTGGCTTGATTCATTTTGCTTTGAACTATCTTGTCTGCCCATCTTGTTGTTGCTTCTTCTTCTTCATCTTTCATTCCTACTTCTTTTCTTTCTTCTCTTATGACTTGTTTAAGTCTTGCTTTGTTTTCATCTGTGATTGATTAGTATGGTGTTTATTTGTGCTTGTTTACATGATCCCTTAGGATTCCTTGTCTCTCTGTTTAAGATGGGAATAGGAGAGACATTAGGCTTTCAATCCTTTGCATGATAACAAGTAGGATAGTCCCTCTTTGACCTCAACTCTAGGTCCATCATTTGTATGATAACATTCAAATAGAATTCTCTTTCATCCCAACCTTAGGATCATCTTGTATGATAACATTAGGATTTTCAGTTTCCTTTAGTGTTTCATGTGTCTTCTCTTCTCATCTCAAACTTCTTTAAGACATTTAATAAAGAACGATAAACATTGTACGCTACGAGCCTTAAGTACATGGGAAATGATGGGTGGGGGGTTTCTCCTTACTTATCTAGAGTGTTTAGTGTATGCCCTTTGGGCAATATGCGACACATTCACTATTATGTCATAGTCTTTAGCGCAACGTGTAACATCCCACTTCCCAACTTAAATAAAATGCGAATAAATCAATTAAATTATCATAGTTTCTCTTCGAAAAGTGGGATATTACTTTTCACAAAAATTTCCACAAAACATTTCATTAAAAGATTTTCAAAATAAGCAGCGGAAAAGAAATTTGTCTGTACATCATCTCATACATCATGTTCGGCCATCTGCCCAAAGTATACAAAACATCATCAATGAATCCATCAAAACGTGATACGACACAGAGTAGCTAGCTTGGTCTGTGCTTCTTCGGAAGTACAGACAATCCAGGTGTGAAGCTAGCTTGGGTTGTGGCGAGTCGAGTCGTAGGGATGCTCTTATACGTAACAGATAAATAACTCCCAAAAGCCCCGTGTTACATATCAGAGCATCCCTACGACTCGACTCGCCACAATCCAAGCTAGCTACACACCTGGACTGTCTGTACTTCCGAAGAAGCACAGACCACAACAACAACAAGGGGTGAGAAATCATGATCAAAAATATAATGATAATAATGCACATGAATAAAAAGGCAGGCCACACATAAACATCATTCATCATACATCAATCCGGACCTACTGTCCCACGCCAACACAGCACACAAACAATGTAACATATGCAACTCGACACAATGATATGCGGTACCGACTCAAACTCAGGATAGATCGTATACACTCCATCCGAGTAACGATCTATCCCTACCACGCTCCTCCTGAGCACAAATAATCAATCTCAGGATAGATCTCATACACTTCATCCGAGCAACGATCTATCCCTACCACGCTCCATCTGAGCACAATAATCAATCTCAGGATAGATCACATACACTCCATCCGAGCAACGATCTATCCCTACCACGCTCCCAATTTGGAGCACAAATGAATCACATACACTCCATCCAAGCAATGATTCAATCCCGTCCACATGCTATGCAAGACACTAATGCACATATCAACCACAAGCATTCACGGTGCACACGATCCTACTGATCCATTATCATACATCATGCTATGCACACACCAATGCATCACACCCAACATCAAGCACACAAGGTGCACACGATCCTACTGATCCCATCATCCAGCATCATATATATTACACAACAAATAAACACAAGCACACTAAGTGCACAACAATTAACTCAAGTAAATAATCAATAAATCATCTCAATAGATCCATGGTTTAGTTAATATTTACTTAAACAATGACTCCCCAAACATATTAGATATAAAAAAATATTTGGCAACTAATTATATTATCTATACTATGTTATATATTTATTCATTAGCTTTCCAACGCTTCGAACGGGGACTAAAACCGACTTACGGATTAAAAGTTATGGCCAAAATCGTCGGAAAAGAAATTTCCAATTTTCAGCTTTTATACAGCATGCAATCGATTGGTGTATTAGTGTAATCGATTGCTTGACCCAATTTTTCACATTTTACCACTGTTTTGATGTGCAATCAATTGCTCACTTGGTGCAATCGATTGCTTACTGTAGGTTTTCAAAAAATTATGCAGAAAATTGTATTTTTCATCAACCCTTCCCTCTTTGCTACCAAAATCAATTCCCACATGTTAGGGTATTTAACCAACTCGAAAATCCACTAAATCATGAGTATTCTATGGGTTTCCTTCCTATATAAACTTCTACTGGTTAACTCACTTTCGGCCTAAAACCATAACCTACTCCGAAACACTCAATTCACCCCAACCAACTTCAAATAATCACATGCAATGGTTCTCCATGACAGAATTCAAACAGAAAACAACAATCATACTGATCATCAACATGCAAATCATCATCATCAATCCTATGGGGTTAGGGACTCCCTAACTACCCTTATTCATGCATTTTACCAATTTCCCATCTATTTTCTCCCCCCTTAGCTCGAATACGCAGCTCTGATTGAAGTAAAACTTCCCCAAAAAAAATTGATAGCTTTGATCTTCTCCTTCCTCAAGCTTGCTTCCTTCACTCTTGCTCCTCTTGATCGTGCTTCTACCGTGTTCTTCTCTTCTCTCTTTTGATCGTGCTTCTTTCTCTTTTTCCTCTTTTCCCAAATGTCACTTATGCCCCTAATACCCTAAATTCTCCTTTACATCCAAATAATTCCAATAATAATAATTCTCATTTCTTTTATTCCAAAATTAATATTTCCAATAATATTATTAAATATAATAATAATAGTAACAACACTACTAATTATCATATTATTTTTATTATCAATTATATTATTTTAATATTATGGACCATAGTTTCTCCAACAATTCCCACACAAGCACGCCGAAAATAAAATAACACTGGAAAACTTAAATAATTAAAATGGGCGTTACAACTCTCCCCCACTTTAATTATTTTCGTCCTTGAAAATTACCTGATGGAAACAATTCTGGATACGCTTCCCGCATCCTGCTTTCCAATTCCCAGATCACACTGCCTTCTGCAGCACCTCCCCAAGCCACTCTCACCAAAGGTATCTCTTTCCCTCTGAGGTGCTTCATCTTACGATCCTCGATCCTCAACGGCATTGTCTCAATGGTAAGATTCTCCCGGACTTGCACTTCATCTCTCTGAATCACATGAGACGGATCCGATACATACTTCCGAAGTTGCGACATAGGAAACACGTCATGCAAATTCGAAAGCTCCGGTGGCAACGCCACCCTATAAGCCACATCACCAATCCTTTGCAAAATCTGATACGGTCCAATAAACTTCGGATCCAGCTTCTTGGACTTCAATGCATGACCCACACCGGTCACTGGGTTAACTCTCAAGAACACGTGATCACCTTCACTGAATTCCAGCTCTTTCTGATCAAACAAATACTTCAAGCTCTTATGATCACTGAACACCTCAAACCTCAAACCAAACAAATAATGCCTCCAGATCTTTAACACAAAAACCACCGCAGCCAATTCAAGGTCATGAGTAGGATAATTCCGCTCATGCACCCTCAATTGCCGCGAAGCATAAGCTACCACTTTTCCATTCTGCATAAGAACTCCGTCTAATCCCATCTTAGACGCATCACAATACACCACAAAAGGGTCACTCGGATTTGGTAACACTAACACCGGTGTCGAAGTCAATCTCTTTTTCATCTCCTCAAAACTCTCTTCACAGGCAGAATCCCATACAAAAACTTGATCATTTCTTGTCAACTGAGTCAATGGCAACGCCAATCTAGAAAATCCTTCAATAAATCTTCGGTAATACCCTGCCAAACCAAAAAAGCTTCTAACTTCCATTGCTGTCTTCGGAATATCACCTTCTTTCACTCTGACCTGATGGTAACCCGACCTCAAGTCAATCTTATTGAACACCCGAGCTCCCACCAACTGATCCATCAAATCATCAATCCTTGGAAGAGGATATTTGTTCTTGATGGTCACTTTATTCAACCGGCGGTAATCGATGCACAGACGTATACTACCATCCTTCTTCTTCACCAACAACACTGGAGCTCCTGTAATACCCCAAATTTTGCCCTAATATTTGTCGTCTCGTCTCGTATTCCATTGCATGTGTGCATTGCATTTCATCAGTCACTAACAAGTGGTGTAGTTGTGTGGTCGGTAATTGGCAGTTTGTTGACAACTTATGGGGCTGAGTCGTCGAGTGGTCGGAGGTTTACGTCTCTGAGTTAGTGGATTCAGGTTAAATTTGTGTGGGAATGTGCTTTGAGGAATCTATTACGATAGATGCACGATTCCCTGCTTTCTACCTATCAACAGTTGATTTTTTTAGAAAACAGTGAAATGTTTTGCTCGGTTACATCAGGGATTTGATTGGACGAATGAAGCAGATGAATAATTCAGACAGGCTTAATTGGAAATTGTATGGTGAACTTAATATATTGAACTAAATTATATGGTGAACTTAATATATTGAACTAAATTATATGGTGAACTAAATTGTACTAAAAGGCAATGATACAAAGTTAAAGGTGATACTTATTAAATAAAACAATTTCAAATGTCAATATAAATGTTACAAATTGTAAGTTCACTTGTACTATAATTTATAGCATGGATTGTACGTATGTACTAGTGCAGATTGCTTAACGCTAGTACATGATATCTTGCTGATTACTGTTCCATGCATCCTATAAGAGTAAAACCTTACCAATATTCTTGTTTCAAATGGGGTTTCCTTATCATAACATTGTCATCGCTGATGTCAACTCTTATATGCTTCATAAACTAATTTATAATTTAATGTGATCTTATGCTAGAATCTTCCACCTACGGGATTCTTTAGATAGATTAAAAAAGTGTTCATGCATATCAGATTATGAATCACATTATTCTTAGGTAGATGTCATCAAATAAATTATGGACCAACATTCTTAGAAACTTGTACGATACCCATAATGCATTCTAATTCAAATTCCAATAACAGAAACTTGAGATGGATGATACAAACATTTGAGATGGATGATACAAACATTTGAGATGGATGATACAAACATTAGAAACAAAACATATTGAACTTGGTTTCTTCCAATGGAATTAGAATCTGCAGCAAGACTAACCACACAAGCCACCAGGTTATGCTCATCCTTCTAATGATTGCCAATTGTAGCAGAACCTACATTCGAGATCAACCAGCTCTTCATCGAATCAACATAAGCCATTGGCATCTTCGTCTAATAGTAACATACAAGTGCCAGCTTCATCGGTTATTTCAGGTCTTATAGCTACACTCGCACAATGTGCTGCTGTCGTTCCCAACCATCACCAATTGCAGATGCATTATGAGTCATTAAGCGCGTCTCAACATGATTCGCTTACAACTAATCAACAGCCTGGAAATAGTGTTGCTTCTCAAGTCAGTACAAGTACCTCAATGTCTCAAGGTTCTGTGGAGTCAGCTAGCGTGTTAGCAGTTGCTACTACCGCGTCTTCTCAGTGGAAAACATCAGAGCCACCGCTCTCGACAAGGGCCAGACTGCCAAAATTCAAGAACAGACAACACTAAAACAATTAGAATATATTAAACATAAGCGTTTTATTGGGAAAGCTTCTGAAAGATAATGGCGAACGCAACACAGATGTAATTAGAAATTTATTTGCAAAATTTGATGAAAATAAAGATGGACATCTTACTCATGGTGAAATGACAGCACTGGTTGTTGGAAGTCAGTTTGAGGGGATTGACCTGGACCACGATAATGTTGTAACAAGAATTATGGCAGATTTTGATACTTCTCGTGATCAACGTATTGACGAAACAAAGTTTGTTAATGGAATCTCCATATGGCTTCAAGGGGCCAGGCGTTCTAAAGTTCAAGGTGATAAAGCTGGATGGATTTCCGCCAAAGCAGGACTGCTGCTGCTACTAGGTGCCCTTATCGCCGCTGCATTCGTTGACCTTCTGGTTGGTGCGTCTGATGATTTCTCTACTGCTACAAATATTCCAATTTTCTTCATTTCGTTCATTTTTCTATCTCTAGCAACCAATTCAAGTGAAGTTGTATCAGCAATAATTTTTGCTAGTCATGGTAAGAGGTAAACATCATCATTAACCTTTTCTGAGATTTATTACCTCCCAAATAAAATCAACAGCCTGCAAAAACAATAAAAAAACCCAAAGTCACAAGGCATTCAGTTTACTTCAAGAAGAGTTGCAGCCAGTAACCTCAATTCGCAACTGAACTTATCACAAGCTAAAAGATCTCGATTCAATAGCTCAGAGGCTCACATTTCATTCAGATAGTAACCAATCAATATTCATAGCAGGATAACTTTCTGGTTTACCTTCTGCACCATCAAGGCAAACGTTATTGCCAAATCGACGACTGATCGATTTGAGCTCGTTGTCACATCATGACAAGCTCGGTGGTTATAGTCCTAACCAATCTCACAACGACCATATGTACATGCTTCCGTGAAAGAAACTGCAATAAGAGTAAACACATTACACCTAGCCTAAAAGGGATCAAAATTGACAATGGTTGGTAATCGCTTATCAGCATATTTTTCTCTACTGTGGATAAAAATAAGTCATAGCGGTATAGCAGGATATGCTGATGAAGGACACAAAAAGAAAGGAAGTCCAGAGGTGATTACACTATACCAGAAAATTCGCAGAAGCCGTTAATGTCAATAATGGAATTCAAATTTTGGAATAAATCTCCGCTATCTGTTGAGCTTTGCTGGCAGATGATCGCTCTTGAAAAGAAGGCTGAAAATGTTGCTCCAAAACTGGAATCAAAACAGCTCGTCAAAAATTGTAGTAACCAAACAAATCCAGGCCCAAAAAGGTTTCAATATAAAAGGAACGAAAACCCTAAACTAAAAACAGGAGGAGGGCGAGCGAGATTCAGAGAAATCCAAGAGATTGTCATCATCATCCTCGTCGCGTTCAAGAAAGGGGGCGGATCCAAAAACCCAAACGAAAACGAGAGACTGCGGCCATCTAAGGGGAGAGAACACCAAAAGCGGCGAAGAGGACAAATCGCGAAGCCCTAACAACCATCGACGACCGTAAATCTGAACGAAGGAGAGTTGAGAAGCGAAGACCGCCTTCGTCTTTTGACGGGCAATCACGCTTCGAGGCTCAGATTACCATCATCGCCACCTCCACAACGATCTTCAACCACCATCATCAATAATCGTTCTCGAAAACGTAAGATTTCGCTACTAACTGTGTGGATTATGTTTCGTTTCAGGGTCACCACGACAAAAAGGGGTCAAACATGATGATTTGAGGAGAAAGATCGAACGAACGACGCCGCTCGAAAGGAGGATGGGGTCTCAAACCCTAATCTCAAAGCTTTGTTTCAAATGTGGGGGTTGGGTTCGGGTCTGCGACCGGCCCAACCAATTTTTACGTATTTTGTTGTTTTAATTTACTTGTTTGATATTTATTATTTCTGTTCGTTTTTCCTTACAAATATTAGCATAGTATTTTAATTAATAAAAAACTCAAATAGAGAACTTCCTTTAATAATAAAAATGTTTTTGAAATAACATGGAGTCTTAAACTCTCTTTATGGTTTTAATAATATTAACCCTTTTAGATGATAGTGACGTTAATTTAAACTTCTCAATGGTAATGAAAAGAATTTTTAAATAATAACCCTTTCGTAAAACAATAATTAATATTAACCTTTAGAAATCCAGTAAAACAATTTCTTTGGTAAAGTTAGGTTTATAAGTTTGAATTAGATTGAAAATTCTTTAATTCTTTAGGCGTCACGAAATAAACCATAAAAGATGCATAATTTCATAATCCTATTTCACAACTCGTCTGGTAATTTACATGATTTTGTCCACTAACACTGTCTGTTTATTTTTGCAGCGTTACCATGTTGCCATCATTTATTTTTTGTACTTTTAATTCAAAATTGCATCGTAATTGTAACTGTTTCTCCCTTTGTAACCTCGCGAACCTAATAATCGCGTTTACGTTTTCCGCTTTTGAATTTCTGCTACTTGTATGATTTAAAATTCCTCGCATCTTTCCATCAATATTCTGTCACATTACACACATCCGAAGGTTAGGTCTAGCTGTTTGGCCGCAGTGCCGATAGTCCTCAAACCATCAAATTACAACTTCAAACCCTAAATTTCACAAATGCCTCGCCGCAGGCAAAATTACAAAATTACCCCTAGCTTTAGGTCAAAGAGTCACCGCACTCGTTTTAGGGTTTCCCGCCGCGGGATTCCTAACCTAACCCTAATACAGCTTAACATTACAACGTAGAAACAGGAGTCTTCTCACTCCACGTAAACATGTCCTTAAGAGATGTTTATTCCCCTTGAAACCTTGACCAGTCAAGACGTTTCTAACCTCCCTCTGTGAGGGGAACTACGATTACTCTGATTCCATTCCCTATCCAGGATACGTAGGCACAAGATGCGATGTCTTGCGAGTAAACTTAGGACCAACCCTTAGGTCTTTAGGTCACTCTATCCCTTAGCTCAATATATATTAAGATAATAAAATAAAAATAGCATACAATAAACAAAAGGTTCCTGTAGAGTACTACAGAAGTTTAGGGTGCTAGTACCTTCCCTAAGCTTAACCAACCCCTTACCTAGGTCTCTCCCCGCATTGTGTTTACAATGCAAAAATAGGTTTTCCCTCTTTTGACCTTTTCCTTCGGATAAATCAAAGAGCGATTGTGAATTAAGAATTGTGATTCAAACTAATTAATAGTTTGATATCCTATTTCCACCGCAACAGCTCCCCACGGCGACACACTCGGTCTGATAAACTTTCTATCCAACAACTCTCCAATTTGAGACTTCAATTCGGCCAACTCCACTGCCGACATCCTGTACGTCGCCATAGATATAGACCTCGTACCAGGTACAAGATCAATGCTAAACTTAACTTCTCTCTTCGGAGGTAACTCTGTAATATCATCAGGGAACACTTCAGGAAATTCATTCACCACCGCCAACTCCTTCAGTGACGCTTTGCTGTCAACAGATAATGATGCAAATAAAGCAAACACCTTAGCTTCTTCTTCCAACAAAATCCTCAATTCCTTATTAGACAAGGAGTCCGCCAATGATCCCTCTTTTAGAGTAATAAACAATAACACCTTCCGAAAACAATCGATGTAGACTCGGTTGAACTCCAACCAGTTCATACCCAGAATGACATCCAAACTGCCAAGTGGTAGACAAATCAGATCTATCCCAAAATCTCTACCGAAAATAGTCAGTGGACACTTCAAACACACCAAAGAAGTAGTCACTGAACCAATAGAGGGAGTTTCGATAGTCATTCACCGCTCAAGAGTAGACGGAACCAAACCTAACCTCTTCACACAATCAATAGAAATGAACGAGTGGGTTGTACCCGTATCAATTATAGAAGTCAAGGGAACATTATTGATAAAACAAGTACCTTTGATAGCACGCTCCTCGTCTGCCAATTGAGTTCCCACCATAGCAAACACTTTACCGCTGACCTGAGACATCTGAACCTTCTTTGGCTTCTAACACTGAGTACTAATATGACATTTCTCACCACAATTATAACAAGTAGGCATATCAGTCCTGCAATCCGCCATCACATGTCCCGGCTTCCCACACTTGAAGCACTTCTTCATGTCATGAGGACAATCACTAACACGATGACCTGCGACACCGCACCGATAACATTTCAAATCCATCGATACTCTCATCTCTCTGAACTTCTTATCAACAACGTCCTTCTGTTTTCCCTTATCAGCCGGAACACTGTAAGGAGTACCACCAAACCTTTGCTTACCCTTACGGACATTCACCGCCTTATAGTGTGTGATCCTTGCCCGGTTGTCATTATCATAAATCCTGCTTCTGCTTATCAGCTCAGGATAATCCCTGATCTTCTGACAAGAAATTCCCATCTTAACTTTCGGACGCAGCCCATTCTCAAACTTCAAACACTTGGAGGTCATAGCTCCGTCAGTATTGTAATGAGGACAATACTGCACCAACTCTTCAAACTTAGCGACATACTCAACCACCGTCAGATTTCCCTGCTTTAGCTCCAGAAACTCTATCTCCTTAGCACTCCGGATATCCTTCGAAAAATACTTCTCTAGAAAACCAGTTCGAACCACATCCCAAGTAATTTGAGTTCCTGCAGTCTCCAACCTCTGGCGACTGTTGTCCCACCAAGCTTCCGCTTCACCCTCCAACATGTGAGTACCGAACCTCACCTTCTTCTCATCGCTACAACCCATCGTCCTGAAAATCTTCTCAATCGCCTTCAGCCACTTCTGAGCAGCTTCCGGATCTAGAATCCCTCCTTGGAACGTCCGCGGCTTGTTACTTTGAAACTGCGCCAAATCTCGGAATTGCACACCCGCAGCATGGTTATGATTAGCAACCACCTGCGCCATCGCTTGCATAGCTGCAGCCAACACAACATCATTCCTTCCCGCCATACTGCTCAACATCAACAACGCCAGGTTAACAGATAAACAAACTCTATCCTACAGGCAGACTCAACTACTACACTAGCCGGACGGACCGACCTGCTCTGATACCAACTTGTAACGCCCCACTTCCCAACTTAAATAAAATGCGAATAAATCAATTAAATTATCAGAGTTTCTCTTCCAAAAGTGGGATATTACTTTTCACAAAAATGTCCACGAAATATTTCATTAAACGATTTTCAAAATAAGCAGCGGAAAAGAAATTTATCATTAATATACGTATATGTACATCATCTCATACATCATGTTTGGCCATCTGCCCAAATTATACAAAACATCATCAATGAATCCATCAAAACGTGATATGACACAGAGTATAAATGCACATGAATAAAAAGGCAGACCACACATAAACATCATTTATCATACATCAATCCGGACCTACTGTCCCATGCCAACACAGCATACAAACAATGCAACATATGCAACTCAACACAATGATATGCGGTACCGACTCAAACTCAGGATAGATCGCATACACTCCATCCGAGTAACGATCTATCCCTACCACGCTCCTTCTGAGCACAAATAATCAATCTCAGGATAGATCGCATACACTCCATCTGAGCAACGATCTATCCCTACCACGCTTCATCTGAGCACAATAATCAATCTCAGGATAGATCGCATACACTTCATTCGAGCAACGATCTATCCCTACCACACTCCCCATTTGGAGCACGGATGAATCACATACACTCCATCCAAGCAATGATTCAATCATGTCCACATGCTATGCAAGACACCAATGCACACAGCAACCACAAGCACTCACGGTGCACACGATCCTACTGATCCATTATCATACATCATGCTATGCACACACCAATGCATCACACCCAACATCAAGCACACAAGGTGCACACGATCCTACTGATCCCATCATCCAGCATCATATATATTACACAACAAATAAACACAAGCACACTAAGTGCACAACAATTAACTCAAGTAAATAATCAATAAATCATCTCAATAGATCCATGGTTTAGTTAATATTTACTTAAACAATGACTCCCCAAACATATTAGATATAAAAAAAATATTTGGCAACTAATTATATTATCTATACTATGTTATATATCTATTCATTAGCTTTCCAACGCTTCGAACGGGGACTAAAACCGACATACGGATTAAAAGTTATGGCCAAAATCGTCGGAACAGAAATTTCCAATTTTCAACTTTTATACAGCATGCAATCGATTGTTGTATTAGTGCAATCGATTGCTTGACCCAATTATTCACATTTTAGCCACTGTTTTGATGTGCAATCGATTGCTCACTTGGTGCAATCGATTGCTTACTGTAGGTTTTCAAAAAATTATGCAGAAAATTGTATTTTTCCCCAACCCTTCCCTCTTTGCTACCAAAATCAATTCCCACATGTTAGGATATTCACCCAACTCGAAAATCCACTAAATCATGAGTATTCTATGAGTTTCCTTCCTACATAAACTTCTAATGATTAACTCACTTTCGGCCTAAAACCATAACCTACTCTGAAACACTCAATTCACCCCAACCAACTTCAAATAATTACATGCAATGGTTCTCCATGCCAGAATTCAAACAGAAAACAACAATCATACTGATCATCAACATGCAAATCATCATCATCAATCCTATGGGGTTAGGGACTCCCCAACTACCCTTATTCATGCATTTTACCAATTTCCCATCTATTTTCTCCCCCCTTACCTCGAATACGCAGCTCTGATCGAAGTAAAACTTCCAAAAAAAAATCTGATAACTTTGATCTTCTCCTTCCTCAAGCTTGCTTCCTTCACTCTTGCTCCTCTTGATCATGCTTCTACCGTGTTCTTATCTTCTCTCTTTTGATCGTGCTTCTTTCGCTTTTTCCTCTTTTCCCAAATGTCACTTATGCCCCTAATACCCCAAATTCTCCTTGAATTCCAAATAATTTCAATAATAATAATCCTCATTTCTTTTATTCCAAAATTAATATTTCTAATAATATTATTAAATATAATAATAATAACAATAATAATAATAATAATAATAATAATAATAATAGTAACAACACTACTAATTATCATATTATTTTTATTATCAATTATATTATTTTAATATTATGGACTATAGTTTTTCCAACAATTCCCACACAAGCACGCCGAAAATAAAATAACACTGGAAAACTTAAATAATTAAAATGGGCGTTACACAACGTGAGTCTCAAACTAACTCAATTCACTTCATTAAAACTCTTGAATCAAACTCAAACCTTTTTATCCTTCGGGATTGTTCTTAAATCTTTTTCAGAAAAGAGTATGTTACTTTTCTGTTCTACCACAAACAGGCATCGACGCAAACTGCTGGAATGAGAATTTAACATTTTTAATTTTTAATTTTTTAATTTTTAATCATCAGTCATTTTTATATAAATATAATTAGTTTTTTATACTAATTTGGTAATTATAACTTTTTTCTTACTTAACCTTGTCCTGTTAATTCAGTCTAATTGATAATTGTGAAGAGACATCTGATAACAAAAATACAAGATTAAATTCACGACATCTCATTTATTCACCTTTAAAATGTAAAATTTCAACTACTAAATTTTAATTAAAAAACATACATATGCTTCATTTTATTAATTTTGTCGATTTTATTTTGTTCGGAGTTTATATATTTTATACATACAAAAAAATTTTATTTGTAATTTTGACGGAATATATAAAAAAACGTAAATACTTTTGAGTTTGGTGAAATCTTGATTACTTTTTAAATAAATTAATTAAAATTTTAATTTATTTGTTAATGAATTAATAATTTAATTGGTATACATTGACGGTGTAAAATTATTTTATACTATCAATCAATTACTTTCGTTCATTCCACGACATCAGATTATAAATTTTAAATTAACTGTATGAAATAGCAGATTAATATATATCTATTGAATTGCAATATATAATTATATGTAAAATTATTTTACACTGTCAGTGCATATCAATTAAACTCATACATTAATATAAAAAAATCACATTATTAATATAATACTTAATTACTAAATTTGATACTTCAAGTATAACTACCGTATGGCACGTTAATAAAAGATTTATATTAAATCTAGTGTAACAACTACTATAATAACAAATTGTATACGATGTTTAGTGAAAAATTCAAGCATAAGTCAACACCAAACTATATTTATCTATAATATATATTATGTTTAGTGAAAAATCTAACATACTAAATTTGACTTAACATTTGGATCTACAGTGTGTTCTGTTACAGTAGATTTGACTTATATCAAATAACATGTAAAGTTCACTTGTCAAATTCTCTTTCAATTTCTTTAGAAATAGTCTCTTTTTCCTAAAAGTTGAAGTTCTTTTTATATATAATGACATAGTCATGCGATAAAAATTTAAAATAAAAATTACAAATAATAGTTGATAAAAGCAAGATATTAACTAATAAGAGAATAAGGATAATCATAAGAAGAAAAAAAAGCCAAATATGTCAGATAAGTTAAGGTGTGAGAACTGGTAAATAGGGTAGAAATAAGTTTGACTCATTGCAGAGTATTTATGATTGAATCTATCTCAGACCAAAATCATAAAAATATAACTATAATAATTAAATTTTCTCTCATAAATTGAAGTCGACTATATTAATCAATTTTTATCATAATTTTCTATTAAATATCACTTTTTATTTAAATTTCTAATTTATAGATTTTTTTTTATAATTTTTTTTAATAATTTTTTTAAGTCTTTATGTACCTCTATCTATTTATTATCGTGATTTTATGAGTCTATCGAATTATCTATCTGTAAGTATATAGTCTATCGGATAATTTTAAAAGATATTGAACCCACAGAAACTAATAATCAATTTACTGTCATCGATTGATACTGTGTAAAGTTAAGGCTAATGAATTTTTGAATTTGGGGAAATTAAAACTAAAATAAGATTTAAGAAATATATTAGACAAGAGACACTAGAATATGGATTTCGCGCATCTTAAAAACTCTGTAATTCATTAGCATTAGTTTACGGCTAAATTGCTTTAAGTAGAAAATAGCAGTTTAACAACTACTGTAATAACAAATTGTATACTATGTTTAGTGAAAATTTCAAGCATAAGTCAACACCAAACTATATTTATCTATATATATATTAAGTAAAGTAAAGACAGTAATGCTAGTGAAAATTGCCTTAACACTTTGATCTATAGTTATAGTGGATTTGACTTAAATCAAAGAGTAAGTTAAGACGACAATGCTAGTGAAAAATTGCCTTAACACTTGGATCTACAGTTATTATAGTGGATTTGACTTATGTCAGATAACAAATAAAACTCACTTGTCAAATTCTTTTTCAATTTTTCTAAAAATGTAGTCTCTTTAACTAACGGTTGAAGTTCTTTTTATATATAATGACATGATCATGTTATAAAGATTTAAAATATAAATTACAAATAATAGTTGGGCAAAGCAAAATATTAACTAATAACACTAATAAGAGTATAAGTATAATCATAAGAAAAAAAGGCAAATATATTAGACAAGTTAAAATGTGGGTTCATACGGGTAAAGAGGGTGGAAATAAATTTGACTAATTGTCGGGGATTTATGATTTAATTTATTTTAGACTAAAATCATACATCGACAATAATAATAATTTATTTTTGTCTCATATATTGGGATTGATTATATTAATCAAATTCTACCATAATATTATATCAAAGATCACGTTTTTATCTAAATCTTTAATCTCGAGATTTTTTGTTGTTGAGAAAATGATACTTTATTAACCAAAAAATTAATACACATTAAGCGACTACAAGAAGTCCAACTACACTAAGAAACCACAGCAAACTAGAAAGCAACTAAGGCATCATAAGCTTACATAACTCTTTTCCAAGTTTTGGATGTAACCAACATCTATAGACAATGCTATCTCTGATTCTACCCTCAATCAAAGCCTCATTCGTTTCATTTTTAAAACATCTATCGTTTCTTAATTTCAAAAGTTCATAAATTATTTCAGCCAGCCCACACTTCAAAATCTTCATTTTGCTGGCCTTAGATTTGCTCATATCACTAACCCACTTGACTTCTTGAGTCCAATCCCCAAGTGTATGATCTATCAGCATCCAATCCAATATGTTTTTCCAAATTGTCTTCATTGTTCTGCAATGAAAAACAGATGATCAATTGTTTCCTTGTCACAGCAAAAACAACAGGTATCATGATTCAACACCCCAAATCTAGCTAATCTCTCTTTGGTTCCATGCTTCCTATGGCAAGCCATCTACAAGGTGAACATTATCGTAACACGAAATTTGACATCCCCTTTTGCCTTTTGCATAAACATGTGCATTCGCATCGCTGACATATACATTCACACTTTTTCTCTGTGGTTTTTATTGTAGGAATATTCAGGTTTTCGAAGCTCGATTAATCATATACTCATAAAGACATCACATCATCATTACAAGTACAAAACAAGGGTTTATATGACTATTCATCAAAGCAAAATATCGAAAATCGGAGTCGTGACCACAACATCATTTTTCAAGCAAAGTGGACAAGTTTAGCCTGTGGTAATCAATTACCACTTTTCTAGACAAAGTAGGGTAATCAATTACCCTGTGTAAAAAAGCAGATTTTGCTAGATTTTTTATGACAATAACTTTCCCTCTACCATTTTGAGTATACTTGTTCTAACATTCTGTGGAACATTCTAGACATCTCTAGACATTTCAAGACCTTTTAAGACATTCCAAAGCATTTAGTCAAATACATCAATTTGGATCAAGACTACCATGTAACTTCATTTACAAGCATGAGAACCCTTTGATTTGAAATTGCATGGGGATTGCTACCGAGTTAACTACCTAACTAACTAAGTTAACTTCCAACTCAGTGAGTTGAGTCTAACTAACTCCAAGGCTAGTTCCAAAGAAAACTCCAAAGCACATTCCTAACGTAGCAACTCCAAACCTCCACTCTATATAAATAAGTCTTAACCATTTCACAAGGACCTTCAACCATTTTCATAATTCTCTCTCAATTCTCATTCTTCACCCTCTCATTTCTCTTAATTCTCTTTGCATTTTCTGCAACTTCTTCACATTCATATACATTTTCTTCCCAAAATCACACTAAAGCTCAAATTCACCATTAAAGAGTAGCAACTTCTACATTGGAAGTGCTTTTCTCTTGAGCTTAACCATCATCATCTTGCAATTCTACTTGGTTTTCTGGAGTTTTATTGGCTTTTGCTTCAAATCAAGTGATTATCTCAAGTTTCTTTGATGCAAATCCGTGTTTGGAGATTTTATCGCATTTTGCTCGGTTTCACTATGATTCGATTGCAAATTCATATTTCTCTGGTTTTGTTTGGTCATTCTCATCGCTAATCAATAGCAACAATCACCAGGGAAATCCTTCGCCTTGTAGGTTGGAATTTTTAACTTTATTTCCTGTTTTTATCACTTTCGTATTGTTCACGATGTAGATTCAATATTATTTTCTTGTGTGCGAATTGATTGTGCAATTGTTTGATTCTTATTCTTGATGAGTTAATGGATTCAATAATATGTAAGCTAATATACCTTATTCACTCATGGCCTGACACATGTTTCTCTGTTTGTAGATTGAGTCAGTTTCTTTCCACACCAAACTACACACATCTACGGACAACACTCAAGATTGTTCGATACTTAAAGAATTCATTAGTAAATGGTTTATTTTTTCTTGTTGGCTCAAATTTCAAGATCACTGGTTTTTTTTATTCGGATTGGGGCTTATGTTAGCAAACTAGAAGATTCAAAACTGTATTTTACTTCTACTTAGAAAATTCTCTCATTAGTTGAAAGATAAGACTCCAGGATGAGAAATGCAAATGCAAATGTAACGACATGCGCATGCGATGCAAAAAAGTTTCATGGAACTCGAATATTTACAAACATAAAGAGATACCAAAAAACTCACTTTCATTAACCAACAGATTGAATGAAAACATATCAGTACTTCTTACAAGAGTCTTAAACAGAAAGCTAAATAAAAGCTAACAAAAGTCCTAAAGAGATTCTTCTAACAGACTCATGTTGAGATTCTTGATCTCTATTTCCATCTGAGCCTTCTTGAGAATAAACTTATCCATAATTAGATTCCACAAAATTGACTGAGGGCTAGATGAAAATAAATCCTATGATGCTTTCCTCTTATTATAGGAGAGTACTTCTTCATTCTTCATTTTCAGTTGTTTCTGGAGTTTTGCATTCTCCTCGACAACCACTTGATACTTGTGCTTCCAAGCGTCTTCTATTTGTTGTGCTTTGCTAAAAGAGATTCTCATCTTCTCTGCTTCATACATGAAGATCAAGTTGGGTTCCTCTTTTAGAACCATGGGCTCTTGTTGGGAATAGGGCATCTTGTAGCACCCCAAAATTTGCCAACCCCTTTTTATATCTTAGCTTATGTTTCATAGCATTTTGCATTGGCATTTGTGCATAGCATTGGTTCTAGATAGGGGATCAAAGTATCTTATTTAATACTCAAGAAATAAGCTTCATATTCAAAGCTAGGGAAAGGGTAGAATTTCAAGGCACAGGGTCTCCACCATCATCATAACATGACTCATAACCTTTAGAGCTGAGAATTCAAGTGTTGGTCATCTCCTTCTATCTTGATGGTAACTAGAGGCACATGTGGCTAGTTCCTTGGATGAAGCATTGTTCAAGAGCTCAATACCCATCTTGAGGGTCCTCTATGGCAATTATAGGATTATACAAATCATTTGCAAAACCTTTAATCAGTGGATAAAGTGTTAGGGGTTCATCTGGTCAACAAAAGTCACTGGCAGTTTGAAAAGGCTCAAGGCTTGACTTTTGATCATTTGAGCCATGAAAGGTCATCTTAAACCATCATAAGTATTATGTTGAAGCTTGGTTAAGAAGAATCAAAGAGATCAAGAAGTTGCTAAGTTAGGGTTTCAGAGGATTCCAAGTGTAAAATCCCCTCTTTTAGCACCTAATTTCCATGATACGTTTCATCATGATACAAGCTCTATCTCATTTTCACCAAACATGAGACTTGTTCCTTGTCTTCAAGTTTTCTTTTGAGTACAATAACTCCTTCATTGGATTCATACATCTCATGTTATGATGTTCACAAGTTGGTTTTACAAAGTGAAGAGGATTTAGAGGCACCCAGGGGTAATTCACTTCTAAGGCAATTTTCACATGGAATCAAACTTTTCCTCAACTTTCTTTAAACATGAGAGTTATTCCTCATTGTTTAAGATTTCCAAAAAGTGCAAGAACTCATCATTCCCATGTGTTGAACTCAAGCTATGATCTTCTCAAGTTAAGGTCATTTTGGATGACCTATTTTTAGGTCATTCACTTTAAGGTCAAAATCCATAAACTTCAAGACTTCAAGTCAAGATTCTTGCAACATGAAACTTGTGTATCAAGATCTTGCCTACACCATGACCTCAAATTCTATGACCTTTGATGATTTGTGAGACAAGTAAGGCATGATGAACATGAAAACATGAACTTTTGACCTAGCTTGACTTTCTTACATTTCAAGCCACAAAATTGGATTATTTTTGTTCTTTTTGATACCATATCATCATCATGTCATGACAACACCAATTTTTACCTAAAATTATAAAACATGAGTTCACATTTCCAACATTTTTCAAGTTTTAATACTTTATGAAGACCTACCTTGTGTAGGCAATGTTTAAATTTTTGGTGTGTATGTTTGTTCAAGTTTCAGTTTGTGTATCAAACTTCCGCGTTGAGTTTTCACCATGTTAAATGAGGATTTTTTAAAAACTAATGCCATATTCTTGCTCTCCATGAAAAATCCTTCAAAAACATGTCCATGGTTTCCATTTTTATTGAGTTTTACAGACTTCTCCGGCGAGGCTGGCCGGAGAAGATGACCGGAGTAGGGTTCCGGTGGTTTGACATGTTTGCTGATGTGTGTTAGTGATGTGGCTTTGACTTACGTGCGTGGCGTTGAATTTGTTGATGTGGCAGATGACTCAGTTAAGTGGAACAGTGTGTTTCATTTTATGTTCTATTTTTGTTTAGTTTGTTGATCCATATGTGTGGGCCTAACACATTTTGTTACTCACACCCCACTAATTCCTGGCCCAACGTTCTCTAAACTGAATTTAGTTCAAACCATAATTTCTAACACACCCCTATGTTCTTCTTCTTTTATTTTTATTTATTTTTTATTCCATTTTTAATTTTATTTTATTTTTAATACTTCTAATCATTTTAAAAATACATAAAAATATGTTTCTAACTTTTCAATATCTTATTTAATTTTTCATAATTTTTATTTTTACTTTTATTTTTATTTTATTTTAATATTTTATTTTGAATTAATGATTTAATGTGTTTTATTTGACCAATTTCAAAACATGCCTTTAATTCTTGCTTTTCCTAATTGACTTTTGATCCATATTTTTGAACATACTTAGACACATATATGTAGGGTATTTGAGTGTTGTTTTGATGCCTTGGTGGTATTTCTTTGGATGTTTTTCATTTGACTTTGTTTGACCCTCGATATATGCTCGACAAATTGCTTGTTTTGCCTTGTTTGATGCAATTGATAATGCGATCTTGCCATTATTTTTGTGATACTTTGCACATTGATTCTTGATAGACCTAACTTGTGTTTGGGAATTTATTTGGATTTTATTTTGTCATGTGTCTATTTTTGGATGTTGCATCAAGTTCTTGTTGTTTTGATCATGTGTTTGCGCATATCTTGTCATAGTCTTGTGAGATTGCTTCTTATATGATTCCATGGGTGTTTGATAAGTATTGTATGCTCTTGATGATGTGTTTGAGGTTATAATTTTCATAATTAGGGATTCATTGCATGATCACTTCATCTCATGTGCTTTACATGATCATGTGTTCCTTTTGTGGATGACTTGTGAGATGTTTGCTTGACTTTTGTGCCTCAACTTGAGTTTGACTCTTCTTGATTTGGATTATTGATTTGATTTTGAATATGACGAGTATCATATGAATTTGTTTCTAATCTTGATGAGTTGATGCTTGATCACTTGTGTTCTTGTTGATTGTCTCCTTTCTTTGAGAGTGACTTTGTTGTGTGAGTTTCGTTTTTAGGTATGCTTTGAATTCAACTGTGATGTCTCTCTTGTGTGTTCATGAATGAATGTTTGATTTGATAACCATGTGTTGCACCCCAAATTTTGACCCCTTAGATTCTCATTATAATTTTAGGAGCATACTCATAAATTATCTAACCCTAACCCGGTGCAAGTTTGTCTTTGTCAAGGTAACAGATGAATCAGGGTTTTGTACAGTCAAATCGAAGCTTCAGGGTTTGTGATCAGTCCAAGTTTTAGACTAATTCAATCATGAAACAAGATCAAGGATGTTATATGATATCAATTGAGTATCCAATTTGAGGTTGTTACCCCAGAATCAAGAGCAGTGCATTTCAGGGTACCCGATTAGGGTTTTTGACCGATAAAAGTCAACTATAGTTTGACTTTGGTGTTGGAAGGTGTTTTAATGGTGGGATCATGATCCATGAAGTTCATATAGCTTAATAAAGTTCATTTAAGAACTGGCAAAGTCTCAGGAGGTCCAGAATGTCAACAGACGACTCGGTAGTCACGGATCGATCATACGGTTGACCGAAAAGTCAACTCTTCAAATTTAAGGAATTGGACTTCAAAGTGTGAATAAAAAATGTTCCTTATGTCATTTTACAATTGCCTATCAATTTTCATGACCATTGGATTAAGGATGAGGAAGTAATCGAAAAATCGGGAAATTAGGGTTTTGAAAGGGGCTAAACCATAACTCCTTAACCACACATAACTCCTTAACCACACATCCAATTGAGTTGGTTCAAAGATAATTGGAAAGCTCTTGACAAATCCTACAAAAGTCCCTAAGTGGTTCATGATCAGAAAATGCACAGATTTGGAGTTATGATCAAATTCATTTCAAGAAGGGAAAAAGGACTTTGGAAAATTTCACTTTTAAGCTCATTTTTTAGCAACTTTGAGAGGTTTTTTGACCAAGTTCATTTGAGAATTTGAAACTCATGAAAACATGAATGTTTTAGATATATTTGAGGGCTTTCTAAAAATTACTAGAATATCTCAATAGCATTTGTGAGCTGAGAGTTATGGATTTGGCAAGTTGGTGTTTTCACACTTGAGTCCCACATTGACAAACTTTCAATAATCATTCCTTTGATCAATTGGGCCAATCTCAGCTTTTGAAACATGTTTTATCTGATATGTAGAGACTTTGTAGCATGGAAATACAATGAAAATGCAGAGGAAAGTGAATTTGCCAAGTTTGCAAGTGGGCTTGTAAGTGGCCTTGCAACTTGCATTTGAAATCAATGACAAGCATGAGGTGGAAAGTAGAATCTGAACCAGCCATCAAAATGTGCCTTCTAGCCTGGTTTTATCCACTTCAAACTCATCATGAAGCCTGACTAAAGCTTACCTATCAGCCAAGAAAACCACTTGTGAGATTTTGGATAAAAAAAAAGCAAAACCTTTCCTTCTTATGAAGGAAACCTCAAATCTGCCCACTACCTTTGCTTTGCCTATAAATAGGGGTGCTCACCACTTCATAGAAAACACAATAGCTCTTCTAAAAACCATAGAAAGATCAAGCTCCCACCCTTTTCACACTTTTCTCCAAAATCACCAAAATCACAAAATTGCCAAAAAGCTTCAAAAATCTGCCTTGCTACAATTGCTGCAAAAACCATTTCTCCACACTCAAACACACCAAACATCATCCCCAAAATCCATAAATATGATATAGAAGGTGTTCCAACCATTGAACCACTCAAAAACCTCATTCTCCAAAAAGTCAACTTCCATACCAAGTTACTTTGACCACAATGTACAAAATCAGTCAAAACTTATTCTAGACATTTTCTTGATGTTCTAATCACTCAAACACCTCACATATATAATTTCTCAACTATCTAAAGTATTAAGGATCATTGGTGGAGTTTATTTCTCTAACTGTCTTGAAGTTTTCATTCTTGCTTCAAAAAGAAGAAACCTCCAAAGCTAGGCACATTTGAAGTTTTCTCTGGGTTTCTTATTGATCAAACCTGCTCAACACAGTCTACTAGAGGTATGTAGACACTCCATCTTTGCTTTACACCATAATTTCATGTTTTGGCATTTTGAGTACATTATGTTGAAAATGTGTCATGTGTATGTCTTGTATCAAAATTCTGTCATGAACATACCAGTTGTGATCTCAGGCCTTGAGGTGTTTAAGTTTGTGCTCAAATTCATCCAACATCATGTATCCAATATGTATGTGAAATCAACTTGATCAAAGTTTGCTTAGAATGTTGAACTACACTTTTTCATATTGCATCAAAATATTAAAACTTGCAACTCCACCCTCATTTTTCATGACAGTCCTCTCTTAGCTTCAAATTATGTTTGAACTCATTCAATATCATGTATGTGTGGTGTGTATATGTTTGGTTCAGTCTAAAAATGCTTGTAATTGAATTTGAACATCTTCATGCATTTCACAACCTAACTTTGCAACTTGACAGCCAATTTTCACTTCACCATGATTTGAACTCCATTTTATGTTTGAACACACTTATCTTCATACATATGACTTGTGTACATGGCTAAATTGATCAATATGTGACTAGAATCAAAACTGAGCATCATGATGCTTCTCACTTGTCAAAACTTGCACTTTGATCACCATTTTTCATGTCAGCCTGTTTTGAGCCATACCTTCTGTTTTAATTCATCCTGTAACATGTTTTCAATGTGTGTAAGTGATTAATTTGGTCAATTTGTGCATAGAAACTGAATTGGTCATTCAACTTGCATTTAAAAGCATCATTTTACATTTAACTCACCAAATTTCATATCAGCCCTGTTTGAACCATTTTTCTTGCTTGAACTCACTTGTTTGTATATATGAGAGATGTGTATGTGATTCATATGATCAAAATGCGCTTGAATCTGGTTTTGAACACCCTACTGCATCATCATAATACCAATTTGCAGCTCAGAACTCATTCTTCATCACAGTCTGTTCAGGCTCCACCTCTGTGTTCAAAATCATCCATTATCATGTTTATAATGTGTATATATGGTTTATTGGATTTGAGTATGCATAGAACTAAACTGAGCATCCTTCATGCATCAAAACTTGCTATTTTGCAATTTGAATATCACTTCTCATGATAGTTTGATCCTAGTCCTTCTTTCTGTTTGAATTCATTTAATAGTATGTATGTGATGTGTATGTATGCTTACCTTGATCAAATATGCCTAGAACTTGAATTGGACATCATCATGCCTCATATTCACAACAATTTGCAACTTGAACACATTTTTTCACAACTGTTTGTTTTCAACCTGAATTTGTGGTTAGAATCATTCATTATCATTTTTCTGGTGTGTGTGCATGATTGCATTGAGTTAAAAATGACTGTGGCATGATCTACCTTTCATAATGCATTCCAAACATCAAAAATGCAAGTGCTATCGGGTTTTAAAATGGAGGAGGAATTTCAAAAATCTAAAAATGTCATCTTGTTCCTTGTGAAATTCCACACGAGTTAGACTAAAATTTCACCCAAATCCATGGAAAATTGAAGAAGTTGTGACCAAAATGCAAAATTGGTTTGTTGCTTCATGTTTTGTGCCCAGATTGTTTTGAATGTTACCCATATATTTTAATGGGGTGGAATTTACAAACGGATGTACAGCCACCCCAGTGGTAACCAACTTGTCACCTAAGCGCCTTTGACCTTGCATGCATGGGTTCGACCCCTGAGGAGGGCAACCCTTTTACCATTTTTCCATTTTATTTTACCAAACTTCAAAAATTCATATCTCTTTCATTTTTAATCATTTTGTACCCATTCTTTTTGCATTATGTTTGTTTGCATGTCTACTGTCATGACATATTTTTAAATTCCATGTTTTCCTAATTTTTCATACATTTTGACCACTTGCAAGTTGAGTATGTTTTATGGTCATTTTCACGTATACTGTTGAATTTCTTGGCTACTAAACTTGTATGTGTTTGTAATATTTGTTCGCATTCATCTCCTTAAAGTGTTAGTCAACATAGGATTGTATGTTTGGGTTGTTACCATACTTAGTTTGTCTCCTCTGTTGAATTTACTTGAGCTCGATCTGTCGTCGCACTTCCTGCTTAATCATCTGCTTTGATTGTCATCAATGCATATCTTGTGTTTATCATTTAACATGTTCATTTAATGGTTGTTACCATACATTTATTTTCATCATGTTTAAAACTTTGTTAATTAATTTCTTTTCCCCAAGTGATGAAGCTTGTTAGCTCTCATCCAGGTTATCTCCCCTCTCTCCTTCCAAAGGAAAGGTCTTTCCATTGACCCCTGTGTCATGAACAGTTCATTCACCATCCCTTGACTTTGTTAAGTAACTTTAACCTTAGTTTAGAAACCATTAGACTTTGCTTTAAGTCTAAAGAGACCCACCTGTACTAGGAGTGTTCTTCAACTAGAACCCTAGGATAGAGTTTGTCAACTCTATGTAAGAATTATCGTCATGATTTCTTACTTCCCCTTTTGAGTGTTACAATTTAGATTAGGGAGTTTTGTCAAACTCCACACAAACATTGTTATGTTTGTTCCCCCTTGAACCTTGATCATCATCAAGTGTTCTTCGTCCCTTGTGAGGTGAACTACGATTGCTCTGATTCTATCCTAGTTAGGATACGTAGGCAGAAGACGCGACGTCTTTGCGAGCAAACTTAGTGTACATAACTTTAGGTTTCAACTTATACCTTTTCCCAATCCATAGCACATTTTCACAAACTTAGCAAACAATCAAACAAAAGGTTCCTGTAGAGTACTACAGATGCTTAGGGTGCTAACACCTTCCCTAGGTATAACCAACCCCCGATCCCCGAATCTCTTAGCGTTGTCGTTACATCTGGAAAAGGGTTTTTCTTTCTTTAGACCTTTCCTTTGGATAAATTAAAGTTCGGTTGTAAAAGAATTAAGATTCAAGTTAATTTAATAGCTTGATATCCGATTTTCACCGCAACACCATGTTCATGTTTCTGCCCACACTTGATATCATACCCTAATCCCATGAATTTTCCTTTAAGACCATGTCTTGCATGTTTGTTTTGTATGACAATTGTTTTGTTTGTGAATGTGGTGTATGATTTGAATCTTTGAGTTTCCTCTTTAATCATTGACATGTGTTGGATATGGTATGATGTTGCTACTGCCCCACTTTGTTTCTCATCTCATTTAACCCCTCTTCACTTTGTTTTGTGATTGATATTGCTTTCTTTGAGATGTTTAAGTCATTTGAATGTGTGTGAGCATTTTGTTTGTCATTGTGTTTTATTTTCCAATCTTTTGATTTGGTTTGGCATGTGAATATTTCTTTGATGTTTTGACATGATGTTGATGTGTGCCTTTGTATTATTAATGCTTGCCTGTGTGTTGGCTTGATTCATTTTTCTTTGAACTACCTTGTCTACCCATCTTGTTGTTGCTTCTCCTTCTTCATCTTTCATCCCTACTTCTTTTCTTTCTTCTCTTATGACTTGTTTAAGTCTTGCTTTTGTTTTCATCGGTGATTGATTAGTATGGTGTTTATTTGTGCTTATTTACATGATCTCTTAGGATTCCTAGTCCCTCTGTTTAAGATAGGAGTAGGAGAGACATTAGGCTTTCAATCCTTTGCATGATAACAAGTAGGATAATCCCTCTTTGACCTCAACTCTAGGTCCATCATTTATATGATAACATTCAAATAGAATTCTCTTTCATCCCAATCTTAGGACCATCTTGTATGATAACATTAGGGTTTTCAGTTCCCTTTAATGATTCTTGTGTCTTCTCTTCTCATCTCAAACTTCTTTAAGACATTTAATAAAGAGCGATAAATGTTGTACGCTACGAGCCTTAAGTACATGGGAAATGATGGGTGGAGGGTTTTTCCTCACTTGTCTAGAGTGTTAAGTGTATGCCCTTTGGGCAATATGCGACACATTCGCTCTTATGTCATAGTCTTTAGCGCAACGTGAGTCTCAAACTAACTCAATTCACTTCATTAAAACTCTTGAACTAAACTCAAACCTTTTTATCCTTCGGGATTGTTCTTAAATATTTTTCAGAAAAGAGTATGTTACTTTTCTGTTCTACCACAAACAGGCATCGACGCAAACTGCTTGAATGAGAATTTAACGTTTTTAATTTTTAATTTTTAATCATCAATCATTTTTATATAAATATAATTAATTTTTTACACTAATTTGGTAATTATAATTTTTTTCTTACTTATCCTTGTCCTGTTAATTCAGTCTAATTGATAATTGTGCAGAGACATCCGATAACAAAAATACAAGATTAAATTCACGACATCTCATTTATTCACCTTTAAAATGTAAAATTTCAGCCACTAAATTTTAATAAAAAAACATACATATGCTTCATTTTATTAATTTTGTCGATTTTATTTTTTTCGGAGTTTATATATTTTATACATACAAAAAAATTTTATTTGTAATTTTGACGGAATATATAAATAAATGTAAATACTTTTGAGTTTGGTGAAATCTTAACGACTTTTTATATAAATTAATTAAAATTTTAATTTATTTGTTAATGAATTAATAATTTAATTGGTATACATCGACGGTGTAAAATTATTTTATACTGTCAATCAATCACCTTCATTCATTCCACGACATCAAATTATAAATTTTAAGTTAACGGTATGATATAGCAGATTAATATATTTCTATTGAATAACAGTATACAATTATGTGTAAAATCATTTTACATTGTCAGTTCATATCAATTAAACTCAAAAATTAATATAAAAAAAATTGCATATCAATTAAACTCAAAAATTAATATAAAAAAAAATCACATTATTAATATAATACTTGAATTACTAAATTTGATTCTTGAATTATTAATATAATACTTGAATTACTAAATTTGATACTAAATTTGATAGTAAATTTGATACTTGAATTACTAAATTTAATTGGTAATAAAAGATTTATATTAAATTTAGTGTAACAACTACTGTAATAACAAATTGTATACTATGTTTAGTGAAAAATTCAAGCATAAGTCAACACCAAACTATATTTATAATCAAATATATTAAGTAAAGACAGTAATGCTAGTGAAAATTGCCTTAAGACTTTGATTATAGTTATAGTGGATTTGACTTATATCAAAGAGTAAGTTAAGACCACAATGCTAGTGAAAATTGCCTTAACACTTGGATCTACAGTTATTATAGTAGATTTCACTTATGTCAGATAACAAATAAAACTCACTTGTCAAATTCTTTTTCAATTTTTCTAAAAATGTAGTCTCTTTAACTAACGGTTGAAGTTCTTTTTATATATAATGACATGATCATGTTATAAAGATTTAAAATAAAAATTACAAATAATAGTTGGGGAAAGCAAAATATTAACTAATAAGACTAATAAGAGTATAAGTATAATCATAAGAAAAAAGGCAAATATATTAGATAAGCTAAAATGTGGGTTCATACGGGTAAAGAGGGTGGAAATAAGTTTGACTAATCGTCGGGGATTTATGATTTAACTTATTTTAGACTAAAATCATACAACAACAATAATGATAATTTATTTTTGTCTCATAAATTGGGATTGATTATATTAATTAAATTCTACCATAATATTATATCAAAGAATGTTTTTATCTAAATCTTTAATCTCGAGATTTTATTTGTTGTGAAAATGATACTTTATTAATCAAAAAATTAATACACATTAAGCGACCACAAGAAGTCCAGCTACACTAAGAAAGCACATCAAACTAGAAAGCAACTAAGGCATCATAAGCTTACATAACTCTTTTCCAAGTTTTGGATGCAACCAACATCTATAGACAATGTTGTCTCTGATTCTACCCTCAATCAAAGCCTCATTCGTTTCATTTTTAAAACATCTATCGTTTCTTAATTTCAAAAGTTCATAAGTTATTTCAGCCAGCCCACACTTCAAAATCTTCATTTTGCTGGCCTTAGATTTGCTCATATCACTAACCCACTTGACTTCTTGAGTCCAATCCCCAAGTGTATGATCTATCAGCATCCAATCCAATATTTTTTTCCAAATTGTCTTTGTAACACCCTTATCCTACCCTACAGATATTACGGTAAAATAACACGGATTTCAGAGTAAAATATTAACTTTCATAAAAAGCCACAAAAGGGCGTACATTTTTCAAAGTCAACAAAATTGGTCAATACTCCGTAACGACGGGTTTTCCTCAAAGTACATCAAACAACATAAAATAGCGGAACTCAAAGCATAAATCAAGGTTTCTCCTCAAAAGGGAACATCAGTAAAATAACCCAATGATATAAAATCAACTCAAAGAACCCAACCCGATGTTACATATCAGAGCAAGATCCTCTAAATTAACCATAAAGGCTAGCGACTCTAAAACTTCGAAATACTCTTCGACGATGTCCACGACTAAACTTGCTCATCTGCACGTTACCCACGTGGAGGTAACATTCAAACAGGCAGGGTGAGTAAAACAATTCATGATAATCAATGTATAACAATTAATGCATAAACGGCATAATACTCATAATTATATTCAACACATTGATATCCTTCATATATGCCTCAAAGGCCATAACGTTATAATTCATATAAAAGACTCATAGATGCAATGCGACACAACTCAATGCATGTGGTACCAATCATCACAGCGCGATGGACACTGGGCCATCAACCCTCCATAGATCCCCGTCAATAGGATTGATTCTACTATAGAACCGGAGCACATCAAAATACTTCACATCCGCACAGTGGGATTGAAGCCAAAGTAATCGAGGTCCTGAACCGAAGTCCGGATGCACATGAATTCATGATGCACACTTCACAAATCATCCTCATAATAACATCATAGGTGCATCATCATTCATCATATTCATCACCATCAAACGTCATAATTCATCATATTAATCATCATACAACATATCATCATGGTTCATCATATTACCCATCATACAACATATCATCATTGTTAGAACACAAATTGGTTCTTAATAATATCTCTTTGTTTTGATGATAACTGTTAGGAGATTTTATATTTAAGAATTATATACTCTAAAATTTGCTTGAGAGTTTTACTGCAGATTGAAATGAAATTAACACTCCAGAAGCAAATCTGAATGGTATACAAGAAAGTGACTGACTCTGAAGCGCCAGATGCATTCATTAGAAGATTCTGATTGCTGTTTACAGAAGATCCTGAGCGTAGTCTCCAGAAGGATCTGAAGCAAGAAGCTCCAGAAGATTCTGAAGCAGAAGCATCTGAAGCTAGCCAGAAGCATCTGAAGCAAAGAAGAATATTAAATGAAGAGTTTCTCAAAGCATAGTTTCTACAGAAGTTTCTAAAAGTACTAAAGCTGCCAAGTACTGAACATCATTAGAAGACTCTGACTCAATCAGATTCTGAAGAACTTGCTGAAAACTGAAGAAGAAATATTCAAAGATTATATCTGTTGGAGTAAATCAAACGTCTCTTTCCTCATTGGTGCTAGACACAAGAACACAGACAAAAAGGATTTTTCTGTGCTTTCTACTTCTAGGAAAGGTCACTTGATGTGAAGACAAAAAGGCTCAGACCTTTTTGGGACACTCTTCTCAACGTTCAGCTTCCTTGGATCAGCTGCCTATAAAAGGAAGACTCCACCAAATTCTTCAGTTAGACATTTTGCTGAAAAGAAATCATAACGTTCAAAGCTCTCATTCTTTCATATTCTTCTTAGAATTATTTGTACTTAAACTTAAGAGAAATATCACTGTTGTGATAAAAGCTTTTTAGAAGTATTCATACTCTTGTATTTAATTTACATTGATTGTAAAGGTTTTCCTTAAGAGGATTCAGTTGGAATCAGTAGCTCTTGAGAAGACTAAGAACAGTTGTTCTTAGGTGTTACTATTGTAATCTGTTTGATTAAATAGTGGATTAAGTCCTTGTTGAGAAAGGCAAATCACTCTAGGAAGGGTGGACTGGAGTAGTTGAGTTCAACGAACCAGGATAAAAATAATTGTGTTTTTATTTCTAAGTTTTAATCTTTCATACTTATTCAACCCCCCTTCTAATTATTATCTCACCTTCAGTTGGCATCAGAGCTCCGGTTCTGTGTGTGCTACCACTTAACAGTGTCAGTAAAGATCCAGAGAGAAATACTTTGATATATATTTATTTGTTACAATGGCTGATAATACAATATCCAACATTAACAATAAATATGAAGAAAGGGACATGATCAGCACCAAACCCCCTATGTTTGATGGGGAGAAATTTGATTACTGGAAAGACAGAATTGAGAGTTTTTTCCTAGGATATGATGCTGATCTATGGGATCTAGTCATAGATGGATATGTCCATCCCACATATGGGAATGGCAAGAAGATAGACAGAAAATCTATGACAGATGCTCAGAAGAAAGATTTTAGAAATCATCACAAAGCCAGGACTATATTATTGAATGCAATTTCCCATACTGAGTATGAAAAAATTACAAACAGGGAAACTGCTTTTGATATGTTTGAATCCCTAAAAATGACTCATGAGGGAAATTCTCAAGTTAAGGAGACAAAAGCTCTGGCTCTGATCCAGAAGTATGAGGCCTTCAAGATGGAAGACTCTGAATCTGTTGAAGCCATGTTCTCCAGATTTCAGATCCTCACAGCTGGGCTGAAGGTTCTGGACAAGGGATACTCTACATCAGATATGTAAAGAAAATCATCAGAAGTCTGCCTACCAGATGGAGACCAATGGTGGCTGCCTTGAAGATGGCTAAAGATATGAACAAGATCTCTCTAGAAGAACTCATCAGCTCACTGAGGAGCCATGAAATTGAGCTTGAGGAAGGTGAACCTCAGAAGAAAGAAAAAGGTAAATATGTTGCCTTAAAATCTAACAAATCTGCTAAAGCTTTGCAGGTTATTGAAGAAAGCTCTGAAGAATTTTCTTCTGAAGAAGAAGATGAATTATCCATGCTGTCCAGAAGGATCAACAGACTCTGGAAGCACAAGGGAAAGAAGTTCAACAACTTCAGAAGATCTGATAATAGAAAGGAATCTTCTGGGCGCAGAAGATCTGGCAAGAAAGAAGTTGTGTGCTATGAGTGCAAAGAACCTGGGCATTACAAGAATGATTGCCCCAAACTTCAAAAAGAAAAACCCAAGAAGAAGTTTAATAAAAAGAAGAAGGTTCTGATGGCAACATGGGATGACTCAGATGAATCTGGATCATCTTCTGAATTAGAAGAAGAATGTGCTAACGTTGCACTGATGGCCAGCACAGAGGATCAAGAGGAAGGTACCTCAGGATATGAATCAGATTCTGAATCTGATGATGACGCAGAAGAGGTAATGGCTAAACTTACCAAAGAAGAACTTATAAAAGTTTTAACAGAAGTTCTTAAAAGTTATAACAATATCAAACTCAAATACAAGAAGCTGAAAAGCAATCTTGAATATGAGATTGATCTTCTGAAGACAAAACTTGTTGAACAAAAAGAAATTAATGTGAAAATCAAAAATGATTTTGAAATAACTCAACAAGAATCTGAATCTGAGACTAAGTCATGTGAAAACATTTTAGAAAAATATGACTCTAGCTTTCAGAGATTCCTTACTAAGAGCATAGACAGAAGCAAGATGGCTTCTATGATCTATGGTGTTAGTGGGAACAACAGAAGAGGTATTGGATATGAATCTTCATCTGGAAGTAATTCAAAATCTGTTGACAAACGTTTCATCAAGAAGACACCTATGTATTCTCAATTTAAATTTGGTCACTTAAATGACATTAAACACACAAGCTCTGAGAAGAATACTTATGTGTTTAAACCCAAGGCAAGTCAGAATAAACATTATGTTGAAAAACAGAAGTTTAGACAAACCTACAAACCAACTAACCCCAAAGGACCCAAGAAGATCTGGGTACCTAAAAACAAAATAATTCCTGTTGCAGATGTTCTTAGCAGCAAGGTCAGGACGCCAATCATGGTACCTGGACTCTGGATGCTCACGACACATGACAGGAGAAAAGTCTATGTTCCAAAGCCTGGAACTTAGATCTGGAGGTGATGTGAAGTTTGGAGGGAACCAGAAGGGCAAGATCATTGGATCTGGAACTATTGGAAATGGTAAACTTCCCTCTATTACTAATGTTTTACTTGTTGAAGGGTTAAAGCATAACTTATTGTCCATAAGTCAATTAAGTGACAATGGTTATGATATTACCTTTAATCAAAAATGTTGTAAAGCTATTAGTCAAAAGGATGGCTCTATCCTATTTAGTGGTAAGAGGAAAAACAACATTTATAAAATAAATCTTTCAGAACTTAAAGTTCAAAATGTTAAATGCCTCTTGTCTGTTAATGAAGAGCAATGGGTCTGGCACAGAAGATTGGGCCATATTAATATGAGACGTATATCTCAGATTAATAAACTTAATCTTGTCAGAGGACTCCCTAATCTGAAGTTCACTTCAGATGCTCTTTGTGAAGCATGCCAGAAAGGGAAGTTTTCAAAAACATCTTTTAAATCAAAAAATGTTGTTTCTACTTCTAAACCACTAGAATTACTTCATATTGATATGTTTGGACCAGTGAAAACTGCATCCATCAGAGGCAAGAAGTATGGATTAGTCATTGTTGATGACTTTAGTAGATGGACATGGGTAAAGTTCTTAAAACACAAGGATGAGTCACATTCTGTGTTCTTTGACTTCTGCAAGCAAGTCCAGAATGAAAAGAATTTCAAAATTATAAAAGTCAGAAGTGATCATGGTGGTGAATTTGAAAATAAATATTTTGAAAAATATTTTTCTGAAAATGGCATTGCTCATGATTTTTCCTGTCCTAGAACTCCACAACAAAATGGGGTTGTAGAGAGGAAAAACAGAACTCTGCAAGAAATGGCCAGAACCATGATCAATGAGACAAATTTGGCAAAACACTTTTGGGCAGAAGCAATCAACACAGCCTGTTACATTCAGAACAGAGTGTCTGTTAGACCTCTTCTGAAGAAGACTCCTTATGAACTGTGGAAGAACAAAAAGCCCAACATTTCATATTTTCATCCTTTTGGATGTACTTGCTATATGTTAAACACTAAGGAAAATCTGAGCAAGTTTGATTCCAAAGCACCGAAGTGTTTCATGCTTGGATATTATGAACGCTCTAAAGGCTACAGAGTATACAACACTGAGACACAGATTGTGGAAGAATCCATTCATGTCAGATTTGATGATAAGCTTGGCTCTGAAAATCCAAAGCAATTTGATAACTCTGCAGATAGGGAAGTAGTCTTCATTGACTCTGAAGTTCCAGAAGCAGACAAAATTCAAGTGAAGGAACCAGAAGCAACTCCAGATGCTACTCCTTTAACTTCTCAGATGAATAATCTAAACATTTCTGAAGAGTCAACTATTAGAGGATCATCATCCAAAATTAAAGCTTATCATCCAGAGGATGTCATTATTGGAAAGAAGGATGATCCCATCAGAACAAGATCCTTTCTAAGATCATCTGAAGCATCACTATTTGGACTAGTGTCAGAAATTGAACCATCTTCTGTAGATGAAGCTCTGCAAGACAATGATTGGATTATTGCCATGCAAGAAGAGCTAAATCAATTCAGCAGAAATGATGTATGGGATCTAGTTCAGAGACCTCAAGGATTCAATATAATTGGTACAAAATGGGTCTTCAGAAATAAGCTAAATGAGAAGGAGAAGTTGAGAGGAATAAGGTATTGATTACACTGAGACATATGCTCCAGTGGCAAGGTTAGAATCTATATGCCTTCTTATTTCATTTGCTGCACAAAATAACATCACTCTGTATTAGATGGATGTTAAAAGTGCCTTTCTTAATGGTATTATAGAAGAAGAGGTTTATGTCCACCAACCTCCTGGTTTTGAAAATGAAAATTTTCCAGATCATGTTTTCAAATTAAAGAAATCTCTATATGGTTTAAAACAAGCTCCCAGAGCTTGGTATGAGAGATTGAGCAATTTTCTTCTGGAGAAGAATTTCATAAGAGGCAAAGTGGATACAACACTCTTTTGTAAATCAATTAAGAAAGATCTTCTAATTTGCCAAATTTATGTAGATGATATTATTTTTGGATCAACAAATATTATGCTTGGAAAGGAGTTTGCTACATGTATGCAGGCAGAATTTGAAATGAGCATGATGGGAGAACTCAGATTCTTTCTAGGAATCCAAGTTAATCAAACTCCAGAGTGCACCTACATACATCAGACAAAATATGTTAAAGAACTTCTGAAGAAATTTAACATGTCTGATAGCAAGCTGGCAAAGACTCCAATGCATCCTACTAGCTCACTTGGCAAGGAAGAGGTAAGTAAGAAAGTAGACCAGAAGCTCTATAGAGGTATGATTGACTCTCTTCTTTATCTTACTGCTTCTAGACCTGACATATTTTTCAGTGTTTGCCTGTGTGCTAGATTCCAATCAGATCCTAGAGAATCTCACTTGACAGCTGTCAAGAGGATTCTAAGGTATCTGAAAGGTACTTCTAATGTGGGTTTGTGTTACAGAAAATCTGATGATTTCAAATTAGTTGGATTTTGTGATGCTGACTACGCTGGAGACAGAGTGGAAAGAAAAAGTACTTCTGGAAGTTGTCAATTTCTAGGAAGAAATCTAATCTCCCAGTACAGCAAGAAGCAACCCACAATTGCACTTTCAACCATAGAGGCTAAATACATTGCTGCTGCTAGATGTAGCACGCAGATGCTCTGGATGAAGAGTCAACTAGAAGATTATCAAAATTTTGAAAGTAACATTTCTATCTTTTGTGATAATACTTCTGCTATATGTTTGTCCAAGAATCCCATTTTACATTCTAAGGCAAAACATATAGAAATTAAGCATCATTTCATCAGAGACTATGTTCAGAAGGGAATCATAAATTTAGCCTTTGTTGATACAGATCATCAATGGGCAGATATTTTTACAAAACCCCTTGTTGAAGATAGATTCAATTTTATTCTGAAAAATATTGGTATGGATTTTGTCCAGAATGATATTTATCAGAAGCAAATTTTTACAGATGCAAAAATGCTTAATGCTCTGAAGTATTTCTTCTGTTTGCTTATTTTATTCTGATCAATATTTCTTTTGTGAAACTCTGAACTAACAATCTTTAGAAGATCTGAACATTGGCTAACGTTTCATTTCTTAAGAGAATTCAGAACACATGCAAGCAAACACGTGTCACACCAAATCTGAAGAGGTGGCGTGTACTTAACTGAAGAGACGTTTGAGGTGAAGTTTGAATAGTGAAAATCTTGATTTTCGCCCCAAATTGTCAGAAGCAATTAATGTTTTGAAATGATTATTATTCTTTTCATTTAATGCTTGTTAAAACGTGCAATTTCTGACTGTTGATATGCCTAAGTGTTTTAGTATAAATACATGACTTGTATTCACTTTCACACTTTTCACACTCTCAGAAATTACATGCGTTTTCATCTCCTCTTTTCTCTGCATAAAAACCCTATACCTAAGCGTTTGACAAAGCATTTTTCAATGGCAACTTCATCATCAACAGCTGCTCAATTCCAATCTTCTATGGCTGCTGTAACTTCAGAAAACATGGGTGTTGCTCCCTATTCTCCTCCCAAAAGAACTCTTCTAACGCCTGTTGATAAGTTGGAAGTTCTATGTGAATCCATGGTAGAGTTTGACTCTCTTGCAGAAAATGGGTTTGAGTTTCGTTCCATCATTGGAGCTCAAGGATGGGTTAAATATTTTGATAGGCTCTTTGGACCAGTTTACCCCCTCCTTGTGAAAGAATTCTGGATTCATGCATCAGTTTACCCCAAGTTCATCTTATCTTCTGTGCTGGGAAAAGAAATTATTATCACAGAAGATTTGATAAGAAAACTAATTGGATATGAAGAAACAGATGGTGTTTCCCACTTGCCAGCTGGGCGTGTGGACATGGATGAGGTATATGAAGAAGTAATGACTGCTGGTCAAGCTTCTAACAAATTCAAGGATCTGAAGCCTGACTACAAGATCTGGGCCAAGATCTTCATGGGATGCATCCACCATAGGAAGTCAACTAATTCTCCAGACTATGTCAATAATGAACAGCTATATTTCATGTATTGCCTTAGTCAGAGCACCAAGGTAGATCTTCCATACATTCTTTTTATGCATCTGTGGAACCATATCAATGCATCTAGAGAATATGTGAAAGAGAAATGACAGAAGATCAGAACTTGGATCCTCTTTGGAAGGTTGATCTCAGATCTTCTTACTGAGAATGGTTTGGTCACTGCTCTGTACGCTGCTGGAGTTACAGAGGAATTAGAATTTATAATGGGTAAGCCTCTGAATGCTAAAAGTCTTCAGAGACTCAAAATTGTTGATGAACTCACAACAGCTCCCAAGAAGCTGAATGTGTAAGAATTGAATAAGAGGGTTCCTGTAGATGACTTTCCTTTATTCTTTGCTGAAGAGCCCAGACATATAGTTGTTATGTATATTGATGAATGCAAGAAGGAAGGAAAACCTGTTCCTGATAATGTGATTCAGCTAGCTAGACAACCACTACCAGATGCAGAAGAAGAAGAAGCACAACTTCAGAGGAAAAGGACTCAGCCTGTAGCAGAATCTGAACCTGCTCAGAAGAAAGTCAAGATTGCTGAGAAGCCAAAGAAGCTCTTGAAGAGAAAAGAATCTGAAGACGCTGCTTCTGTACCTGCCAAGAGGCTCAAAATAAAAGGTACTAAATCTTCTGTATCTTCTACAAATCTTGTTATAAATGATTCTAATATTAAGTCTGTACCAAAACCACATTCAACACAAACCACGTCTGTTACTGCTCCTAGTTCCATATCACCAAAAAAACAAACACCTGTTCCACATCAAACAACAATACAAACAATTCCAACACCAACAGTTTCTGTACCAAAATCTTCTCAACCTAAAATCCATATCAAACAGTTTGTTCCACGAACACAACCATCAGAACAACAACCATCAGAACAATTACAACAACAATCCTCTGAATAACCAGAGAAACAACGACAAGAATCTCAACCAGAAAAAGCCTCTGACAATCCACCATCAAATACTCCATCATCTGAACCCATCGCACCTAATACTTCTGAACCCACAACAGTAACTTCTGCTCCAATCTCATCAGAACCAATTACCATTCCATCTGATTCACCCATCTCAGAACAACCATCCAAACCATCTGAAATTCCTTCAGAACAAACCAACACTTCTGAACCTCACATCCCTGAGACAGAAGTTCTTGATGTCACACCCTTAAAAACGGTGTTTCAAGTATCTTCTACCTCTTGTACACCAACCATATCTTCTAACTCCTCAAAATCAGAAATCCATCCAGATTTTCTTATCTCTCCTTCTGAAAAATACTCTGAGATAAACCAACCTGAACCTACCATACCTTCAAAAACTCCTATCCCAGATCATATTCCTCCACCTGCACCATCATCTGAGATATTAATCCCCAATTCCAATCCAAGATCTTCTATATCTTGTGCCCAAGTATCTTCTCTATTTCATAATTTGTCTTATGGTTTCAAACTGAAAGACTTTTATGACAGAGTTGAACCTTCTGACCCCATCAACCCTCTGAAACCAAAACCCACAATGATCCTTCCATCTGTGATTCTTGATTACATTAAATCTATGTCAGATGTAGGATCTTTAGCAACCATATCATGTTCTTCAAAATCTGATAAAGCTGTTGTTTCAGCTCTGCCAATTGCATCTAATAACACTGTTGCATCTGATACACCACCAAAATCTGCCTTCCATCCCTACTCAAATGAACCTTTTGATGTAGTTACCCTTCACACCAGAGCAAAAACTCATTTGCTTAATGCTTTAATCAGATCTAAAGAAAAAGCTCATGAGATACCTTTCATTCCATACTATCCCCCTCCTCTGATTTCCATCCAAAAATCACTTTTTCCACCAACTCCCCAACCTAAACCTGTAACTCTGGAAACTTTGTTACGTCCAAAGCCCAGACTTAATGTTGATCATTTATTTCAAACATTTTTGCAAGAAATACAGATGTCTTTAGGTACTGTTCAGAAGAAATGCTCAGCAACAATGGATGCCAAAGAATCTGACATCATCTGGAATGGATTCATCAACAGATTCAACTCTGTAGCTTCAAATCTGAAGAACGTCTGTTCTTATGATGCAAAGCTCAGATTTGATGAGGCTGCAAGGACTCTATTCTGGGCTGTCAACAAATCTGAACCTCTGCTTCTTTTAGATGCTCCTCCACCATCAACAGAATCTACTGAGAATGCATCTGAAGAAAATCAATTGGCTATGACTCTGGTAGACCCTTCTTCTAATTCCAATGCTCCAGAATCTACAGAACCAATGGAAATTGGCTATGTTCAGGCTACAGAACCTCATCATACTTCTTCATCTGAGATAAAGAAAGAACATCCAGATTTTGAAGATAAGATTGCTGCTCTAGAAGCTGGACAGTCAGAGATAAAATCCTGGATGGCTAAATAGGATAAGAAGTCTGAGGATATGACAGAATGGATGTCAAAGCAAGATGAAAAGAATGAAACTATGGCTAAGTGGATGTCCAAACAATAGCAATCCTCCTCTGAGATTACAGATCTATTGAAGATACTTTTGTCCAAACACTCTTAGATTTTTTTCATTCTAATGTTTTTGCATCTGTTGTTTGCATCTGTACTTTATTGCTATATCTTCTGATGATTGCCTATGTACTCTTGATCTTATCTTATGAATGAATCAAAGTTTTCTCCATTGAATTATCTGATTTACTGTTTCCTTTTATTTGTCCTTTTAAAGTTTTTACTTTTTGCTTATGACAAAAAAGGGGGAGAAAATATAGATCTGAACTGTTTAATATAACTTCACCAGAATGAAACTTCAGACATATCTATTCTATCTAACATTTAATCTTACTATTTCAGAACATTTGATAAGTACATTCTATAAAAGAAACTCTGAGTCTCTCAGATAATTTGTCTTTTATCAAACTCTGAATCATAAATCTGCAAGACATTCTGACCTTCAAATGTTATAAGAACAAACAAGATCTAACTCTGAAGATTACTCAAGACAAAAGGGAAGTTTTTATTCCTTATTTGTATTTAACTCAGGGGGAGATTCATCATCTCAAGGGGAGTTATAATTCTAATATGTTCAGTTAAACAAAATTTCTGATACTTTTTGTCATCATCAAAAAGGGGGAGATTGTTAGAACACAGATTGGTTCTTAATAATATCTCTTTGTTTTGATGATAACTGTTAGGAAATTTTATATTTAAGAATTATATACTCTAAAATTTGCTTGAGAGTTTTACTGCAGATTGAAATGAAATTAACACTCCAGAAGCAAATCTGAATGGTATACAAGAAAGTGACTGACTCTGAAGCGCCAGATGCATTCATTAGAAGATTCTGATTGCTGTTTACAGAAGATCCTGAGCGTAGTCTCCAGAAGGATCTGAAGCAAGAAGCTCCAGAAGATTCTGAAGCAGAAGCATTTGAAGCTAGTCAGAAGCATCTGAAGCAAAGAAGAATATTGAATGAAGAGTTTCTACAGAAGTTTCTGAAAGTACTAAAGCTGCCAAGTACTGAAGTTCTGTGTCAAATATGCTCTGATGATCAACACGCTGAAAGCACACATGCTGCAGAAGACTCTGATACAACAAAGTTCTGAACATCATTAGAAGACTCTGACTCAATCAGATTTTGAAGAACTTGCTGAAAACTGAAGAAGAAATATTCAAAGATTATATCCGTTGGAGTAAATCAAACGTCTCTTTCCTCATTGGTGCTAGACACAAGAACACAGACAAAAAGGATTTTTCTGTGCTTTCTACTTCTAGGAAAGGTCACTTGATGTGAAGACAAAAAAGCTCAGACCTTTTTGGGACACTCGTCTCAACGTTCAGCTTCCTTGGATCAGTTGCCTATAAAAGGAAGACTCCACCAAATTCTTCAGTTAGACATTTTGCTGAAAAGAAATCATAACGTTCAAAGCTCTCATTCTTTCATATTCTTGTTAGAATTATTTGTACTTAAACTTAAGAGAAATATCACTGTTGTGATAAAAGCTTTTTAGAATCATTCATACTCTTGTATTTAATTTACATTGATTGTAAAGGTTTTCCTTAAGAGGATTCGGTTGGAATCAGTAGCTCTTGAGAAGACTAAGAACAGTTGTTCTTAGGTGTTACTATTGTAATCTGTTTGATTAAATAGTGGATTAAGTCCTTGTTGAGAAAGGCAAATCACTCTAGGAAGGGTGGACTGGAGTAGTTGAGTTCAACGAACCAGGATAAAAATAATTGTGTTTTTTTATTTCTAAGTTTTAATCTTTCATACTTATTCAACCCCCCTCCTAAGTATTATCTCACCTTCAGTTGGCATCAGAGCTCCGGTTCTGTGTGTGCTACCACTTAACAGTGTCAGTAAAGATCCAGAGAGAAATACTTTGATATATATTTATTTGTTACAATGGCTGATAATACAATATCCAACATTAACAATAAATATGAAGAAAGGGACAGGATCAACACCAAACCCCCTATGTTTGATGGGGAGAAATTTGATTACTGGAAAGACAGAATTGAGAGTTTTTTCCTAGGATATGATGCTGATCTATGGGATCTAGTCATAGATGGATATGTCCATCCCACAAATGGGAATGGCAAGAAGATAGACAGAAAATCTATGACAGATGCTCAGAAGAAAGATTTTAGAAATCATCACAAAGCCAGGACTATATTATTGAATGCAATTTCCCATACTGAGTATGAAAAAATTACAAACAGGGAAACTGCTTTTGATATGTTTGAATCCCTAAAAATGACTCATGAGGGAAATTCTCAAGTTAAGGAGACAAAAGCTCTGGCTCTGATCCAGAAGTATGAGGCCTTCAAGATGGAAGACTCTAAATCTGTTGAAGCCATGTTCTCCAGATTTCAGATCCTCACAGCTGGGCTGAAGGTTCTGGACAAGGGATACTCTACATCAAATCATGTAAAGAAAATCATCAGAAGTCTTCCTACCAGATGGAGACCAATGGTGACTGCCTTGAAGATGGCTAAAGATCTGAACAAGATCTCTCTAGAAGAACTCATCAACTCACTGAGGAGCCATGAAATTGAGCTTGAGGAAGATGAACCTCAGAAGAAAGAAAAAGGTAAATCTGTTGCCTTAAAATCTAACAAATCTGCTAAAGCTTTGTAGGTTATTGAAGAAAGCTCTGAAGAATCTTCTTCTGAAGAAGAAGATGAATTATCCATGTTGTCCAGAAGGATCAACAGACTCTGGAAGCACAAGGGAAAGAAGTTCAACAACTTCAGAAGATCTGATAATAGAAAGGAATCTTCTGGGCACAGAAGATCTGGCAAGAAAGAAGTTGTCTGCTATGAGTGCAAAGAACCTGGGCATTACAAGAATGATTGCCCCAAACTTCAAAAAGAAAAACCCAAGAAGTTTAACAAAAAGAAGAAGGTTCTGATGGCAACATGGGATGACTCAGATGAATCTGAATCATCTTCTGAATCAGAAGAAGAATGTGCTAACGTTGCACTGATGGCCAGCACTGATGGCCAGAATGGTAACTGTTATTGTAGGTAACTCAATCAACGATAATTAACTATCCCACGATCCACCTTGATCCAACATACAAGCTCTCCACAAATCCTCTAAAGATTGGATAGTTCTCTCTGTCTGTCCATCCGTCCACGGATGATAGGCATAGTTCAACTTCAACATGGTACTCAAAGCGTCTGCAAACTCTCCCAAAATCTCGATGAAAACTCAGATTCCCATCTAACACAATATTCGACGACATCTCATACAACTTCACAACTTCATCGATATACATCTCAGTTAGCTTTAACATAGAATGATTAATCCTCATTGGTAAGAAAAGAGCCAATATAGTCAATCTATCCAAAATCACCCAATTAAAATCATATCCCTCCAATTCTTCGGAAATCCCAACACAAAATCCATGGAAATACTACCCGATTTCCACCCTGGAATATTCAACGGTTGCATCAGACCCAACGGCCTCTGACGCTTATTCTTCGACTTCCGACAAGTCTAACCAACATATATAAACTCAACCACTTATCTCTTCATCTATGGCCATCAAAATGATTCCCTCAAATCCGGTTACATCTTCATTGCATCGGGATAGATACTCCATCTACCTCAATACTCTTACTCCACTCAATAATATCCAGAACACAAACTCTATCACGACATCTCATGATACCATTTCCATTAATCCAAAAATTATCCCTTCGACTTTAATTCATCAAATTCAACCAATCTACCAACTCAAACCAGAGTTCTGATTTTATCGAATCTCATCAAGAATACCACTAGTAAGGTCCAACATACTAAGCTTAACTCCATAAGAAGTCTCTTCACATACCAAACTCATATCACAAAATTGCTCAATCAGTTCTAACTCTTTTCACCATCATCATCGGTATATGCAATGATTTCCAAATCAATGCATAAGCTACCACGTTTGCTTCACCCAAATGGTAATTCAATCCAAAACTATAATCCTTCAGGAGTCCTAGTTATTTTCTCTGCCTCATATTCAACTCTTCCAAATCAAGCAAATACCTTAAGCTCTTGAGATCGCCAAACATTTCAAATCTCAAACTAACCAATTGAATTCTTCAACTCCGGCACAAGCACAACAACAACCAACTCTAAATCACTCGCCAGATAATCCCTCTTATGTACTTTAAATTTACTTAAAGCATAACTAAAACTCGCTGATGTTGCACTTAACATATCTCCCAATCACATTAACAAAGCATCACAAAATACAACGAATAGTTCTATCGGATTCGGCAAAAATCAACACACGAGCTGTTGACAGCTCTCCCAAAAACTCTTTGAACTTTCTTCACAGTGGCATATCCATGCTTCTTCTCCAACACTGATAACTCAAGTTCCTGATGCTCAACATGATCCTCTATACTCTTTGAATATATCAAAATATCATTGGTTAACACAACCACTGACTCTCTCAAATAAGTATGGAAAATCTTATGCCAAAAGGACACTCAATTTGCGAGTTATGGCGGAAACACGAACCGCACCTTCCGCACTTACCTCAACATCCAAACATATTCCATCAATAAATAACTTAATTCCATGCCACTACTTCACCATCACATAGAGCATTAGACTAGCTTTCCAACATTTCGAACCGTGCGTCATTCCGAGTTACGGTTCTCCCGTTACGACAAAAACACCAAAACAACATTCTTCTGCCCAAGACATCTTCGCTAGGCGAACACAGGAGCGAGCGGCCTCCTGGAGCTGTTCGCTAGGCGAAGGATATGGCGAACCCGACAGTCCGAAATTCTATTTTCGACCGTTACATGACTTCCGGGTGTCCGATTTCGATTCCGTAAAAAGCTGCGATCTCGGAATTTGACGTTCAACAACAATTTCACACTTAGAAGGCCATTCAACACATCTTCAACTCTCAACATATTTAAAGGCCTAATTATACCAATATTTCATTCCACATCTTACTTTCTTTAATAATCATCAGAAGTCACTGTCCACCTTTAATATACTCGACCTCACACTCTGTTGCCTTAGCACACACACCAGACACAACTCTCAACACTACTCAATCAGTTTAATTCCTTGACCATCCAAACAGACATATAATATGGAGCTCTCAATCTCGGACTAGTTTCCGTAACTAAGTCGATCACAACTCCACTTCACGTCCTGGCTGTATATCACTATCTTGTCAGGATAACTTCCAGACAACCATAATTAATCGGTAAACCGCCAACTTGCCCACTTTCATTAACACTCAAAATTTCCATCGAAATTAAACATCTCAACACTGTCCTGCACCGACTCATCAAAACAATTCTTAAGCACTTAGCTTAACTCAAGACAATTCACAACTCACGCCATCTAAGCTTGCAAGACACGTCTATCCCATCCAACATGAACCCGTCTACTATCAACAAGAGATTAAGGGTGATCAGTTCCTCAATTTGTCAATAGACAGCCGAAAATCATAATGGGGTATAAACCATCTTTACCAAACTATAAGAGTGTTCAACCACACACTGAGCTACAACTCCACACTTGCAGCATCTTGGAGAAGCATAAGCTTCTCCCTCACTTGGATTATTCCCACTTCTGCAGACAAAGGTTAGAAAACAAACGTGTATCGACAGTGTTTTCACACACATGTCGCATACAAGGGAATAAACATCATTAGACAACTTGACCGGATGGGCCGACCTGCTCTGATACCACTAATGTAACACCCTTATCCTACCCCACAGATATTACGACAAAATAACATGGATTTCAGAGTAAAATATTAACTTTCATAAAAAGCCACAAAAGGGCGTACATTTCTCAAAGTCAACAAAATTGGTCAATACTCCGTAACGACGGGTTTTCCTCAAAGTACATCAAACAACATAAAACAGCAGAACTCAAAGCATAAATCAAGGTTTCTCCTCAAAAGGGAACATCAGTAAAATAAGCCAATGATATAAAATCAACTCAAAGAACCCAACCCGATGTTACATATTAGAGCAAGATCCTCTAAATTAACCATAAAGGCTAGCGACTCTAAAACTTCGAAATACTCCTCGACGACGTCCATGGCTAAACTTGCTCATCTGCACGTTACCCACATGGAGGTAACATTCAAACAGGCAGGGTGAGTAAAACAATTCATGATAATCAATGTATAACAATTAATGCATAAACGGCAAATACTCATAATTATATTCAACACATTGATATCCTTCAAATATGCCTCAAAGGCCATAACGTCATAATTCATACAAAAGACTCATAGATGTAATGCGACACAACTCAATGCATGTGGTACCAATCATCACAATGCGATGGACACTGGGCCATCAACCCTCCATAGATCCCCATCAATAGGATCGATTCTACTATAGAACCGGAGCACATCAAAATACTTCACATCCACACAGTGGGATTGAAGCCAAAGTAATCGAGGTCCTGAATCGAAGTCCGGATGCACATGAATTCATGATGCACACTTCACAAATCATCCTCATAATAACATCATAGGTGCATCATCATTTATCATATTCATCACCATCAAACGGCATAATTCATCATATTAATCATCATACAACATATCATCATGATTCATCATATTACTCATCATACAACATATCATCATAATTCATCATATTAATCATCATATAACATATCATCATAATTCATCATATTAATTAATCTCACACATCATGTCATCATATGATCACGTATAAATCACATATTAGCTCATAGTCATATTATCCCATATTATCCCATATTAATTCATAATACTACCCCCATATCATCTCATATTAATTTATCAAATTATACTCACGGTAATCCTTACACTATCGCCTATCAATCACATAAACTTCACAGTTATACTCATGTTAATTCGTCATATCGTCACATAGTATTCACATATTAATCCCTAATATCATCTCACATTGCCTCATATTAATTCATCATAATTACACTCGCGGTAATTCTCATATTATCACTTATTACTCACGCAACCTCACTGTCATACTCATAGTAACTCATCACAAGAATCCCAGAATCAAACATCACGGTGTCGCTGCACACGATCAATATTCGCGAACTCTGCTGCGTTTGCTGGCTTACTCGCTAGGCGATTCTCTAGCGAGTCCTCGCTGGCTTGCTCGCTAGGCGAGTCTGTGGCGAGCCTTCACTGACTTGCTCGCTAGGCGAACAGTACGATGACAGCAAAACCTGCTACGCACCAGAACTGATTTCTACCCAAAAACTCATACGATTCACATACCCAATGCCCCCAAAACATCCCTAAATCATCCCTAAGATCATACGGCGATAACGACACAAACCCTATGGTTCATTAGGCCAATCCGGCAACATTTGCACTGCCAAAAACACTATTTTCCTGCAATTGCTCTGATTGCATAAGAGTTACTCACATTTGAATATTTCTATTCCTACAGGGTCAAACACACAACTATCAAAGGTTTTGGCCACAAAGGCCTAAGGTTTCCTAATCCTCATGTTTCACATCAAACAGTCAGGAATACTAACCACTAACCACAACCCTCAAGGTTTCATTATAGTTTCCCTTATTTTCCCACAATCAACCCAAAATACCTTAATCATAAACCATATAAACCAACCATAAACACATCTAAAGGCATACATAGAAAATCATGAACAGCGATACTCCCCATACCTTAGCCGATTCATAGCTTTCACGATTAACTCCAGCAATCTTCCGAAGCTTTTGCCACCACTGATCCTTCCTCAGAGCTCTGGCCTCCATTCTTTTCACGGTTAACAAAATGAATCCTAAACCTTCAGAATTATATTTTGTCAAACTTAGACTTGAGCCACAAAATTGGGCTTTTCCCATAACACCCTTACTAACTCTTCATAATGCCCAATTTACCCTTATTTCACTTATATTCATTTTAATCAATAATAATACTAATATTCTCATATAGTATACTATTAATTAAATAAATAGTCCAAAAATGCACATTTTCTCAATAATCTACAAAACCATTGAAAACCACCCAAAATATGAAAATCCTCAATTAAATAATTAATTAAAATATTCCGCTTAAATTTGGGGTGTTACAACTCTCCCCCACTTAAAAGAATTTTCGCCCTCGAAAATTACCTTAATAAACAGAGTCAGATATGACTCTTTTAACTGATCTCCCACTCTCAAATCCAACTTTCTCCAGCTGGTCCTCCCAAACTACCTTCACCGAAGGAATCTCTTTACCTCGAAGTTGCTTCTCGTTCATCAACTTGAACTAGCAATGCCTCAACAGTCAAATTATCTCTCACTTGTACACCATCCATCTGAATAAATGCACTTCCTCAACTTAGGCACATGCCACATCATGTAAATTCACAAGCGACAGCGGTAAAACAGTCTAACATGCTACTTCTCCCACGCTTCCGCTGCGCCACTCTGATATAATTCAACAAAACACGGTGTGTGCTTCCGAGACTTCAAAGCTCGACCAACACCAGTCACCATCGTAACTCTCAAAACACGTCTGTAACCCGGTGAACTGACTTTAAACAATGTTGCGGATAGCAAGAGTCGCCACCGACTTTTATTTTATCCATAAGGAAAGGTTATAAAAGAACAGGAAAGACCTTAGAGAATATTTTGGGTCCGGGGGGTAGGTTATGAAAAGGGAAGGTGTTAGCACCCTTTTCATCCATGGTTATCCATGGGCTCTTAGGTACTTAAGCTCACTTTTGAATTGTTTTGAAAGTGTAGTGTGTGAATAGAAAATTTTCAGAATAGTTAATAAATAATCCATGTAAGGATGTGTTAAGAACTTGTTTGAAAACTTGTTGAAAATTTGTTTAAGTGTGAAACAGTTTTGAAGTGAGCAAGCACCTAGGAGTAACCTACCCTAATGTTTAAAGGTCTTTCTTATTCTTTATTCTTTCCTTTAGTAAGACTATCCCTACTATAATGGAGTAGGTAGTCCTTACTTTGGATGTTAAGGGACATGTGAGGGACAATTTGACTTTGAAGGCCATTGTGGGATGTAATAAGCACATATAAGGGGCCATCATCATTTTTCGAAAGGGACTCGATTCGTAAAGGCAACCATAAGGGACTTTGATGATTTTTCTATTTGAGGGACTTGCTTTATACACCCCACTTAACCATTATTCGTAGGCAACTTGAGGGATATCCTTAGGAAGTGAGACGGCGATTAAAATCGACTTACGTGTGTGACGTGTTTATTTTAATTATCTTTATTTAAAAGTGATCTAAATTTATTTTAATATTACATACATGTTGTTACACTCCCTAATTACTAACCATAATAATAATTAAATAATTAAACAACTTTACATCCAAGAAACAATTACAAAATAATAAGCAAAATAATTAAATAGCAAAGATAAATAAAATATAAATAAGCAATAATAAATAATAAAGGGAGTTAGTAAGCAATATTTGACAAAATAATAAGCATGATTAGAATATAAATGGGTTAGTAAATAAGAATAAACAAAATTAATCCAAATATTATAATAATAAGAAATTAACAATTTTTTTAATATAATCAACTAAAAAAACAAATATGAATAAACAATTGTTTTAATTTACAAATTATTAAATTATATTTTAATCATGAAGTTACTACAAAAAATCTAATTATTATAAGCACAATTATTTATAAACTAAAGTTATGTAAAAAAAAATGTTTATAAGTATATTTACAAAAATTTGTAAGAATTATAGTAAACATACATATATAATAATTATATTAGAAAATAACATTAAAAAAAAAAAATAGGATTAGATTTGTATTAAAAAATATTTTTAGAGTTTTATGAAATTAGGGTTTTTATGAGAAATAAATTTTTAGGGTTTATATAAAAAAAATAGGATTTAGTTATATACAAAAATTTTCTAATTTATACATATTACAATTTAGACATAAAATATAGAAACAAAATTTGTGAAAAAAAAAACATATTTTTTTAAAATTAAAGAAAACAGACATATTTTTATTATTTATTTATTATTGAGAAATATACATAATATATTTAATTTTTAATATTATAATATTTAAATCAAATAAAAGGAAAGAAAAAAAAAGCAGAAACTTACCTGGCTGGGGTTTGAACCCAGGCCAGCTTGATTTCCAGGAACAATACATATTATTTTTTTAATAAAATTTGAATTTGAAAACAGGCGCGAACTGGCCTTCTTCTTCCTCCCATTACCTGCGGATTTTGCAACGTTTTCTCCTACGAACATTGTTACGAGTTCTTCCACCCTGCGAAACACAAACTTCATCCAAACGGCAAAATTTCACAAAATTGATTGCACCATTGTATTGCTACTGAGTTTTTCAATCGTCCTATGTTTTTCAAATCCATTTATCATTTGAAAATCGTGAAACCCTAAAGAGGGCCGAAAACCCTAATCATGGTGAATTCTTGTTCCTGCAATGAAAATCCAATTGAACCACCCAGAATCGTTCTAGAGTTCATTCTAAACATCCTACAACAATCAAAAACAGTTTAAACATGATAAATCAATGGATTCGAAAACAAAATATTCAAGGTCAAGATGAACTCGGGTTGAGCAATTGGGTGTGTATATGATGCATATGGATGATGATTTATGATCAGAAGAGTCCAAGGAAGCTTGCTATGTCTTCCAAATACCTTGCAATGCTCTGAATTTGAGAACCCGAATATGACTTTTTGAAAGATTTTTGTGCTTTTGATCTTACCTTTAGGCTGCTGCAAATTCGTGTCTAGGGTTATGTTTGTGCTTAGTATATATGTGTGATGGATTTAGGTCAGAATCATTGATGTGTTGTGTGGATATTTGATCCAAAAAATATTCAAAAAGATCATTGTATAAATTTCAAATATTTGATCATGAGTGCTTGCTATTTTGGGAGAGATCACATGATTTCCTTCTCATTCTAATTCAATCAATGATTATGAATTTCTAGAAACAAAATCTTCACCCAAAAATAGATTTTTATATTTTTTATTTATTTAAAATGATTTTTATGAATTAAATCAATAATAAATAAATAAAAAATAATAATTTGGGAGAGATCACATGATTTCCTTCTCATTCTAATTCAATCAATGATTATGAATTTCTAGAAACAAAATCTTCACCCAAAAATAGATTTTTATATTTTTTATTTATTTAAAATGATTTTTATGAATTAAATCAATAATAAATAAATAAAAAATAATAATTTGGGAGAGATCACATGATTTCCTTCTCATTCTAATTCAATCAATGATTATGAATTTCTAGAAACAAAATCTTCACCCAAAAATAGATTTTTATATTTTTTATTTATTTAAAATGATTTTTATGAATTAAATCAATAATAAATAAATAAAAAATAATAATTTGGGAGAGATCACATGATTTCCTTCTCATTCTAATTCAATCAATGATTATGAATTTCTAGAAACAAAATCTTCACCCAAAAATAGATTTTTATATTTTTTATTTATTTAAAATGATTTTTATGAATTAAATCAATAATAAATAAATAAAAAATAATAAAAATGATGAATTTTGGTCAATTGGGTCGTGCACCATGTTATGAGATGGATTGGGTCATAAATTAGGCAGCCCATTTGGAAAGAAATACTTCTAAGCCTCCATTTTCAACATAAACCATCACAAAATTGCCCAACTTTGCAAGGGCACATTTCTCTCAATTTTAAAGGTATGATGGTGTTCTTGGACTTTTTGGAAAGCTTGAAGAGTCCTCTAAACAACCCCATTGGTTTCAGGTCCATATCATTTACCAATCTCAAGTTATGCCCTTTTGAAGTTGTTGACTTTTTGTTGACTTTTGAAATGACCTATAATGTCTTAGATCATATCTTTCAAATAAAGCATTTTTGGGCTTAACCTTCAACATCAAAGTTGTAGAGAATTCAATTTCCTTCAAAATAAGCTTTGGATGGAGACTTTGTGATGAAGTATGTGAAAGTTATGCCTGGTCAAAGTTCAGTTGACTTTTACTGAGGAAACCCTAATTTAGAAACTCCTGATTATTGATGATCTGGAATCTCCTTGATGAATCATGATCAACCCTTGATCAAATGATGAATTTTACTTCATATACTTGATGTTGGCAAAAAATCATGAAGTTTGACTTTGGTTTGACCACAGTTGACCTCAGTTTGACTTTTTAACTGCATTGACTGCTTTTGACTTATCTGATCATCTGACTGAGCAAACTTTTGAGAAAAGTCTTGAAACTTGACATGGGGGTTCTTATACACATATAAGATGTTATGAAGCTCACTTGAAGTCTTGGAAGTCCAGTTAGCCTGATTAAAGTCAAAACCCTAGTTTTGGATGCACTGCTTAGGAGGTGCATTGTCTGAGGGAATTGTCAACTCTTCTGACCAATTATGAATTTTGTGAACCTTGTGAACCTTTTTGGAACACAAAGTCTTGTATTGTGAGGGCAAATTTTGGGGTGCAACAGCTGCCCCTGTTCAATTTTCTGAAACCTGAGGGGTTAGATTGGTATATTTGCCAGTCGTAACCTGGAAGGTTGAAGGGGATTGAACACAAAAGCCCAAAAATTTGCACTCACCAGTGCACTAGAGTGGTACAGATGGCTAGTTGAATATGATTGAGTGGGCTTAAAGATGCCACTAGGGGGGGAGCAGTTCAAAATATGGGTGTAGGATGAAAGCTGTCAGGAGTCTGGAATAATAATGATGTAGCAGCATGTCTTCATGAGGATAGAGCAATCAATAGTGATAACCCTAAAGCAGTCTTGAAGCAATGATATGATTTCAGGAGGATAGAACAATGAATGGCTCTAAAGCAGTCTTGAAATAATAATGTGATATGTCTTCAGGAGGATAGAGCAATCAATAGCTCTAGAGCAGCCTTGAAGTAATGATTTCAGGAGGATAGAGCGATGGATAGCTCTAAAGCAGTCTTGGAATAATAATGTAATTTCAGGAGGATAGAGCAATGGATAACTCTAAAGCAGTCTTGAAATAATTAGATGGCTTCAGGAGGATAGAGTAATGAATAGCTCTAAAGCAGTCTTGAAGTAGTAATATGACCTCATGAGGATAGAGCAATGAATAGCTCTAAAGCAGTCTTGAAGTAATAGGATGATTTCAGGAGGATAGAGCAATCAGTAGCTCTAAAGCAGTCTTGAAGTCATGAGAGGCTATCAGGAGGATAAAATAACTCTGAGGTTACAATAAAGCAGTCCAAAGTAATAAGAAGCTCATCAGGAGGATAAAGTAACCCTGAGGTTACAATAAAGCAGTCCCAAAGATCATAAGCTTGTTTGTTGGATAATTAACCTGAAAACAAGGTAGCACTCTGTATAACAACATTAGTTTATGCTTTATGTATGCATGTATGACATGATGCACTTAGGTAATGTACTATAGACATATATGTTATGGTATGATGTAAATGATGTATGTATGATATGACACTGCTGGAAGTGTCTGGATATCCTTGTATAACAACTGCTGGCCAAGGAAAATAAATCCTGATTCGTTGTTGAAGAATATATAACCCTCCGTCTGCTGGGGATAACAAGGTATAGATAACCTCCCGTTGTTGGGGATAACAAGGTATATATAACCTCCCGTTGTTGGGGATAGTAGGATAAGTATAACATCCCGTCTTCGTTCATCGTGCCCTTATTGGAAAGTAATTTCCCGTATATCCGTATGAGGATAAAAGAGATGGATATAAATTCCAGGGGATATTAGACTTTGTGAAAATGGATTAGTCCTACTGATGGTTTATAACTGTCTTGTAAAGATGAACCGGCGAAGCTTCGTTGAAATCCTTCCCTCGTTCGTCCTTAGTAAATACTATTACTGCATTTTCATGCATTTCTGGTAAACATCAATCATATTAAAAGCATACATGCATTTCTGGTAAACATCAATCATATTCAAAGGCATACATACATTCAAACACAACCAATGGACGTTTCGCTTATGTAAATAGGGTAAAAGTAAATCTGGATTCAAAAGATGGAATTTATTTATATCAAAAGTGACCCATGCACGGGTAAGTTTGTACAAGGAGACATAAACCCTAGTAAGAGAATTTTGTCATGAAGTTTTACAAAAAGAATCAGCTATGTGGGAAATAATCCTATTGAGTTTCAATTCTACTATTGCCACTCAAGTATCTCATCTTCTTGCTGTTGAGACGGAAACGATTGGATTGAGCTTTATCTGTTTGAGCTTGAGTAAGTAGTACAACTGGTTGCAGTTTCATGAGTGATCCAAACGAGACATAGTCATACGCTTTAATCCCTAACTTTTGCCTGGATTGCCCTTTCAGGTTTTCAATCCACCGGGATACCCTTTTTTGCCCAAGCCGCCTTTTCAGGTTTTCGACTTGCCGGGTGTACATCTTTTTATATATATATCCCTAATTTTTGCCCAAACCCTTTTGGTTTGCCGGGATGCCCTTATTTTTGCCTAGGCCTGTCAACCTAGCGGGTCTCTTTTTATGCGTAGTATTTTTTAACTATGTCTGCGTTTACAGGTTGTGGGAAGTCTTCACCATCCATTGTAGTCAGTATCATGGCACCTCCTGAGAACACTGTCTTGACTACAAATGGTCCCTCATATGTTGGAGTCCACTTGCCCCTAGGGTCACCCTGTGGTAATATGATACGCTTGATTACCAAGTCACCAGCCTGATATACCTTTGGCTTAACCTTCTTGTTAAAAGCTTTGATCATCCGTTTCTGGTACATCTGGCCATGACAAACTGCTGCTAACCTTTTCTCATCAATCAAATTTATCTGGTCAAGTCGAGTCTGAATCCACTCATCTTCATCCAAGCCTGCATCCTTCATAATTCTCAAGGAGGGGATCCGAACTTCAATAGGCAGAACTGCTTCCATACCATAGACTAAGGAGAATGGGGTTGCCCCTGTTGAAGTACGTATTGTAGTACGATAACCATGCAGAGCAAATGGTAACATCTCGTGCCAATCCTTGTAAGTAACAGTCATCTTCTGTACAATCTTCTTAATGTTCTTATTAGCAGCTTCAACTGCCCCATTCATCTTTGGACGATACGGAGAAGAGTTGTGATGCTTAATCTTGAACTGCATCTTCGAAATCAACAAGGTAGTATGGGTCAACATATACTGTCTTAGTCGGCGAGCAGCCCATGCCAAAGCGCAGCAAGTTTTCTCGAGCAGTGAGTATCTTGTTTCACAGTCGGTAAACTTTTTGCTAAGGTAGTATATTGCCTGCTCTTTTCGACCAGACTCGTCATGTTGCCCCAATACACACCCCATTGAGTTGTCTAATACTGTTAAATACATAATCAAGGGTCTTCCATCAACTGGTGGCATTAAAATTGGAGGTTCTAGCAAATATCTCTTGATTTCATCAAAGGCAGTCTGGCACTCATCATTCCATTCCATCACCTGATCTTTCTTCAACAACTTGAAGATTGGCTCACAGATGGTAGTTAATTGGGAAATAAATCTTGCAATGTAGTTCAATCGTCCCAAGAAACCTCTAACCTCCTTCTCAGTACGGGGAGCTGGCATCTCTCGTATATAGGGCTGGAAATGAGTCGAGTCGAGTCGAACTCACCTCAGCTCGGCTCGACTCGTTAAGAATTATTCGAATTCGAGTTCGAGTTCGAGTTTAACACGAACTTTTTTTTAAGCTCAAACTCGACTCGTTATAAGTTCACGAACAGTTCGGTTCGACTCGTTAGGTTCATCTCATTAGGTTCATCTCACATGGTTCACGAACTTAAAAACTATTTTTTTAAATATATATATTTTTTAGTATATTTGACATTTTAAATAAATATATATATTTTAAATAAAATATTAAAATAAAATAAAAGTTATCATCTTGAAATTTAACTTTATCTTCGAAATCTACTAATTCAAAACCTACACAACTTTCAAGAGATACATTTGAGAGTCTAATTCAAAAACTACTAAATTGAAGATTAAATTTGTCTAAGATTTGAAGTAAATATTTAAACCTAATCTTAAAGATAGTATAATTCTTTTCATATGTAATCGAGTTGACTCATGAACCTAACGAGTCGAACTATGTATAGTTCAAGTTCAGCTCATTTAGTTAACGAACTTAATTTTTTGCTCATACTCAACTCATTTGGTTCATGAACCTAGTTCAACGATTTAATTGTCGAGTCGAATTCCGAACTATCTTCGAGTTGGTTTGGTTCATTGCCAGCCCTACTCGTATAGCTTTCACTTTTGCAGGATCCACTTCAATACCTTTTCCACTGACAATGAAACCCAGGAGCTTTCCAGATCTAACTCCAAAAGTACACTTGTTTGGATTTAATCTCAACCTGTATTTCTTCAACCTCTCAAACAACTTGTGCAGATGATCAAGATGTTGTTCTTCATTCTGAGACCTGGCTATCCTATCATCCACATATACCTCTATCTCATGATGAATCATATCATGAAACAAAGCCACCATAGCACGCTGATATGTTGCCCCTGCATTCTTCAAACCAAATGGCATTACCTTATAGCAAAAGGTGCCCCACTGTGTCACAAATGTAGTCTTCTCCATATCTTCAGGTGCCATCTTGATTTGATTGTAACCAGAGAACCCATCCATAAAAGAGAATACTTTATGCTGAGCAGTGTTGTCTACCAGAATATCAATATGAGGAAGTGGAAAGTCATCTTTAGGGCTAGCCTTGTTCAGATCTCTGTAGTCTACACACATACGTACCTTACCATCTTTCTTAGGAACTGGTACCACATTTGCAACCCACTGAGGATAAGAAGTTACGGCCAAGAACCCTGCATTGAACTGTTTCATTACCTCTGCTTTGATCTTTTCTGACATTTCAGGACGCATACGACGAACCTTCTGCTTCTTTGGACGACAATCTTCTTTCACTGGCAAACGGTGAACCACAATGTCTGTATCCAACCCTGGCATATCTTCATAAGACCAAGCAAAGATCTCCACATAGTCACGTAGCATCTGAATCAACCTGCTCTTGACACTGTCCTCTAAATCAGCCCCTATCTTGACCTCTTTTCTGTTTTCTTCAGTTCCCAGATTCACAACTTCGACTGGCTCTTCATGTGGCTGTATAGCTTTCTCTTCTTGTTGTAACAACCTAGCAAGCTCTACAGGTATTTCACAATCGTCCTCGTTTCCGTCTTCAGTTTGATAGATCGGATTCTCGAAATTGTAATTGGCAATAGTAGAACTGTTATCAACTGGATCCAGAGTGGATGAGGATCTGCATTTTAGTGACGTGGGTGTGTGTAAGAACACATAGCTGATAAAGCAAAAATAAAAGAAAAAGAAAGACAAGGAACACAATATTTACGAAAACGAAACGTCCACTGATTTTATTGAATGAAGTATGCAAATGAAATGACAACCCGTAACAAGCATACCATTGTGCCCCGGGTAAGGCACATGGCTTGAAAGTTTTAATTGTTCCAGAAATTATAAATTTAAAAACATAACACAGTAATAGTATTTACTCCTGACTAAAGGAGATAGGGATAACATCTTCAGCTGTCCAATTATTGAGTCCAGCACCCACAGTAGGAAAAATCCATGCCTCCAAGTTGTAGTCTTCATCTTGATCTCCCACAGCATTGATAACCCCTTGATTGGTGATACGAACAGCACGGGCACGACGGACAGCCTTCTGGGACTCTTCTTCCACCACAGCTTTTGCATCATTGAGGGAGGCCATTGCCATTGTTGGAGGGTTTCTGATGACCACAGGAACCTTCTTCACAGCAGGAGGAGTCACACAATCCTTAACAGCCCAGGGAACCACTTCAAATGACTGACATGGAGTTTCAATGTATTCACCTTCTACTTCCAGATACTTGAAAGTGTTTACATGGCTGACAAAGTATTCTTCCTCTCCAAAGACAGTAACAACTTTTCCATTCACCGGATATCTCAACTTTTGATGTAATGTGGAGGTCACAGCACCTGCCCCATGGATCCAGGGACGACCAAGCAGACATGAGTACGAAGGACGAATATCCATCACATAGAATGTAGCGGTGAACACCTGAGAGCCAACCTTGATTGGAAGATCAATTTCCCCATGCACTACTCTTCTAGAACCATCAAAAGCCTTTACCACAATATTACTGGGCTTCAATACCGTATCTTCAGGACTCAGCTTGTTCAGGACTTCCTTAGGCAACACATTCAGAGAGGAACCATTGTCTATCAGCACATGAGACAGGGTAGTGCCCCTGCATTCAATTGAAATATGCAAGGCCCTGTTATGATCCCTCTTGGCAGGGGTCAAGTCAGCATCAGAAAATCCTAACCCGTTGTCATAGGTCAGGTGAGCAACACAATTCTCAAACTGGTCCACAGAAATTGCACTGGGTACATGAGCCATCTTTAGAAACTTGATCAATGACTTGGCATGAGCCTCAGAACATAATAACAGGGAGAGCATAGAAATCTTTGAGGGAGTATGCCCCAGCTGATCAACAATATCATAATCACTCTTGCGAATGATTTTCAATACTTCTTCCATCTGCTTAGAGAGGTCATCAGCAGCTGGCACATCAGTAGATACAGGCTCAATAACAGGACCCTTGCCCCGAGCATCAGTGGTGGAAGTAACAGCAGGAGTAACTGCACTCTTAGAAGCAACTGGAGGAGAGAAGACTCTTCCACTACGAGTGATCTTGCTAGATCCAGCAATATTATCAATGTCAACAGGCATATCAGGTAAAGGCTCCTGCTTGACACCATGGATGTAAACATCAGACCCATAGTGCCATGGCACAGCTTGGTCAGATGTATAAGGAATAGGACCAGGAGTGGTAATGATCAGAGGAGCTACTCTGGCTTCAGCAACAACTTTCACAGGACCTTCAGCAGTAATCTTGATTGGGCCCTGATGAGTGATTTTAATGGGACCCTTTGAAGTGATTCTTAGTGGTACTTTGTCAACCATATCAACCTCTTCAATCTTCTTACCCTGAGTCAGATGATCCACCATACTTTCTACAGATGCTGGTCTTCTTTCAAACACTATAGTATATTTATCCATGAGACGTTGAATCCCATCTCTCAAAATGAAGCAACTATCCGGCTTATAGGTACAATATAGACAATCTTCATGACAACCTGGAAAGATCCCAGCTTGTACTAACCTCTTTTTGATAACAGACAATGGTGTGCTCAACTCCATAACTGAATAGACATGCAGATCTTTATCAATATCTTCATCAATGGCGTTGACAGTCTTCTCGTGATTTGGCATTGGAGCTGTAATCACATTTGGAGTACCTGGTGGATCAAACTCAATTTCTCCAGCATCAATCATATCCTGAATTTTGTTCTTCAAGACCCAGCAGTTATTAGTATCATGTCCTGGACAGTTTGAATGATATGCACATCGTGCATTGGGATTGTACTTGGGAGAGGTAACATTGGGATTCTGAGGAGCCTCCCTCAGGGTAATAAGTTCAGCCTTCAACAAGTGTTGCAATGCCTGAGCCATTGACATGTTGATCTTCGTGAACTGTCTTCTAGCCCTCTGTTGGTTGCCTTGAGGCTGCTCTGTTGTTGCAGGAGTTGGATTTGAAATATGAACTGCACTAACAGACTGATGCCTTCTGTTACGATCCGGCTGACCATACACAGCATTAGATTCTTTCTTCCCAGTGGGAGGCTTCTTTGCAGCACCTGATGAAGAAGTGCCCACTTGGATCTTACCACTCTTGATACCATTCTCTACTCGCTCTCCTGTCATGATCAACTCAGTGAAGCCAGATGATGAGCTTCCAATGAGATGACTGTAAAACGGACCATTCAGCGTACACATGAACATATCAACCAACTCCCTATCAGTCAAAGGGGGTTGAACTCTTCCAGCTAAGTCTCTCCACTTCTGAGCATACTCCTTAAAGCTTTCTTTGGCACCCATAGACATGCTTTGAAGCTGCATGCGAGTGGGGGCTAAGTCAGCATTGTATTGATACTGCTTGTAGAAAGCTTCAGCAAGGTCATTCCAATCTCTGATGTTGACACTCTCCAACTGATAATACCACTCTAGCTGAGCTCCAGATAAACTCTCTTGAAAGAAATGGATCCACAACTTTTTATCAGCAGTGTGGGGTTGAATTCTTCTGACATAAGACCTCAGATGCAATTTGGGACAAGAGACCCCATCATAGACAACAAATGTAGGAACTTTGAACCCAATGGGTATGACCACCCCAGATATCAAGCTCAAATCCTCAAAATCCAGCCCAGATGATTTCTGTAATTCCATAGCATCCATTCTATCCACCAGCATCTTGAATTTGTCTTCGTTAGGCTCATGGTAGTAGTTAGCCTCAGAATCAGAGTCCCCCATAGTGTTGTGGAGACTGCCTCTCTCCTGCTCAGATTCTTCAGATTCATAGTCTTCAACATGTTCCTTGGTCCTGACAGGACCTTTGAACCTTCTTCCCATGTTGAGCAACCCAGCAGACCTTCTAGCCTTCTTAGTCTTCTTGGCCAGCAGTGTCTTCAATTCATCCTGCCCCTTGGATAGGTTCAGGATCAGCTCTTGGAACTGTGCATTCTGTGCCTGGAGATCCTTAACTGATTGTTCAAGAGCCATTGCTGAAATAAACAGCGAGAAGATGAGAAACCTGTGCACAATCATAAACCTGTGATGCAATGATATGGGAATGCATATGCAATGTTTTCAAGGACCGCAGGATTTAAATTTGCTTAAACAAACAAGAAAGTAACTTTTTATTAGTAATAACTTGTTTTGCCTTTTAGGCTTACAAAAAATGAAAACGAAATAAGTACAAAAGATGGGGTTTTAAGTCTCCCATGGACGTTTCCTCTTTGTGTTGAGGTATGAGTTGAGGTTTCGTTCCTCATGAAGTAGCTTTGTTAGCTCTAGGATCCTTGCTTGGCTTGCTTTGTAATGAGCCTCGAAAGTATCCCTTTGCTCTTTCAGTTGGATCCATGATCTCTGCAAGTCTTCCATATCAGTAGGCATGTCTGGGTGAAGGATGGTATAAGCTGTGTCTCCTTCAGCAACAGGTTCCATGGTAACTGGTAGGATGGCAGGATATGGCATCATGAGTGTCTGAGCACGAGATCGTACCCATCTGAGATAAGCCTCCATAGGAATAGTGTACTTAGGCTCCAGTGTCTTGCTGTCAATCCTGTTTACCTTTCCCCAAGCTCGGATGAATCTCTGACGGTAACCCTGAAGATCGTTGTCGTAATCAAACACAATGCCCTGAATCAACATGTCATGTGGACCATCGCTCCGGGCGTAACCAAACTGTCGTAAAGCTAGAGATGGGTTGTAGGTGATGCCTCCTCTTATGCCTAGAAGTGGCACATTAGGAAACTCCCCACAACGGTCAATGATGGTGACATTCTCCATAGATCTGGAGCACCAATGGATGTCTGAGTGAGAAAGTGACATGATCCTCTTGGACCATCTGAACCCTTGCTCATTCTTCATTACTGAGCGAGGAAGGTGAGAAATAAACCACCTAGAAAGTAAAGGTATGCAGCACATCAAAGTTCCTCTTGCCCTTGTAGTACGGGTGTGAAGAGAATGTAGGATGTCTCCAAGTAAGGTAGGCACTGGATTGTGACTCAGGAATATGTTGATGGCATGAACGTCTATGAACTGATCAGGATTGGGGAACAACACTAAGCCATAAATCAATAAGGCTAAGATCTCCTCAAAAGCATCGTAGCTCATAGCCTTCAAGAACATTTGAGCTTTATCCACTAATACCTTGGTAAGAATACCTTTAACTCCACTTCTCGTCTCTAGAACAATGTCAGACTTCTTCAGATGTAGAGCTGCGGCAATAATTTCTGGTTTAAGCTCCTTCTCTAAGCCTGTGAATGGCTTCTGATCAAGAACAGGTATACCCAGAAGTTTAGAGAACTCCTCCATGGTTGGAACCAGCTGATAATCAGGAAATGTAAAGCAATGGTGCTTAGGGTCAAAGAACTGGAACAACACACTCATCATGTCTTCACTGAACCCTGAAGTAACTAGATCCAATAAGTGACCATGTCTCTTGTTGAACTGGGAATGATCAGGCACTAGGGAAACCAACTCCTTGAGCTTAGCAGGTATCCCTACAAAGTTGATCCTGATGGTGTTTCTACGAGCAGAAGCCATGACCTGCAACAAAGAACAAAGATAAATCCTTTGGTCCTTGAAATGGTTAGGGAAAATGATATGCTTATGATGCATGATGATGTCATGATGTCATGCTCAATCACAAACATGTGGCACACACAAACAAGTCACACCATAGCCTTAGGTTTAAAGGCTCGCATGAGGTTCAAAGGCAAGTACCCTCCCCTGAAGTTAGATGGTTCATCCTGTCCTACAAAAGTAACCAGGTTCTAAGGGATCTCAAAATCATTGATCCTTCACAAGGGTGGTTGTTCAGAAGGCAACTTACTTGCCAACCAAAACCCTCCAAGTTTAAGATCTCAATGAGCGTAGTATCGAGTGTCAACCAACTTCAGTCTGCACCAAAGCCGGTTACCTCACTACTTTCTAAAGGCCAAGATGAGTTAACTAGGGTTCTAAAAGTCAGTTAGTGCATTGACAACATATGGCAGCCTCAATATTATCCTCAACTTGACTTAAGGAATATAATTACCAACCAAGAAGTCGCACTAACTATGGCCACCAGATCAACCGTATCGATATACGTCGTACAGTTTCCTTGGTCTATTGCCATTTACCTAAGGTACACTAGATCCGGGTTAGGACCTTTCACACATAAGAGCACCCCAACAATATAATAATAAAGCAAACAAGGCAAACAATTTAAAGTGATCTTAATTCCTAAGGGTACCCCTCTTAAATAGATCCCCAGCAGAGTCGCCAGTTCTGTAACCCGGTGAACTGACTTTAAACAATGTTGCGGATAGCAAGAGTCGCCACCGACTTTTATTTTATCCATAAGGAAAGGTTATAAAAGAACAGGAAAGACCTTAGAGAATATTTTGGGTCCGGGGGGTAGGTTATGAAAAGGGAAGGTGTTAGCACCCTTTTCATCCATGGTTATCCATGGGCTCTTAGGTACTTAAGCTCACTTTTGAATTGTTTTGAAAGTGTAGTGTGTGAATAGAAAATTTTCAGAATAGTTAATAAATAATCCATGTAAGGATGTGTTAAGAACTTGTTTGAAAACTTGTTGAAAATTTGTTTAAGTGTGAAACAGTTTTGAAGTGAGCAAGCACCTAGGAGTAACCTACCCTAATGTTTAAAGGTCTTTCTTATTCTTTATTCTTTCCTTTAGTAAGACTATCCCTACTATAATGGAGTAGGTAGTCCTTACTTTGGATGTTAAGGGACATGTGAGGGACAATTTGACTTTGAAGGCCATTGTGGGATGTAATAAGCACATATAAGGGGCCATCATCATTTTTCGAAAGGGACTCGATTCGTAAAGGCAACCATAAGGGACTTTGATGATTTTTCTATTTGAGGGACTTGCTTTATACACCCCACTTAACCATTATTCGTAGGCAACTTAAGGGATATCCTTAGGAAGTGAGACGGCGATTAAAATCGACTTACGTGTGTGACGTGTTTATTTTAATTATCTTTATTTAAAAGTGATCTAAATTTATTTTAATATTACATACATGTTGTTACACTCCCTAATTACTAACCATAATAATAATTAAATAATTAAACAACTTTACATCCAAGAAACAATTACAAAATAATAAGCAAAATAATTAAATAGCAAAGATAAATAAAATATAAATAAGCAATAATAAATAATAAAGGGAGTTAGTAAGCAATATTTGACAAAATAATAAGCATGATTAGAATATAAATGGGTTAGTAAATAAGAATAAACAAAATTAATCCAAATATTATAATAATAAGAAATTAACAATTTTTTTAATATAATCAACTAAAAAAACAAATATGAATAAACAATTGTTTTAATTTACAAATTATTAAATTATATTTTAATCATGAAGTTACTACAAAAAATCTAATTATTATAAGCACAATTATTTATAAACTAAAGTTATGTAAAAAAAATGTTTATAAGTATATTTACAAAAATTTGTAAGAATTATAGTAAACATACATATATAATAATTATATTAGAAAATAACATTAAAAAAAAAAATAGGATTAGATTTGTATTAAAAAATATTTTTAGAGTTTTATGAAATTAGGGTTTTTATGAGAAATAAATTTTTAGGGTTTATATAAAAAAAATAGGATTTAGTTATATACAAAAATTTTCTAATTTATACATATTACAATTTAGACATAAAATATAGAAACAAAATTTGTGAAAAAAAAACATATTTTTTTAAAATTAAAGAAAACAGACATATTTTATTATTATTTATTTATTATTGAGAAATATACATAATATATTTAATTTTTAATATTATAATATTTAAATCAAATAAAAGGAAAGAAAAAAAAAGCAGAAACTTACCTGGCTGGGGTTTGAACCCAGGCCAGCTTGATTTCCAGGAACAATACATATTATTTTTTTAATAAAATTTGAATTTGAAAACAGGCGCGAACTGGCCTTCTTCTTCCTCCCATTACCTGCGGATTTTGCAACGTTTTCTCCTACGAACATTGTTACGAGTTCTTCCACCCTGCGAAACACAAACTTCATCCAAACGGCAAAATTTCACAAAATTGATTGCACCATTGTATTGCTACTGAGTTTTTCAATCGTCCTATGTTTTTCAAATCCATTTATCATTTGAAAATCGTGAAACCCTAAAGAGGGCCGAAAACCCTAATCATGGTGAATTCTTGTTCCTGCAATGAAAATCCAATTGAACCACCCAGAATCGTTCTAGAGTTCATTCTAAACATCCTACAACAATCAAAAACAGTTTAAACATGATAAATCAATGGATTCGAAAACAAAATATTCAAGGTCAAGATGAACTCGGGTTGAGCAATTGGGTGTGTATATGATGCATATGGATGATGATTTATGATCAGAAGAGTCCAAGGAAGCTTGCTATGTCTTCCAAATACCTTGCAATGCTCTGAATTTGAGAACCCGAATATGACTTTTTGAAAGATTTTTGTGCTTTTGATCTTACCTTTAGGCTGCTGCAAATTCGTGTCTAGGGTTATGTTTGTGCTTAGTATATATGTGTGATGGATTTAGGTCAGAATCATTGATGTGTTGTGTGGATATTTGATCCAAAAAATATTCAAAAAGATCATTGTATAAATTTCAAATATTTGATCATGAGTGCTTGCTATTTTGGGAGAGATCACATGATTTCCTTCTCATTCTAATTCAATCAATGATTATGAATTTCTAGAAACAAAATCTTCACCCAAAAATAGATTTTTATATTTTTTATTTATTTAAAATGATTTTTATGAATTAAATCAATAATAAATAAATAAAAAATAATAATTTGGGAGAGATCACATGATTTCCTTCTCATTCTAATTCAATCAATGATTATGAATTTCTAGAAACAAAATCTTCACCCAAAAATAGATTTTTATATTTTTTATTTATTTAAAATGATTTTTATGAATTAAATCAATAATAAATAAATAAAAAATAATAATTTGGGAGAGATCACATGATTTCCTTCTCATTCTAATTCAATCAATGATTATGAATTTCTAGAAACAAAATCTTCACCCAAAAATAGATTTTTATATTTTTTATTTATTTAAAATGATTTTTATGAATTAAATCAATAATAAATAAATAAAAAATAATAATTTGGGAGAGATCGCATGATTTCCTTCTCATTCTAATTCAATCAATGATTATGAATTTCTAGAAACAAAATCTTCACCCAAAAATAGATTTTTATATTTTTTATTTATTTAAAATGATTTTTATGAATTAAATCAATAATAAATAAATAAAAAATAATAATTTGGGAGAGATCACATGATTTCCTTCTCATTCTAATTCAATCAATGATTATGAATTTCTAGAAACAAAATCTTCACCCAAAAATAGATTTTTATATTTTTTATTTATTTAAAATGATTTTTATGAATTAAATCAATAATAAATAAATAAAAAATAATAATTTGGGAGAGATCACATGATTTCCTTCTCATTCTAATTCAATCAATGATTATGAATTTCTAGAAACAAAATCTTCACCCAAAAATAGATTTTTATATTTTTTATTTATTTAAAATGATTTTTATGAATTAAATCAATAATAAATAAAAAATAATAATTTGGGAGAGATCACATGATTTCCTTCTCATTCTAATTCAATCAATGATTATGAATTTCTAGAAACAAAATCTTCACCCAAAAATAGATTTTTATATTTTTTATTTATTTAAAATGATTTTTATGAATTAAATCAATAATAAATAAATAAAAAATAATAATTTGGGAGAGATCACATGATTTCCTTCTCATTCTAATTCAATCAATGATTATGAATTTCTAGAAACAAAATCTTCACCCAAAAATAGATTTTTATATTTTTTATTTATTTAAAATGATTTTTATGAATTAAATCAATAATAAATAAAAAATAATAATTTGGGAGAGATCACATGATTTCCTTCTCATTCTAATTCAATCAATGATTATGAATTTCTAGAAACAAAATTTTCACCCAAAAATAGATTTTTATATTTTTTATTTATTTAAAATGATTTTTATGAATTAAATCAATAATAAATAAATAAAAAATAATAATTTGGGAGAGATCACATGATTTCCTTCTCATTCTAATTCAATCAATGATTATGAATTTCTAGAAACAAAATCTTCACCCAAAAATAGATTTTTATATTTTTTATTTATTTAAAATGATTTTTATGAATTAAATCAATAATATATAAATAAAAAATAATAAAAATGATGAATTTTGGTCAATTGGGTCGTGCACCATGTTATGAGATGGATTGGGTCATAAATTAGGCAGCCCATTTGGAAAGAAATACTTCTAAGCCTCCATTTTCAACATAAACCATCACAAAATTGCCCAACTTTGCAAGGGCACATTTCTCTCAATTTTAAAGGTATGATGGTGTTCTTGGACTTTTTGGAAAGCTTGAAGAGTCCTCTAAACAACCCCATTGGTTTCAGGTCCATATCATTTACCAATCTCAAGTTATGCCCTTTTGAAGTTGTTGACTTTTTGTTGACTTTTGAAATGACCTATAATGTCTTAGATCATATCTTTCAAATAAAGCATTTTTGGGCTTAACCTTCAACATCAAAGTTGTAGAGAATTCAATTTCCTTCAAAATGAGCTTTGGATGGAGACTTGGTGATGAAGTATGTGAAAGTTATGCCTGGTCAAAGTTCAGTTGACTTTTACTGAGGAAACCCTAATTTAGAAACTCCTGATTATTGATGATCTGGAATCTCCTTGATGAATCATGATCAACCCTTGATCAAATGATGAATTTTACTTCATATACTTGATGTTGGCAAAAAATCATGAAGTTTGACTTTGGTTTGACCACAGTTGACCTCAGTTTGACTTTTTAACTGCATTGACTGCTTTTGACTTATCTGATCATCTGACTGAGCAAACTTTTGAGAAAAGTCTTGAAACTTGACATGGGGGTTCTTATACACATATAAGATGTTATGAAGCTCACTTGAAGTCTTGGAAGTCCATTTAGCCTGATTAAAGTCAAAACCCTAGTTTTGGATGCACTGCTTAGGAGGTGCATTGTCTGAGGGAATTGTCAACTCTTCTGACCAATTATGAATTTTGTGAACCTTGTGAACCTTCTTGGAACACAAAGTCTTGTATTGTGAGGGCAAATTTTGGGGTGCAACAACGTCTTTTCTTGGATCTTCTTGATCTTTTTAGTCATCTCTTACACAATTCTCAGGTCCGAGCACAACACTCTCGCCTGAATCATATCAACACAAAGGAGTCCTACACCTCCTACCATATAAAGCCTCCTACGGTGCCATTCCGATACCAGAATGATAACTTTTATTGCAGGTAACTCAATCAACGATAATTAACTATCGCATGATCCACCTTGATCCAACACACAAGCTCTCCACAAATCCTCTAAAGACTGGATAGTTCTCTCTGTCCGTCCATCCGTCCACGGTTGATAGGCAGAGTTCAACTTCAACATGGTACTCAAAGCGTCTGCAAACTCTCCCAAAATCTCGATGAAAACTCAGATTCCCATCTGACACAATATTTGACGACCTCTCATACAACTTCACAACTTCATCGATATACATCTCAGCTAGCTTCAACATAGAATGATTAATCCTCATTGGTAAGAAAAGAGCCAATCTAGTCAATCTATCCAAAATCACCCAATTAAAATCACATCCCTCCAATTCTTCGGAAATCCCAACACAAAATCCATGGAAATACTACCCGATTTCCACCCTGGAATATTCAACGGTTGCATCAGACCCAACGGTCTCTGACGTTTATTCTTCGACTTCCGACAAGTCTAACTAGCATATACAAACTCAACCACTTATCTCTTCATCTATGGCCATCAAAATAATTCCCTCAAATCCGGTTACATCTTCATTGCACTGGGATAGATACTCCATCTACCTCAATACTCTTATTCCACTCAATAATATCTAGAACACAAACTCTATCACAACATCTCATGATACCATTTCCATTAATCCAAAAATCAGCCCTTCGACTTTAATTCATAAAATTCAACGTATCTACCAACTCAAACCAGAGTTCTAACCTTATCAAATCTCATCAAGAATACCACTAGTAAGGTCCAACATACTAAGCTTAACTCCATAAGAAGTCTCTTCACACACCAAACTCATATCACAAAATTGCTCAATCAGTTCTAACTCTTTTCACCATCATCACCGGTATATGCAAAGATTTCCAAATCAATGCATAAGCTACCACGTTTGCTTCACCTGAATGGTAATTCAATCCAAAAACATAATCCTTCAGGAGTCCCAATTATTTTCTCTGCCTCATATTCAACTCTTCCAAATCAAGCAAATACCTTAAGCTCTTGAGATCACCAAACATTTCAAATCTCAAACTAACCAATTAAAGCCTGCAACTCTGGCACAAACACAACAACAACCAACTCTAAATCACTCGCCAGATAATCCCTCTTATGCACTTTAAATTTCCTTAAAGCATAACTAAAACTCGCTGATGTTGCACTTAAGATATCTCCCAATCACATTAACAAAGCATCACAAAACACAACGAATAGTTTTGTCGGATTCGATAAAAATCAACACACGAGCTGTTGACAGCTCTCCCAAAAACTCTTTGAACTTTCTTCACAGTGGCATATCCCTGCTTCTTCTCCAACACTGATAACTCAAGTTCTCGATGCTCAACATGATCCTATATACTCTTCACATATATCAAAATATCATCGGTTAACACAATCACTAACTCGCTCAAATAAGTATGGAAAATCCCATGCCAAACGGACACTCAATTTGCGAGTTATGGCAGAAACACGAACCGCACCTTCCGCACTTACCACAACATCCAAACATATTCCATCAATAAATAACTTAATTCCATGCCACTACTTCACCATCAATAGAGCATTGGACTAGCTTTCCAACGCTTCGAACCGTGCTTCAACAACAACAGGAGCGAAAGTGACAACATGAGTGATAACAGTCGCATCAGCAGTGGTTGCAACAACAGTAGTAGCAGCAGCGACATCCTTCTGAGCATGAAGGAACTCCATGATAACATCCATGTTAGTCTGGAATTGATCCATACGACCTTGAAGTTGAGCCAAGGTTTCCTTGTAGGCAACATTCTCTTGTTCAATATCAACTATAATCTTAGACTTGCTTGAACGAGTGAAATAACAATGTTGAGTCGCCATCTTACTACAAGGAGAAAATGGACAGTGTAACTAGACTGAAATCTGAATAAAGGGCATTCATATGCGTGCATGAATGAATGCAACTCATGAAAAAAAAATTTTAATGCATATGCAAAACTGATTGGACATGATGAAATGATATGCAAAAACCAGCACAGTCTGAATAATTTGGATGATCTGCATATAATTCTGCTCAAGTGGAAAGGTTTGACATGGTGAGAGAGCAAATGGTATGAAGAGTCTCGGTTTCCTGCAGAAAACCCAATATCCTCTTCAGAGGTATGATCTAGTCTTGAACAAGGGTTCCTGATGGTCCTCAGCTTCTCAGGCTCTCTGGTTGAGCAGTAATAATACGTTCACCATTTCTAGTTTGGAATTACTACCCCTCAAGGAGGCCTCCACTGATTTCCAATGACCGGTCTCCAGAGTCATAAGCCTTCAAGGAAAGTACCCTGGTTACTGTATATGCATACAAGTCGGAGCATATCCCAAGAAAGCCTCGTTTGGATGTGGGCTTGTGCTAAAAATATGTATCAAGCGCTACGCATGTCAACACAAGTCCATTCTAATCCTATGTGTATCCTCAAGCCTGGGTAATGGACTTATCTCTCATGTAACACCCATCCCAACAACAGCAGAAAATATAGCAAATATTTAGAGTATGCAGCATATGAGTATTTAAAGCAGTAAAGAAATGCAGTAAATAACATAAAGATAAAGCAAGTAAAGCATAAAGATAAACACCAAAATAGACAAGGAAAGAAAACAAAACTAGGCGAGACCCCAACTTGCAAGAGCAAGGACTTCCCAGCAGAGTCGCAAGGTGAAGCTAGCGGGATTATACCTGAGTGAATCGCACACTCAAAGATACAACGGAATCGTCAACAAAGTTTATTTAGTCCCAAAAGACAGGGAAAATATCGATAAAACCCAAAGGGAAACGAAACAAGTAAGAGGGTCGGTTATGCGAGAGGAAGGGTGTTGCACCCTAAAATTTTCCCAACATTTCTTTACCTACCTTGTGTTTCATTTCATTCACATTAGCATTATCATTTGCATTTCATTGACATGTGTGCAGGAGATCAAGAGGTATGACTACCAATCAAGATCTATACAAGACTGTGAAGCTAGCTAAGAATGTTATTCAAGTGTTCAAGGGTTGATATCCTTGTCAGAGAAGTTGAAAGAGCCTCAGAAAGAGTGGTTGAAACCAAGTGTGTAGGTCTCCTAACTTGAGAGTTGAGGAAAGCCATCAGATGATTCTGAGGCCATGAAGATGGACTTGAGGTATTGAGAGAGCTCATGATAAGTGCTGAAGATCACTTTGAGAGCTAGACAGGTCATTGTGCAAGATTAAGAAGGCTCAGCCATGAGTGGTGCAGCTAGGGTTTGACTGGGTCAACCCTAAGTCAACTGAAGATTTGAAGAAGGTTGAGACCTAATCCAAAAGCCATGTGATAATGGATTGATACATTGAGATGTTCTAATAATTATTTTAAGGTTAACTCATCATGATTGAAGAGCTTGAGAAGTTTCAAGCTAGGGTTTCTAAGACTTGACTGTGTAAAATCCCCTAGTTTGACCCCTATCTTCAAGGCAATTTAACTTAAGATATGATTGTCATATCATCTTGACCCCAACATGATTGTTGTAGAGCATGATCTTAGCTTTAATTTGAGTACTATAAGTCCTTGATAGGGTTTATAGAACTCAAGTTATGAGCCAGACAAGTTACAAGTCATCTGAGGCATGTGAATTTGGAGCATGAAAGTTAACCAACTTGCATGACACCTTTTCCCAAGAAGGATGATTCCTATGAACTTTTGGTCAACATGAATGTTGTTCCTTATTCTCTTAGATTTCTATAGAGTACTAGAAGTCCTTTATAGGATTTGTAGAACTCAAGTTATGGCTTTGACAAGTCAAGGGTATTTTGGGAAGTTGTGATTATGGGTCATTCTTGGTTATAGGTCATTTTCACCAACTTAGACACCTCAAATGAAATTTTGTTCAACTTGAAAGTTGATCAAAATGGGGTTTTAACCTTGACCATGTATCAAAGAGACATTGAAATGGCTCAAGGAGAGACTTGGTTCAAGAAGTGGTGAAAAAGGAAGGATTAAAATGGATTAAATGACCAAATATTCAAATAAATCATTTTATGTGCAAATGGAGCAAAGTAATATCATTTTTTGAATGGAAAAAGCATTTTAGAAACTTTGGCAATATTAGAATTTTGATTTGAGTCCAATATCATGCCCTTTTTCTTTGTTTCTTCATGATGAAGTAACATGACATACATAAGCAATTGGATGAAAACAAGGAGGGAAACATCACCATTCATGTTCAAAATCTCATGAGGAGTTGAATGCAAGCTTGCTAAGGCCAAAAAAGAGTGGGAATCGTGACTGGTGTAAGTGAGATTTTGGAGAGAATTTGAAAATCCAATTTCTCATTCTGAAGCTTTGAGAGAGTTCTAGATGATTCTAATGAGTTCTATATAAGTTGGTAAGTGTATTCAGTTCATTTTTTGGTGAAGAGTGAAGCCTGAAGCAGAGAGTGAAGTTGAAATTTCAGGGGTGCAAGTTGAAATCGAGTTCTGAGTTCAAGGCCAATTTAGGGGAAATTGAAGATTGCATTAGCTTTGGAAGGAGTTTTGGAGTGTATCTGCATCATCTTGGAGGCTGAAGTGATCAAGAACCCCTTCTGTTACACCTCTGAACACAGGTTGGTACATTTCGTTGTTGTGCATAATCTAGGAGGAGATAGATAGAAATCTATAGGTGGTTAGGATCTGGATGATGTATAGATGGATTTAAGCTGATGAATTTGGGAATTAGAGACAAGTTAGGATGTGGATCATTTTCTGTTGAAGCTGAATTCTTGCAATTCTTGGATTTATAATCAAGATTAGATAGGGGAAATTGATCACCATGAGATAAGGATCATTTCTGTGCATTTCATTGAAGTTCTGATGAGATTCAAGAATGAGGTGTATTTTGGAATGGCTATCGGGTTTGAAAATCTATAGGGAATTAGATGATTCTAAGGTTGGATTCATGATCAGCATGAAAAATGGAGTGAGATGATGTATCATTTTGTAATTTTTGATGACCTGTATATTGGACCTCACCGGAGAAGACGGCGACGCCATTGTTCAGGCCACCGTCTGTAATTTCCCTCCATCTGAATGTTTGAACGAGGACGATGCACAAGAAGCGTTGGATCAGTCTTGGATATTGACTCAGTAAAAGCAACGCACGACCACGATTGGTTCTGAAAGTCAGACTTGGACTTCTTCATCAATACTCACCGTTTCACTTAACTAAAGTGAATGGGCCTAGCGCTTGGATTGATATCCACACCCCTCATCTGGCCCAACCCAGGATTTGAACTGATGTTATTTGCTATTTGCTACGCAACTTTTATTAATTCTTTTGTTTTTCTTTTAATTTCATCATTTCATATTGGTTTGAAAATAATTCATGGAAAATAGAAAAATAGGTCAATTAATTCCAGGTTTTCCCCCCTGATTCATGATTGAATCTAGAATTTTACTGAATAAAAATATTAGGAAAATCATGCATTTTCAGTTTTTGTGCATTTTTTATATTTTATTTGATAATAAAATTTCCATGGTTGACACCTTTGTTTGGTGATTTTAGTTTGAGCATTTGGTGATGAGTTTTGGCTTGATTTTTTGTGTGTGATTAGATTAGACATGTATGCTCCCATAGTATTTTTCTCACATTTTTGTGATGAAATTAGGTGTTATTTTTAGGTTGAAACTTTAGGTGTTCCTTTTTAGGGTTTAAGCTTAGTACCTTGTAGTGTAGAATTTGTTTCTAGGTCTTATTTGAGGATTTGATCTCTGGAATTAACATGGTAGAGTCATGATTGACATAGGTTCCCATAGTCATTTTTGTAGGATTTTATAATTGATTTTAGTATTTTAGTTAGAATTAACTTTAATACTAGGTTTTAGGTGATTCTAACTTGTTAATTCAACTAGAATGATTTCATTAGTCCCCTTAGAATAGGGTTTTGCTTCTCTTGCTCTTGTATGATGATGAAGACTTGTGGGAGCTGCTGTGGAATGTACGGTGGAGCTTGGACTTGAAGATTTCTCCCCCTTGGGTGTAGTTTGTTTAGGGTTAAGGATTAGGGTTTTAGGGAGATCTCTTAGAATAGATTTTCTTCCTTCATGAAACATGGAAGGTGTTAATCACTTCCATTCCTCCCTATGATGCAAGGTCCCATTGTGAAGGCCCCATACCTCCTTTGGTAGGATGTGTGGATCCTCACAAGTTGGTAGAACCTTTGAGGGTTCCTTTCCTTGATGGTGGAGTGCTTAGAGATGACCTTTGATCTTCACTTTGCTTTCCCCTATCCCCACCTTGCTCTTGTTAGATGAATCTTTCTCCCTTGCTAGAAGATGGAGTTCCTTGTTAGAAGATTGGAGATGTTAGAGGTTGCACTTCCCCTGTGTTTGAAGACTGCCTTTGGAGCTGAAGCTTGAAGATCAAGAGGAACAAGTTGACACTTGAAGATTAAATTGAGGATGAAGAAAGAGCTGAAGCTTGAGGGAGAAGAACAAGTTGATACTTGTGTTTGGTGCATTGAAAGCTTAAAGAAGCAAGTTGACACTTGCTATTGAAGATGAAAGCCTTAAAGAACAGTTGCAGACTGAGGACTGAGCTGCTGTCAGAGGATTGCTTTGCTGTGAAGACTGGGGAAGCTATTGACCTGCTTTCTTTCCTGTCTGTTTGCTTTCTGTGCAACTGTATTGATGTGACTTGTGTGATTTGCTTGATGCATTAGAGTAAGTTCATGTTTAGATTGTGTTAAGCTAGGAGCATGATTGCACTAGAGATTGAGTTGCTCCCTCTACTTGTATTTTTACTGTATGGCTTTGCTTGCGGGTATTCGGTAGAGCTCTGCTCCCTTGCCTATGTGGTTTGTGATTTGCTTGATGGCATTTTATTTTTTTCTGTATGATTGCAGTTATTCATATCTGGCTTGAGGTTGAGATGAGCTTGTGGAGGCTGATGCCCCACACACATTTCCTCCCTCACTTGCATTGCATGCATTTTACAGTCGTTTACTGTTTACTGTTTAAGCTGATGCTTTATCTGTTTCTGTTTATCATTGACATGATCCCCTAGGAATCTCACTTCCTTGGATAAGGAAGTGATGATAGAACTTTAGGATGAAACCTATGCATGATAACTTCTAGGAGATCCCCGTTTCAAACTTCAACCATAGGATGAATCCTTCGCATGACAACATTAGGACTTGATAGTCTCCCCTTAGTTGAGCCTGTTCTCTCTTCTCATCTCAAACAACAGTAAAAAACGTAATAAAGGCAAGTTAGTACAAGCGCGATACGAGCCTTAAGCTACTTGGGTAATGATAATTGAGCGACCTCCTCTCAATCGTCTAGAATGTTTAGTATACGTCCCTTGGACGATATGCGACGCATTCGTTCCCAGGTCATAGTCTCTAGTGCTGTACGAACTACAGACAAACATAAAAAGCAGTTCTTCCGTAAAAGACAGAAAACAAACTTCAAACCTTTTTGCCCCGTGGGCCCATAATTAAAAGGAAGCTTTTCTGAAGAAAAGAGTGTCGTTAACTCCCAGTTCTACCACAAACGGTAACGCCTAAGTCTCCAAGGGTCGAGTTGCGTACACCAAACTGTTGGAACTGTCTGTTAACCCTACTCGATAAAACAGATGAATCTGAATCCCCGTAATTCGTATTATCCCGAACTACGTAAGCTCTGATATCTCAAGCCTATTGAGAGTACGTAGGCACAATACTGATGTATTGGCGAGCCACCTTCCCCGTAATCCGTAGTTAGCCGAACTACGTTGACTCTGATTTCTCATTCTCTGTTGAGAATACGTAGGCATAAAGTGCGACGCTTTGCCGAGTCATTTTTCTTTTCTTTTCAGACTAGCCTTGATAGGTGTTGCACCCTAAAATTTGCCCAACCTTATTCACTTGGTTTATGTTTCAATGTCATTAGCATTTGCATAAAGAATCATGTACATAGGTTACTCATCTGCATAGCATAAGCATAGCAAGTCATTCAACAGGAGATCAAGCATTATTCTCATCTCTAGAGGCCTATCCAGAGGTTATTATCCTAATTCAATCTCATTCATATCATCAGAGAAGAATTTGAAAGCAGGGAGTTCAGTGGATCAAGCATTGAGTATATCTCCTAACTGAGGGTGTCTGAGGATCAACAAGGGAATCATGAGTTATGAATTGAGAGCATGGGGAGTATCTAGACATCTTGGAAGACTTAGAAAGTCATCTGGAGAGGGAAACAAGTTGTTGATGTGATCACAAGAATTGCAGTTGAAGACAGTCAACTAGGGTGTCACCTGGGTCAACCCTAGGTCAAAGGATTGTTGGAGAGGTATTAAGGGCTATTGAAGAGTTGTGGGGTTCATCATTTGACATGGAGAATAAGGATATGTTGTTATGCTAAGAAGAATTCAAGAGAAATCAAGGAGAAGAGGAGGGTCTAAATTAGGGTTTCTATGTAAAATCCCCTAGTTTAGGTCAAAATTCCAAGCAAGATAAGTCAAAATGCAAGCTTCAAATGGATCCTTGGCCAACATGAAACTTGTAGAGGATCTCAAGACCTTTAATTTGAGTGGTGGAAGACATCAAGGAGATTTATAGAACTCAAGTTATGGTCCTTTCAAGTTACAGGTCATCTGAGGTATCTGAAATTTTGTCTGTGAAAGTGACTTGACTTCCAAGCAATTTTTACCCCTCAAGGAGATTTCAAATGGATTTCTGGTCAACATAAGAATTGTTCCTTATTGTCTTAGCGTTCTAGAATGGTATGGTATGCCTTCATATGATGTGTGGAACTCTACTTATGGTCTTGTCAAGCAAAGGGTATTTTGGTCATTTGTGAAGTACAGGTCATTTTAACCTATGTCCAAAACTCATACAAGGAGGCCTCAAATGGAAAAACTTACAACATAAAACTTGCTCCAAATGACATTTTGAGTCTAGAAAAGTGACCATGGGAGATTGAAAAAGTTCATAGCACAAGGTTTCAAAATTGTTGAATTTAATGAAGAAAAATGGACTTAAAAATGGGATTTTTCATATCTTGGCCAAATGAAGCAAAATTATAGGTCATTTTGAATGGAAAGATCATTTTAAAGACATTGGCTAAAGTAGAATTTTGAGTTTGGTTCAAGATTTAAGAGTTATCCATGGTTGCTTGAATTGAAAGTTACATAAACCAAATTGAAAGGGAAAAATGCAAGGGAAACTTCTCCAAGGTTCTAGGAGGTTCTAACCTCATCTATATATTCATGCAAGATGGTTCATGCAAGGGTTGGTGACTTCATTTGTTCAAAACCTCAATTTTCATTCACTTTCTCATTTTGGCATAAGCTTCACAAACTCTCACAAATCTCCCAAAACTCTCACATCTTTGGATTGAATCTTCATCATCATCATTCAAACACCATGATTCACATCAAGAAAGGGTTGAATTGATCAAGAATTGTACCATTCATCATCTTTTGCCAATTTTCATTTTCTATCCAAACTCCATTAAAACTTCATCTACCATTCCAATTTCTGTTATCATCATCATCCACCATCATCCTAGAGTATTTGGCAAAGAAAAGTGGAAGGAATTCGTGGCTGGAGAAGGAGATCCAAGTTGAAACTCCAACTTGCATGAAGAGTGGAATAGAGTGATTCACAAGGATTGATCAAGAACCATTGCAAACAGAAGCACACACACTCATTGAAGATCACTTTCAGCAAGTATCAAGGCTTGAGTTGGAGTCTAACCACCATTGCCATCGCCACTTGCAAGGTATGCATAATCTTTCGAATCTCATCATTCAGGCTGTTGTAGATCATGTGGTTAGGATAGGATTGCTTAGAAACCATAGGAGATTAATTCCTGAAACTTAGGGAGAGTAATATGGAGTTTGGAGGCAGAGTGGTGAAACTTAGATGAGCAAGAAAACCTAGTTTAGGGGATGATAATTATGGAAGATGAGCTCAGAATGATCAGTGCAACATGGTGATTACATTAGGATGAAAATTGGCAAGGTTTGGTTGAATTGATCACAGGTGCAAAGATTGGATCCCAACTGTTCTCCTTATCGGGTTCGATTGTATGGTGAGTTTTAGGAAGATCCATTATTATAGCTGTGTAGAGGGAGAGAATTAGGGCAAAGTTGCTTTTGGAATCGTGTAGTTTCATGGCGTATGGAGAGAGCACGAAGAGGTGGAAGGTGCTTGCATGGGGTCGTGTTTCTGAAACCCTAAGTGGATAGAGGAAGAAGACGATGCAATGGCCATTGGATGCGAGGGAAGACCTTGACTCAAATATCCATCCAACGGTCCACATTTAAAAATGAAAACGGAGGGAAGGCCTGGGAGTGAAACGCTCCGTTTCACTTAAGTCTCTGAGTGGGCTTAGACTTCGCTGCTAATGACACCCCCAATAATCAAGCCCAACATGAAATTAACTGGAATCATTGCTATATACACCGCTCGGAGGTTTTTTTTATTTTTTGCTGGAACTCTGAAGCATGCTGGGCCTAGCTACAAGTGGTATTCGCACCCCCTGTCCTGTGGCCCATCATGAATTTCAACTGCAGCGCATTGCTTTCCACACCCCTTCCCATTTATTCCTTATATTTCTATTTTAATTTCTTTCATTTTTTTTCATGCATCTTATAAAAATCATAATAAATAGAAAAATCATTATTTTTAATTCATTCTTTTTGCATTATTTTCTTTATAGAGTCAAGGAAATTATAAAAAATAAAAATGGCATTTTATTTTTTATTTGATATTTTTCCCATATTTTTCAAATAAATAGCATTTTAAATAGTTTCATTTCATGCATGATTTTGTTATTTTTTGTTCTATTAAATGCTTCAATATTTTTTGTCCATTCTTTTTAGGTTGTTTAGTTTAGACATTAAACTTGTAGATGCAATTTAATTCCCATTTTTAGAAATTAATTTTAGGTGTTTAGTTTAGGTGTGAACAACATGAACAAACTAGGGTTTTAGGTGATGACTTAGGAGAATCAATTCACTTCCCTTAGGACTTAGAGATTGAACAGGTTAGCTATGAGACTATAGGGGCTATGGGTAGTTATTAGATCCCCTTATAAAAAGTTAGGATTCCCCTACTGCTATTAATGTACTGTATATCTGATTGACTGATATGGTGTGCCCTCTGGGGATTATTGCTTGTCTGTGTGGGTATTGGGATTGTCTGGGGACTTGGGAGAGTTGAAGGCTTGAGAAGATGAAGCCATTGAAGATACAAAGATTGAAGATCAACTTCCAGAGTTGAAGAGGAGATTCTTGCTAGCAGATGCTGAGGAGATTAGGGTTTAGGAGCTAGGCAGAGCTCTAGGTTAGAAAGCTTGCTTCTCAAACATGGATTGCCTTGTCTGCATCCATTCTTCTCTGTGATACAGAGTCTCTCTAAGACACTCACCCCCTTCCTTTGGAAGGCTTGGTGATAGTGTCTAAGAGATAGAACTCTTGAGAGAAAATATCTTATGTGTTAGGAGCAGTCTGTTCACCACCTTTGGTAGTCAACTGATTGCTTAACACCCAATTCACTCTTGTGACTGATCCCTCATCCTGGAGGTTTGAACTTGAAGAAAAGCCATCGCAGATGGAAGACTGATGGTCAAAGCCCTTTCCTGAAGGCCATGAAGATGGAGATTGATACCTGTTGAAGCCTGTAGATGATTGGAGATTACTTGAAGCCAGATGTTGATTCAGAGCAGCTGAGGCTGTTTATTTTTGCTGTATTACATTTCTTGATGTATTGATTGGTTTTCCTGACTGTATTATTTGCTGTTTACCCTGCTGGGTTGAAAGTGAAGCCTGTTCACTTTCGCCTATTGTTTTCTAGGTTCGAGGTTGAGTGGGACTCCCTTGCCTCGCTTGTACTATTGCATCCATGCATTTTTACCGCTTTATTATATCTGTTATTGTTTCTGTTTCTGCCTATCCCGTAGGATCTCTGTTTCTCTCTGTGCAAGAGAGGAGCATGATAGACACTAGGTCTTAACCCATGCATGATAACATTAGGTTAGTTTTGTTTCCCTTCGCAACCATAGGTTAGAGTTCTGTCTCTTTCTTCCTCAAAACAAACAGAAAAATACAATAAAGATTTCAAACACAATAAAAGACACTTCTTCCGTAAAAAGAATGTGAACTCATCAAGACGTCATTTTTTGTCCGCTTGGACTGCTAATCAGAAAAACCTTTTTCAGAAGGAATAAAGTCAACCAAGACAAGCTTGTGTCGTTCGTGGCCCGAACTACGTTTGCTCTGATCTTCCGCGCAGTGTGGAAGTACGTAGGCATAGGATGCGATATCCTAGCGAGCAATCTGCCCCTCCTTTCCCGTAGGTAGGCGAACTACGTTGACTCTGATTTCTCGTTCCTGACGGGAATACGTAGGCATAAAGTGCGATACTTTGCCGAGTCATTTTTATTTTTATTTTATTTTCTTTTTAACCCTCGACCCATAGTTTAGATAGAATAAAAATCCATACCCGAAAACAAGCGTGGATCCCGTTGAGTACGACGGACGTGAGGGGTGCTAATACCTTCCCCTTGCATAACCGACTCCGAATCCAGGTTTTGGTTGCGACGACCATACCTTTCCCATGTTGTGCGAGGTTTACTCTGAGCGTTTCCTTTCCCTCCCGTGGGATAAATAACGCACGGTGGCGACTCTTCTGTCAGCCGGCGCCGATTTTCGCAGTAGCGACAGCTGGCGACTCTGCTGGGGACCGCGATAGTTCCCTATGCGAGTATCTGCTGGGGATCCAACGTCCCCTGGCTGCTAAGGACTGCGATAGTTCTTATGCATTTGGGATCCAACGTCCCTTAAGAGAGTCAATCCTAACGCTTGTTTTCCCGTCGAGGATTTTGTATGGAGTTATTTTATATTTCTAACCTTGTATTTTCAGCTTTATATATTGATTATTATTGCTGTATCTGGGGTGTGACGGGTGTTCTGATATTGAGGGATAAGCCGGACCTGGGCTTGAGTGCACCTAGAATTAGAGTAGAAATTAGTGGGTGCCCGCTTGCTTTGCTTGCTTTGGTGTCCCATGAAATCTACACTCAGACGAGGTTCCTCTGGTTGGCCTCCTGCCCCTTCCTTTGGTTGGCGTGGGTTGCTGGTTAGTTGGATTGTCGACTCTGGGGACCGATCATTTGGAAGTTGGCTAAGTGAGGCCTCTTCAGGAATTGATGATGCCACTCCTTCTGGGAATCGTATCATCAACCCTGAAAGTCTGTGACGCCGACGACCACATAGGATGCCGTACCTTGTGCCAGCTATAGGGCCACCCACCTGTGAGGGGATTCAGGGTTATGCAGGTAACTAGACCTTCAGACCACCGGTTATTTCTCGATCAGAGATCCTGGATAGTTATGGAGGGTTCTAAGGTCTATCAGAGACCAGGTGGAGATGTGTTCTAAGGTCTGTCAGAGACCAGTTGGTGTGTTCCGAGGTCTGTCAGAGACTATTTGGAGATGTGTTCTGAGGTCTGTCAGAGACCAGTGGGAGATATGATCTGAGGTCTGCCAGAGACCATTCAGGTTATGATTATGGGGTCTATCAGAGACCAGTATTGGAGCTTTGTTTGAGGTCTACCCGAGACCAGGATTGGATGACTTCTGGAGGGTCTGGGACTTTCCTGATATGGTTCAAGTTATTCAGCTACAGCTTTGGTCCCTGTTGCATGTTACTTGCATTGCATTACTGCATATCCATTACCATTTGCATTTCACTAACGTGTGTCTGTGCTGCAGGTGCATTTGCATTTCCCTAGTTCTAGTGCCCAGACTTCTGAGTGTTTGATCATGACTAGCTTAAGGAGGACAGTTGCTTACAAATTGCCTACTCCTGATATTGTTCCTTTACTTGGGTTGATCTCTCTTGCTGATGAGGGTGTTCGTAGGAGCTTCCGGATGAGCTATGGTAGATTACTGAGATTGGTGTGCAAACCTACAGAGGTAGAGTTGGATGGGTTGTATGCTTTGATGCAATTCTACGACCCTGCTTTGAGGTGCTTTACGTTCTCTGACTTTATTATGGGACCAACCCTGGAGGAATACGCTGAGTATGTTGAGCTGCCCGTGCAGAACCAGGTTCCATTCATTCATTATGACGCCAAGCCCAAGCCGGAGGATTTGGCAAAAGCCTTACATATTGATGCTTCTGAACTATTGACTACTGTTTCCCGTGGCGTTCCAGGCTTCTCACTTCAGTTCTTAGTTGGTAAAGCCCAGGAGTATGCCAAGAGCGGGTGCTGGGTTGCTTTCAATGCTGTGTTGGCTTTGTGCATTTATGGCATAGTTTTGTTTCCCAACATACCGGATTTTGTGGACTTCGATGCTTTCTACTTGTTTGCCGCTGGTAATCATGTACCTACCTTACTCGGAGATTTCTACCACTCACTGCATTACAAGAATGAGAAAGGGAGAGGAAAGAATGTTCATCTTTGTGTACCCTTGCTGAGTATGTGGCTTGAGAGCCACCTTCCTAAGAGAAGATCTGTTGCAGAGACTACAGTCCCAGTTGGTTGGCCAGAGCGCCTGATGAGGCTATCGTCGGAAGATATGGAGTGGTTTGATAGAGACCTGTTGGGATCTGAGCTCATCTTCAGTGGTTCTGGGTACCCTAATGTGCCGCTAATTGGAAGAAAAGGGTGTATCAATTACAACCCTTCTCTATTCATTCTCCAGTTCGGATATGCACTGCAGAATCCACCTCAGGAGGAGGAAGTACAGGAATCTCTGTACTTCACAGGTGATTTGAAGGGAGAATTTCTAGCTGAGTTGCAACATGCCTGGACACGTATTAACCGCAAAGGGAAGCCACTGTTAGGTAAGAACGATTGCCAGGCTTATGCGCCATACCAAGTCTGGATCCAAGAAAGGGCAAGTCAGTTATTAATGCCATTTCCAGCTGCACCCGTCATTGTTCCTATTCCGGCAGAAGAGCCAACTACTGTTTCTAAGGAAGCCTATGAGCAAGTTGTGAGAGAAAAAGAAGCCTTGTTGAAGATCAAAGAAGGGTTAGAGCAAGAGCTAGCTCAGGTACGCCGTGAGAAGAACAAGGCCGTATATGCTTTCCAACAACAGATCGAGCTGTTAAACAGGTTAGGGGCTGAGTTGACTGAGGAAAAGAAAAAGCGCGAACGTCTGGGACAAGAGTTTCGAAGCTCCCATGACATGCTGGAATCCAAAAAGAAGGCGCTTGACATCGCTCACCGAGAAATCTCCTCTTGCAATAAGACTTGGAATGCCACACTCACCAACAACAAGAAGAGGGAAGATAAGCTGAAGCAGCAAATCTCCGACCTCGAGGAGAAGTTAAAGTCTAGCATCAAGAAGTGTGAGGAAGAAGTGATGACCCGGTATAGTGTCCAGAATGCACTGAACAAGGCAATCAAATGCAGAGATGAAGCTGTGTCTCAAAAGCGAAAACTAGAAGATTGCTTCGGAGAAGCGACATGGGAAGAAACCGCTGAAGATGTGCGCCGTGTTCTGAAGAAAAGGAACCAACTTGTTGAAGGGCTGCTTGCTCGACCCAGTCATCCGGAGACCAAGAAGTTGATAGAAGAATACCAGACTTTTGGGAGGATTTGATCATTTCATGTAGTAACTTGTATGCTTTATTTGCATAGCGCTGACCATCACCAGGATTGTTGGTTGAGGTCATGCCTCCTCGTTGTACTCTCAGCGACATTGTATTCTGGTTTTCTCAGCAATATATGAGGCTTTCTGTGATTCAGCTCCGATCTTTATATTGATAAGCACTGTCACTGCACTGGCACCTTCACACTAGAACTGGGGGAATGAACTTCCCTAATGCACAAACACATTGCATTGCATTCATATCCATATTGCAGTACAGGTAATCTTTGAATAGTGTCTTATGTCATGCTCTGTACCAGGTACTTTCCAGGATTGCAGATCAACACCCGCACCGCTATTCTACCCGCACCAACTGTCGAAGAATCATGGATCAAATGCAGAACGAGATGCAAGATGTGCGCGAGAAGCTCGCTCTCTTTATGCAAACCATGGAAGCTATTGCAAAAGGTCAGGAGAATTTGCAGGCCATGGTCCAGCCTCTGTTGGCCCGAAATGCTGGTCACGGTAACGAGGATCATCAGTCTGTACGGGTCGATACTGCTCAGGGAGACGGCACTCCCACGCCAGTGGCCCCACCGGTAGTCAATATACCTGCTGCTAATAACGCTACCGCTGCTGTGAATGGTAACGTCGGAGTTGGGAATGAGACTGTTGTCCATAACGTGGAGCTTGGTGACGTCAATTTGGGCGATAATATAGGAGGCAACGGCTTTGTCAATGCTGGATTCGGGTTCAATGATCAGGGATTCGATAATGCCGGGAAATATGGTTTCAATGCTCAAGGCTTTGGGCAAGATGGTTATGGTGCGACCAATCAGGGTTACGGAGGTTTTGGAAATGGAAACGGCGCGGGGTTTATGGCTTTTGGGCCTGCTGGAGGTGTTCAAGGGTACGGCAACAGAGGCCGAGGTCCGGGGATGAATCAGATCAGGGCTGGACGTAATAATGGATATGATGGGTATGGAGCTGGAAATGGTATGTGGCAAGAAGATCAGCAGGAGGACGCTTTCTCCGGCGGAGGTTTCGAAGGGCCGATGGATGACTCCCAGAAGATCAGAATGCTGGAAGAGCAGATGAGGGGGGTCCTGAACCAAAGTGCTGTGGGCTTGGACATGGCAACAATGGGGCTGGTACCTGGCTTGAGGGTGCCAATCAAATTCAAAGCTCCTGCGTTTGACAAGTATAAAGGGGACACATGTCCGAAAGTGCACGTACGAGCTTATTATAGAAAGATGTCTGCATACTCAACTGATGAAAGAATGCTAATGCATTTCTTTCAAGATAGTCTGTCGGGTCCTTCCCTAGAGTGGTATATGGGGTTGGAGCCAACCAATATCAAGACATGGAAGCAATTGGCGGAGGCGTTCGTAGCTCACTACAAGTATAACAGCGATTTGGCGCCCAATCGGGTCCAATTGGCAGGGCTGTCTCAGAAGAAGGGGGAGAGCTTTAAAGAGTAAGCGCAAAGGTGGCGCGATATGGCTGCCAGGGTCCGTCCTCCTGTAGAAGATAAGGAAATGAATGACATGTTCGTCAGCACATTCACAGGCTTGTTTCATGACATGCTGTTTCACACGTCTCTGGCCAGCTTTTCAGACCTAATTCTGATGGGAGAAAAGATTGAGCGTAACATTAAGCAAGGAAAATTCCAGGTTGAGGAACCGACTGCATCTGGCAGTAATAGGAAGGCTTTTGGTGGGCGCCGTCAGGGCGAGGCAAGCGCAGTGTTTGGAGGCCGAGGTCGAGGCCGAGGCAGGGGACGGAACCAATATCATCAGCCGCAGCAGGTGGCGAGTGTTACTATCCCGTACCAGCAACAACCACTCCAGCAACAACAACCAGTTCAGCAACAGCCAATGCAACAGCAGCAGCAGCCTCAACAGGGGGCACAGCAGGCTCAGCGAAGATTCCAGGGTGGCAAACCGAGAAGAGTGTTTGAGAAGCCTCCCTCAACATATGCAGATTTGTTGCAGACATTGTTGGGATTGAACCTGGTAGAGAAAAGAACTCTGGCACCGATAACGGGAGCTCCCCCGTTTGGTTACGATGCAAGCAGGCACTGTGAGTTTCATTCTGGGGCCCCAGGCCACGATATAGAGGGTTGCCATGCTTTTAAGCACGTTGTGCAGGATCTTCTGGACAATAAGACTATCAATTTCGGAACGGCAGGTCCGAATATAGTGCAGAAGCCCATGCCTAATCATGGGGCCAACGCCATTCTGACTGAGGAAGGGTTGAATCTGATTATGAATGTCGAAGATTTAAAGACGCCGCTGGGCGAGATAAAAAGCCGACTGTTGCAAGGGGGTGTTTGTCCAGGGTGTAACGAGTATTGCTTAGAATGTTGGACCCTAGCTGGGGGGTGTGATGATTTGAAGAAAGGCATTCAGGCTTTAATTGATGAAGGCATATTGCAGTTTGACCGAGCAGCAACCGAAGAGCCTGCAGGGGCAGTAGCAGATAATCGGAGTGATGTGGCCACGGTAACGATTCCTCGGAAGACGATCACTATTGCAGCACCAGCTCAACGACCACCGATCACCATAACTAAGGTCGGGCCGATCCCGTACGAGAACACGAAAGCAGTCCCCTGGTCATATGGGTTGGAGGTGTACTGTGACGGGATAAAAATTGATGTTAATAAGCAGCCAGTCGAGACTGTGGATAATGTTGTTGGTTCGGGAGGTATGACAAGGAGTGGTAGGATCTTTATATCCCCTGAAGTGGAGGTCGAAAGACTAGCTAAAGGAAAAGGGAAGATGGTTGAGAATGTTCCGGTGCAAGCAAGCGAAAAAGAATCGGCATCGAAAGACGTAGAAGAATTCATGCGCTTGATTCGGAAAAGTGATTATAAGATTGTGGAGCATCTGCAGCAAACGCCGTCCAAAATATCTATCCTGTCATTGCTCTTGTGTTCGGAAGCTCACAGAAATGCTTTGTTGAAGGTCTTGGACACTTCTTTTGTACCTCAAGACGTCTCTGTAAATCAGCTAGAAGGAGTGTTGGCACATGTGAGTGCAGGCCACAGCTTGGGCTTTACCGACTTTGATTTGACCCCGAAAGGGAGAGATCATAATATGGCGCTGCACGTATCTGTCGAGTGTAGAGGATCGGTAATGTCGCATGTATTGGTCGACACCGGATCGTCTCTGAATGTGATGCCTAAGAAGGCGATGATGAAGCTGGATGTTAGAGGAATCTTGTGCACGCCCAGCGACTTGGTAGTCAGAGCGTTTGACGGCACGCGGAGAACAGTCTTTGGATCGATCACATTGCCTCTACAAGTGGGGCCGGAGGTGTTTGCAACTGAGTTTTATATCATGGATATACAGCCTGCGTACAGCTGCTTGCTTGGAAGACCCTGGATTCATGGGGCGGGGGCAGTCACGTCCACCCTACATCAGAAGTTGAAGTATATGGTCGGGGACAGCGTAGTCACTGTATGCGGAGAAGAAGACATCCTGGTCAGCCATCTGTCGTCATTTAAATATGTGGAGGTCGACGGAGAGATCCACGAAACGCCCTGCCAGGCATTTGAAGGGTTGCGCACCAAGGACAAAGGTCCCGGGCCGAGCAAAGCGTCAGAGATAGCCGTCTCATCGTATAAAGAAGCTCAAGCTCTAGTGGAAGCAGGAGAAGCAAAGGGCTGGGGCAAGGTGCTAGACATTCCTGTGAAGATGGACCGGTTCGGGCTAGGATACCAACCGTCGTCGTCAACTCCTGCCGTGGGGGCACCCCGTTTCAGAGGGCCAATCACCATCTCTGCCAGTGGAGTATGTCATGAGACCGTCAATGCTGCTTCGGAATCGGATGAAGGAGACAGCGACTGTGATATGGATGCCTGGATTCAGCCAAGCACGCCAGGACAAGGACTGTGCAACTGGTCTATTCAGGAGCTTGTTCCTGTGACTCTTAAACAGTAATGCTTTGCTTTATTAATTGTTGAATAATCTGATGTCTTGCCCGGGGCATCAGGATTTTCTTAGGGCTGTGTTGTTATGAACATTGCGTGTTAATCATTAAATAAATGGCATTCTTTCATGTGCAAATAATGTAATCTCTGTCTTTCTTGTTTTATAATTTTCAATAAAATGGCAACGTGGTTATTCGCTTTATACGCATTTTGAAGCACTTAACCATTCCTTTTGCAGGATAACATTTTCAGATGACATTCTTGAACCGCCTATGACTCGTCCCGACTTCGAGCACCCGGTATTTCAGGCCGAAGAAGAGGTTGTCGAAGATAGTGACGTTCCCGAAGAACTGTCTTGGTTGGTGAAGCAAGAGGAAAGAGCCATTCTGCCTCACGACGAGGTCATCGAGATTATCAACTTGGGGTCGGAAGGGGTTGAGAAGAATATTCGTATCGGGGCCGCGCTGCAGGGCGATATCAAGCGAAGACTGGTTGAAATGCTTCGAGAGTATAATGATGTATTCGCTTGGTCGTATGAAGATATGCCAGGGCTCGATACAGATATGGTTGTGCATCGCCTGCCACTGAAAGAAGATTGCCCGCCGGTCAAACAAAAACTTCGCAGAACTCGACCAGATATGGCAGTGAAGATCAAAGAGGAAGTCCAAAAACAGTGGGACGCTGGTTTCCTGGCTGTGACGAAATATCCCTCGTGGGTTGCTAACATCGTACCAGTGCCAAAGAAAGACGGCAAGGTTCGGATGTGCGTGGATTATCGAGATTTGAATAAAGCAAGCCCAAAAGACGATTTCCCACTTCCTCACATTGACGTGTTAGTTGATAATACTGCTCAATACTCCGTATTCTCCTTCATGGATGGCTTTTCAGGCTATAATCAGATTAAAATGGCGCCAGAGGATATGGAGAAAACCACTTTCATAACGCCTTGGGGAACATTTTGCTATAAAGTGATGCCCTTTGGTTTGAAAAATGCTGGGGCAACATATCAGCGTGCGATGACGACTCTTTTCCATGATATGATGCATAAAGAGATCGAAGTTTATGTGGACGATATGATTGCCAAATCCCAGACGGAGGAAGAGCATCTGGTGAATCTGCTGAAGTTATTTAAAAGGCTTAGGAAGTTCAGGCTGAGGCTGAACCCTAACAAATGCACCTTCGGGGTGAGATCGGGTAAGCTGCTGGGGTTTATCGTAAGTGAAAGAGGAATAGAGGTCGCCCCTGCTAAAATAAAAGCGATTCAAGAAATGCCGACGCCTAAAACAGAGAAAGAGGTGCGCGGGTTTTTAGGGAGGTTGAACTACATTGCTCGGTTCATATCTCACCTAACTGCCACATGTGAACCATTATTCAAGCTGCTGAAGAAAGATCAAGCTGTAACATGGAACGAAAATTGTCAAAAGGCGTTCGATAAAATAAAGCAGTATTTGCAGGAGCCTCCTATTTTGATACCCCCAGTGGCAGGGAGACCCTTGATAATGTATTTGACGGTTCTTGAGGGAAGCATAGGTTGTGTTCTCGGTCAGCACGACGAGACAGGGAGAAAAGAGCATGCGATCTACTACTTGAGTAAGAAATTTACAGACTGTGAAGCTCGGTATTCAATGCTGGAGAAAACTTGTTGCGCGCTAGCCTGGGCCGCCAAGCGTTTGAGGCAGTACATGCTGAATCATACAACCATGCTCATCTCGAAGATGGATCCTATCAAATATGTATTCGAAAAGCAGGCGTTGTCAGGAAGAATTGCCCGTTGGCAGATGGTCTTGACTGAATATGACATCCAATACGTCTCGCAAAAGGCTATAAAGGGGAGTGTGCTGTCTGAGTATCTGGCGGAGTAGCCTATTGAAGAGTACCAATCGATGAGGTTTGATTTTCCTGACGAGGATATCATGTACCTAAAGATGAAAGATTGTGAAGAGCCATTGCCAGACGAAGGACCAGAGTTGGGTTCCAAATGGAAGATGATATTTGACGGAGCTGTGAATGCTTACGGTAGCGGAATAGGGGCAATCATCACCACGCCACACGGGTCGCACATCCCGTTTACTGCCCGATTGACCTTTGTCGTTACTAATAACGAGGCCGAATACGAAGCTTGTATAATGGGGCTTGAAGAAGCCATTGATTTGCGAATCAAACATCTGGACGTATACGGAGACTCAGCTCTGGTGGTGAATCAGATAAAAGGAGAATGGGAGACACGTCAGCCTAATTTAATATCGTACATGAATTATGCAAGGAGATTGTTGCCTTTCTTCGACAAGGTTGAATTGCATCACGTACCGCGGGCAGAGAATCAAATGGCTGACGCTCTCGCCACGTTGTCTTCCATGTACAAAGTCAACTTCTGGAACGAGGCTCCCCGAATCATTATCTCTCGGTTGGACAGACCAGCTTTCGTACTTGCTATTGATGAAGCATCTGACGACAAACCGTGGTATTTTGATATCCTTAATTTCCTGAAGAATAAAGAGTATCCGGCTGGGGCATCCAGTCAAGATCAGAAGACTCTCAGGAGATTAGCAGGCAATTTCTATTTGAACCCGGATGGCGTCTTATACAGAAGAAACCACGATTTGGTGCTGTTGCGTTGTGTAGACGAAAAAGAGGCAAAGCTACTCATGGAGGAAATACACGAAGGTACCTTTGGCACGCATGCTGGTGGGCATGCTATGACGAGAAAGCTGCTGCGGGCAGGTTATTTTTGGCTGACCATGGAAACTGATTGTTTCAAGTTTGCGAGAAAGTGCCACAAGTGCCAGATCTATGCCGATAAGATCCATGTGCCTCCGAGTCCTCTAAATGTGATGTCATCACCATGGCCATTCTCGATGTGGGGAATCGATATGATTGGAAAGATCGAGCCAACAGCCTCTAACGGGCATCGGTTCATCCTAGTAGCAATCGATTATTTCACTAAGTGGGTAGAAGCGGCGTCATATGCAAATGTAACGAAGCAAGTGGTGGCCAGATTCATCAAGAGAGATATCATTTGCCGATATGGGATTCCCGAGCGGATAATCACGGACAACGGTTCAAACCTGAACAACAAAATGATGAAGGAGCTCTGTCAGAATTTCAAGATCGAACATCACAACTCCTCCCCTTACCGACCCAAGATGAATGGCGCTGTCGAAGCGGCCAATAAGAATATCAAGAAGATCGTTCAGAAAATGGTGGTGACCTATAAGGATTGGCATGAGATGCTACCTTTCGCTTTGCACGGTTATCGTACGACGGTACGCACATCAACCGGGGCAACCCCGTTCTCGTTAGTATACGGAATGGAAGCAGTGCTACCATTGGAAGTCGAGATCCCTTCTCTGAGGGTATTGCGAGATGTTCAGCTAGACGAGGCAGAATGGGTGAAAGACAGGTTGAACCAACTGAGTTTGATGGATGAGAAGAGGCTAGCTTCTCTAGCATATGGTCGTTTGTACCAGAGTCGAATGAAGAAAGCATATGATAAGAAGATACATCCGCGAAGCTTTCAGACGGGCGACCTTGTGCTGAAAAGGATTCTCCCGCCGCAAGCAGATCACAGGGGCAAGTGGACCCCCAACTACGAAGGGCCATACGTTGTCAGGAAAGTCTTTTCAGGAGGAGCGTTGTTGTTGTCCACCATGGACGGTGAAGACTTTACGTCGCCTGTGAATTCGGACGCAGTTAAAAAATACTTTGCTTAAAATAGACCCGCTGGACAAAAAAAAAAGAGAGTCCAGGCAAAAATGGGGCATCCTGGCGAACCAAAAACAGAATGAAAGGTTCGGGAAAAAATTAGGGATAAAATTGAAAAAATGGACATCCGCGAAGTTGAAAACCTACACTGGGCGGCTTCGGCAAAAAAGGGTATCCCGGTGAACTGAAAACCCGTGAAGGGCGGTTCACGCAAAAGTTAGGGATTTGAAAAGCAAATGACTGCGGTCCGAATTTGATATTGCACTGAGCGTCAATGCGGGAGAATACATTGGGGAGGATCGGTTATCTGGTACAACCTGTTCAGAAGTATGAATACCGGGAAAGCATTAGAGTCGGATGAGTCATAGGAGGATCAGTTCGTGGTGTTCGTCTGCATCCCGTTGCCGACATGTGTACAAAATTTAATTTGTCAAAATATTTATGCTTCTTGTGCATACTTGTATATCTGCTTTGCGTAGATTCCTCTTTTCAGGAGTTACATCCCGTGTACAAAACTCCGCCCATTCAGGGGCCCAATCAATAAAATACGTTATTCAGTACTTGACACTCTTCTTTACTGTTTTGTGCATGATTAACGCCTAAGTTTGATGAAGCTAGCATGTGCATAACGTCACTGGCCCTTGCTAACATTTGCTAAAGCTTTGAATTAACTGAAATTAACGTCACTAATCTGGATCGATTTAGTTGCATAGACTTGTCTTGTCTTGTTTGTGCTGTTGCAGGTTTCATGGCCGTACGAGGAAGATGATCAAGAGACTGCAATAAGAAAAGACTCGACTCGCACGCAGGTCATGCATGTTCCTTACTGAAGAAGGGTCGAATTCCCCAGCTAGTCGTAGCCTATCCAAAAGGACGTGCTCCCGCAGAGTCGTTTATCCTCAGCAGAATTGGAGGTTCCAAGATTGTAGGCCGTATTCAGACAGTGTATCTCAAGCAGAGTGGTTTAGCCGCAAAAGATTAATATTTGCAAGCTGAATTCAGACAGTTCACCTTTCCCCGCAGAGTCATTTACTCTCCTCAGTGGAGTCAGTTGATTTTTCCCAAGAGAATCATCCCATCCCCAGCGGAATTCTCTTCTCAGCAAGTATTCCTCCCAGTGGAACTCAAAGATTAAGGCTCTCCCCGGCAGAGTTGGTGTGGGTCATGGCATTTATTTTGTCAGAATACCGTATGGTATCCGTTCTCTTTCCAGCAGAAGTTCGATCATGCCGGGCGCATCTACTATCCTCCAGCAGATTTGTATTCCCCAGCCGGGTATTACTTCAACGAGGTGTTTGGTTTAAGTTCCCAATCTCCCAGCCGAGTCGACTTCATCTTTCCAGCATTTATTTTGCTGGAATAATTCTATAGCATCTGGCTATCCCCAGCAGAGTTGGCATTATCTTCAGCATTTGTTTTGCTGAAGCAGTTTCTGTACCCAGCAGCTCGAGTCCGCATTGGCATTTGCATATAGCGTCATACTTGCATCCACCAAATAAAAGTGTAGCATTTCCTTGTCGTATGGATCGTTGCATCATTGTCAAACATATGCATTTTGAGACGTAAACTAGGTTGGCTAACCATTTGTTCCAAGTATTGTTTTTCTTGCAGGAAGAGAGAGCTCTTGCTCAGGTGAATTAATAAATATTCAGGATCTCGACGTGAGATATCTCACGAAGTGTCAGCTTTGGCACTACTCCCCACAGAGTTGTCAAGATGAAGTTCTCTTTGTCTCCGAACAGAGTTATTTATGAATTTCTTGTGTTCTCCCCGCCAGAGTCAGCAGGATAAGTTTCTCCTTACCCCCAAGCAGAGCCATTGGTCATCAAAGGATTCATGAATCAGAATTTCAGAGGCTACCGCCGGTTATCAGAGCAGGCATCCAGTAGTTTGATCTTCAAATATCCCCAGTCGAGTCAGTCGCAAAGTTGCTGTAACGTCAGTGATTGTTAGAATGTGGAGTCCTAACGTGGACATTTCCTCAAGTTGACGATGTGTGTTAATCCTAACGTGGATAGGTTCGAGTTCTCGGTATTGATTGAGTGGGGAGTCCTGACGTGGACAAGATTGATTCCCTTTCGTGTTGGTGTCCTGATGTGGACAATTTATTTCCAGCAAATAGCTTTATTCGTAATGGTGAAATGTGCGTCCTGACATGGACAAGTTTGTAACTCTTTGTGATGACAAGATGCGAGAGTCCTGACGTGGACAAGTTTATCCTTCTTTGTGTTGTGGGCAAGATGTAAGTCCTGACGTGGACAAGTCTCACTTCCCCAGTGGGTCGAAGATGCCTGAGTCCTGACGTGGACAAATCAAGACGAAACATGGGTCCTGACGTGGAACGAAGTTGTTTCCTTACGTGGAAAGATTGAGTCCTTACGTGGACATATCAAACTAGAGTCCTTACATGGACAGATTGATAACGTATTCATTACGTGGAAAAAGATCATATTCCTTACGTGGAAAGATTGGAGTCCTTACGTGGACAGATTAAGATTGTGTTCCTAACGTGGAAAGATGGAGATTCCTTACGTGGAAAGATTTGAGTCCTCACGCGGACATATCAAGATTGATTCCTTACGTGGAAAGATTAGAGTCCTTACGCGGACATATCAAGAGGAGATTCCTAACGTGGAAAGAAGGTAGATTCCTTACGTGGAAGAGTTTAGTCCTGACGCGGACAGATCAAAAAAGTTATTCCTAACGTGTAAGAAGAAGATAGATTCCTTACGTGGAAAGTTTAGTCCTGACGTGGACGGAAAGAAGAAACGGTATTCCTTACGTGGAAAGAAGAAGCATTCCTAACGTGGAAAGAAAGATTGATATAGTATTCCTCACGTGGAAAGATTGGGGTTCCTTACGTGGAAAATTTGTGATTCCTAACGTGGAAAAAGAAAGAGTCCTTACGCGGACAAAGCAAAAGAAGACGTATTCCTTACGTGGAAGAGTTTGACAAAGCAGAGAAAAGTCGCCCCTGACGGGGAAAAGCGATGTATTCCTTACGTGGAAAGGTGAGTCCTAACGTGGATAGTATTATTCCTAACATGGAACGGTTATTCCTTACGTGGAAAGGTGAGTCCTAACGTGGACGGTGGTATTCCTAACGTGGAAGAGTTTATTCCTAACGTGGACTCTGACGAGAAGGCAGACTAGCCGTCCCCAGCAAAGTTGTTGAAGTTTTTCCGAGTTGACAGCAGATAGAGTCCTGACGTGGACAAGCAAAGGACGAAGTTTCCGATGATTCAATCTTTTTCAGGATGATGAGAAGAATCCCAAGCACGGTCGCACGAGATCAGTGGGTTGTCATAACAGTCAGATTCAGCTGATGAATGTCGTTCCCCAAGCAGGAGCACAGTTTATTTCTGCGGTTGGCAAATTTCGGGTTTCATTGGTATTCAACCGTCTCGTACCGCGAATGTCTGAAGGCTCCGGGCTCTTCACCCAATCGGGTCCAAGTCGCTTGAATAGGGGCAGCTGTTGCACCCTAAAATTTGCCCAACCTTATTCACTTGGTTTATGTTTCAATGTCATTAGCATTTGCATAAAGAATCATGTACATAGGTTACTCATCTGCATAGCATAAGCATAGCAAGTCATTCAACAGGGGATCAAGCATTATTCTCATCTCTAGAGGCCTATCCAGAGGTTATTATCCTAATTCAATCTCATTCAAATCATCAGAGAAGAATTTGAAAGCAGGGAGTTCAGTGGATCAAGCATTGAGTATATCTCCTAACTGAGGGTGTCTGAGGATCAACAAGGGAATCATGAGTTATGAATTGAGAGCATGGGGAGTATCTAGACATCTTGGAAGACTTAGAAAGTCATCTGGAGAGGGAAACAAGTTGTTGATGTGATCACAAGAATTGCAGTTGAAGACAGTCAACTAGGGTGTCACCTGGGTCAACCCTAGGTCAAAGGATTGTTGGAGAGGTATTAAGGGCTATTGAAGAGTTGTGGGGTTCATAATTTGACATGGAGAATAAGGATATGTTGTTATGCTAAGAATAATTCAAGAGAAATCAAGGAGAAGAGGAGGGTCTAAATTAGGGTTTCTATGTAAAATCCCCTAGTTTAGGTCAAATTTCCAAGCAAGATAAGTCAAAATGCAAGCTTCAAATGGATCCTTGGCCAACATGAAACTTGTATAGGATCTCAATACCTTTAATTTGAGTGGTGGAAGACATCAAGGAGATTTATAGAACTCAAGTTATGGTCCTTGCAAGTTACAGGTCATCTGAGGTATCTGAAATTTTGTCTGTGAAAGTGACTTGACTTCCAAGCAATGTTTACCCCTCAAGGAGATTTCAAATGGATTTATGGTCAACATAAGAATTGTTCCTTATTGTCTTAGCTTTCTAGAATGGTATGGTATGCCTTCATATGATGTGTGGAACTCTACTTATGGTCTTGTCAAGAAAAGGGTATTTTGGTCATTTGTGAATTATAGGTCATTTTAACCTATGTCCAAAACTCATACAAGGAGGCCTCAAATGGAAAAACTTACAACATCAAACTTGCTCCAAATGACATTTTGAGTCTAGAAAAGTGACCATGGGAGATTGAAAAAGTTCATAGCACAAGGTTTCAAAATTGTTGAATTTAATGAAGAAAAATGGACTTAAAAATGGGATTTTTCATATCTTGGCCAAATGAAGCAAAATTATAGGTCATTTTGAATGGAAAGATCATTTTAAAGACATTGGCTAAAGTAGAATTTTGAGTTTGGTTCAAGATTTAAGAGTTATCCATGGTTGCTTGAATTGAAAGTTACATAAACCAAATTGAAAGGGAAAAATGCAAGGGAAACTTCTCCAAGGTTCTAGGAGGTTCTAACCTCATCTATATATTCATGCAAGATGGTTCATGAAAGGGTTGGTGACTTCATTTGTTCAAAACCTCAATTTTCATTCACTTTCTCATTTTGGCATAAGCTTCACAAACTCTCACAAATCTCCCAAAACTCTCACATCTTTGGATTGAATCTTCATCATCATCATTCAAACACCATGATTCACATCAAGAAAGGGCTGAATTGATCAAGAATTGTACCATTCATCATCTTTTGCCAATTTGCATTTTCTATCCAAACTCCATTAAAACTTCATCTACCATTCCAATTTCTGTTATCATCGTCATCCACCATCATCCTAGAGTATTTGGCAAAGAAAAGTGGAAGGAATTTGTGGCTGGAGAAGGAGATCCAAGTTGAAACTCCAACTTGCATGAAGAGTGGAATAGAGTGATTCACAAGGATTGATCAAGAACCATTGCAAACAGAAGCACACACACTCATTGAAGATCACTTTCAGCAAGTATCAAGGCTTGAGTTGGAGTCTAACCACCATTGCCAACGCCACTTGCAAGGTATGCATAATCTTTCGAATCTCATCATTCAGGCTGTTGTAGATCATGTGGTTAGGATAAGATTGCTTAGAAACCATAGGAGATTAATTCCTGAAACTTAGGGAGAGTAATATGGAGTTTGGAGGCAGAGTGATGAAACTTAGATGAGCAAGAAAACCTAGTTTAGGGGATGATAATTATGGAAGATGAGCTCAGAATGATCAGTGCAACATGGTGATTACATTAGGATGAAAATTGGCAAGGTTTGGTTGAATTGATCACAGGTGCAAAGATTGGATCCCAACTGTTCTCCTTATCGGGTTCGATTGTATGGTGAGTTTTAGGAAGATCCATTATTATAGCTGTGTAGAGGGAGAGAATTAGGGCAAAGTTGCTTTTGGAATCGTGTAGTTTCATGGCGTATGGAGAGAGCACGAAGAGGTGGAAGGTGCTTGCATGGGGTCGTGTTTCTGAAACCCTAAGTGGATAGAGGAAGAAGACGATGCAATGGCCATTGGATGCGAGGGAAGACCTTGACTCAAATATCCATCCAACGGTCCACGTTTAAAAATGAAAACGGAGGGAAGGCCTGGGAGTGAAACGCTCCGTTTCACTTAAGTCTCTGAGTGGGCTTAGACTTCGCTGCTAATGACACCCCCAATAATCAAGCCCAACATGAAATTAACTGGAATCATTGCTATATACACCGCTCAGAGGTTTTTTTTATTTTTTGCTGGAACTCTGAAGCACGCTGGGCCTAGCTACAAGTGGTATTCGCACCCCCTGTCCTGTGGCCCATCATGAATTTCAACTGCAGCGCATTGCTTTCCACACCCCTTCCCATTTATTCCTTATATTTCTATTTTAATTTCTTTCATTTTTTTCATGCATCTTATAAAAATCATAATAAATAGAAAAATCATTATTTTTAATTCATTCTTTTTGCATTATTTTCTTTAGAGAGTCAAGGAAATTATAAAAAATAAAAATGGCATTTTATTTTTTATTTGATATTTTCCCCATATTTTTCAAATAAATAGCATTTTAAATAGTTTCATTTCATGCATGATTTTGTTATTTTTTGTTCTATTAAATGCTTCAATATTTTTTGTCCATTCTTTTTAGGTTGTTTAGTTTAGACATTAAACTTGTAGATGCAATTTAATTCCCATTTTTAGAAATTAATTTTAGGTGTTTAGTTTAGGTGTGAACAACATGAACAAACTAGGGTTTTAGGTGATGACTTAGGAGAATCAATTCACTTCCCTTAGGACTTAGAGATTGAACAGGTTAGCTATGGGACTATAGGGGCTATGGGTAGTTATTAGATCCCCTTAGAAAAAGTTAGGATTCCCCTACTGCTATTAATGTACTGTATATCTGATTGACTGATATGGTGTGCCCTCTGGGGATTATTGCTTGTCTGTGTGGGTATTGGGATTGTCTGGGGACTTGGGAGAGTTGAAGGCTTGAGAAGATGAAGCCATTGAAGATACAAAGATTGAAGATCAACTTCCAGAGTTGAAGAGGAGATTCTTGCTAGCAGATGCTGAGGAGATTAGGGTTTAGGAGCTAGGCAGAGCTCTAGGTTAGAAAGCTTGCTTCTCAAACATGGATTGCCTTGTCTGCATCCATTCTTCTCTGTGATACAGAGTCTCTCTAAGACACTCACCCCCTTCCTTTGGAAGGCTTGGTGATAGTGTCTAAGAGATAGAACTCTTGAGAGAAAATATCTTATGTGTTAGGAGCAGTCTGTTCACCACCTTTGGTAGTCAACTGATTGCTTAACACCCAATTCACTCTTGTGACTGATCCCTCATCCTGGAGGTTTGAACTTGAAGAAAAGCCATCGCAGATGGAAGACTGATGGTCAAAGCCCTTGCCTGAAGGCCATGAAGATGGAGATTGATGCCTGTTGAAGCCTGTAGCTGATTGGAGATTACTTGAAGCCAGATGTTGATTCAGAGCAGCTGAGGCTGTTTATTTTTGCTGTATTTCATTTCTTGATGTATTGATTGGTTTTCCTGACTGTATTATTTGTTGTTTACCCTGCTGGGTTGAAAGTGAAGCCTGTTCACTTTCGCCTATTGTTTTCTAGGTTCGAGGTTGAGTGGGACTCCCTTGCCTCGCTTGTACTGTTGCATCCATGCATTTTTACCGCTTTATTATATCTGTTATTGTTTCTGTTTCTGCCTATCCCATAGGATCTCTGTTTCTCTCTGTGCAAGAGAGGAGCATGATAGACACTAGGTCTTAACCCATGCATGATAACATTAGGTTAGTTTTGTTTCCCTTCGCAACCATAGGTTAGAGTTCTGTCTCTTTCTTCCTCAAAACAAACAGAAAAATACAATAAAGATTTCAAACACAATAAAAGACACTTCTTCCGTAAAAAGAATGTGAACTCATCAAGACGTCATTTTTTGTCCGCTTGGACTGCTAATCAGAAAAACCTTTTTCAGAAGGAATAAAATCAACCAAGACAAGCTTGTGTCGTTCGTGGCCCGAACTACGTTTGCTCTGATCTTCCGCGCAGTGTGGAAGTACGTAGGCATAGGATGCGATATCCTAGCGAGCAATCTGCCCCTCCTTTCCCGTAGGTAGGCGAACTACGTTGACTCTGATTTCTCGTTCCCGACGGGAATACGTAGGCATAAAGTGCGATACTTTGCCGAGTCATTTTTATTTTCATTTTATTTTCTTTTTAACCCTCGACCCATAGTTTAGATAGAATAACAATCCATACCCGAAAACAAGCGTGGATCCCGTCGAGTACGACGGACGTGAGGGGTGCTAATACCTTCCCCTTGCGTAACCGACTCCCGAATCCAGGTTTTGGTTGCGACGACCATACCTTTCCCATGTTGTGCGAGGTTTACTCTGAGCGTTTCCTTTCCCTCCCGTGGGATAAATAACGCACGGTGGCGACTCTTCTGTCAGCCGGCGCCGATTTTCGCAGTAGCGACAATAGGTAGATAGATAAAACTAACCCGTCAGATAAGCACAACAATCAAGGATCCCATCGAGTACGATGGACGTGAGGGGTGTTAATACCTTCCCCTTGCGTAACCGACTCCCGAACCCAGACAATGGTTGCGATGAACTTGTCTTATACCTTTTCGTCAGGTTTTTCCAATCGTTTCCTTTCCTGCTCTGAGGGATAAATAACGAAAGGTGGCGACTCTTCTGGTTTACCGGCACCTTATTTTTGCGGTAGCGACAGCTGGCGACTCTGCTGGGGATTTGATAGTTTCCTGGGATCTAACGTCCCTTATGCGAGTCAATTTGGGTATCCAACGTCCCCTGCGAGAGTCAATCCTAGCGCTTGTATGTTTACTTGTTGGGTTGTGTTTATTTATCGCATTTTATTTCCCGGACTTTATTTTCAGTATGATATGATTATCTGTACTGTTGTGGGAGGGGCATTCTGATGAGTGAGAAGCCAGACCCAGGCTTGAGAGCTACATAGTATTAAAGTGGGTTAGTGGAGGACGTGCTTGCTTTGCTTGCATCTGTTCCCAGGTAATCCATACTCAGACGAGGTTCTCTTTGATGGCTTCCTATCGGTCCTTTGGACTCGAGGGGTTGTTGGATCTGAGGATTGTCGACTCTGGGAACCGATCATTTGGAATTCAGCTAAGTGAGGCCGCTTCAAGAGATGATGATGCCACACCTCCTGGGCATCGTATCATCATTTCTTGAAAGTCTGTGATGCTGATGACCACATAGGATGCCGAACCTTTTCCGTGATTAGGTCCATACCTGTGAGCAGGGTCAGGTGTGTTGCAGGAAACCCTAACCTTCAGATTACCTGGTTTTCTTGATAGTGAATCAGTTTTGTTGGTATCAGAGGTTCTCATCATCAGATATGTGTGTTCTTGACAGAGCAGATTTATGGTCTGATATCAGGATTTCTTCTCATCAGAGATATGGTTGTTCTTGACAGAGCAGTATTGTAGTTTTGTTGATACATAGCCTTCATCTCCTCAACAGCACTGTCATCTTGATCTCTTGCTGCATGATTGCATTTTGCATTACTTGCATCCTCATTTGCATGTCATTAACGTGTGTCTGTGTTGCAGGTGCGTATTTCTCCCCTGGTTCTAGTGATCTTGATCCTTATGGCAGATATGGCATATCTGAAGAAGACTGTGGCTTACAAGCTACGAACACTTGACATCCGAGAATTGCGAGCTTTGATTTCTTTGGCTGATAAGACAGTGATGGAGAGTTTCAGACAAAGTTATGGGAGACTTCTGGGTATTGTGTATAAGCTTCCTACGTACGAGTTGAATGGCCTCTATGCTCTGCTGCAGTTTTACGACCCACAACTCAGATGCTTCGTGTTTCCAGACTATGTCCTCACCCCGACCTTGGAAGAGTACTTTGACCTGTTGGGGTGCCTTTGATGAATCAAATGCCTTACTACCGTGTTGAGGGTGAACCCAAGTTGAGTAAGCTGACTGGCGCTCTTCGTGTAGATGAGTCTGAATTGGGAGGGATGGTATCCAGAAAGATCGGAGTTCATGGTTTCCTTTTGCATTTTCTGATGGAAAAAGCCCGAAAGTTTGTCGAGAAGGGTCGCTGGGATGTATTCAATGCCTTCTTAGCCCTTTGTATCTATGGGATCGTGCTATTCCTGAGTCATCCAGACTTCATAAGCATGGATGCTTGCCATATATTTGCCTCCGGGAATCCAGTGCCCACTCTCCTCGGAGACGTCTACCATTCAATTCACAGCAAGAATGAAAACAGAAAGGGGAAGAACGTGGCATGTTGTGCTCCTTTACTGTATAAGTGGTTTGCTAGCCATCTTCCTAAGTCAGGGCCGTTCATTGATTCTGCTGAGTCTTCACCTTGGTCTGCACGTTTGATGGGTTTGACTGCTGATAATATTATCTGGTTTGATAGAGATCTGCTGGGCAAAGATATTATGTATAGCTGCTGTGGCTTTCCGAACGTCCCCATGGTCGGAAGGAATGGATGTATCAACTACAATCCATCCCTGCTAGTACGACAATTTGGGTATGCACTACGAGGTCCTCCTGAAGAGGAAGAGATACGGGAATCTCTGTATTTCACAGGGTTGCTTGAAGGCGACACTTTAATCAAGGTGCAGAATGCTTGGAGCAAAATTCACCGAAAGGGGAAAGTCTTGCTAGGAAAAAGCAACAACAAGGCCTTTGATCCGTACGTGACTTGGGTTCGAGAGAGAGCCGCCAAGTTTCTAATGACATTTCCTGTTGTAGAACCATTGTGTGCTCCCGTGTACAAAGAGCCTGCTGTTGTACCCCAAAATTTGACCAACCTCTCTGGCTTATGTTTTATTTCATTGCATCAGCATAATACATATGCATTGCATTGCATATCATTTTTTTGCATTTTTTTACAGGGGATCACGAAGTGTGTGTCAAAGAAAATGTATATAAATCTCATCAAGCGTTTGTGCTCAAGTCATCAGAGGCAAAGTATGTGATTTTCAGAGGGATACATAAAGAAGTCAATTTTTTTTAAAAAAAATAGTTGAAGCAAAAGGCACAAGGTGGGGTTTGAACCCACCACCTTTGGATTGCTAAAACCTCACTTTACCAACTCAGCCAACCATTCCTCATGTGGTTAACAAGGAAAGCGAAAATATACATATTAAAGTTTGAAAAAAAGGCGCTTGAAATAAAAATGGGGTGGATTTTGTCTCCACCAGGATTCGAACCAAGGACCTCATACAATACGCGCGCTTGCCTTAACCACTGGGGTGGTGATACATCCATTGATTATCCCACCCCAAAATGGTTAAGTACTCTATTTTCATGGTTGGGCATATCTTTTGAAGAACACAATTTGGTCATACGTGAGAGTTTGGAAGATTGGGCAAAACTGGACCATTCTCAATGAAACAAAATCCAATCCCACTTGTTTTTTCGCAAGGATTAGTTTGGTGTATTCAGTTTTCGTGTTTGAGGTGTATTTTTCAAGTTGCAATTGAAATTGCAATGGGGAGCAAAAGTTGGTTTTCCATGTTTGAGCTTACTAAGCATTTCCATAACTGGACCAACCAAGGAGGTACTTGCCTTATTGGATTTTGAATTTTTTTTACTAGAGAAGGCAAGGACAAGCAGCCTCTACTGTCTGGCAGCAGCCCTAGTTCACCCTCTCTCCACTCCAACCAAAAGCCATAGAGACAAAATTCAGTAGAAAGGAATTGGAATAGAACTGGAATATAAAAAGGTTTAGAGTTGGAGGAAACCCTAGCAGCCACCACTTTGCAAAAATCAGAAAGAGAGAGTTTGAGTTTCTTGGGAGGTTTTTCTCAAAAAATTCAAGTGCTGCTTCAAGGAGGAAAGGGTGTCAAGCATTGTTCAAAGAAGCTTTATTTTGCTCGAGCTACAAGCTTCTTGTTGTTGAGTTTTCCTGCAAGAGGTATTAGATTCTGAACCTCTTTATCATGTGTATATGGTTATGTTCTGACATTTTTTGCTAGGTTTGTGACTTGACTTTCAAAATACTTGAGACAAATGAATGTGTATGGAAGTTTAATTGGTATTTAGATTGACTGTATGAAGCTGCCAATATCATGCTGCTTTGAGGTCTGAGTTTGTTAATGTTGTCCTTGTTGCTGTTGAAATTCTTGCAATTTGTATGAGTTCTTGTTTTGGTCTAAGAGAAGAACTATATGTGTGTATGTTGTGTTTGTGGTAAAGGTATTGATCTATGGCTGTAAGGCACATATTGAACTTTGGACTTCCATTCCCATTGAAATTTGCTGCTCACTGCTGGCTGTTTAGAATTCTTTGCACACACTAGGTTTGGTCCTTGTGACAATGTGTTCACTTTGTGATTTTGGTTTCTTTGATGAGTTGGATTGGGGTGTGCTGCAGAACAGTTTTGTGTGTGTGTGTGTGGGGGGGGGGGGGATAACTCTTGACCTTTAACATTTGGCTGCTCTCATTGTTTGGTGATGGTTTTGTTGAAGTCACATCTTTTGCCAATCTGGATGTGTTTACTGTCATAAGAGTATTGTGTTTGCATTTTAATGTCAAGCTGCTGCTGCTTCTGTTTTTCTAGCTTTTTGTATTGTCAATTTAATCCTTGTACTAATGTTGGCATCCTTGATAAAAAAAACTGTGTTGTTGATCCTGTTTTCAAACAAACTGCTTGGATTATGCTTTGTGTTGATACCAATGATTATGGACATGCCTAGGTTTCGTGTTTGTCAACCATTTTAAGCTTTGCTTTGTGTTTTGCTTGGAGTTGTGAATCATGTTTGAATCTCTGCCTTGAATCTAGTCAAGTCTAAATTGCAGCAGTTGGTTTGCCTGTTCATTTATTACACTTCTTTCATAGGTGTATTGTGTGAAGCAAGCATGTGTAGTGTGTGTTGTAGTCTGTAAGTGTACTGTGTGTGTTAGTGTGATTTCTTGTGTCTATAACTAAGTTGTTGTGTACAAGAGTGTGCAATTGTGTGAGTTAGTTTAGTTTGCATGAGAGTATGTGACTTTGATTAAAACATTGCTGTTAAATCCTCATGAACACTGCTGAAACATTTCTCTTTAAGTTGTTTATTTAGCTTTTGTTTCCAGATTGATTACCCTGCTGTGCTTGAATTTTAATTTGATATTTTCCTTGCAGCATATGTTGTCATTTGTCATAAGCATTGTTTTTACAAAGTCGATTTCTTTAAACTCACATCAATAACTAGCAACATGTTGATTATACTTTATTGCAATGAGAAATTGAGATTTAGCTCAGGGTGTAATCCATAAGCATTGTGTTTGTAACCTGCTCAAACTTTTTCCCTGCATTCATTCATCTGTATTCAACTTTGAAGTTTCAAGTTGCACTTCAAAGGTGTCCGTTTGCATTTCCATTCGTGTTCGATTTTATGCGCATCATATGGAAATTTGGATAGCATCATTGTATTCCTCTCTGAAAAATACACAAGATAGACTCAAATTTCGTCCAATTCCATGGAGTTTTGATCTAGTTTTGATTCATCTTGCATTTGCTTTTTTGCCTTGTTTTATTTTTCCCAGAATTCTTGTTATCAGTTGCCTTATATGATGTTTGGGGTGGCTTAGTACTTGGATGTAACAGCCACCCCAGTGGTAGACCATGCGCCTTTCATTACCAAGTATCTGGGTTCGAATCCTGCTGAGGATCAAAACCCTTTTATTTCTTTTTTTCTTTCCTTTCCTTTTAGCCTTGACTTTTGTTTTTTCTCTTTCTCTTCCATTTACATTCCAGCGCGCGCGTGTGTAGTCTTCTTCCTCTCCGAGTGTTGGGATGCCCACTGTAGTGAGGGTGGTCTCGATACTCGTCTTTCAATACGAAGACGCGACTTCTCCCATCACCTCTCCTTTCACAACTTCCTCCCGTAACCCTTGTCACCTAAAACCTCGGTCTCGCACCGAGTGCATTTTCAAACTTCTTTTTACAATAAAACTTGAATGGTCGTGGAGTGGTTAGGAGTAGGCCTTCTCCTATCTCGAGTGCTGACGTTTACCGTAGGGTTCTCTGTCACAAAGCACTTACCATTCAAAACCAAAAAACAATTAATAAGAGAACGAAGCTCTCTTTATGTTGAATTAAAGAGAGAGGATTGGGTATAGACCTCTTCCTCTTCGAGTGTTGGGATGCCCACTGTAGTGAGGGTGGTTTCGACGCTCGTCTTTCAATATGAAGACGCCTCGTTCGCCACACCTTTTTTATAACCAAAAACTTTGAGATAAAGAATTGGGTACTACCCGTAGGGGTTACTATCCGAGGACATGTCTCGCCCCCTAAAAACAATCTCACAAATCAAATGTGTCATCTTGCCTCGCGTGGCGAAAACCTAATCATTTCAAAAAGGATATGTTACGTCCGTTCTACCGCAAACTGGTAACGCCTAAGTCTCCAACGAGCGAGCATCAAAACACCTAACTGCTAGAATGCGCACGATGCGCACGATAGCATCATCCGTAAGAAACATCAACAAACCGTAGGCCGAACTACGGCTGCTCTGATTCTTTACTTCGTTCAAGTAAAGATACGTAGGCACAAGGGCCATAATCCTTGTCGAACACAATCCCCCTATCACCCGTAGTTTCCCGAACTACGTCGACTCTGACTTTCTCATATCTGTTGAGAATACGTAGGCCTAGGACCGCAAAGTCCTATCGAGTCCTCTCTTTCCCTCGTCACCTCCCTTTTCCCCGTTTCTAAACCTTTCCCTTTACCCCTTTGAAACACTCTTCTTATAGCATAATATTTAAGCAAATATATTCACACATCGACAAACAAAAGGTTCCCATCGAGTACGATGGATGCGAGGGGTGCTAATACCTTCCCTTCGCATAACCGGCTTCCGAACCCGTTCTTGGTTGCGAGACCATCTTATCCGTTCGTTTCTTAAGGTTTTCTCGATATTTTCCTTTCCCTTCATGGGATAAATAAAGTTCGGTGGAGACTCTTCTGTCCTTTCTTTTCGCCTCCCTGTCGTTGCACGATGCATTTTTCGAGTAGCGACAGCTGGCGACTCTGCTGGGGAACCCCTAGCAAGCCACGCCTATTTTGTTTGTCGCATTTGTGCTTTATTTGTTTTGCTATTTATTTTATGTTTGTGTTTCTTTCTAACCTGTTGGGTTCGTTTGGTTTGGTTTGTGAGGATAAAGCTTTCTACCCGAGCTTTCGAGCATGCACACTAAGTTAGGAGGTGGATTCTTTCTGATTTGCGAGACTTAGGACTCGTTGAGTTGGATTGAATTTCACCGCTCAGATGAGACTCCATTGGAATAATTATGTCTTACGTGTAGTCGTAATGGCGTTCTTATCTTCAACTTGGGAGTCCGCGATTCTGAGGACCTTTTGTAGAACCTTATTCCGAAGGTTGCTAAAACATAACTCTGTGTTCATCCTTTTGAAGGGATTACCGTCTTACGAGTAGTCGTTATGATGGGAAACTTTTGAGGGCTAGTGCATGGGACTTTGTTTGAAAAGCCTTTGGAATACCCTCTTAAACCAATAGATTGCTCACCCGATGGGAAAGATACCCTTTGTTGTTGTCTTGCAGGATTTGTAACTTTGATCTTACTGTTGTTCCCTTATCATATGCATTCATAAAGCATTGCATTACATATCATCTTTGCATATCAAGAGACTTAAGAAGCTATGATTATCTCAGGTATTGGTGAACTTAATGGCTGATCTAAGAAAAAGAAGCACAAATTCCATAAAGTTTAGGGAACCGAAGTTGGAATCAATTCAAGATCTTCTGATTGACGTGCCAAAAGTTATCAAGATCAACTTTCAAGGGAAACATGGGAAATTGCTTGATCTTCTCCACTCTAGAGTTGATACTTGGGCCTTGTATGCTATGGCTCAATTTTATGATGCGCCTCTCCGGTGCTTCACTTTTCAAGACTACCAGTTGGCTCCCACCTTGGAAGAATATTCTCACATTTTGAATATTAAGATTAAGGATCAACCTGTCTATACTGGTTTGGAAGAAGAACCAAAGCCTGCTGTCATTGCTCTCGCTCTTCATATGACCAAAGAAGAAGTCAAGGAGGGTCTAACCAGTAAGGGGGTGTTCAAGGTTTTCCATTGAAATTTCTGCTAGAAAAGGCTACTCAGTACAAGGTTGATGAAGATTGGAAAAAGTTCGGTATTAGCGTTGCTCTAATGATTTATGGGATTGTCCTCTTTCCAAATGTGGACAATTTCATAGACATCACTGCCATCATTCTCTTTATGCAGAAGAATCCTATCCCTACGCTCCTCGCCGATATTTATCACTCTATTCATTGGAGGAGTGAAAAGAAGACGGGAATGATCCAATGCTGCTCTCACCTACTATACAAATGGTATGCTTCTCATTTGCCCAAGAAAGGGCCGTTCGTGGAAAACAAGAAGGAATTGAAATGGTCTCAACGCATCATGTCTCTAGAAGCTAGTGATATTGCTTGGTACTCTCATGAGTACTATGATGTGGAAATCATTTTTAGTTGTGGGGAATTCGGTAATGTACCTTTGATCAGTAGGGACGGTTGTATTAACTATAACCCAGTCATGGCACTGCGCCAGTTGGGCTATGCTATGGAAGACGAGCCCGAGGCAGAGAAGGTTCAGAGTTTCTTTTTGCTAGCCACATCAGAGGACCCTGCGTTTGTCAGGAAGATTGCCAAGGCTTGGGGCAAGATTCATACAAAGGGGAGGAAGGAGTTAAAAGCAAAGAATTGTGTGGCGAAGGAGCCATACAACCAGTGGTTACTAGCTAGAGTAGCTGAAAGGTCATTACCATTTCCCTCAGAGCCATCTATGCGCGAAGCACCTCCTGCTCCCACTCATGTATCCATAGAAGAATATGAAAAACTGAAGCTAGTAGTGGAGAGATTGACTAAGGAGAATCAGGACCTTCAGAATGAAGTCCACCAAGCAAATGTGGAGAGCGGTCAGTACAAAAGAAAGGTGGAGTTCGAACAGGATCAAGCGGCTGAGAGTAGCAAGAAGCTGAAATTAGAAACGGATCTGAAAGTCAGGTACCAACAGGGTTACGAAGGGGCTGATGCATCATTAACAACTCTCCGACAATGCTTAAAGGACACCAAAGCTTCTTGTGATAGGGCATGGCACTTCTTTGAGATAGCCTCTACCGAAAAGAAGGAAATACGAGAGAATCTTGAGGCTGATATTGGGGATCTTGAAGAACGACTGAGAAATGCCTTGACCCTAGTGGAAAATGAACGAAGACTCAAAGAGGAGGCATTGAGAGATTCATATGTCACATCTGACATGTGGAATAACAAATGTCAAGAATTGGAAACTGCCCAAGAAACAGCCCTTCTGTGGAGGAATCGTTTCGAGGCTTTGCAAAGAGATAGTGCGCAGTGGCTCGAGAAGGAGGCTCAACTCAATGAGTTATTGGACACCCATGTGGATTCTATTTGTTATTACCAGTCGACTCTAGATATGTGTCGTGCTAGGTACAACAATTTGGTGGAGCATTGCAACCTCATGATCCGTGATATCCCATGGAGGTTGGAAAGCGCCATTCAAGACTTGGAAGGAAATGATATCCCTCCTTCTGTTCACCACTTTATCCAGCTCTGCGACCAAATGGTTAGGAGGTTCATGTTCGAGACGAAGAAGCTTGAAGAGCGTCTCCAAAAGAAGAAATTCTAGTTTTTAGTACTCTTGATTTTCAGTTATTCAGTATTTTCCTTGTAATGAGAATTGTTATTCGGCTTAGTCAGCAAATGCTTGTATTGAATCTTCCCGAATTAATGAGAATTTGCTTTTTGGTCTAATTGTGTTTTCTTTATTATTTGTTCATTCGCAATTCTATAATATCGGTTATAATCATAACTTTTGAAAGTCTCTTGAACATTTGCATGAACTTGCGCATCATCTTGCATTCCCTGAAACCCGACCTCACACCGCTTGCCATTTCAGAGAGAGAGAAAAAGAGAAAGAGCAAGCTGACTTCTCAACACTCCTACAACACGCGGGGAAATCAGCAGAGAATTATGGATCAGGTTCAAGCCGAGCTTTTGGAGTTTCGTGAGAGGATGACGCAATTCATGGAGATGATGCAGGGGGTGGCCAACGGGCAAGACCAGCTTAGGACTTTGGTTCAACCTTTAGTGGCTCAAGTGGATGGGAGTGTCGTTTTGCATGGAGGAGTTGCTGCTATTCCCCCTCCTGTTAATGGTGGAACCTCGCAAGTCAACGGTGGCCCAACTGTAGTCAACCTTCCGGGCGGAAGAGAACAAACCGGAATTCCTATCCCAGTTATGGCAGGCGCCATACCTACTAGCGTGAATCCTCAGTGGGACCAAGATGAACAGGATGATATCTTCTCCATGAGAGACCTTGGGGGAGAATTACGATCCGACACTAATAGAAGGTTCGATGAGATAGAAGAAAAAATGAAGAGCATTCTTGAAAACCAGAACACTATGGGACTTGACATGTCCAATCTGGGATTGATTCCGGGACTTAGGATTCCTCCAAAGTTCAAAGTACCAGATTTCGATAAATACAAAGGAACGACGTGTCCAAAGGTGCATATCCGCTCCTATTTCCGAAGGATGTCGACATACTCCGATGATGAGAAGTTGCTTATGCACTTCTTCCAAGATAGCCTGTCAGGGCCTTCCCTAGAGTGGTACATGGGTTTGGAACCTGTCAATATCCGGAGCTAGAAGAATTTAGCAGAAGCTTTTGTCCAACACTATCAGTACAATAGTGACTTGGCACCTAATCGAGTGCAGCTGCAGAATTTATCCCAAAGGAGTAATGAGTGTTTTAAAGAATACGCTCAAAGGTGGCGGGAGCTTGCCGCTAGAGTTCAACCTCCCATGGTGGAAAGAGAGCTAATTGATCTATTTGTGGGAACATTGCCTGGAATCTACTACGAGAAGCTGGTGACTAACATGTCAGGAAGCTTCTCAGATTTGATTATCACCAGCGAAAGAGTTGAGAACGGCATAAAGTTGGGGAAAATTCAAGCAGGGGAAGGGACCTCATTGGGAGGTGGAAGAAAGAACTTTGGTACTAAGAAAAGAGAAATTGAGGCAAACGCATTGTCAAGTTTCAAGAATCGGAACTGGAATCGAAATCAGAATCAATATCAGCAACAACCCTACTATCATCAAACACCACAGGTAGCTAGTATTGCCATCCCGACAACGTTACCTCCACAACAACAACCACGTCCGCAACAGCAACCACGTCTGCAGCAACAACCACAGCAACAACAACCTCAACAGCGGAATTTTGCTCCGAGACAATATCAAAACCAAAGAAGGGTGATGGAGAGGCACTTTGACACCCCAACAATGCCTTACCCTCAGTTACTACAACACTTACTGCAATTAGAGTTAGTCCAGAAAAGGACGATGGCGCCTCTGGTTGGCCAGCCCCCTCCCAGGTACGACGCCAATGCTAGGTACGACTTCCACTCTGGCGCTCCTGGTCACCATATTGACAATTGTAAAGCTTTTAAGCACAAAGTACAAGACCTTGTTGACAGTAAGGCTATCAACTTTAACCATGATGCGCCAAACGTTGTTCAAAACCCTATGCCGAATCATGGGGTAGGTGGAGTGAATGCTGTGGTTGAAGGAGAAGATTTAAACTTGGTATATGATGTCAAAGAACTGAAGACTCCTTTGAGTTTTGTAAAAAGCAAGCTGTTAGGAGGTGGGGTGTTTCCTGGATGTGAAAAGGATTGTGAAGAATGTGCCGCCTATCCTGAAGGGTGTGAGAGCTTGAAGAATCACATACAGCGTATGATGAATGAAGGTGTTCTACAGTTTGACAAGATCCGTGAGAAGAATGAGGAAATAAACAGTGAAGAGGAGGATGAGGTGGCCACCATCTCCATCCCTTACAAGACGATTACTATTTCTGCGCCTCCGGCACGACCTACCATTATATTTACGAAGGCAGGACCTGTACCTTATGAGAGCCCCAAAGCAATTCCTTGGAACTATGGAGCGGAATATTATTGCAATGGACAGAAGCAGGAGTTGGAGAGTTCACCTTTTGATTCAGTTGACAATTTGGTAGGGGCTGGAGGGATGACTCGGAGTGGGAGAATATTTGCGCCTCCCGAAATAAGTGCAGAAAGGGTTGATAAAGGTAAGGGGAAGGCTGTAGCAGAAGAAAGCTCTCACGCTAGAGAAAAGGAAGCCGCGTTGAAGGACACGGAGGAGTTCATGCGCATGATAAGGAAGAGCGACTATAAGATTGTGGACCATTTACAACAGACACCTTCAAAGATTTCCATCTTATCGTTGCTGTTATGCTCTGAGGCCCACAGGAGTGCTTTACTCAAGGTTCTGGATAACGCTTATGTGCCACAAGAAATATCTGTGAACCATTTGGAAGGAGTGATGGCCCATGTTAATGCAGGAAATGGGTTGGGATTCACGGACTTTGATTTAACACCAAGAGGAAGGAATCACAATTTGGCGCTGCACATATCCATCGAATGTAAAGGAGTTGTTTTGTCTCATGTATTGGTAGACACTGGGTCATCATTAAATGTGCTACCCAAGAAAGCCCTCATGAAGCTAGATATTCGAGGGATAGTATGCACTCCGAGTAACTTAGTGGTTAGAGCTTTTGATGGGACAAGAAGGTCAGTGCTTGGGGAGCTGACTCTGCCAATTCAGGTTGGTCCTGAGGGTTTTGATACAGTGTTTTATGTAATGGATATCAGTCCAGCGTATAGCTGTCTTTTGGGTCGGCCATGGATACACTTAGCAGGAGTTGTGACATCAACCCTGCACCAAAAACTGAAGTACATGGTGGACGGTAGCATTGTGACTGTTTGCGGTGAGGAGGACATTATGGTGAGCCATCTATCTTCATTCAAATATGTGGAGGTCGATGGTGAAATTCACGAAACCATGTGCCAAGCTTTCGAGACTATTCAAATCAAGGAGAAGGCACTGGTGGAAGCAAAGGCGCCAGAGGTTTCTATGACGTCTTACAAAGACGCTCAAGCCGTAGTGAAGTCTGGATCAGCACAAGGATGGGGACAGGTGGTAAACGTCCCAAACAAGCAGGATAAGTTCGGATTGGGATACAGCCCGTACGCATCATCTTCACAAAGCGCACCACGCTACAAATGTCCTGTCCAGTTTATTAGCAGTGGGGTCATTTTCGATCGAATCAATGCCATATCAGATGGGGAAGGAGACAGTGACTGCGACGTGGACGCGTGGATTCAGCCATGCGTCCCCGGCCAAGGCTTGAAGAATTGGAGCATGGAAGAAGTTATCACAGTGACTTATGAAGAGTAATTGTTTTGTTTTGATTAATGTACTTCCATATGCTCTGCCCAAGGCATAATGGACTTTATTTGTAGGGCCCTATCTTTTATGCATGTGAACAATCTTTTATCATCAATTAAAAGGCGTCTTTTCATTCAAAATTTTGTGATCCTTGTTGTTCTTGTTTTTTATCTTTAACAATAAAATGGCAATGTGGTTTGTGTTTTTGTTTGCATATCATTTAAAAGCATAAAATCATCATCATCGCAGGTTACACATTTCAGATGCCACCGACTCAGATTCGTCTATGACTCGGTATGACTTTGACAATCCGATCTTTCAAGCTGAAGAAGAGATCGAAGAAAATGAAGACCTGCCCGAGGAGCTTGCCAGATTAGTAAGACAAGAGGAGAAGGTCATCCTGCCTCATCAGGAGGAAGTTGAAGTTATCAACCTGGGAACAGAAGAAGATAAGAAGGAGGTCAGAATAGGGGCTACACTGCAAGATGAGGTCAAGCAACGATTGATTGAGTTACTCCAAGAGTACAAAGATGTGTTTGCTTGGTCGTATGAGGATATGCCAGGACTTGACACAGATATCGTGGTTCATCGTTTGCCTCTTCGTGAAGAGTGTCCTCCTGTTAAGCAGAAATTGAGAAGAACCAGGCCAGACATGGCAGTAAAGATCAAAAAAGAAGTTCAAAAACAGCTAGATGCTGGATTTCTTGCTGTGGCCAACTACCCTCCTTGGGTCGCTAACATCGTGCCCGTGCCTAAAAAGGACGGCAAGGTTAGGATGTGTGTTGATTATAGGGATCTGAATAGAGCAAGCCCAAAGGATGATTTCCCGCTTCCCCATATTGACGTGCTTGTTGATAACACCGCACAGTACTCAGTGTTTTCCTTCATGGACGGTTTCTCCGGATATAATCAAATTAAGATGGTGCCGGAGGATATGGAGAAAACAACTTTCATCACACCTTGGGGGACCTTTTGCTATAAGGTGATGCCTTTCGGGCTGAAGAACGCAGGGGCAACTTATCAACGAGCAATGGTCACGCTTTTTCACGACATGATGCATCACGAGATCGAAGTTTATGTCGACGATATGATCGCAAAGTCCCAAACGGAGGAGGGGCACCTGGTGAATCTTCTAAAACTGTTTGAGAGGTTGAGGGAGTTCAAATTGAGGTTGAATCCGAGTAAATGTACTTTCGGCGTGCGGTCAGGAAAGCTGTTGGGGTTCATCGTTAGTGAGAAAGGTATTGAGGTTGATCCCGCGAAGATCAAAGCAATTCAAGAAATGCCAGCACCAAAGACTGAGAAGCAGGTTCGTGGTTTCTTAGGTAGATTGAACTATATTGCAAGGTTCATATCTCACCTCACCGCCACTTGCGAGCCACTGTTTAAACTTTTGAAAAAGGATCAGGCGGTCGTTTGGAACGAGAATTGCCAGAAGGCGTTTGAGAAAATAAAGGAGTACCTACAAGAACCTCTAATACTGATGCCCCCGGTGGCTGGAAGACCGTTGATAATGTACTTAACAGTTCTTGAGAATTCTATGGGTTGTGTTCTCGGTCAGCACGACGAGACTGGAAGAAAGGAGCACGCAATTTACTACTTGAGTAAAAAGTTCACCGACTGTGAATCCAGATATTCAATGTTAGAAAAGACTTGTTGCGCACTTGCTTGGGCCGCCAAACGCCTAAGACAGTATATGCTAAACCACACAACCATGTTGATTTCAAAGATGGACCCAATTAAGTATGTGTTCGAAAAGCAGGCGCTATCAGGAAGGATCGCTAGGTGGCAGATGATTCTGACAGAATATGATATTCAATATGTATCTCAAAAAGCTATTAAAGGTAGTGTTTTGTTAGAATATCTCGCAGAGCAACCGGTCGATGATTATCAGCCAATAAAGTTTGACTTTCCCGACGAGGACATTATGTACTTGAAGATGAAGGATTGTGATGAGCCGTTGCCAGACGAAGGACCGGAATTGGGTTCTCAGTGGAAGTTGATCTTTGACGACGCTGTTAACTCCTACGGTAGTGGGATTGGAGCAATCATTACAACTCCCCATGGTTCCTATATACCATTCACCGCAAGGTTAACATTCCCATGCACCAATAACGAGGCCGAGTACGAAGCATGTATCATGGGTATTGAAGAAACTATCGATTTGAGAATCAAGAACCTTGATATCTATGGAGATTCAGCCTTAGTGGTCAATCAAATCAAGGGAGAGTGGGAGACGCGCCAGCCAAATCTGATCCCATACATGAACTACGCAAGAAGGTTGCTACCTTTCTTTGACCGAGTAGAGCTTCACCATGTGCCGAGAGCAGAAAATCAGATGGCCGATGCCTTGGCTACATTGTCCTTAATGTACAAAGTAAACTTCTGGAACGATGCTCCGATAATCGTCATATCACGGCTCGATAGATCGGCATTTGTGTTCGCAATAGATGAAGCTTTTGATGGTAAACCATGGTTTTATGACATCCAGAACTTTCTCAAGAACCAAGAGTATCTGCCTGGGGCATCGACCCAGGATAGGAAGACTTTGAGGAGGTTGTCTGGTAACTTCTATCTGAATCCAGACGGTGCGCTCTATCGGAGAAACCATGACTTAGTGCTACTAAGATGTGTGGATGAAAAAGAAGCAAATTTGCTTATGGAAGAGGTTCACGAAGGTGCTTTCGGAACACATGTAGGTGGGCATGCCATGTCTCGGAAGTTGTTAAGGGCAGGGTATTATTGGTTAACTATGGAGTCAGATTGCTTCAAGTACGCCAAGAAATGCCACAAGTGCCAAATTTATGCCAACAAGAGTCATGTGCCGCCGTGTCCTTTGAATGTCATGTCATCACCATGGCCTTTTTCCATGTGGGGCATTGATATGATTGGAAAGATTGAGCCAACCGCGTCAAATGGGCACCGTTTTATCTTAGTAGCGATCGACTATTTCACCAAATGGGTCGAAGCAGCTTCTTACGCCAATGTCACGAAGCAAGTCGTAGCCCGATTCATCAAAAGGGACATCATCTGTCGATATGGAATACCCGAGAGGATCATCACTGATAATGGTTCTAATCTAAATAACAAGATGATGAAGGAATTGTGCCAAAGTTTCAAAATCGAGCATCACAATTCTTCTCCCTATCGTCCGAAAATGAATGGCGCAGTAGAAGCGGCTAACAAAAACATTAAGAAGATAGTACAGAAGATGGTGGTGACTTATAAGGATTGGCACGAGAAGTTGCCCTTCGCTTTACATGGATATCGCACTTCAGTGCGTACTTTAACTGGGGCAACTCCTTTCTCGTTGGTGTATGGCATGGAAGCTGTTCTCACCATTGGAGGTCGAGATTCCTTCTTTGAGAGTGCTGGTGGATGTCAAATTAGATGAAGCAGAATGGGCAAAGGAAAGGTTGAATCAACTCAGTTTGATGGATGAGAAAAGATTGGCGTCTCTCGCGTACGGTCGTTTGTATCAGAAGAGGATGAAGAGCGCCTATGATAAAAAGATACGTCCTCGGAGCTTTCAGGCAGGCGACTTGGTGTTGAAGCGAATTCTCCCACCGCAGAACGATCACAGAGGCAAATGGACTCCCAACTACGAAGGGCCATATGTTGTAAGAAAGGTGTTCTCAGGAGGAGCCTTGCTACTTTCAACCATGGATGGTGAAGATTTTACATCCCCTGTGAACGCAGACGCAGTCAAAAAATACTTTGCTTAAGAAAAACCCGTTGGAAAGAAAGAGAATATCCAGGCAAAAATGGGGCATCCCGACGAACCATAAAAGGATAGGTTCGGGCAAAAATTAGGGATATAAAAAAATATGAACCCGCAAAGTTGAAAACCTGAAAGGGCAACTCTGGCAAAAATGGGTATCCCGGTGAATTGAAAACCCGCAAGGGCGATTCAGGCAAAAATTAGGGATTTTAAAGCAAATGACTGCGGCCTGCGCATTGATCATCATAAGCGTAGTGGATTTTAGGGAGAACTCAAAAGGATCGACCATTCAAATCAGTCTCTTCAGAAGTTAAAGTATCAAAAAGCGTCGAAGTCACACAAGTCATGGATGAGTCGTCACATGGTGTTTGTCTGTACCACATTGCCGACATTTTATATATTTTCCTTGCAATTATCTTTTTGCGCAGCTTTCTCTTTTCAGGAGTTGCATCCGATGTAAATTGCCTATTTTTCAGGCCCTTTATCAATAAAATATACTATTCAGAAAAGTTTTTGTTCTGGTTTTAACATTTACCGTTTTGATCGCAAAAGGCGTCTGATATTTTTAATAAAAAGAACTTGCATACATAAACTTGCGGGCCTTGCAAACTGTTAATCAAGACATTTGATTTTTAATTAAAGTCATAATTGATAATTTGGCGTTGGCTGTACAACACATTTGTCTATTTGTTGTTTCTTTCCCCAACAGAGTTTGATTTGGACCTCCAGCGGAGTGGTTATGTTCTTAGCAGAGTAGTTTTACCCAGAAGTTCTTCTCGAAGGTCACCTAAGGCTTGTATTCCCCAGCATGGGTTTGTTTGCGCTAAGCGTATCTAGCTTTGACCCAACGGAGTTGGCTCTTTCTCTTTGGCATTTATTTTGCTGAAATGGTTCATTAGCATCTACATACATGCATAACATCTACCCAAACGCGAAGCATTTCCATTTCGTATGGAGCATTTCGCCATATTCAAACATATGCATATGAAACATAAGCCGAGTCGTTACCCTTTTGTTTCCAGTGAATCTTGCAGATGATTAGTATCTTCGCCCGTGTGTTGGCTAGACCCAGACTCATCTTGTTTCCCCAACGGAATTCTTTTGCGATTATCATCAATGATTGGTCTTAATATCGTGAATCTTGTTGCTCGCTTATATTTAGCGAAAGTTTCTGACGGCGATGTTAGATGATTTAGTTTTTCAGCGGTGATGCTGAATATTTGTTTTGACGGCGATGTCAAGCGATTTAGTTCTTCGACGGCGATGTTGAGAAGTTTGTTCTGACGGCGATGCCAGATGATTTAGTTTCAGCGGCGATGTTGAAAGTTTGTTTTGACGGCGATGTCAAGCGATTTGATTCTTCAAACAGCGATGTTGAGCGTTTTGTTTGGACGGCGATGCCAGATGATTTAGTTTTTCAGCGGTGATGCTGAATGTTTGTCTTGGCGGCGATGTCAAGTGATCGTTTTTCAGCGGCGATGCTGAATATTTGTTTTGACGGCGATGTCAAGTGATTGTTCTTCAGCGGCGATGCTGAATATTTGTTTTGACGGCGATGTCAAGCGACTTAGTTCTTCAGCGGCGATGCTGAATATTTGTTTTGACGGCGATGTCAAGCGATTTAGTTCTTCAGTGGTGATGCTGGATATTTGTTTTGACGGCGATGTCAAGAGTAATTGTATCCTTCAGCAGGTGATGCTGAATATTTGTTCTGACAGCAATGTCAAAGGATTTAGTTTTTCAGCGGTGATGCTGAATGTTTGTTTTGGCGGCGATGTCAAAAGATTGTATCTTCGGATTCAATATCTGTTGGTATTTAACAGAGGACCGACGGCAAAGTCAGATTGTGTTAAAAAAATTGACGGCGAAGTCAGATTACTTTGAGAATTGGCGGCGAGGTCAGAAGATTATTTTGAAGAGATGACGGCGAAGTCAGGGGCTTTACCAAAGTTCTGTGAAAAAATTTTTGACGGCAAGGTCAGGAAATATTGAGGACCGACGATAAAGTCAGTTGATTTACAATTTTGACGTTGAAATCTGACGGCGAGGTTAGATGTTATTAAAAGAGCTGACGGCGAGGTCAGACGTTCTACTTAATATGGGTGCCTGGCGGCGATGTCAGAGGTTCGTTTCGCGGTTGTCAAATTTCCGGGTCCTTGAGTATTCAACCGTCTTTTACCTTGATTGTATGAAAGTCGTTCACTTTTCCTCCATTCAGGCCCAAGCCGTTTGAATAGGGGCAGCTGTTGTACCCCAAAATTTGACCGACCTCTCTGGCTTATGTTTTATTTCATTGCATCAGCATAATACATAAGCATTGCATTGCATAGCATTTTTTGCATTTTTTTACAGGGGATCACGAAGTGTGTGTCAAAAAAAATGTATATAAATCTCATCAAGCGTTTGTGCTCAAGTCATTAGAGGCAAAGTATGTGATTTTCAGAGGGATACATAAAGAAGTCAATTTTTAAAAAAAAAAATAGTTGAAGAAAAAGGCACAAGGTGGGGTTTGAACCCACCACCTTTGGATTGCTAAAACCTCACTTTACCAACTCAGCCAATCATTCCTCATGTGGTTAACAAGGGAAGCAAAAATATACATATTAAAGTTTGAAAAAAAGGCGCTTGAAATAAAAATGGGGTGGATTTTGTCTCCACCGGGATTCGAACCAAGGACCTCATACAATACGCGCGCTTGCCTTAACCACTGGGGTGGTGATACATCCATTGATTATCACACCCCAAAATGGTTAAGTACTCTATTTTCATGGCTGGGCATATCTTTTGAAGAACACAATTTGGTCATACGTGAGAGTTTGGAAGATTGGGCAAAACTGGACCATTCTCAATGAAACAAAATCCAATCCCACTTGTTTTTTCGCAAGGATTAGTTTGGTGTATTCAGTTTTCGTGTTTGAGGTGTATTTTTCAAGTTGCAATTGAAATTGCAATGGGGAGCAAAAGTTGGTTTTCCATGTTTGAGCTTACTAAGCATTGCCATAACTGGACCAACCAAGGAGGTACTTGCCTTATTGGATTTTGAATTTTTTTTACTAGAGAAGGCAAGGACAAGCAGCCTCTACTCTCTGGCAGCAGCCCTAGTTCACCCTCTCTCCACTCCAACCAAAAGCCATAGAGACAAAACTCAGTAGAAAGGAATCGGAATTGAACTGGAATATAAAAAGGTTTAGAGTTGGAGGAAACCCTAGCAGCCACCACTTTGCAAAAATCAGAAAGAGAGAGTTTGAGTTTCTTGGGAGGTTTTTCTCAAAAAATTCAAGTGCTGCTTCAAGGAGGAAAGGGTGTCAAGCATTGTTCAAAGAAGCTTTATTTTGTTCGAGCTACAAGCTTCTTGTTGTTGAGTTTTCCTGCAAGAGGTATTAGATTCTGAACCTCTTTATCATGTGTATATGGTTATGTTCTGACATTTTTTGCTAGGTTTGTGACTTGACTTTCAAAATACTTGAGACAAATGAATGTGTATGGAAGTTTAATTGGCATTTAGATTGACTGTATGAAGCTGCCAATATCATGCTGCTTTGAGGTCTGAGTTTGTTAATGCTGTCCTTGTTGCTGTTGAAATTCTTGCAATTTGTATGAGTTCTTGTTTTGGTCTAAGAGAAGAACTATATGTGTGTATGTTGTGTTTGTGGTAAAGGTATTGATCTATGACTGTAAGGCACATATTGAACTTTGGACTTCCATTCCCATTGAAATTTGCTGCTCACTGCTGGCTGTTTAGAATTCTTTGCACACACTAGGTTTGGTCCTTGTGATAATGTGTTCACTTTGTGATTTTGGTTTCTTTGATGAGTTGGATTGGGGTGTGCTGCAGAACAGTTTTGTGTGTGTGTGTGTGTGTGGGGGGGGATAACTCTTGACCTTTAACATTTGGCTGCTGTCATTGTTTGGTGATGGTTTTGTTGAGGTCACATCTTTTGCCAATCTGGATGTGTTTACTGTCATAAGAGTATTGTGTTTGCATTTTAATGTCAAGCTGCTGCTGCTTCTGTTTTTCTAGCTTTTTGTATTGTCAATTGAATCCTTGTACTAATGTTGGCATCCTTGATAAAAAAAAACTGTGTTGTTGATCCTGTTTTCAAACAAACTGCTTGGATTATGCTTTGTGTTGATACCAATGATTATGGACATGCCTAGGTTTCGTGTTTGTCAACCATTTTAAGCTTTGCTTTGTGTTTTGCTTGGAGTTGTGAATCATGTTTGAATCTCTGCCTTGAATCTAGTCAAGTCTAAATTGCAGCAGTTGGTTTGCCTGTTCATTTATTACACTTCTTTCTTAGGTGTATTGTGTGAAGCAAGCATGTGTAGTGTGTGTTGTAGTCTGTAAGTGTACTGTGTGTGTTAGTGTGATTTCTTGTGTCTATAACTAAGCTGTTGTGTACAAGAGTGTGCAATTGTGTGAGTTAGTTTAGTTTGCATGAGAGTATGTGACTTTGATTAAAACATTGCTGTTAAATCCTCATGAACACTGCTGAAACATTTCTCTTTAAGTTGTTTATTTAGCTTTTGTTTCCAGATTGATTACCCTACTGTGCTTGAATTTTAATTTGATATTTTCCTTGCAGCATATGTTGTCATTTATCATAAGCATTGTTTTTACAAAGTCGATTTCTTTAAACTCACATCAATAACTAGCAACATGTTAATTATACTTTATTGCAATGAGAAATTGAGATTTAGCTCAGGGTGTAATCCATAAGCATTGTGTTTGTAACCTGCTCAAACTTTTTTCCTGCATTCATTCATTTGTATTCAACTTTGAAGTTTCAAGTTGCACTTCAAAGGTGTCCGTTTGCATTTCCATTCGTGTTCGATTTTATGCGCATCATATGGAAATTTGGATAGCATCATTGTATTCCTCTCTGAAAAATACACAAGATAGACTCAAATTTCGTCCAATTCCATGGAGTTTTGATCTAGTTTTGATTCATCTTGCATTTGCTTTTTTGCCTTATTTTATTTTGCCCAGAATTCTTGTTATCAGTTGCCTTATATGATGTTTGGGGTGGCTTAGTACTTGGATGTAACAGCCACCCCAGTGGTAGACCATGCGCCTTTCATTGCCAAGTATCTGGGTTCGAATCCTGCTGAGGATCAAAACCCTTTTATTTCTTTTTTTCTTTCCTTTCCTTTTAGCCTTGACTTTTGTTTTTTCTCTTTCTCTTCCATTTACATTCCAGCGCGCGCGTGTGTGCCTCAGTGGATAAGTGTGTTGACTATAAACCAAAGGAGGTGGGTTCAACTCCCACCTCTTGCTTTTTTTTTATCTTATTAAGTTTAATTCTTTATTATTTTTGTTTTAATCATACAAAATTCCAAAATTCATAACTTTTGCATACTTTAATATTTTTGATTCATTCTTTTTTAAATTATTCACATTGATGACTATTTTCATTTAATAAAATAAAAATTTCAATTTATTTGTATTCACAAGACCCTTGGCTTGCTTGAAAGTTGATCCTCTGTTAAGGTTGTTTACTTTGCATCTGATAATGTTCTCGAACCATCTTCAGAATCCATTTTTCTTTGTATTGAATTAAAGAGAGAGGATTGGGTGTAGACCTCTTCTTCTCCGAGTGTTGGGATGCCCACTGTAGTGAGGGTGGTCTCGATACTCGTCTTTCAATACGAAGACGTTTTTCATCCATTCTTCAAATCTCATCTCCTTAAAAATAAATTCTTTGTATTGAATTAAAAATAGAGGATTGGGTGTAGTCTTCTTCCTCTCCGAGTGTTGGGATGCCCACTGTAGTGAGGGTGGTCTCGATACTCGTCTTTCAATACGAAGACGCGACTTCTCCCATCACCTCTCCTTTCACAACTTCCTCCCGTAACCCTTGTCACCTAAAACCTCGGTCTCGCACCGAGTGCATTTTCAAACTTCTTTTTACAATAAAACTTGAATGGTCGTGGAGTGGTTAGGCGTAGGCCTTCTCCTATCCGGAGTGCTGACGTTTACCGTAGGGTTCTCTGTCACAAAGCACTTACCATTCAAAACCAAAAAACAATTAATAAGAGAACGAAGCTCTCTTTATGTTGAATTAAAGAGAGAGGATTGGGTATAGACCTCTTCCTCTTCGAGTGTTGGGATGCCCACTGTAGTGAGGGTGGTTTCGACGCTCGTCTTTCAATATGAAGACGCCTCGTTCGCCACACCTTTTTTATAACCAAAAACTTTGAGATAAAGAATTGGGTACTACCCGTAGGGGTTACTATCCGAGGACATGTCTCGCCCCCTAAAAACAATCTCACAAATCAAATGTGTCATCTTGCCTCGCGTGGCGAAAACCTAATCATTTCAAAAAGGATATGTTACGTCCGTTCTACCGCAAACTGGTAACGCCTAAGTCTCCAACGAGCGAGCAGCAAAACACCTAACTGCTAGAATGCGCACGATGCGCATGATAGCATCATCCGTAAGAAACATCAACAAACCGTAGGCCGAACTACGGCTGCTCTGATTCTTTACTACGTTCAAGTAAAGATACGTAGGCACAAGGGCCATAATCCTTGTCGAGCACAATCCCCCTATCACCCGTAGTTTCCCGAACTACGTCGACTCTGACTTTCTCATATCTGTTGAGAATACGTAGGCCTAGGACCGCAAAGTCCTATCGAGTCCTCTCTTTCCCTCGTCACCTCCCTTTTCCCCGTTTCTAAACCTTTCCCTTTACCCCTTTGAAACACTCTTCTTATAGCATAATATTTAAGCAAATATATTCACACATCAACAAACAAAAGGTTCCCATCGAGTACGATGGATGCGAGGGGTGCTAATACCTTCCCTTCGCATAACCGGCTTCCGAACCCGTTCTTGGTTGCGAGACCATCTTATCCGTTCGTTTCTTAAGGTTTTCTCGATATTTTCCTTTCCCCTCATGGGATAAATAAAGTTCGGTGGTGACTCTTCTGTCCTTTCTTTTCGCCTCCCCGTCGTTGCACGATGCATTTTTCGAGTAGCGACAGCTGGCGACTCTGCTGGGGAACCCCTAGCAAGCCACGCCTATTTTGTTTGTCGCATTTGTGCTTTATTTGTTTTGCTATTTATTTTATGGTTGTGTTTCTTTCTAACCTGTTGGGTTCGTTTGGTTTGGTTTGTGAGGATAAAGCTTTCTACCCGAGCTTTCGAGCATGCACACTAAGTTAGGAGGTGGATTCTTTCTGATTTGCGAGACTTAGGACTCGTTGAGTTGGATTGAATTTCACCGCTCAGATGAGACTCCATTGGAATAATTATGTCTTACGTGTAGTCGTAATGGCGTTCTTATCTTCAACTTGGGAGTCCGCGATTCTGAGGACCTTTTGTAGAACCTTATTCCGAAGGTTGCTAAAACATAACTCTGTGTTCATCCTTTTGAAGGGATTACCGTCTTACGAGTAGTCGTTATGATGGGAAACTTTTGAGGGCTAGTGCATGGGACTTTGTTTGAAAAGCCTTTGGAATACCCTCTTAAACCAATAGATTGCTCACCCGATGGGAAAGATACCCTTTGTTGTTGTCTTGCAGGATTTGTGACTTTGATCTTACTGTTGTTCCCTTATCATATGCATTCATAAAGCATTGCATTACATATCATCTTTGCATATCAAGAGACTTAAGAAGCTATGATTATCTCAGGTATTGGTGAACTCAATGGCTGATCTAAGAAAAAGAAGCACAAATTCCATAAAGTTTAGGGAACCGAAGTTGGAATCAATTCAAGACCTTCTGATTGACGTTCCAAAAGTTATCAAGATCAACTTTCAAGGGAAACATGGGAAATTGCTTGATCTTCTCCACTCTAGAGTTGATACTTTGGCCTTGTATGCTATGGCTCAATTTTATGATGCGCCTCTCCGGTGCTTCACTTTTCAAGACTACCAGTTGGCTCCCACCTTGGAAGAATATTCTCACATTTTGAATATTAAGATTAAGGATCAACCTGTCTATACTGGTTTGGAAGAAGAACCAAAGCCTGCTGTCATTGCTCTCGCTCTTCATATGACCAAAGAAGAAGTCAAGGAGGGTCTAACCAGTAAGGGGGGTGTTCAAGGTTTTCCATTGAAATTTCTGCTAGAAAAGGCTACTCAGTACAAGGTTGATGAAGATTGGAAAAAGTTCGGTATTAGCGTTGCTCTAATGATTTATGGGATTGTCCTCTTTCCAAATGTGGACAATTTCATAGACATCACTGCCATCATTCTCTTTATGCAGAAGAATCCCATCCCTACGCTCCTCGCCGATATTTATCACTCTATTCATTGGAGGAGTGAAAAGAAGATGGGAATGATCCAATGCTGCTCTCACCTACTATACAAATGGTATGCTTCTCATTTGCCCAAGAAAGGGCCGTTCGTGGAAAACAAGAAGGAATTGAAATGGTCTCAACGCATCATGTCTCTAGAAGCTAGTGATATTGCTTGGTAATCTCATGAGTACTATGATGTGGAAATCATTTTTAGTTGTGGGGAATTCGGTAATGTACCTTTGATCAGTAGGGCCAGTTGTATTAACTATAACCCAGTCATGGCACTGCGCCAGTTGGGCTATGCTATGGAAGACGAGCCCGAGGCAGAGAAGGTTCAGAGTTTCTTTTTGCTAGCCACATCAGAGGACCCTGCGTTTGTCAGGAAGATTGCCAAGGCTTGGGGCAAGATTCATACAAAGGGGAGGAAGGAGTTAAAAGCAAAGAATTGTGTGGCGAAGGAGCCATACAACCAGTGGTTACTAGCTAGAGTAGCTGAAAGGTCATTACCATTTCCCTCAAAGCCATCTATGCGCGAAGCACCTCCTGCTCCCACTCATGTATCCATAGAAGAATATGAAAAACTGAAGCTAGTAGTAGAGAGATTGACTAAGGAGAATCAGGACCTTCAGAATGAAGTCCACCAAGCAAATGTGGAGAGCGGTCAGTACAAAAGAAAGGTGGAGTTCGAACAGGATCAAGCGGCTGAGAGTAGCAAGAAGCTGAAATTAGAAACGGATCTGAAAGTCAGGTACCAACAGGGTTACGAAGGGGCTGATGCATCATTAACAACTCTCCAACAACGCTTAAAGGACACCAAAGCTTCTTGTGATAGGGCATGGCACTTCTTTGAGATAGCCTCTACCGAAAAGAAGGAAATACGAGAGAATCTTGAGGCTGATATTGGGGATCTTGAAGAACGACTGAGAAATGCCTTGACCCTAGTGGAAAATGAACGAAGACTCAAAGAGGAGGCATTGAGAGATTCATATGTCACATCTGACATGTGGAATAACAAATGTCAAGAATTGGAAACTGCCCAAGAAACAACCCTTCTGTGGAGGAATCGTTTCGAGGCTTTGCAAAGAGATAGTGCGCAGTGGCTCGAGAAGGAGGCTCAACTCAATGAGTTGTTGGACACCCATGTGGATTCTATTTGTTATTACCAGTCGACTCTAGATATGTGTCGTGCTAGGTACAACAATTTGGTGGAGCATTGCAACCTCATGATTCGTGATATCCCATGGAGGTTGGAAAGCGCCATTCAAGACTTGGAAGGAAATGATATCCCTCCTTCTGTTCACCACTTTATCCAGCTCTGCGACCAAATGGTTAGGAGGTTCATGTTCGAGACGAAGAAGCTTGAAGAGCGTCTCCAAAAGAAGAAATTCTAGTTTTTAGTACTCTTGATTTTCAGTTATTCAGTATTTTCCTTGTAATGAGAATTGTTATTCGGCTTAGTCAGCAAATGCTTGTATTGAATCTTCCCGAATTAATGAGAATTTGCTTTTTGGTCTAATTGTGTTTTCTTTATTATTTGTTCATTCGCAATTCTATAATACCGGTTATAATCATAAGTTTTGAAAGTCTCTTGAACATTTGCATGAACTTGCGCATCATTTTGCATTCCCTGAAACCCGACCTCACACCGCTTGCCATTTCAGAGAGAGAGAAAAAGAGAAAGAGCAAGCTGACTTCTCAACACTCCTACAACACGCGGGGAAATCAGCAGAGAATTATGGATCAGGTTCAAGCCGAGCTTTTGGAGTTTCGTGAGAGGATGACGCAATTCATGGAGATGATGCAGGGGTGGCCAACGGGCAAGACCAGCTTAGGAATTTGGTTCAACCTTTAGTGGCTCAAGTGGATGGGAGTGTCGTTTTGCATGGAGGAGTTGCTGCTATTCCCCATCCTGTTAATGGTGGAACCTCGCAAGTCAACGGTGGCCCAACTGTAGTCAACCTTCCGGGCGGAAGAGAACAAACCGGAATTCCTATCCCAGTTATGGCAGGCGCCATACCTACTAGCGTGAATCCTCAGTGGGACCAAGATGAACAGGATGATATCTTCTCCATGAGAGACCTTGGGGGAGGATTACGATCCGACACTAATAGAAGGTTCGATGAGATAGAAGAAAAAATGAAGAGCATTCTTGAAAACCAGAACACTATGGGACTTGACATGTCCAATCTGGGATTGATTCCGGGACTTAGGATTCCTCCAAAGTTCAAAGTACCAGATTTCGATAAATACAAAGGAACGACGTGTCCAAAGGTGCATATCCGCTCCTATTTCCGAAGGATGTCGGCATACTCCGATGATGAGAAGTTGCTTATGCACTTCTTCCAAGATAGCCTGTCAGGGCCTTCCCTAGAGTGGTACATGGGTTTGGAACCTGTCAATATCCGGAGATGGAAGAATTTAGCAGAAGCTTTTGTCCAACACTATCAGTACAATAGTGACTTGGCACCTAATCGAGTGCAGCTGCAGAATTTATCCCAAAGGAGTAATGAGTGTTTTAAAGAATACGCTCAAAGGTGGCGGGAGCTTGCCGCTAGAGTTCAACCTCCCATGGTGGAAAGAGAGCTAATTGATCTATTTGTGGGAACATTGCCTGGAATCTACTACGAGAAGCTGGTGACTAACATGTCAGGAAGCTTCTCAGATTTGATTATCACCGGCGAAAGAGTTGAGAACGGCATAAAGTTGGGGAAAATTCAAGCAGGGGAAGGGACCTCATTGGGAGGTGGAAGAAAGAACTTTGGTACTAAGAAAAGATAAATTGAGGCAAACGCATTGTCAAGTTTCAAGAATCGGAACTGGAATCGAAATCAGAATCAATATCAGCAACAACCCTACTATCATCAAACACCACAGGTAGCTAGTATTGCCATCCCGACAACGTTACCTCCACAACAACAACCACGTCCGCAACAGCAACCACGTCTGCAGCAACAACCACAGCAACAACAACCTCAACAGCGGAATTTTGCTCCGAGACAATATCAAAACCAAAGAAGGGTGATGGAGAGGCACTTTGACACCCCAACAATGCCTTACCCTCAGTTACTACAACACTTACTGCAATTAGAGTTAGTCCAGAAAAGGACGATGGCGCCTCTGGTTGGCCAGCCCCCTCCCAGGTACGACGCCAATGCTAGGTACGACTTCCACTCTGGCGCTCCTGGTCACCATATTGACAATTGTAAAGCTTTTAAGCACAAAGTACAAGACCTTGTTGACAGTAAGGCTATCAACTTTAACCATGATGCGCCAAACGTTGTTCAAAACCCTATGCCGAATCATGGGGTAGGTGGAGTGAATGCTGTGGTTGAAGGAGAAGATTTAAACTTGGTATATGATGTCAAAGAACTGAAGACTCCTTTGAGTTTTGTAAAAAGCAAGCTGTTAGGAGGTGGGGTGTTTCCTGGATGTGAAAAGGATTGTGAAGAATGTGCCGCCTATCCTGAAGGGTGTGAGAGCTTGAAGAATCACATACAGCGTATGATGAATGAAGGTGTTCTACAGTTTGACAAGATCCGTGAGAAGAATGAGGAAATAAACAGTGAAGAGGAGGATGAGGTGGCCACCATCTCCATCCCTTACAAGACGATTACTATTTCTGCGCCTCCGGCACGACCTACCATTATATTTACGAAGGCAGGACCTGTACCTTATGAGAGCCCCAAAGCAATTCCTTGGAACTATGGAGCGGAATATTATTGCAATGGACAGAAGCAGGAGTTGGAGAGTTCACCTTTTGATTCAGTTGACAATTTGGTAGGGGCTGGAGGGATGACTCGGAGTGGGAGAATATTTGCGCCTCCCGAAATAAGTGCAGAAAGGGTTGATAAAGGTAAGGGGAAGGCTGTAGCAGAAGAAAGCTCTCACGCTAGAGAAAAGGAAGCCGCGTTGAAGGACACGGAGGAGTTCATGCGCATGATAAGGAAGAGCGACTATAAGATTGTGGACCATTTACAACAGACACCTTCAAAGATTTCCATCTTATCGTTGCTGTTATGCTCTGAGGCCCACAGGAGTGCTTTACTCAAGGTTCTGGATAACGCTTATGTGCCACAAGAAATATCTGTGAACCATTTGGAAGGAGTGATGGCCCATGTTAATGCAGGAAATGGGTTGGGATTCACGGACTTTGATTTAACACCAAGAGGAAGGAATCACAATTTGGCGCTGCACATATCCATCGAATGTAAAGGAGTTGTTTTGTCTCATGTATTGGTAGACACTGGGTCATCATTAAATGTGCTACCCAAGAAAGCCCTCATGAAGCTAGATATTCGAGGGATAGTATGCACTCCGAGTAACTTAGTGGTTAGAGCTTTTGATGGGACAAGAAGGTCAGTGCTTGGGGAGCTGACTCTGCCAATTCAGGTTGGTCCTGAGGGTTTTGATACGGTGTTTTATGTAATGGATATCAGTCCAGCGTATAGCTGTCTTTTGGGTCGGCCATGGATACACTTAGCAGGAGCTGTGACATCAACCCTGCACCAAAAACTGAAGTACATGGTGGACGGTAGCATTGTGACTGTTTGCGGTGAGGAGGACATTATGGTGAGCCATCTATATTCATTCAAATATGTGGAGGTCGATGGTGAAATTCACGAAACCTTGTCACAGAGGAACAACGAGGGATTCAAAGAATACGCCCAGCGATGGCGTGAATTAGCAGCTAGAGTTCAGCTGCCGATGGTTGAATGAGAGCTTGTTGAAATGTTTGTAGCCACTCTCCCGGGGGTCTATTACGAGAAATTGGTCAGCGGTATGTCAGGGAGTTTCTCAGATCTCATCATTACCGGTGAACACGTTGAAAATGGGATCAAATTGGAGAAAATTCAAGGTGGTGATCTATCCTCGGCTGGAGGAGGAAAGAAACCATATGGTAACAAAAGGCGTGAAAGAGAGACGAGCTCCATGTCCAACGCTCGAAGGAAGGGTAAAAGCCAGCGCCAGCAGGTGGCTAGCATAACCATCCCTGCTGTCCAACCACCCCAACCACAACAGCAGCCAAATCAGCTAGGGTACATAAAGTATCAGAACAGGGCACCTCTGTCAAGTCATCACCTTGAAACACTGCACATGTCTTATGCACAGCTATTACAAACTCTGCTTCAGTTACAGCTAGTCTAGAAAAGAACCCTGGCTCCCTTGACAGGGGCACCTCCGCAGGGTTATGATGCGAATGCAACATGTGATTTTCACTTAGGGGCACCCAGCCACACGATAGAAAACTGCAAAGCCTTCAAGCACAAGGTACAAGATATGGTGGATGCTAAGATCATCAATTTCTCAGATAATGTGCCAAATGTCACAAAGAACCCTATGCTGAATCATAGGGGAGGTGACGTGAATGCCATTATTGAAGAAGAGGATTTAGATGTGTTGACTGATGTCAAGGATATGAAGACACCGCTTAGCTTCGTTAAAGCCAAGCTGATGAAGATAGGCTTCTTTCCGGGCTGTGGAGAACTGTGTATGGACTGTGCGACCTGTCCTGATGGATGTGAACAGTTGATAGAGGGGATTCAGAGTCTGATGACCGAAGGAATCTTGCAGTTTAGCCAAAGGGCCGAATGTTGATCTGGAGAGGTAATGCTGAAGCAGGATGATGAGGTTGCCACCATCACCATCCCTCGCCAGACGATAACCATTTATGCACCCATGCCACCCACGATTACCATCACCAAAGCTGGGCCAATACCTTTTGAAAGTACCAATGCTGTCCCATGGCATTATGGGGCACACGTCTACTGTAACAGACAGAAATTGGAACTAGAACCATCTGGGTAGTCTGTGGATAACCTAGTGGGAATTGGCGGAATCACGCGCATCGGAAGAGTATTTGCTCCACCTGAGATTGTGGTGGACAAAGCAGACAAAGCTGAGGAAACTGATAAGGGAAAGAGTAAAGTCGTTGAGGAAACCCCTCGTGGGGTAGAGAAGGACTTACTTGTAAAGGACGCTGAAGAGTTCATGAGGTTGATCAAGAAGAGTGATTACAAGATCATTGACCATCTTCATCAAACACCCTCGAAAATTTCCATCCTGAATTTGTTGTTGTGTTCGGAGTCACATCGCAACGCACTGTTAAAGGTTTTGAATGCCACGTATGTGCCGTAGGAAATCTCGGTCAACCAGTTGGAAGGGGTAGTAGCCCACGTGAATGCTGGAAATGGGTTAGGGTTCACTGACCTGGAGCTGACACCGAAGGGAAGAAACCACAACAACGCCCTGCACATCTCGATAGAGTGTAGGGGAATCGTTATGGCTCATGTGTTGGTGGACACTAGGTCATCGCTTAATGTTCTTCTGAAGAAGGCATTGATGAAGTTAGATACTCGAGGATTGATCTGCACACCCAGTGATCTGGTTGTGAAGGCGTTCGATGGAACCAAGCGTCATGTCTTTGGAGAGGTAACTCTGCCAATCCAAGTTGGGCCGGAAACTTTCGACGCAGCCTTCTACATCATGGACATCATGCCAGCCTACAGCTGCCTCTTAGGCCGGCCATGGATCCATTCTGCTGGTGCCGTGACCTCCACGTTGCACCAAAAACTCAAGTATGCTGTAGGGGGCAGCATTGTAACTGTATGTGGCGAGGAAGACATAATGGTGAGCCATTTGTCGTCCTTCAAATATGTTGAGATGGATGGGGAAATCCACGAAACCCTATGTCAGGCGTTCGAAGCTGTTAAGGTCAAAGACGTGACTCCAGTAATGATTGAGACACAAGAGATGACTCTCTCTTCCTTCAAGGAAGCCCGAGCCGTTGTTCAAGCCGGGTCTACCCCAGGTTGGGGGCAGGTTCTAGAAATACCTAACAAACAGGACAAGTTTGGGTTAGGATACTCTCCTACGGCTGAAGCCTCCTCTTCTCACAGTGCGTCGCGAGGTAAAGGGCCGATCCAGTTTACCAGTGGCGGGGTGATATTTGAAAGTGTCAACGCAGTGTCTGAAGACGGTGAAGACAACGATTGCGACCTAGACTCTTGGATCAGCCAAGTAAACCAGGCCAGAGCCTCAACAACTGGTCCATCAGGGATACCATCCAAGTGACAGGCAAAGAGTAATGATTTAATTTCTCCAATTATTGTACAACCCTATGTCCTACCCAAGGCCTAGTGGTTTTTTTGTCAGGGCCTTGTTTGATTATGTACATGCATTTTACCAATAAATCAAAAGGCGTTTTTCTTTGCATTCAAATGTTGTGATCTCTGTTATTCCTGTTTTATACTTTGTTTTGAAAAACAATAAAATGGCAATAGGGTTTGTGCTAACCTGCATATTCTTGTTTTAAGCTTAACCCTTGATTTTGTAGGATCCACATAGCAGATGACATCGACTCTGGACCTTCTACGATTGACTTCGACTTCGATTGCCCGATCTATCAAGCTGAAGAAGAGATTGATGAAGACGAAGACCTTCCCGAAGAGTTGGCCCGCTTGTTGAAACAAGAGGAGAAAGTTATTCTGCCTCACGAGGAAGAGATTGAGATTGTGAATTTGGGTTCTGAAGAACTAGTCAGGAACGTCAGGATAGGGGCTGCACTGCAGAGTGATGTCAAGCAGAGATTGGTCGAGATGCTGAGAGAGTATAGTGACATTTTTGCTTGGTCATACGAGGATATGCCCGGACTTGACACTGACATCGTGGTCCATCACTTTCCGCTGCGAGAAGATTGTCCTCCCGTTAAGCAGAAGCTTAGGAGGACACGACCAGATATGGCCGTTAAGATCAAAGAAGAAGTGCAAAAGCAGCTTGATGCTGACTTCTTAGCGGTCACTACTTACCCTCCGTGGGTCGCCAACATAGTGCCTGTACCAAAGAAGGACGGTAAGGTGCGAATGTGCGTCAATTATCGGGATTTGAATAGGGCGAGCCCTAAAGATGATTTCCCGTTCCCTCATATTGATGTGTTGGTCGACAATACAGCTCAGTTCTCCGTATTTTCGTTCATGGATGGCTTCTCCGGCTACAATCAGATCAAGATGGCACCGGAGGACATGGAGAAGACTACATTTATTACACCTTGGGGAACATTTTGCTACAAGGTAACGCCTTTCGGTCTGAAGAACGCAGGGGCCACTTACCAACGAGCAATGGTTACTTTGTTTCATGACATGATTCATCATGAGATTGAAGTCTATGTTGATGACATGATTGCGAAGTCCCAAACGGAGGAGGGACATCTGGTCAATTTGCTGAAGCTTTTTGAGAGGCTTAGGAAGTTCAGGTTGAGGCTAAATCCTAACAAGTGTACTTTCGGAGTACGGTCTGGAAAACTACTGGGGTTTATAATGAGTGAAAGAGGCATTAAGGTTGATCCTGCAAAGATAAAAGCAATACAAGAAATGCCAGCGCCAAAAACCGAAAAAGAAGTTCGTGGTTTCTTGGGCAGAATAAACTACATTGCAAGGTTTATTTCTCAGCTCATGGCCACGTGTGAACCGATGTTCAAACTGCTAAAGAAAGATCAGGCGATTATCTAGAACGAGGATTGCCAGAAGGCATTTGATAAGATAAAACAGTATCTACAGGAACCTCCGATCTTGATACCCCCAGTGGCCGGAAGACCCTTAATCATGTACTTGACAGTTCTTGAGAGTAGTATGGGGTGTGTTCTCAGTCAGCACGATGAGACGGGCAGAAAGGAGCATGCCATTTGCTATTTGAGTAAAAAGTTCACAGATTATGAATCTCGTTACTCGATGCTGGAGAAGACGTGTTGCGCACTAGCCTGGGCTGCCAAACGTTTACGACAATACATGCTCAACCACACAACCATGCTAATTTCGAAGATGGATCCGATCAAGTACGTCTTTGAGAAGAAAGCGCTTTCGGGCAGGATTGCCAGATGGCAAATGGTGTTGACGGAATATGACATTCAGTACGTTTCCCAGAAGGCCATCAAGGGAAGCGTATTGTCTGATTACCTTGCCAAACAGCCGATCAAAGATTATCAGCCGATGAAATTTGAATTCCCTGATGAGGATATCATGTTTCTCAAAGAGAAAGATTGCGATGAACCGTTGCCCGACGAGGGTACAGATAGGAAATCCCAATGGAAATTGATATTTGACGGGGCAGTTAATTCTTACGGAAGTGGCATTGGGGCAATCATCACGACTCCCCATGGATCCCACATCCCGTTCACCGCTAGACTGACGTTTCCGGTCACCAATAACGAAGCAGAGTACGAAGCATGCATCATGGGTCTAGAAGAAGCGATTGATTTGTGAATCAAGAACTTAGATGTATATGGTGACTCGACACTTGTGATCAACCAGATTAAAGGGGAGTGGGAGACTCGTCAATCGAATTTGGTGCCGTACATGAATTATGCCAGAAGGTTGCTTCCGTTCTTTGATCGAGTGGAACTCCATCATGTGCCCAGGGCCGAAAATCAGATGGCTGATGCCTTAGCCACGTTGGCTTCGATGTATAAAGTCAATTTTTGGAATGAAGCTCCAAGAATTGTCCTTTCTCGTCTTGATAGACCTGCATTCGTCTTTGCGATCGAGGAAGCCTCCGATGGCAAGCCATGGTTCCATGACATCCAGACTTTCCTTATGACTAAGGAATATCCTGCGGGAGCGTCAACCCAGGATAAGAAAACTCTGAGGAGGATGTCCAGAAATTTTTATCTCAATCCTGATGGAGTTCTGTATAAAAGAAACCATGATCTCGTGCTACTCAGATGTGTAGATGAGAAAGAAGCGAGTATGCTCATGGAAGAAATCCATGAAGGCACATTTGATACGCACGCCGGCGGGCATGCTATGACAAGAAAGATCCTGAGAGCAGGATATTACTGGCTGACGATGGAATCAGATTGCTTTAAATTCGCGAAGAGATGTCATAAATGCCAGATTTATGCTGATAAGATTCATGTGCCGCCGTGCCCGTTCAATGTCATGTCCTCCCCATTTTCGTTCTCCATGTGGGGCATCGACATGATAGGCAAGATCGAGCCAACTGCATCTAACGGTCATCGCTTCATTCTAGTAGCCATCGACTACTTCACCAAGTGGGTGGAGGCAGCCTCGTATGCTAACGTGACCAAGATGGTGGTGGCTAAATTCATTAAGAGGGACATCATCTGTCGATACGGAATTCCCGATCGGATCATTACTGATAATGGTTCGAATCTGAATAACAAGATGATGAAGGAGTTGTGCCAGAGTTTCAAGATTGAACACCACAACTCATCTCCTTACCGGCCGAAGATGAATGGCGCCGTTGAAGCGGCCAATAAGAACATCAAGAAGATTGTGCAAAAGATGGTTGTTACCTATAAGGATTGGCATGAGATGTTGCCATTTGCACTGCAAGGTTATCGTACAACGGCACGTACATCAACCGGGGCAACTCCTTTCTCACTGGTGTACGGTATGGAAGCTGTCCTACCGTTAGAAGTTGAGATCCCTTCTTTACGAGTTTTGGTTGATGTGAAACTCGATGAGGTAGAATGGATTAAGAACCGACTGAACCAACTAAGCCTGATGGACGAGAAGAGGTTAGCATCGATTGCATATGGTCGTCTATACCAAAGTCGAATGAAGAAAGCCTATGACAAGAAGGTGCACCCTAAAAGCTTTCAGACGGGTGATCTCGTCCTGAAGAAGATTCTTCCTCCACACTCCGATCACTGGGGCACGTGGACTCCCAATTACGAAGGTCCGTACATCGTCAGCAAGGTCTTCTCGGGAGGAGCCTTGTCGTTATCCACAATGGATGGCGAAGATTTTGCATCCCCGGTGAACACGGACGCAGTTAAAAAATACTTTGCTTAAAAAATGACCCGCTGGAAAGAAAAAGAATATCCAGGCAAAAATGGGGCATCCCGGCGAACCATAAAAAAGGAAAAAGGTTCGGGCAAAAATTAGGGATATAAATGTAAAAATGTACACCCGCAAAGTCGAAAACCCAGAAGGGCGACTTTGGAAAAAAAGGGTATCCCGGTGAATCGAAAACCCGAAAGGGCGATTCAGGCAAAAGTTAGGGATTTGAAAAAGAAAATGATTGCGTTCCGCGTATGGACTTTCATTGTTTAGTGGTTTGGAAGACCTGAGGGCCGTTTATCTGAATCAATCTCTTCTGAAGCTGAAGCGTCGGAGAAGTATCAAAGTCGAGTGGGTCATAGAAGGATCAACTCATGGTGTTCGTCTACGCCGCATTGCCGACATTTGTGTATATACTGATGTATATTTATGTTTTTATATTTGTGCAGCTTCCTCATTCCAGGAGCTTGCATCTGTTGTAAAACATTTTTACCCATTCAGGGGTTCGTCATCCATAAAATATATACTATTCAGCAATTTTGTTTGTTTGTTTAGCATCAATCTGTTTTGTTTGCAAAAAAGAACGCTGATGTTTTTGATAAAATGCGCATACATAAACTTACTGGCCTAGGCCACCAATTGTTGAAACAATGAATTACTTGAACATTGTCACAAGATGATAACTTTGATAGGTCCCTTTGAGAAGGGTATCTTGTCTGTTTGTTTGTGTTGTTGCAAATATGGCATATTCCAGGCAGTACGCCGTATGGTTCCCAAGCAGGATGATTCCTTCTACCCCAGCGAGTGCAGCAGCATCTCCCCACGGAGTCTGAACATGAGATTGTAAGCATTGATATGTCTCCGCAAGCAGAGAAGATTCTCCCCAATCAGAGGTATCCTGAAGGATCGTCATTTCCCCAGCTGAGCAATACACTGAAGTGTATGTTCGTCCCCAGCACTGGATTAATATGCAGATTCTCATAGAAAACTATCCGCAAGTATGCAGCACTCGATAGTTCAAGACTGAAGTCTCCAGCGGAATTGAGATTCCCCACAGAGTTGTATTCTCCCCAGCAAGCAGGATGATTCCTTCTTCCCCAGCCAGGTTTACAAATCCCCAAGAGAGCCGAGTCCTTGGAAGCTGTTCAGGCCATGATAGGTTCTCCCCAGTAGAGTGTTGAATAGCTGATGCTGTATTTCCCCATCGGAGTCGTTATCTCCAGGGAAGTTTTGCCGCGAAGGCCTTGCAGTTTATTTCTGCGTTTGACATCGTTTTCCTCAGCAGTTGTGGTTTGAATACTTGGTTGAGCGGGTTCAGGTCCTTGTAGAACTTTGTTCCCTGCAGCAGTCGTCTGAAGTTCGTCTCCCCATGCGAAATCCAATTGAGATTGGCGTGACTTCTTCTCCTCGGCAGGATGATTCCTTCCCCCACCAGAGTGGTTCTTTCTCCTTGACAGGAGGATTCTCCCTTCAGCATTTATTTTGCTGACGGGGTCATAGCATTTTGCATGATTGCGTAGCATTTACCCTAAAAACGCGTAGCATTTCCACCATGTGGAGCATTACGCCATTGACGATCATATGCATATGAAACATGAGCTAGGTTGTTACCGTTCTTGTTTTGCAGATGTTCCTCCGCAGAATGATTTGCTCAAGATGATTCTTGAAATCCCCAGCAAAGTTGTTTGATTAAGATGATTCTTAAAATCCCCAGTGAAGTCGCCAGAGCGGATTGCTCAAGTTGATGCTTAGAGTCCCCGGCAGAGTGTTTGCTCAGAATGATTCCTAAAATCTCCAGCAGAGTTATTGGTTCAGGGTGATCCTTGGAGTCCCCGGCGAAGTTATTTGTCCAAGATGATTCTTGAAGTCCTCAGCAGAGTTGATTCACCCAGAATGATTTCTGGATCCCCGAAGCAGAGTTACTTGATAGTTCTCCAGAATCCCCAGCGGAGATATGTCATCCCCAGCAGGTTTTAAACAGAGAAGTTGAAATTTCCTTGAAGACTTGATGATTGAAGTCCGACAGCGGTGCCAAAATTCCTGACTTACTGATGAAGTCCAGCTGCGATATCGAAGCAGTTTGCCTAGCTGATGCAGAGTGCCTGACGGCAAAAGATTGCGTATCCTTAGTGGTTCCTGATTGATTAAGGATTCCCTTTGAAGACTTACTGACAAAGTCCAACTATGATGTCAACGCAGTTCTCTCAGCTGATGCGGATTTCCTGCTGGCGGAAGTTTGGATATCCCCATTTGGTTCATGATTGACTGAGGATTCTATTCCTGACATACTGACGAAGTCCGGCTGACGCCCAAAAATTTCTTTGAATGCCCGATGGCATGATTAACTTGATTGTTAAAAAAGTTCCTAAGGACCTGATGAGTCCCAAGGAATTCTTCTGCCGCAGTGTTGCAGAATGCCTGACGGCAATATCAACTATGCTTTGCCGGTTGCCGAATAACTAGTGATCCCTTGATGACTTGAGGAAGAAGCTGCAGCGAAATCTGATAATCATCCCGACGGAGATTTGAGAGTAGCCCTTCACCAGTTACCGAGTAATCGGTGATCCCTTATTGACTTACTGATGAAGTCCGACGAAGATGTTGTCGACGTTCCTAGCGACACGATGAGTCCATAAGTGACGATAAGAAATTCTTCTGCTATGACGCAGGATGCCTGGCGACATGATCAACCATACATTGCCAGTTACCGTGTAACCGGCGATCCCTTGATGACTTGAGGGCGAAGATCTACAGCAAAATCAGATGATCATCCTGACGGAGATTTGAGCTTTGACCCTTCACCAATTACCGTGTGACCAATTCCCTAGCAAGTTTCCGTGCAACTGTCAAGCTCAGTTTGAAGATGTTCCTACCAATCAGAGTATCATTTACCTGTGTGGGTGGCCGATCACCATTTACCATGTAATCGGTGATCCCTTGATGATTTGAGGACGCAATGATATCAGATAAATCAGAGAATCACCCTGACGGAGATTCAGATCAGTATTTCTCCAGCTAGTTGCCGTGCAGCTATTATTTCAGTTTCCGAAGATTTGTCCCCATCAGAGTACCGTGTACTTGTGCAGTTGGCAAATTTCTAGGTTTGTTGGTATTCAAACGTCTTTTACCTGGATTGTTTGAGAGCCGTTCGCTTCTCACCCAGTCAGGTCCAAGCCGTTTAAATAGGGGCACCTGTTGCACCCCAAAATTTGCCCAACATTTCTTTACCTAGCTTGTGTTTCATTTCATTCACATTAGGATTATCATTTCCATTTCATTGACATGTGTGCAGGAGATCAAGAGGTATGACTACCAATCAAGATCTATACAAGACTGTGAAGCTTGCTAAGAAGGTTATTCAAGTGTTCAAGGGTTGATATCCTTGCCAAAGAAGTTGAAAGAGCCTCAGAAAGAGTGGTTGAAACCAAGTGTGTAGGTCTCCTAACTTGAGAGTTGAGGAAAGCCATCAGATGATTCTGAGGCCACGAAGATGGACTTGAGGTCTTGAGAGAGCTCATGAGAAGTGTTGAAGATCACTTTGAGAGCTAGACAGGTCATTATGCAAGATTAAGAAGGCTCAGCCATGAGTGGTGCAGTTAGGGTTTGACTGGGTCAACCCTAAGTCAACTGAAGATTTGAAGAAGGTTGAGACCTAATACAAAAGCCATGTGATCATGGATTGATACATTGAGATGTTCTAATAATGATTTTAAGGTTAACTCATCATGATTGAAGAGTTTGAGAAGTTTCAAGCTAGGGTTTCTAACACTTGACAGTGTAAAATCCCCTAGTTTGACCCCTATCTTCAAGGCAATTTAACTCAAGATATGATTGTCATCTCATCTTGACCCTAACATGATTGTTGTAGAGCATGAGCTTAGCTTTAATTTGAGTACTAGAAGTCCTTGATAGGGTTTATAGAACTCAAGTTATGAGCCAGACAAGTTACAAGTCATCTGAGGCATGTGAATTTGGAGCTTGAAAGTTACCCAACTTGCATGACACCTTTTCCCAAGAAGGATGATTCCTATGAAATTTTGGTCAACATGAATGTTGTTTCTTATTCTCTTAGCTTTCTAGAGAGTACTAGAAGTCCTTGATAGGATTTGTAGAACTCAAGTTATGGCTTTGACAAGTCAAGGGTATTTTGGGAAGTTGTGATTATGGGTCATTCTTGGTTATAGGTCATTTTCACCAACTTAGACACCTCAAATGAAATTTTGTTCAACTTTAAAGTTTCTCAAAATGTGGTTTTAACCTTGACAATGTATCAAAGAGACATTGAAATGGCTCAAGGAGAGACTTGGTTCAAGAAGTGGTGAAAAAGGAAGGATTAAAATGGATTAAATGACCAAAAATTCAAATAAATCATTTTATGTGCAAATGGAGCAAAGTAATATCATTTTTTGAATGGAAAAAGCATTTTAGAAACTTTGGAAATATTAGAAATTTGATTTGAGTCCAATATCATGCCCTTTTTCTTTGTTTCTTCATGATGAAGTAACATGACATACATAAGCCATTGGATGAAAACAAGGAGGGAAACATCACCATTCATGTTCAAAATCTCATGAGAAGTTGAATGCAAGCTTGCTAAGGCCAAAAAAGAGTGGGAATCGTGACTGGTGTAAGTGAGATTTTGGAGAGAATTTGAAAATCCAATTTCTCATTCTGAAGCTTTGAGAGAGTTCTAGATGATTCTAATGAGTTCTATATAAGTTGGTAAGTGTATTCAGTTCATTTTTTGGTGAAGATTGAAGCCTGAAGCAGAGAGTGAAGTTGAAATTTAAGGGGTGCAAGTTGAAATCGAGTTCTGAGTTCAAGGCCAATTCATGGGAAATTGAAGATTGCATTAGCTTTGGAAGGAGTTTTGGAGTGTATCTGCATCATCTTGGAGGCTGAAGTGATCAAGAACCTCTTCTGTTACACCTCTGAACACAGGTTGGTACATTTCGTTGTTGTGCATAATCTAGGAGGAGATAGATAGATATCTATAGGTGGTTAGGATCTGGATGATGTATAGATGGATTTAAGCTGATCAATTTGGGAATTAGAGACAAGTTAGGATGTGGATCATTTTCTGTTGAAGCTGAATTCTTGCAATTCTTGGATTGATAATCAAGATTAGATAGGGGAAATTGATCACCATGAGATAAGGATCATTTATGTGCATTTAATTGAAGTTCTGATGAGATTCAAGAATGAGGTGTATTTTGGAATGGCTATCGGGTTTGAAAATCTATAGGGAATTAGATGATTCTAAGGTTGGATTCATGATCAGCATGAAAAATGGAGTGAGATGATGTATCATTTTGTAATTTTTGATGACCTGTATATTGAACCTCACTGGAGAAGACGCTGGCGCCACTGTTCAGGCCACCGTCTATAATTTCCCTCCATCTGAATGTTTGAACGAGGACGATGCACAAGAAGCGTTGGATCAGTCTTGGATATTGACTCAGTAAAAGCAACGCACAACCACGATTGGTTCTGAAAGTCAGACTTGGACTTCTTCATCAATACGCACCATTTCACTTAACTGAAGTGAATGGGCCTAGCGCTTGGATTGATATCCACACCCCCCATCTGGCCCAACCCAGGATTTGAACTGATGTTATTTGCTATTTGCTACGCAACTTTTATTAATTCTTTTGTTTTTCTTTTAATTTCATCATTTCATATTGGTTTGAAAATAATACATGGAAAATAGAAAAATAGGTCAATTAATTCCAGGTTTTTCCCCCTGATTCATGATTGAATCTAGAATTTTACTGAATAAAAATATTAGGAAAATCATGCATTTTCAATTTTTGTGCATTTTTTACATTTTATTTGATAATAAAATTGCCATGGTTGACACCTCTGTTTGATGATTTTAGTTTGAGCATTTGGTGATGATTTTTGGCTTGATTTTGTGTGTGTGATTAGCTTAGACATGTATGCTCCCATAGTATTTTTCTTACATTTTTGTGATGAAATTAGGTATTGTTTTTAGGTTGAAACTTTAGGTGCTCCTTTTTAGGGTTTAAGCTTAGTACCTTGTAGTGTAGAATTTGTTTCTAGGTCTTATTTGAGGATTTGATCTCTGGAATTAACATGGTAGAGTAATGATTGACATAGGTTCCCATAGTTATTTTTGTAGGATTTTATAATTGATTTTAGTATTTTAGTTAGAATTAACTTTAATACTAGGTTTTAGGTGATTCTAACTTGTTAATTCAACTAGAATGATTTTATTAGTCCCCTTAGAATAGGGTTTTGCTTCTCTTGCTCTTGGATGATGATGAAGACTTGTGGGAGCTGCTGTGGAATGTACGGTGGAGCTTGGACTTTAAGATTTCTCCCCCTTGGGTGTAGTTTGTTTAGGGTTAAGGATTAGGGTTTTAGGGAGATCTCTTAGAATAGATTTTCTTCCTTCATGAAACATGGAAGGTGTTAATCACTTCCATTCCTCCCTATGATGTAAGGTACCATTGTGAAGGCCCCATCCCTCCTTTGGTAGGATGTGTGGCTCCTCGCAAGTTGGTAGAACCTTTGAGGGTTCCTTTCCTTGATGGTGGAGTGCTTAGAGATGACCTTTGGTCTTCACTTTGCTTTCCCCTATCCCCACCTTGCTCTTGTTAGATGAATCTTTCTCCCTTGCTAGAGGATGGAGTTCCTTGTTAAAAGATTGAAGATGTTAGAGGTTGCACTTCCCCTGTGTTTGAAGACTGCCTTTGGAGCTGAAGCTTGAAGATCAAGAGGAACAAGTTGACACTTGAAGATTAAATTGAGGATGAAGAAAGAGTTGAAGCTTGAGGGAGAAGAACAAGTTGATACTTGTGTTTGGTGCATTGAAAGCTTAAAGAAGCAAGTTGACACTTGCTATTGAAGATGAAAGCCTTGAAGAACAGTTACAGACTGAGGACTGAGCTGCTGTCAGAGGATTGCTTTGCTGTGAAGACTGGGGAAGCTGTTGACCTGCTTTCTTTCCTGTCTGTTTGCTTTCTGTGCAACTGTATTGATGTGACTTGTGTGATTTGCTTGATGCATTAGAGTAAGTTCATGTTTAGATTGTGTTAAGCTAGGAGCATGATTGCACTAGAGGTTGAGTTGCTCCCTCTGCTTGTATTTTTACTGTATGGCTTTGCTTGCGGGTATTCGGTAGAGGTCTGTTCCCTTGCCTATGTGGTTTGTGATTTGCTTGATGGCATTTTATTTTTTCTGTATGATTGCAGTTATTCATATCTGGCTTGAGGTTGAGATGAGCTTGTGGAGGATGATTCCCCACACACATTTCCTCCCTCACTTGCATTGCATGCATTTTACATTCGTTTACTGTTTACTGTTTAAGCTGATGCTTTATCTGTTTCTGTTTATCATTGACATGATCCCCTAGGAATCTCACTTCCTTTGATAAGGAAGTGATGATAGAACTTTAGGTTGAAACCTATGCATGATAACTTCTAGGAGATCCCCGTTTCAAACTTCAACCATAGGATGAATCCTTGGCATGACAACATTAGGACTTGATAGTCTCCCCTTAGTTGAGCCTGTTCTCTCTTCTCATCTCAAACAACAGTAAAAAACGTAATAAAGGCAAGTTAGTACAAGCGCGATACGAGCCTTAAGCTACTTGGGTAATGATAATTGAGCGGCCCCCTCTCAATCGTCTAGAATGTTTAGTATACGTCCCTTGGACGATATGCGACACATTCGTTCCCAGGTCATAGTCTCTAGTGATGTACGAACTACAGACAAACATAAAAAGCAGTTCTTCCGTAAAAGACAGAAAACAAACTTCAAACCTTTTTTCCCCCTGGGCCCATAATTCAAAGGAAGCTTTTCTGAAGAAAAGAGTGTCGTTAACTCCCAGTTCTACCGCAAACGGTAACGCCTAAGTCTCCAAGGGTCGAGTTGCATACACCAAACTGCTGGAACTGTCTGTTAACCATACTCGATAAAACAGATGAATCTGAATCCCTGTAATCCGTATTATCCCGAACTACATAAGCTCTGATCTCTCAAGCCTGTTGAGAGTACGTAGGCACAATACTGATGTATTGGCGAGCCACCTTCCCCGTAACCCGTAGTTAGCCGAACTACGTTGACTCTGATTTCTCATTCTCTGATGAGAATACGTAGGCATAAAGTGCGACGCTTTGCCGAGTCATTTTTATTTTCTTTTCAGACCAGCCTTGATAGGTAGATAGATAAAACTAACCCGTCAGATAAGCACAACAAGCGTGGATCCCATAGAGTACGATGGACGTGAGGGGTACTAATACCTTCCCCTTGTGTAACCGACTCCCGAACCCAGACAATGGTTGCGATGACCTTGTCTTATACCTTTTCGTCAGGTTTTTCTGATTGTTTCCTTTCCCGCTCTGAGGGATAAATAACGAAAGGTGGCGACTCTTCTATTTTGCCGGCACCTTATTTTCGCGGTAGCGACAAAGGGGTTAACACCTCACGCATCTGTCGTACTCGACGGGAACCATTTTGCTTAGTTCTAGGCTTGGATGAGTTATCTATCTAAAGTCTTCTAGCTAAAAAAAAGAAGGAAGAAAGAAAAATAAAGTGCTCGTGGAGGATTCCAGCCCTCGTGCCTACGTATCCTCATAGTGCTATGAGGAATTCAAGGCTCCGTAGTTCATGGAACCAAGGAAGAGGAAGAAGAACGGAAGAAGGTAGAAGGTAGCTCGGCAAGATCTCGCGGTCTTGTTCCTACATATCATCACAGTGCAATGAGGAAGCCAGAGCTTCGTAGATTGGGGAACTAGGATGGAGAAAGAAAAGGAAAACAGTGTCAAAACCAAGGGCAAAAGGAGGTATCAAGACCCTATTGGGGAATGCAAAATAAATGGTGTCGAAACCAAGAGAAAAAAAAGAAAAGACATACTCTGTTGAGGAACACATAAGAATGGTAATGATTCCACTAGGGAGAAAACAAAAAATGGTGTCTAAACCAGGAGAAAAAAAGGAATAAAGGAAAAAATCGAGATAAAGGAAGATCCGCAGGGGATTCAGTTCATTGAATGGCAGGCAATGATTAATTGAAGAAAGATAAGAGTAAGACTATGTGGGGGAAAACAAAGGTTGGTGTCAACAGACAGACTGTGATGGATCAGAAGGAAAGTATTGAACCAAGAAAAGGTGTCTGACTTTCTGGGAAACTTGGTGTGTTAATTGATAAACAGTGGTTAAATGAAAATGGAAAGGAGTTAGTTTTAACCGATGGACAGTGATTAACCAGAAGAATGGGTGTGGAACCAAACAAAGGTTGTGACCCAAAGGATGGGTGTAGAACCAAACGAAGGTTGTGACTCAAAGGACAAATGTAGAACCAAGCGAAGGTTGTGACCTAAAGGACGGGTGTGGAACCTAGAGAAGGTTTTAACCCAAAGAACATGTGTGGAACCAAGTGAAGGTTGTGACCAAAAGGAGTTCGGTACACTGATTGAACAAGCAGTACTTGACCGAAGGAAAGGATATTTGAACCAAAAGAAAGTTACTAACCCAAATGTGCGAGTATTTGAACCAAGGGAAGATTGCTAACTGCAGGGATATTGGTTTTTACAGAAGGACTATGGTTAACCAAAAAGAAAGAGTAATTAACCAGGAGACGGTGATTAACTCAATAAGGGCTTAGTATGTTAACTGAGAAAAATGAACAATTGGTGTTTTAACTGACAGGAAGTGGTTGACCAATCAAAAAGGGAGGGAGAACTAACATAAGATTTCATACTCCACTAGGGATTCGGTGTTTAACAGGAAGGCTGTGATTAACCGAAGAAAATGTTTGCGACTTTTCTAGGGAAGAGGAAAATTGGCTTTAGCAGGCAGACTGCGATCAACCAGAGAACGGGCGATTAACCAAATGGAGGTGATTAACCCAAGGAAGAAACAATGATCTTGAACCAAGGAAAAGGTGATTGATCAAAGGAAAGATTAAAAGGAGTGAGCGACCAAGGATCGAACTCAAGAGACACCACAACTCAGTAATAGAGGTGACTATTCTAAGTTCAGGGTCAAGCGCCCTTGACCAGAAATAGCCAAAATGAGGGTAAGATATGCTCCCTCCTCACTCCTTCTATAGAACCCAAAGTGTAGTGCGGAAGATAAAACCAACAGAGTAACGATGCAAATTGTACAATGCTCCAATATGTTGTGCACACCTCCGACTCAGCAGGGGATCGAGAGAACAAGGCTCTAAAAGATCCTAAAGAGAAGAAATAGGGAAAATCAACTAATTGAAACGAGGTTTCAATCAATCGATCAAAAGGGAATGAACAAGCCAACAATCTTTCACTCGAGTCAAAAGATCGTCAAAGCAAGCATGCAGAGTATTGATTATACGAAATTAAATTTGCTGAATAAAGAAAAAACTTAATGCAATCAAGAATGAATTTGCAAGGTAGTAACAAACATCAATTAACATGCATCACCAATTATGTTATCATGCAAACAAGAATTTGTAATAATAATCATTATCATACAATGTCAAAAGTGCAAACAATTACATAATTGATAAATTGTGCACCAAGGTTTACATACATGCTTTGAACAAAGGTTAAAAAAAACTCATAAAACATCCACAAATATCAAGCACATCAAGCCATGGAAATTAGATGGGGAAAGAAAACCAAACAAGCATGAAAATACACAAAAATGATATTTTGTCACAGTGTTAATCGATTAACCATATATGGTTAGTCGATTAACACTTTAAAAAGTTTAGAAAACATGCAAAATAAGACCGGTTAACCGATTAACCATTTTTCCCAACAAATGGTTAATCGGTTGACACTGTGATAGTGGCAGAAAATCAAATTTTCAAAATGACTTCCAACAACTTATCAATTATCCAATCACTCACATGTTATACCATGCAATTGTACATAAAAATTAATTCCAAAATCCACAATTAAGCATTAATAGAATCAATTAATCATCAAGATAAAAAATCAAACAACTAAATGTTCAATTCACGTCAAAAAGCTATCGAATCTACATCGTAAACACGCGAAAGTGATCGAAAACGGTAAATCGAGTTAGAGTTACCAACCTACAAGGCGGAGGATTGCCTTGATGATTGTTGTAAGTGATATGTGATGAGAATAAGCAAAGAAAACCAGAGAATTCCAAGGTTGAAATCAAATCATAGAGAAACCGATAAAAATGCTATAAATGCTCCAAATACCGATTTGCACCGAAGAAGCCTAAGAGGATTACTTGAATTGGAGTAGAAGCTACTATAAATCCAGAAATCTAAGTAGAAATGTAGTGGAATGAGGTTTAACTCATGAGAATAACAATTTCGATGTGAAGATTCTTACACTCTAATAGTAGAAATTGAGCTTTTGTGTGTGGTTTAGTGAAGATGAAGATGAATGTGAGAAAAAGTTGCAGAAAATTTAGAGAGAATGTGAGAGAGAAGAGTTGGCATTGAGAGAGAATTATGAAAATGGTTGAAGGTCCCAAGTGAAAATGTGAAGGTTTGCTTAAATCGAATCTAGCTTTGGAGTAGGCTAGGTTTGGAGTTTGTTTTGGAGCTAGCTTTAGAGTTAGTTACATCCAACTCACTGAGTCATAAGTTGACTCGGTTAGTTATTTATTTACTCGGTGGGAGCATCCCAATGTAAGTCCAAATCCAATGGTTCACATACTTGCAAATGAAGTTACATGGTGGTCTTGATTGAAAATGATGTATTATAGTAAATGCAAGTGAATTCTTGAAGTGTCTAGAATATTCCACATGACTCTAGAACCAAGTAGACCCTAAACAAGTGGATGAAAAGTTGCTGTCATGAAAATGCAGCAGAATCTGCCGAAACGCAGGTGTTAATCGGTTAACCATATATGGTTAATCAGTTAACACAGCTAAAAAATGTCCATTTTCTTTGAAACAAGGTGCTATGTTCTGATCTTCGACCCTTTACTTTGACAAATAGGCATGGAAGCCCTTGTGTTTTACTTGTATTGATGTTGTGATGAATTTGTGAGGATGCGATTAATCAGGGCTTTGAAATTATGAACATTCCTAGATATTCCTGCAACAAAACCATAGAGAAAAAATGTTGATGTGTATGCCTATAATGCGAATGCACATACTTATGCCAAAAGGAAAAAGGGGAGGTTAAATTCTGGGTTACGACAATAGCCTTAGGAAGAGGAAGACATTGTAACCAATAATTGGTTAAAGAAAATAGGACACTTTTAATCAATTGAGCTCTATCTGCATTAGAAAATAAGCTAGTACTCTAGTGACTGATTCTAAGAATCACTTTATCTATCAGAGACATATATTAAGTTATGTGCAGCTTCTTACTTGTTAGAGGGATACCCAAGTATTTAAATGGGAGACAACCTTCACTGAACTGAGTAGAATCTTAAATTTTCTTCTTATCAACATAATCAACATTGCCAAAGAAAACGTTACATTTTTTAGGATTTACATTGAAGCTAGTTAACTTAGAGAACTCATCAAGAACTTGCACTAGTAATTCCACAGATTTCTGATCACCCCTTGAAAAGAGGAGAAGATCGTCAGTAAAACCGAGGTTGATGATGCCCAACTTCCCACACTTTGAATGGTAGTTGAAATTTGGCAGGCTTCTAAGATTTTGAAAGACTCTTTGCAAGTACTCCATAATGATGACAAATAACAATGGTGAGAGAGGATCCCCTTGTCTTAGCCCTATTTTGGTTTCCACCATCTGAGAATGCACACCATTGATTTGGAATTTCTAGGAGACTGATCTGACTATGACCATAGTCCAATTGAAAAACTGGTTGGGGAAATTGAGCTATCTCATGATAGATTCGAAAGCCCCCTAATCAAAAATATCATAGGCCTTATGAAGATCCATTTGAATCATACACTTGGGAGCTCCATTTTATGCACTATGACCTCTTATTAAGTCATAAGCCAATAAGATGTGGTCATGAATCTTTTTATCTAGAACAAAAGCAGCTTGACTACTATGAATGATGGATCCAAGAAATTTTCCAAGCCTCTTAGCCATAATTTTAGAAATGATCTTGTATATTACAGTGTAGTAGGATATTGGTCTGTAGTCGTTCACCATTTCAGCATTTCTTGTCTTGGGTAAAAGGGTCACCAAGGTACAATTAACAACCTTATATAATTTTTCCTTTTCAAAGAAATCCCTGACAACTTTAATGAGATCCAACTTTATGATATCCCAAGAAATCTTGAAAACTTTTGCACTGAAGCCATCTATACCAGGAGCAAGATGTCTTTAATCCCTTTTAAGCTAGAGAAAATTTCATCATCAGTTATAGGTATAATCAAGGCTTCTCTTTGGTTATACTTTAGATGAGGGCCATTCCTTAAGGCTACAATATCAATACCCTTTAAGTTACTTTGGGCAGTACCTATAAGATTCTTGTAGTACTTGGTGATTTCCTTCTCAAATTCAGATTGATGGTTCAAAATCTTACCCTCTTCATATTTTGAAGTGGTGAACTGAGTTTGGCTTCTCTTATACTTGAGGGAAGCATAGAAATTGGAATTACTGCCATCCCCACGTCTAAGCAACTCAATATTAGACTTTTGCTTCAGGATCTGATCCTCAATGTTTCCCACCCTAATAGCCTCCTTAGTACACTCTTTAACCTTATCTCTCAGCTGCACATTCATTTTGTCTATAAGTAATTGGGATTGAGCCAAGTTAATATTTACTATGGCTTTATCCAACTGTTAATTTATACCTTTGTAAGTGTTGCTTAAGCCTCTAATCACAGGTTGTAACCTCTGTAACTTTTTCCAAATGATAAACATAGGGCTTCCCACTAGAGTCTCATTCCAGCTATGCCTTACATTTTCATTAAAGTCCTCCTTGGTGGTCACTATATTTTGGAATTTAAAGGGAGTTCTAATTGTTCTTCTGGGTCCAGATTCCTGCAGACACTGCAGAGCATGGTCAGAAACACCATGGTTTAATATAGATAGGGCGGTGTCCATGTTTTGCTATTGCCATCTAGTATTGCTCAGAACCTTGTCAATCCTGGAGTATATTATGCCACTTCTCTGATTATTAGACCAGGTGAAGTGGTCTCCAATAGAGTCTTTCTAAAAAAAGGTTTGCGTGCTCTATCATTGTAATGAGATCCCTGTATTCATTTTCATGCACCATACTACCATCAATTTTGTCTTGAGATCTCAAAACATTGTTTAAATCACCCATAAGTAACCAAGGACCACCAATGGTATTGTGGATGTTCACTATGCCATCCCATAACTTCTTTCTTTGCTCCAATTGATTGAGGCCATAAATAAATGTGCACTAAATTTTCAAATCTCCATTAAGGTAGTGAATGCTGCAATGAATAAATTGAGGAAAACAACTATGGTTGATGACTTTGATTCTAGTGTCATCCTATAAAATCCATCTCTACCATTGTTGTTATGCCTATAAATCTCTATCAACTGCCACTTTTTACCAAACTTGTTAAGGACCTTTTTAACATTAGTATGCTTCACTCAAGTTTCTATCAAAATAACTAAATTAGGGTTCATTTTCCCGAGGAGGGAGATTACCTCATGAAACTTACCTGAGTTATTTATCCCCTTAAAATTCCATGATATAATCATGGTGGCACTGCATTTGAACTCCCAGGATCCCCATTCATAAGAGCTTCAAATCTATTTCTGCAGGCAATCTCTTCTTAGGTAGACTGACCGCAATCCCCTTGCCTTTATTTCTTCCATTACTTCTAACATTCTCCGATCCACTTTTCTCTTCAGCCTCAATGGTCTCCTTTTTCTCCACTTGCCCAAATTATTTTGAGGAGGCTTAGGCTGCCACTGTTTTTTAACCTCAGGAGGCTTCAAATCTCGATATATTTCTTAATAATTATTTTTATAGATTTTCTAGGTCTTTATCTACCTCTTTAAGTTTAAATCCTTACATCTTATATAATCTCTTTGGTACAAAAAATATGTATTTTCTCTACACGCCCCTAACCATTTAAGCTATTTTCAACCATCTTTTCTACTATAAGTGCTACCCAGAACTTGCAGAAGAGAGAAATATTAGAAACTTAGTTCTTGAGTGCAAAAAGACGTGCACATTTGTGTGGGCGTCTCAGGTTCCTATTGCTGCGTGCTATCCGTAAGTATACAAAGTACGTCAGATTAATATAAAAGATTATTGATCCTACAGAGACCAATGTCAATCTATCGATTACTATTGTTACAAAGTTTATCTAAAGCTAATGATAACAGAGCGTAATACGCACATAAAAAATAATTAAGGAATTAATTCAAATTCAGAATAAAGCCTACTGGAATGTAATTCTCATTGATCAAACAGTACTCCTATTTTCTAAGTAGTAATACTCGTGGGAAAATATTTTCTTCCTAGAAAAAGAGTTAATTAAAAAGGAACCATCACGTTAACATAATCGGAACCAGACCTGACCTTTAATCTATACCAGCCGCTCACGCTACACCGGTCGCATCTTGCGTTAAAGTGAAAAATCCTTTTTTATATAACTACCTCTAAGATTCAGTTAAAAAGTTTTTTTGATTGGAAAATTTCAATATCAAAGAGTTTCCGGCATATGCTCGGCCAACCAAATCCTAAATCTATAAACGCGTCCGAAAATAGTTTTAAAATTACTTTCTAATAATACTAAACTTTCCTAATTAATTAATAAAATGCTTTCGCTGTTTTTACCAATTAAAAACTAACCAACTCTTATCTAAAGTGTTTGACGACTTTCAATCTTACCCGATATAGTCACAGTCATTACGTAAATAGAAACATGGTCCCTTCACGTGATGACCGATCAATTTAAGTTCAGAAAAGTTGCATTAAAATCTGAAACAACCTCTAAAGTATTTCTATAAATACAACATATGGAGTACCATCGAAATAACGGTCCTTACATCCCAGCTGTCGCTACGCGAAAAATGACACAGAGTCGCCACCAGATTTTATTTATCCCACAGGGGGAAAGGGAAATAGCGATAAAACCTGTGGGAAAAGAGCGTGGTCATCGCAACCAAGTCTTAGGGTTCGGGAGTCGGTTATGCGAGGGGAAGGTATTAGCACCCCCTCGCATCCATCGTACTCGATGGGAACCTCCTAGGTTATTTCGCGTGAATGGGTGTTTTATTCTAAAAGTTTGCTTGTTTAAGGAAAAGAGGGATTGGTTTATTTATTTTAATGCTCGCCAAGGATTGTGGCCCTTGTGCCTACGTATCCTCACTTAAAAGAAGTGAAGAATCAGAGCTCCGTAGTTCGGAGGCTTTATGAAATTGTTGTTTGTTGGTTGATTTTATACCTTGAAAAAGGTTTTTTGGATTGACGCCCTAAGGCAAAAATAGTTTGATGAGTTGATGTTGTTTTTAGTTTTTTTTTGAAGAAAATGTGTTCTTGACTAGGATTATACAAAAGACTTTGGATAGAGATGAATGTCTCGAATAACCAAGTCGAGCGCCTTGTATTCGAAACATTCGGAATGAGTGTAGGAGGGTTCCATTCTCATTCCTTCTCCACCACTTTAAAGTTCATGGTGCATAATTCCAATCATATATTTTATTGTGTTTTTTTTGTATTTTTATGCAAAAAGAGAAACACTTGACGTTGGATCAAGATTTATTGCTTGTAAAGATATTTGAAGTGATGCGATTTAGGTCGATGGCGGTGCACAAGGCATCCGACTTACATGGTCAAAAATGGCTCGATAAAATCGAGAGTTTACTTTTAAAAATAGTTTTTGGAAACAAAGGTCAACAAGGGCCATAACAATATTCACATACAAACATCAAACAAACATAAGCCACACGGCTCAAAAAAATCGAGACACACAAAAAAAACGGCGAACTCTTTGAAAAAAATTTTTTTAAGGTAAAACCGGTAAAAGAATATGGAGGAAACAGTGGTGTGACACGGGTGAAAAAAGTTGAAACAGTGATGCAACACGCCCGGCCGTGTTGTGTGATATGGCCCGTGTTGCAAGGCCTGGGGAAAAAAACTTCATACAGTAGCGTGACACGGTCGGCCGTGTCGTGTGACACGGCCCGTGTTGCTGGTCCAGGTCGAAATCTCACATTTTTTTTTATGTTTTCGTTTCGTTTTTGTGGTTCCTTGAGGATGGTTTCTTAGTCCCTTAGGGGATCTTACATGATATACAGTTCAACAACACATAAAAGAGTGAATGAAATGAATATAAAAGCAAAGAATAAAAGGAGAAAGATTTGAAGAAATGGATACCAAGAGCTTTCTATCCTTCTTGCAAGTACTCCAATGACCTTTGTTGGATGTGCTCTTCCCTCTTCACTCTATGTTGTGAAGGTTTGGTTTCTCAATGATCCTCTTGTGTCTCTATCTCACTCTCTTTTTTTCTGTTTTTTGGGGGTTTCTTGCTAACTATTTTCTGGTTTTTTGCTCTTACTCTTTGCTCTCTATGTGTAGTCTCTACTCCGCTTGCTTCTTGTGTTGTGTTCTGTTTTGATAGTAAGGAATACTATGTTTTCTATGCTTGCTTGCAGCCCATTTTCCACCTTTTCTGTCAACTTTTTCTGCTGTCCTAAAGCCACACACTTTGCACACCTTTTCATCACCAACTTTCCATTCTTGGCAATGCCGTTTTCTTCCTTTTGTGCAGCCCCACTTTTCCCTTCTATTTCTAGTATGACTTGCTGCATTTTTCTGCTGTAGCATACTATACTACTATCCCTCTTTTTGCCCATTAGTCTCTTGGATGGTATTGCTTTGTATCTTGCCATGTAGCCAATTGTTACCACTCTTTGACAGCATTTGCAAACTGATATTTAGCAAGTAAATATATCATTTGCATGCTATTTCCTTGACTTTGTGACATAAAAAATGATCTTGTAACATAGTACATGTTGTCCTCTTGATTTTGTGACATGTAGTAATTCTTCAACTCTTGCATGGGGCTGTTTTGCCTATGATTGAACATGCATAATCTTGGCCCATAAACATTCCAATGTTGATTTAATTCTTGCATATTTCTTGGATGTTTGTGAGCATAATGTAGCACATGAAAAAAAATGGTGTAGTATGAAGAGTACCATATCATAGATTTGATTAAAGACTTGAATGAAGATTTAGAAATAGATTAATTTCTAAACATTATCTAGAGTTGGAATTTTTGTAACAAATTACATGATTGTAATGTCACAAAATTCCTCTTAGTATTATTTTTATCTCCATTCATGAATCTTGAATTTTGGATGATGGATTCCCTCATGTGCTTAAAAATGAAATCTTGAATTATGCATTGATGATCTTGATTCATGCCTTAATAATTTGCACTCCACTTATGCCATAAAAATAAACATGTATGAAGGAGCTTTGGATTTGGCCTAGCATTCATGTCTATTAATATTTATCTTGAATATCCTTGTATTTTGTCAAGTAACTTCCCCTTGCCAAAATTTTCATGAGTAGAATTTTTCCTCAGATCAAACCTTAGGTGATGAACCTTTTTTCATGTAGTCCGAAAATAGACAAGTTACAACCAAATGGCCTAGTTCGTACCTTGTGAACCCGCATGCTCGATACACAATAGAATGATGTATGATATGCCGAATGTAGGGTATAAAAGGCTAACGGTGAAAATGAGGGTGTGACACCAGCACAACAGAATTAGCTAGACATGACGGTAGTAAACACAATAAAGAATTTGTTTGTAGAATAAATCATTTAGGGAAATAAATACATGTGTGATTGGTTGTCAAAAGTAAGAACAAAAGTGTCACGCATAATTTCAGTTTAGAAAACAAATCTTTTGAAATAACGCAATATGTAAATTGTGCGGAAATTTAAATAATTTAAAGCAAGGCGGAAGGAAATGCGAATAATAATAAAAGTGCAAATAAAATTAAGAAAAAACCGCTCCAAATCGGAGACTTGAATCTGGTACAGTGCTGGAAAGTAAAGTTGACTTGGAAAATAAAATGAAGGCAAGATTAAACTCCTACGCTATGATGCGTTAACCTCGATTACAACAATAGTGCGATAACCCCTCGATGTGACGGATTACTGCTTTTAACAACTAGATTCATGCCTATGCATAGAACTAATATTGGATCCCTATAAATATGAAACTAAGGTGTTATTTATAGGGTAATTCACCTTGGGCCGCAAGTAGGAGCTTCAGAAAATGTGTGAGATAATTCCTCTGGTCAAGGGGTGGTTTCTCCAATTGCCTTTGATCGTACCATGAATACACAAGTGGCGCCTGCCTACCTGTGCTTGGCGCCCGCCAAGTGTTAATGGGGGTAGACTTGGTCTTGTGACCATTGAGACGCAGGTGAAACTCTACACCTCATGGCGTCCTCCTCGGCCAACGCCAAGTGGAACGCCATATGTGTATTTTCACCTAAAATCACTGATTCTTGCTCTTTTTGCATCGTTTCTTCGCTCGGTGCTCCATTAAGGCAATATATCTAAAAATAACACAAAACACAAACATAATACAAGATAATAGCAAATAAATAACAATAAACATATGCAATCCGAGCCAAATACGCAGTGTGTTTCAGTGTTATCGGATTCTTCCATACTTAAACCTTTACTTGTCCTCAAGCAAACTTTTATGAGCACAAAAGGAAAGAAGCAACACATAAGTGTTACATATGGGCTATAGACTTTAGTTGGATCGATGATGCGTCGATAGGTACTAACTTGTGAACTAAGTATATTGTAATAACACTTTCTGTGGATCGCGGTCGTAAGCTTCTCTCCTATACAAACAAATCCATACCATAATATTATACTTAGGCCTGTTTTATTCATCTTTTCTTACCCCTTTTTCATTCAAGTGAAATCACATTAAGCCTGTTATCTTGCACTTGCATGATGGACAAACCTGTTGGTGATCCAGATCCAAAATTGTATCAAAATTTTATACTTTTTACATTTTAACCATAACTAAGCTTAGTTTATTTTTTGAATTTGCACTACCGTTGGGCTAAATAACGAGGTGAGGATTACCTAACTTAGAAGGTGGGCTCTTTTCCAAATTCTTTGCTTTTGAACTATATTTTCTTTTCTTTTTGTGTGTGCAGAATTGTACATATTTGCATCGGCTTGTCCACCTCGCGGTGACTAACATGTTGATGTCCCAAACACTAATCTCTTGGAGCCATCAAAAGCTCTTACAACTAAGTCACTTTGCGTGCATATTAACCCTTGAGTATCTATTTTCATCAACCTCTTCTTCGAAAGTACATTGAGGGATAATTCTGTATCAACCAAGACATACGACAGTAGGGACCCTCTGTACTCCATTGATATGTGTAAGGCTTGGTTATGATTCCTCCAGGCGGGAGTTAAATCTAGGTCCGTAAAACCCAAACCATTAACAGCGTTTACATGAGCTACTACCCCCTCCAGCTGGTTTACTGAAATCTCTTTCAATAATAATGCTGAATTCAATATTCTTAACAATGCATTTCGATGTGCCTTAGAGCACAATAACAACGATAGAATAGAAATCTTCGATGGAGTCTGGTGTAAATGATCTACAATTTTGTAGTCGCTCTTGCGAATAAGCCTCATGAACTCTTCTGTGTCCTTTGAAAAAACATCATTACCAACCTGTTTTTGGACATCTTCTTCCACCATGACCTTACCTTTCCCTTTGTCAACATTAGTTTCTGGTGGGGAAAATATCCTGCCACTTCTATTGATACCGCTGGTACCCACTATATTTTCAATCAAAGAACCCCCATATGAAGATCCTGTCAATTCCTACTTCTGCCCATTGCAAAACACCTCTGCCCCATAATTCCAGGGAATGGCCTTGGTGCTTTCATATAGGTACAGGTCCTAGAGTGGTAATAATGACCGAAGCTGGCCTTGTAGGCGCTGTAATATTGATTGTCTGGTAGAGAATTGAAATTGTAGCAACATCGCTTTCATCATTACTCACCTTATCCTCAATGTTTTCTCCTATCAACGGTTGGACCAAAGTTATTAACTATTCCTGCCTGTTGGCAACATTCTACATCAGCTCCATAAACTGGGCCATGCGAGCTCTGACTTCTTGCAACTCATCCTGAACCTGATCCATAACTCTTCGCTGATTCCCTCGAGTTGGATATATATGGAAACTGAACTCCTCAATCCTGTTACTAAAGAAAACCAAACAGAGATAAGAATAAAAGGCCAGTGCAGACACCCGCGATGCAAATGAAAAGAGGCAAAATGCAAACATGTCTATGTATTTATAGGGAGATCTCCCTCTTGATTCCGGTTTCAATAAAAAAGAATAGCAGAGATGGATAAGAAAACCACAAAAATCTTCTCATATATCAAGTAAAGTTGAGACAATACATAACAACAAATGAGAAAGATACGAATATAAAAAGGTACATATCTCATTCAACATATTTGGTGATGATCAAGATACAAAAAAAGAGAAACTAGTGTGACATATCAGAAGATAATCCTTCCCAACAACCATTATATTTACTCCAGGCCTGAGCCTTTCTGAGCATCGCCCTCGTATCTGGATGATCTGGTATGGCAACTAATTCTCTGATGAGAGTGTTCCTTCTGCGTATCACATCCCGGAGACAATGACAATAATCTTCCCAAGCATCTTCTCCAAAGACATCTTCAAGCCTGGGTTTCTTCACATCCGCTCGGATCTTATGCTCTTCAAGCGTTGATAGATTCTCGCGGAGTTTCTGCTTAATCGTGTACCTACGGGATAATTCTACCCTTGCTTCTTTCTCCTTGACCTTGAGTAGCGCCTTCATCTTATCAACCTGGGTGTGAAGCTGGTCTTCCCTATTCTTGTTGTCAGTTAAAGTAGCATTCCATTGCTCGTTGAAATTGGATATCTCCAGATACACTTTGTCTAAATTCTCCTTCCTATGTTTCAAAATGCTACCAGTACTCTTCAGATTTTGACCGATCCATTCTCACACCCTGATATGCTCAGATAGCTCCTTCTCCAATTTGGTCAAAGATTTCGAATTCATCTTAGCCAAGTAAACAGCTTCACCTCTATCGTGCTTCAGCTGACTAATCTCCAGTTTCAACTCTTCATTCTCTTTGCACATCTCTTCCTTCTCTGCCCAGAGCTTTTTGTATCTCAGGATGTCAATCGTTGTAGGTTGTTCAATGAATAAAGGGTACATAGGTTCCTTGATGGAGAAAGGTAAAAGGATCTTCTCAGCCCTCCTCTGATTCCACTCCACATATGGATCATAAGGTCTACAATCACTCTTCCCTAAGGAAAGCTTCCCCCTCTTGTGGATTTTACCCCACACGTCAACAAATCTTGCCAGAGTACCAGGGTCAGCTACACCAGTAAAGTACAAAGATTCCTGCACTTCTTCATCCTTTAAAGATCCTCTAAGAGCATAACTGAATTGTCTGGCGGCGAGAGAAATGCTGTAGTTGATCCCCCCTTTTCTCCGCATCAAAGGCACATTGGGGAAACTACCACGGTTGAAGATGAGTTCATGACCAAGTAGATATCGGTTAAACCAAGCAATATCCTTGGCTGTCAAACCCATGAGTCTCTTAGACCATTCAGATGAATTCCTCGAATCCATAAAAGCTCCGGAACAAGGGAGATGATCTATAAACCACTTGTGGAGAAGTGGTGCACAACAAGAAACCATATTTCCTCTCCTTTTCTCGTTCTTATAATATACTGAATGATATAAATCTCCTAGGAGAGTAGGTACAGGATTCTTAGAAGCGAAGATACGAAAGGCATTCATATCAACAAAGTCTGGTATGTTAGGAAACAGTACAATGCCATAGATGCACAGAGCCAAGATAGCACTAAAGACTACCCAACAACCCTCTTCAGCATATTTCCTGGCCTTATCCACCAAGAAAGATAAGGTAAAGCCAGAAACTCCATTTCTGCTGACGACATTATCAACCAACTTAGATGCGCTCAAAGAAAGAGAGGTTGCCAACCTATCAAGATCAGTTTCTTCCTCTAAATAAAAGAATGGCACTTCATCTTGGACCGAAACTCCCAAAATAAAAGCTAACTCCTCCAAAGTAGGAACCAACACATAATCCAGGAAGGTGAAACATCGCAGCGAAAGATCATAAAATTGCAACAGAGTATGAATAGCTCCATGGTCATGGCTCGTGATCTTACGGACAAGATTCAAAATTCTCCCATAATCTTTCCTGAAGGATTCAAGGACGCTAGGGTCATCCATAGAAATCAGACCAAATAAAGGTCCCAACTCTGGTGCCAAAAACTTGTATACAACAATCCTCTTTCTGTCTATTTCCATTTCTATAGAAGACCAGGACAGGAATCAAAACAGATACGAGAACCTGTATAACACACAGTCATGTAATGTTAAATGCAGGATGATTATACAAATGCAAACATGGAATTAAGGTATCCAATGCTCAAGATTGTTGTTATGCTGTTGACAGAATACAACCAGAGCTCCACTCTAATAAGAAATCCAAAAGTCTGCACTGGTATTAAAACCAGAAAACCATGTTGGTTGAAGGTCAAATTTTCCTGCAAAACCCATCCCCTCTCGCATGTGGGTTATACTCTTGTATGGTACGGAATATTATGCAGGTCATCAGTATCACGGACTCTCAGGCTAAGAAACAATGATACGTTCACCATTTCTAGTTTGGCATCATGGTCAACCAAGGAGGTCTCATCTGACTTCCCAATGAACGATCTCCAGAGTCGTTAGTTTTTCTAAGTCAATACTCCCTCAACTGTACCAGACGCACGGGATAGAGTATCTCCAAAGAAAAAACTCGTCTGGACATGAGTTTCGCAAGAGCTATTGCGCGGCAAGACGCCACACAAGCTCCCGCTACTCTCCATACTAATCCTGTGTGTATACTCAAGCCTGTGTATTAGGCTTATCTCTCATGGAACAACCCACCCAACAACATAGCAACAACAACATAATAAAATGCACATGCAATAATATACAACAGATAATGTACATAAAAGCAAATAACTGCACGAAAGTAAACACCCAAAGATAAAAAAATAGATAAGCGCTAGGATTGACTCGCATAGGGAACCGGTATCCCCAGCAGAGTCGCCAGTTGTCGCAACTGCGAAAAGGGTTAACCGAAAAATAGAAGAGTCACCACCGAACATTTTTTATCCCAAAGAGAGGGAAAGGAAACTATCGAAGAAAACTTGAAGAACGAGAAAAGACGAGGTCATCACAACCAAATCTTGGGTTCTGGAGTCAGTTACACAAGGGGAAGGTATGAGCACCCCTCACGTCTGTTGTACTCAACGGGATCCATACTTGTTGTCTAATCAAAGAGTGTGTTATCTATAAGTTATTGCTAAACAGAAACGAGAATAAAAGAAAAAGAAAGAGACTCGATAGGACATCAACGACCTTTGCCTACGTATTCCCTCGTGCAATGGGAAAGTCAGAGTCAACGTAGTTCGAAAAACTACGGGTGATGAGGTAAGATTACTCGCCAAGAAATCACCGTCTTGTGCCTACGTATCCTCATCTGGTATAGAGAAAACATAGCTTGGGAAAAGAGGAAACCACATGTTAGTTAAGTGTTTTTCATGGACGACGTTAAGTTCCCATTCCAGTAGTTAGGGGCGATGCCTATTTGCGGTAGAACTGAAAAGTAATGTACTCCTTTCTGAAAATGAGTTCGAAACACAAATCTCGAAGGATAAAAGGTCTGACTTTTGTTTGTGAGTTTTAGTGAAGTGAATTAGTTTACTTTGTCATTCTTGTTGCACTAAAGACTATGATATAGGAACAAATGCGTTGCATACCGCCTCTAGGCGGGACGTACACTAAACACTCTAGACAAGTGAGAGGAGACCCCTCACCCATCATTTCCCATATGCTTAAGGCCTGTAGCGCACAATATTCATCGTCTTTATTAGATGAGTTAGAATTGTTTTAAGATGAGAAGAGAGATGCACAGAGGGTCTAAGGGAAACTCGACCCTAACATTGTCATGCAAAATGGTCCTAAGGTCGGGATGCGAAAGTAGATTCTATCCTAATGTTAGCATGTTAAAAGGGAATAACCTACTTGTTATCATGCATGAATTGCACTTCTAATGTCTATCTTACTCCAAATTCAATCAAAAATTAAATTGGAATAAGAAACCTAAAGGAGCATGCAAAGGCAAGGCAAAAACAAGAAAATAAGGCAAAAACAGCAGCTACAGCAGCGCTTCCTGCACCAAAATAGCAATAGAATCCAACAAGGCAGCACAACAGCATTTAACAACTACTAATTCAGCATAAAAGTAGGTGTAAAAGGCAAGCAGCAAGCAAGCATAGTGTAAACAACATGCAAATTCAGAATAACAATAGCTGTAGAAAGCAGGGCAGTAAGCAATGCAACAACATGATCAACATGAGCAAGCACCAATCATGAACAAGTATCATGCACGGATGGACATGCATCAACAATTAAGCACAATTGTTCAACAATATTGCATCATCAATAATCAACAAGATCAACATGTTTTTCAATAAACGATCAAATGGTTAAACGAACATACGACAGATGGAATCGAAAGCAAACGCAAACATGCATCACAAATCCAGCAAGATGATCATCAATGATAATCAATTAACATTATGCAAGCAAGATAAGTATATGATCATCACATCAATCGAGCAACATGAACATGTTAAGCATTCAAATAGAAACCGGAAGTTGCGTGTCAAAGAATCCAGATCAAACATTCAAGAATGATGAAATAGGTTAAAAACAATCCACATAAATGCAGTATATCAATCCATGAAGGTTAGGGGTGAAAAGGAGCCAAAACAAGCAAGAAAATGCATGAAAAAGGCATACTGTCCTAGTGGTAATCGATTACTAGGATCAGGTAATCGATTACCCCTTTGAAAAATGTCCAAAAACTTGAAAATTAGGAAGGGTAATCGATTACCACATTCAGGTAACTGTTTACCACTGTGACAGCGGCCAAAAATCAACTTCCAAAATCACTTTTAAGTAGCAAACATTTTATCCAATCATCCACATGAATAAGTAATCAATTATGCACGAATTTAACACCAAAAATCAATGATCAAACATCAATTAAACTTGATCAAACATTAAGATCACAAATCACAAAGATCAAATCCAAAAAAATTGATCAAAATTTAGAAAAAACCATGGATCTATATTGTGATTATTCAAATAAGCTCAAAACAGAATTGGATCTAGAATTAACCAACCTTCGAAGTTGAGATTTGCTTTGGTAAGTGTTGATTCACTGCAAATTAATAGATCCAAGCTAGAAACCCAAAGAATCTTCAAGATCCAAGAGCTTCCTTATATTAGAAGTTAAGAACAAGCAATATCAAGCCAAATTTGATCCAAGAATCACTTTAAATCTTGCTTCCAAATCAGATCCAAATCCAAACAAAAATTAAGTGATAAATTGAAGATAATGAAGATGAATGAAAGCTCTAGAATTCAAGGACTCCAATGAAGAATCAATAAACTCAAGTGAAAAGAGTTTTAATGGAGGTTTTGGGAGTGAAAAAGTTAAGAGAAAGTTGAGAGCAAATTCTTAAGAATGAGTGTGAAATCGGAAAATGAAGGTTATGCTCTTGAGGTTTGAAGCAAATTCACTTAAATAAGCTCTTGGTTAGGAGCCAAATGTGGTTTGGAGTGTGGGTTAGTGATTGGAATGAAAATTAGGAGTGAGATTAGGAATGAAGTGTTTTAAATTTGGGGGGAAATAGTGAAAATGAATCACTTCTAGATCCTTCTAATGATGCACATGTGAAATCAAGGGTTGAAAATGATTGGAAATTCTGCAGTGCTGAAAATTTGATATTTTTGCAAATTGTGCCTGAGGTAATCGATTACCCATATGTGGTAATCAATTACCAGATTCAAATATTGCCAATTTTGGCGCCAAGTGGAGAGAAACTTGCGTAATCACCTGTTGGCATCTGTTCTGATCCCCATTAAGTCTCTGAAACTTGCCCTTGGATATTATAATTGTGAAAATTCCTGAGATAGCCTGTGCAATGTCTCCTGTACTAAAAATAACCTGCTGAATAAAATAAAATCGACCAACCGGTCCATCGGAAAAATAAATGCCAAAGCCTATGATGCTCGCTATTTGAACTCTTGAAATAAAAAAGGGAACCCTGAGCCACATAAATACCTTGACCCCATGTCTCGAGAACCAATGCCATGATATACAGAAATGCAAAATGCAAAGAAAGAAAAGCCAGGATGCAAGAGAAGAGATGGGCAAATTTTGGGGTGCTACAGAGAAGTATGACGAAAGGTATCTATCCATCAAATGGCTATCTCCCCGATTAACCTCGAATAAAATTTTGGTGAAGACCCTCACATATAACTTTCCTTGTCAAGAGAAAGACTTGATAAGAAGAAACTAAGACCAGGTCCATGCCTGAAGACCGTGATCGAGGAGAAGTTTACTTCAAACTAAGACCTGATTCGTGGCTGAAGACCAGGATCGAGGGGAAGTTTATTTGAAACTAAGACCAGTTCCATGGCTGAAGACCAGGATTGAGGGGAAGTTTATTTCAAAAAAACTGAGACCAGTTCCGTGGTTAAAGACCAGGATCAAGGAGAAGTTTATTTGAAACTGAGACTAGTTCCATGGCTGAAAACTAGGATCGAGGGGAAGTTTATTTCAAACAAAGACCAGTTCCGTGGCTGAAGACCAAGATTGAGGGGAAGTTTATTTCAAAAAACTGAGACCAGTTCCATGGCTGAAGACCATGATCGAGGGGAAGTTTATTTCAAGAAACTAAAACCAGTTCCATGCCTGAAAACTAGGATCGAGGGGAAGCTATACCATTTTCTAAGTAAGATTACTTAGTCAAATAAGATGGATAAGAAAAATTGGGAATTTTCTACCATTCACATCCACAATAATTTTTTTTGGTATTTTAATATTTAATCCTCTCTTACCTTGAATTTCTGAATGTCTTCGTCATTCACACCTTCAAGTCCAAGAATATTAAATAGAAGCATCTGTCATACCCTAAAATTTAACCACAAGGCTTCACATCATTATGTAGATTATCACCATAATATAGGTGTATTTTCATACCTCACCAATCTTTTCAAAGATTGTTGAGTATTCACCTTAACCAAGGATTAGGGTTTTAAGCCTTCTCAAAGCATTTAGGCAAGAGATCAATCAAGAATTTACATGATCTTCAACTTTTCAAGCCTTTAAAACATCCATGAAGGATCAAGAGATCCTCCACATCAAGAATTTCATACAAGATTGCACCATTCCAAGTTAATCAAGCCTCAAGACCGTCAGTGTCACCAAATTAGGGTTTTGATCGATCAAGGCTTCCAAAGAGAAATTTTCATCTGGGCATGAGCCAATACTTCAATATATGATTCAAGAAGCTCAAAAGAACCTCATGAGTCCATTCATAAGTTCAAAATAGCCTCAAGATATATTTCAAGGACCTCAAGATATAAAAAAAATCAGGAATTAGGGTTTTGACCTAATTTAACCCCTAGGTTGACTTTTGAAGTAAGACATGATCCAAGACCTCAAGATATATTTCAAGGACCTCAAATACATCATATTGATCTGTCGCTACTGCGAAAAAAAGTGCCGGCAATGACAGAAGAGTTGCCACCGTTCGTTATTTATCCCAACATAGGGAAAGGAAACGATCACACAAAACCTGTGAATCGGGATAAGATTGGTCATCGTAACCAAATCACAGGTTCGGGAGTCGGTTACGCAAAGGAAAGGTATTAGGACTCGTCACGTCCGTCGTACTCGACGGAATCCACGCTTGTTGTCTATCCAAAGGGGTGATTGCAACTATCTACGCTAAAGGTATGCAGGACAAAAAGAAAAGAAAGTGACTCGGCAAAGCAACGACGCTTTGTGCCTACGTATCCCATCTGGAGTGAGAAGTCAGAGTCAACGTAGTTCGACTAACTACGGGTGAAAGAGGGGAAGGTTGCTCGCCAAGACATCGCGTCTTGTACCTACGTACTTTCATCTGGTATGAAAGATCAGAGCAAACATAGTTCAGGCTAAAAGGGAACACATGTTTGTTCAACTATTTTACCCGAGTAGGGTTAACAATCAGTTCTAGTAGTTTGGTGTATGCAGCTCGACCATTGGAGACTTAGGCATTACCGTTTGCGATAGAACCAAGAGTTAACAAAACTCTCCTTATGAAAATTATTTTCCAAGATTAAAGGCCCCAAAGAGCAAAAAAGAAGTTTGAATGATTTGTTTTTGTGTTTTTTAGAGAAGAAGTGTTTTTGATTTGTTTGCAATTCATGTCGCACTAGAGACTATGACTTAGGGGCGAATGCGTTGCATATCACCCAAAGGGTGCTATACTAAACATCCAAGCCATTGAAGAGAAACTCCTCAACAACCCTTTCCCAAGTGCTTAAGGCTCGTAACGCACAATAATCATTAACCTTTATTAGGTGTTTTATGATTGTTTTGAGATGAGAAGAGAAAAGACACACTAAAGGGGGACTAAACCAAACCTAAAGTTGTCATGCAATGGTGATCCTAATATTGAGGTAAAGGGAAACTTCCTAATGTTATCATGCAAAGGATTGAACACCTAATGTCTCTCCTACTCCCATTCTAAATGGAGGGACTAGGAATCCTATGGGGATCATGGCACAAGGCCAAGTAAACACTAAATAATTCACTCACAAGTGAAAGGAGAAAGAAAAGAAATTGATAAATTCAAAATAAAAATAATAAAATGAAATGAAAAAAATAAAATAAAAGGATGGAAAATAAAACAACACACTTAAAATAATAGACAAAATTTTTTTTGGGATTTTATGATATTTGAGACTATTTTAAATAAATAAAATAAAAAATAAGAAAAGAATTAAAATAAAATGAAAAGAAATGAAAACAAGTCATTAAAAATAAAGGAAGTTCCTCCCCAAGGCTTGAACCCAAGACCTTGGGGTGGCAGGCTCAAAACAAACCAAACCAACCAACTCCAAGCGTATGAAACAAATGGAATGAGAAAGTAAAAATATCAAAGCAAAGGAATAAAATGAAAATAACATAAAAACGCCCCCGCTGGGGGTTGAACACAGGTCTAATGGCAAGGCAAGATACTTATGGCAAGGCGTTTAACCACTGGGGTGGTGATACATATGTGTATTAATGCCACCCCATTAATTCATAAACTAAAACAAGCAGAATGGTTGGGCAAACTAGGCAAGGCCAAGGCAAGAAATTCAAAAGGCATTTTCAATCCAATTTCTTCAAATCTCAACCAAATTCAGTGGAATAAAAGCCTATCCTGCTTGAAATTTCCTAAGGATCACGATGGTGCTGACCATTCCTTCAAATAATGCGCTCAACTTAAAATTCGAACGCTTACGCCATATGAGTTTTGGAAATGCATTTTTGAAAATCAAAGTTTAGAACAGGTGGAAGTAAAGGTAGGAAATGGTTGGATCAAGTTCAAGATATGGTGAGGGATGATTTCTAACAAGAAGGCTTGTTCAAAACAGTTAGAGCACAAAGCTGGTATACGAGTTGCAATGAACATGGTTTGCACAATACCAAAACAAAACGGAACAACATCCAACAAAACAAACTCAGCATGTCAAAAGTTAAACACAAACTAAATCCAATCTCTAAGAGCTTCTTGACCAGTTGTTAGTAGAATAGTGCAATCTAGAAGGGTGTCCAGTCATGGCAGTAGAGGTTTACAACAGAATAAAAATGCCATGTTGACATAAGCATTCAAACCATTGACTTATAATGCTAACAAGCAAATCATGGAAAGTTTCAAACATGATAATGGTATCAAAGGACAGTCTCAAAGTCTGATTACAGTTATCACTTTTGATGCAAAATGAGACATACAAACCAAACATCAACTTCAATAACCAATTCACACAACAAATTAGAAGCTTGCTTGAAAACAGCAGCAACAAACAGTTTGGTTATGCAAACATGAAAATAATCAGTTCAAAGTCATGCTCTTGACAGTCCTCCAACTGAATGTTCAAATCTAAATCAAAATACACCAAACAGAAATAGCTTGCAAACTTGTCATGGCAATGTAACACATTTAACAACCGAGCCAAATTTCAATGATCACATATACTACATGTTTCAACAACACTTACATACATAAACAAGTTCCTTAACACAGTTGCCAATGCTACCAATGATGACAGTCTCATGACAGCAGACCAATGCAAACACAAAGGGTAGACAGACCTAGCACTATGCTTCAAAATCATACATCAAGGGTTTCAAAAAAACACACATGAGAGGTTTTAACAACATTGTCTTCCCAAAGACTAAACAAACACCCAAACTCAATACTGATTTAAGCAGCAACACAGTCATCCCAATTAACAACTTTCCAATATAGAAACCAAGTCCAAAAGAAATTTGTTTGAGAGCAGAAAACGACAAGCACCTTTGATATGCAAGCAAACATCCTCCATGGCAGTCAACAGTGCAAACACACATAGAATGGATGAAATCACTCAAGAACAGTTAGTGACAAACTTGGTCATCACACAATTCAAACAACAAACACCAAGTCCTTATATTGTTTTAAAATGGTAGCTTACTAACTTGCCAGACAAACACAAACCAGTTTTTAAAAAGGAAACCAAATTCTGACAGCAGTGTCACATACTTAACATAACAATGCTACAAAATAACATTTGTTTCCACAGCACACATACATTCTTTTACCAAAGTCATCATACACATCGATTAATCCATATTTCATCAAGACATGAACTCACACATATGTTGCAAGAAAACTCATAACAAAACTTATGGCATAAGAGATTGGCCAAACTCAACAGAAACTGACAGCAAAATGTCAAAGTAAAACATGTCCAATAATAGCTTGTGATGCTAGCAAGTACAGGTCAAGGCTGACCTCAAACAAAATTCAAAACATTGAGACAAACATAGCAGGGTAAACACATACACAAATTCCACACCGAACTCAACTTGACTTGGTCAACCTAGCAAGAATGCTTCCACTTATCCTGAGTTAACAACTTTCAAACACACAAGTGGCCAAACATGAGTAAGAAACTCAACACAAAACTTCAATAAAAAAAACATAACAGCTGCAGTATTTTGACATCACAATACCATTATCACACAAATGTATATTTCCAACATGAGAGTTCACAATATGCAACCAAAAACCAGTATCAATCAAAGATAGTTTAAAATGACAATGTCAAACATCCAAAGTCAAATCAATACAAGTTTCACATGATGGACACAACTTCATGACAGTAAACACAAACTACATTCAGCATGCTATGATGATTCAAGGTACTCTAAACTCATGCATAAGGGGTGAGTTTGAAGTCACATACCTCTTGTATACTCCTAAAGTGTGCTAACAGCCTTTAGTTGAGGATCCCTTTTGAGCAAGATATCTCCCTTTGATGCAAGCTTTGATGTTTTTCCTCCTTAAAGCAAAAGTTGATTTTTGAGGACAATTTTGAGAAAAGAGATTCCTAGCTAATTTTTAATGACTTGGACAATTGGTACACCTCAAACCAAAGGTATTTGGAGTGTTGATATGGTTGAAACAAGCTTGAGCAAAGAGTTATCTAGTTTCGTATGAAAAGTCAAAGTTTCCTAGATTGAAAGTTGACTTTTGGATATATGAAGTTTTGGGCTAGTTTGAAGGTTTGAACACCTTCAAAAGGTCATTTGTAGATTGTGCATATGGTTTTTGAGGTGGTTGAATGGTTTAAAATGAGGTTGGTCCCCAATTTGCACAAGACAAATTATTTTGTGTTTTTAAGGGTTTGAGATGGTTTACCACACAAGTGTTTTCTGGTTTTTTTTCTATGCAGAAGTGGCTGCTCCCTTTAAAACAATGAATATTAAGAAACAAGGTTCAAGTGAAGATCCAAAGGATCTTCTTCCCTTCTGATCCTGCTGCACCACTTTTCTTTTCTTTCCCAAACTTTCCAAAATAAACCCTATCAATCAAATCTCCAGTTGTCCTCACTGCAAGTATTGGGGAATGAATTTGCTTTACCATGTGACAGTGAAAAGTAACAAGGTGTGAGAGAGCAAAAGCCTATGACATGAGTTGCAAGAGCTGGTGTATCACAAATTGCCACTTTCATTTTATATCACAAACACCTTTTGTTGTGTCAATGGAAAGAGGAGCTTATTTGGGACAACTGCTGTTGATTGTTATCACAGGCCCTAGGCCTTAATCTCTTAATCCACAAGTCACTTTACATTGGCTACTCATGAGATTAAATCAGGATAAGCATGTTCATGTTTAAATCAAATTTCCAAAATGCATCTCAAAGCTTCCTCTTGCATCTGCTATCGGGTTTTAATTTACACACATAATTTGAGAAAACTAATAATGCCATCTGATTCCTTGTTGAAAATCACACAAAATAGACTTTGAGTTTGCTAAAATTGATGCTGTTTTGCCCAAGTTTGAAGCTTCACGTATGTTGCTCTTGCCTTGCTTGGTTTGTTTGAGGTGGCCCAGAATTTTCACACATTGAAGTATATATTACACTAGGGTGGTTTAAAACACTGGAAGTATTACCACCCCAGTGGTCATGGCCAGCGCGCTCATATATTAGCCTTGCCCAACATCCTGAGTTCGATCTGTGTGGATCAGCTCTTTTGGCTGTTTGCATTTTATTTCATTCCTTGATACTTAACCTTCTTTCTCCATAAGTTTTCACATGCGTGTGCTAGCTGAGTTGGTGAAGTTTTAGACTTGTGACCCAATGGTTGTGGGTTCAACACTTACCATGTTCATTTCTAACTTTTTATCAATTGGATTTTTATGCTTTGTTCACAAACTTTAAAACTTACCATATGAATTGATTATTGATGCATAGATGATAAAATGCAATGAAATAAGAGCCAAAGATTAAGAAAAGGGGTTGGTCAAATTTTGGGGTACAACATGATCCATTCACAAGATTGTATTGATTCAAAGAACTTGATTTATAAGCAATACAAGGATTCAAATTCATCTGGAACCACAAACTAGGATTCTTGAGAAAAAGTCAAGCATATCTTTGACTTTTGACTAAGACATGATCTCAAACCTTGGGAAATGATTAAAGATATACAAAAACACCCTTAAAGGCTATCCTTGATGTGCAAATAGGCTAAGGGTTTGATTTCATAAGAGAATCATAAAGTTCAAAATTCATCTGATACAAAAATTCAATTGTCCCTAAAATCAAGTTTGACTTTTGAAGTTTTTGGTCAACCATGGTTTCTTCAAGTCAAGAATGATGTTAATATGTGATTTGGATCATGATAAATCAAGTTATGGAAGGAAATTTATTTTTACCCAACTTTACAAGGCCGTAACTTTTGATCCAAGCAACCATTTTCTCCCATCCAAAGCTCAAATTTTAGATCTTCTTACATATAACAAGATTGCAAAACACAAGTACCCCTAAAAACTTCCTAGATTTAAATATATGAAGCATTAAAGTTAGGGTTTCATGAGATTTGGAACTTTTACACTTAGACATTTTAGGCAGAATCTGCCTCATGTTTTGCCCAACTTTGGAGGCATTTTTCGTTATGATTTTCTAAATCTAAACATCAAAGTTGAAGTATGACCTACCAGCTTTCCAAAGAGTGCAATAACATCCATTGGTTCAACTTGAGCAAGGAGTTATTAACATCGCAAAATGGCATTTTCATTCTGATTTTCCAAGAAAGATTGTGCATACCACTCAATTTTTTTTCATTTTGATGACTATGCAAGCCTTTTCAACATACAAGACAAGTATCAAAGATGCAATGCACCTGTCATCTGTAGAAGAATCATACCATAGTGCCTTATAAGTCAAGAACCTCATCCTTTAGGCATGTGGAAATCAATGTTGCAAATGTAAAGTCCAATTTTGTCATATGTCATTTGAAGGATGCACTGGGGTGGCATGAAACGGTTCATATCAGTCCAAATGAGTCAAGAATTATCCAAGAATTAGAAGACTCAAGGCATGCAAGTTTAGTTCAAGTCAATGGCTAGAGGAGACTTTGAAAACCTAGCCATATCCATTGGAAAATAGGGTGATCCAGCCCCCATTAACTATTCCTTACAAAACAAACTTCCTCTACTATAAATTAAGGTCATTTTTGGTTGATCAAAACACACAAAAACAATACCACAACCTTGTTTTCTCATTCTCCCTCTCTTGCTCAAAATTTCAAGTATCAAACTTGGAATTCTCAAAACCAGAGCCTAAACCACTCAAAAAACCATCAAAACACATCACAAATCATCCATTAGAGGTAGTTTTTGTTCCTAAGATTTTCTTTGGATTTTGATCATCCTAGATGAAAGGACACACAGGCTTCCTAGAAGCATCCCCAGCCTCTTTTTGGGCTTCATATAAGGAACCTCAAACTTTCTAATAACACAAGATAAACCTTAGTCATCCCTACACTAATTCCCAGGAGAGTCAAAACCTCTAAAACATTCAAACTCATCCTTTGAGTCTCCTTTGATCCTCAACAAGGCTTGACTTCCACCTTAAATCCCCAGTAAGGGTCAGGTTATAATCAAGAAATCCCCAATAGAATCAAAGCCTTTATGGCAGTTCAATAAATCTAACTTTCCTCTAATTTCCAGCAGGAGTCAGTTTCTCTTTTGATTCCTCAAGACCAGTTGTATCCTTCTCTTGGAATTAATTTTCCTAAGCAAGAGTCAGTTTCCACTTAAATTCCTTCAGCCTCCTCTTAGGCTTCATATAAATATTTTCCCCAGTCAGCCTCAATCTTAGGCTTTGTACAAGACATATATAATACTTCCCTGGTTGAGTCAGTTTTCAATCCCTTTTTTAGCTTTAACCTTGAGCTTTGATAAAGGCAAAAAATTCAACATCCCCACAGATGAGACTCTGAGTCCTCTCTGTAGGAGGATATTTCCTCTATACATCACATTTCAAAACAAGCAAATTAAACACTTTTCTAGATGATTGATTTAAGTGGCACACTTGTTGGTTCAAAATCCACGCTGGAGTCCCTCCTTTATCATGGCCAAAGTTCTCTTTCATATAAGTGATGTAAGTGAAAAGTCTCTAGAACACATCTAAGCCAATGTCCCACTTTTAGCATTCAAATATTCATAAAGGAACAAATGGCATTACTCTACATTGAGTTAAAGCTTCTTCCTTCATGACATTTCAATTCTATTATAAAGGAAGATGTGGCATTGCTGGATTCCACGTATCCCATTTAAAGCAACTTCCGTTATAAACAAAACCTCAATAATTGTGAAGAATAGGTGAGATATCTCCCTTTAGAGATGACAAATTCTCTCTCAAATACTCCTTTAGCTTCAATCTTGGGCTTTGAACAAGACAAAAACATTTTTAACTTCAATCTTGGGCTTTTAACAAGACACCAAACTTTTTTTTCCTCCCATAGAATAGGAGGAACTACGAACGCTCTGATTTCTCAGTTTCCTTTTTGAGAATACGTAGGCATAAGATTGTGAAATCTTAGCGAGCGCACAAATAAAAAAAACCTTAGGTCAAAATACCTTTCCAAAAACAATAAAAAATCCTAAAAAAATAAAAACATTTCCTCAACCTCCCAAAGGAGAAACTTTCCCCACCTGATAGAAAATAGACTCAAGAAAGCAATTCAAACAGTTAAAAACAGATGTAAATGAAGGTTTCTATAGATTACTATAGATACTCTGGATGTTGATACCTTCTTTTTGTTTAACCAACCCTTGATTCCAGATCTCTCCGCGTTTGTATGGAAAACACTTGCGTGCAGGGTTAGTTTAAGATATCTTCCCCTTCCTTTTAAGCTTCATAGGATAAATATAGAAATCAAAAAGTTGCACCAGGAGCAGTAGTGGTCGCGCCACAAAAACCGGCTACAACAAAGAGAGGCCAAAATCAGATTTCGCGAACCTTGGGGACTCTACAGTTCATTGAAATTAGTTTACGTCTAAATTGCTTTAAGTAGAAAATACCAGTTCAAAAACTCTATCTCACACTCTCGTGCTATTGATTAAAGCTACACTTTCTGACCATGAGATTTTTCTCTTGCTCGCCCATTTGGATCAAAAAGTAATTTTTGAAAATTAAGTAAGTCATAATTGTTACCTAAAGCGCTCTCGCTGTAATTAGGATTAATGCCCAATTTTCACTATCTGGTTCAATCCTCACATTCTCGCGCTATCGGCTAGAACCTTTATTTGTATTCACTCTCGTGTAAAACCATTTGAATTAAAATTGAAAATAAAAACCAAAAGAGAAATTTATGAAAAGTTAATGCCAATTTTATTACGGAGTCCCATCGTAACGACGGTTCTCACATATCAGACTCAAAGAGGTTTAGCAGGACATGTTTTGAAACTTAAACATAAAAATAATGGTAATCAAATTTAAGAACTTTATTATAAATAGATTAAAAAGTGATAAACATAAACATAAAACAATGATATAAGAATCTGTAAAAAAACTTGAACTAAATTTGGAATACTTCGAGTACAAAGACGAAAACAAAGTAAACTTCAATAATTTCAGCAAGACTACGATCCAAGCATTAAATAACAAAACTTAAGGCTAATGGTGTGATAACCTCTCAATGTCAGAGATTATCACTTTGAATGTAAATATATGCTTAAAACTTAAACGACAGAGCTTTCGCACATAAACTTGGATGCCTAAAACCTATGAAAACTAGTTTTATATAGAGCTTCCAATTCGTGAAAAGTCATGGAGAAAAAATAGGGAAGTGGGGAAGAATAAGCCAAACTTTGATTTCATGTTTTGGTGATTCTGCGCATCCATGGAGAACGCCATGGGCTTAAGTTGGATCTAACGTGGATGAAGTGTATGGTGAACGTCATGATGTGGTGGCGAACGTCACACATCAGAAAATAACAAATTCTCCCAAAAACTCCCTTTCTCTTGCTCTTTTCATTAATTTATTGCAAATGCACACCTGAAATGCAAACAAAACACAACATAATAGCACGAAAACATGATAAAAGGACACTAAATAGCATGTGAATAAGGTTGGAATATTTGATACATTTTAACGTTATCAAACTTCCCCACACTTAAACCTTTGCTTGTCTTTAAGAAAACTACTAAACATATGAAAAGCAATGTATACAGATACTCGTTCTAGGCTATAAACTCCACTTCGACTAAAATTGTTTTGATAGATATCTGCTTACACATTAAGGATATCATAAGAACCCAATTTTGCGAGTGTGTGTTTTTAAGCCTCCCTCATATACAAACCAATCTGAATCATGTCATTATACATATGCCTAACTCACTCATCCCTGTTTTGTCCCATTTCTTTCCACACAATCACATTAAGCCTTTTATCCTTAAAAACTCATGGTAGGATAACCTCTTAATGTTTACGATCTCCTTTTTTGTTTCTTTTTCTTTCACATAAGCAAAAGTATCAACATATAAAAGAATTTACACAGTTGGACTAAGTGACCGGGTTAGAATCACCTAAATTAGAAGGAACACTTCTTTTTATTCTTTTTTTCTTCTTTTTAACTTTCTATTTAAACCTTAGATCATATACTTATTTGCGGCAGCTTCCTACTTAGTGTGTGTTTAGGATGGTGCTGATTGCTCAATAAACTATTTAAGGACTAATAAAGGGGGTAAGAACTTAAGGCCATGGAATAACAGGTACTCAAATTGATCTCCATAATTGGGAGACTTAAGGTATTAGAAAGACATCGATTATGTGGATTTGTGCCAAGTCTATACAATCTATCCTAAACTTCATCTATAGCCTAAAGAAAAGGGAAAATTAATAAACAATAAAACCACACATAAACGAATCGATAACACATGAAAATGACTCAACAAAATATTGAAATCAAATGAAATTCTAAAAACATAAACTAAAATAAGAAAGGAAAATCTAACTAGAAAGCAAGTAAAGATAAAGCGATAAAAATTCCTCAAACACACTTGAATCAAATATTGTCCTCAATGTTTTGATACAAGATGGAAATTAAGTAAAAGAACCTGAATGGTGAGCTCAGTAGCCGCCTCTCCCTCACCCTCATCCATATCCTCCTTTACCATGTTGAGGATGTGGCACACCCACGTGCTACATGTACTCTAGCAAATCCTTCATCCCCACCCGCAATCCTGACAACTCCTTCAGGTCCGTCATGTTATGCTTTGTGCGTCCAATGTAATCGTGATGTTGCTCTTGTACCTGGTGGATAATAGTCATCATGTCGTTCTGCCGCCTCTGTATGTCTCTAAGTAACTGGTCGCGCTTGGCATCTACATAGTTTCGGGGTCGTAGCTTGCTAAGGACATCGTCAAGTGCGGTCCTAATCGCGGCGTAGTTGTATAACTCACGTGACTGATGTTCGGAGGAGGTACCTACAAAAGCATCAAAAAAATCATGCATAGTGTGTGTGTGTGTGTGTGTATGTAAGGGTCAATCGAATGGGTGGGAGAGTCTCGCTCCATATGGTCGAAATCATTGTTAGTAGGACCACCCTCGGTATCCTGCGTGGGAATATAAGTGTGGGAAGGATGACCAGGCTCAGGGGCGTTCAAATTATAAAGCCAATTGTTCCGACATCGCACAATAGTGTGTGCGGAACAATGTAGAATAACGCTTCGGATAAAACAATTGTTAATCATTAAACAACACCTACCGTCCTTCCTAGCCTTAACTAGGAGCATGGATCAGCAGGTCTCTAAATCCATAAGGGGTGTACCGAGGGGGTCAAGGGTCGCAAGCTCTGCATCAAGGCCCAAAGCACGGGCTATTGATGTGATCGGTTCACCTATGCAAATGGGGTCAGAGCCTCTAGTAGTGACAGACTGCAAGTGTGTAAGCATAAGCGGAGTCGGGTTGACTCGTGCCTTTGTAAGTGCGTTATAAATGAAAAAGAACTCCTTAGAATTTACTTTCACGTTATTCACCCATCCAAATTAAGTGTTTTCTAAAACGAAGTGTAGGTAACGAATGGTTAGGTTGTGAGTCGCAGTGGATTTGAGTTCTTCCCAATCGGTGTTGGCCTCACCGATTATTTTTTTTAGGAGTTTATATATTTTATACATACAAAAAATGTTTTATATATATATATATATATATATATATATATATATATATATATATATATATATATATATATATATATATATATATATATATATATATATATATATATATATATATATATATATATATTATTTTAGCAGAATATATGTAAAAAATATAAATACTTTTGAGTTTGACGAGATCATTATTATTTTCTAGTTCAAACAAATTAAAATTTTTAATTTATTTGTTAATGAATTAATATTAAAAAATTACATAATATAATAGTTGAATTACTAAATTTGTACTTCAAGTGTAACTACGTAAGGTAATAACAAATTGTATACTAGATTTAGTGATAAGTGTAACAACTACTATAATAACAAATTGTATACTATGTTTAGTGAAAAATTCAAGCATAAGTCAACACCAAACTATATTTATCTATATATTATGTTTAGTGAAAAATCTAACATAAGTCAACACAAAACTATATATATAAAATATTAATTAAAAAAACAATGCTAGTGAAAATTTCCTTAACATTAGGATCTACTTTGTGTTCTCTTATAATAGATTTGACTTATATCAAATGACATGTAAAGTTCACTTGTAAAATTCTCTTTCAATTTCTTTAGAAATACATTCTCTAAGGATAATCATAAGAAGGAAAAAAAAAACCCAAATATGTCAGATAAGTTAAGGTGTGGGTTGAAACTGGTAAATAGGGTAGAAATAAGTTTGACTCATTGCCAGAGTATTTATGATTTAATCTATCTCAGACCAAAATCATAAAAATATAACTATAATAATTAAATTTTCTCTCATAAATTGAAGTCAACTACATTAATCAATTTTTATCATAATTTTTTATTAAATATCAATTTTTTTTATTAAATATCAACTTTTTATTTAAATTTCTAATTTAGAGATTTTTTTTAATAATTTTTTTTAATAATTTTTTTAAATCTTAATGTACCTCTATCTATTTATTATTGCGATTTTACGAGTCTATCGAATTATCTATCTACAAGTATACGGTCTATCGGGTCATTTTAAAAGATATTGAACCCACAGGAATTAATAATCAATCTACTGTCATCTATTGATACTGTGTAAAGTTAAGGCAATGAATTTTTGGATTTGGGAAAACTAAAACTAAAATTAAAACTAAAATAAGATTTAAGAAATATATTAGACAAGAGACACCAGAATATGGATTTCGCGCACCTTAGGGACTCTATAATTCATTGGCATTAGTTTACGACTAATTTGCTTTCAGTAGAAAATACCAGTTTAAAAACTCTATCTCACACTCTCGTGCTATTGATTAAAGCTACACTCTTTGATCATGAAATTTTGCTCTTGCTCGCCCATTTGAATCAAAAAATATTTTTTGAAAACTAAGTAAATCATATTTGATACCTAAATTGATCTCGCTGTATTTAGGATCAATGTTCAATTTTCACTATCTGCTTCAATCCTCACACCCTCGCGCTATCGGGTCGAACCTTTATTTATTTTCACTCTCGTGCAAAACCATTTGAGTTAAAATTGAATTTTAAAAGTAGAAGAGAAATTTATGAAAAGTTAACACCAATTTGATTATCGAGTCTCGTCGTAACGACGATCCTCACATACCAGACTCAAAGAGGTTTAGCCGGACATGCTTTGAAACATAAACATAGAAATCACGGTAGTTAAATTGTAGGACAACATGATAAATAAATTAAAATGTGATAAACGAAAATATAAAACAATGATATTAGAATCTGTAAAAAGCTTGAATTATATTTGGAATACTTCGGGTACAACAGACGAAAACAAAGTAAATTTCAATAATTCTAGCAAGATTAGGATCTAAGCATGCAATAACAAAATTTAAGGCTAATGGTGTAATAATCTCTCAATGTAAGAGATTATCACTTTGAATGTAAATATATGCTTAAAACTAAAACGATAGAGTTTCTGCGCATAAACTTGGATGCCTAAACCCTATGAAAACTAGTCTTATATAAAGATTCTAATTTATGAAGAAGTCATGGAGAAAAAATAGGGAAGTGGGGAAGAAAGAGCCAAATTCTGTTTTCCCAATTTGCTGATTCTGCACATCCATGGCGAACTTCATGGGCTTAAGTTGGATCTAACGTGGCTGAGGTGTATGGTGAACGACATGATGCGATGGTGAACGCCATACACCAGAAAACAAAAAATTCTCCCAAAAACTCTCATTCTCTTACTCTTTTCATTATTTTCTTGCAAATACACACATGAAATGCAAACAAAACACAACATAATAGTACGAAAACAATATAAAAAGACACTAAATAGCATGTAAATAAGGTCGGAATATTTGATACGTTTTCACGTTACAAATTATCCCACACTTAAACTTTTACTTGTCCTCAAGAAAACTGATACATATATGAAAAAACTTTGTGAAACTTGCAATATGTAATATCGAAACTCATGAAAAAAAATGTATACAGATACTTATTCTAGGCTATAAACTGCACTTCGAATAAAATTATTTCGATAGATACTTGCTTACACATTAAGGATATCATAGGAACACAATTTTGCGATTGTGCGTTCTTAAGCCTCCCTCTTATGCAAACCAATCTGAATCATGTCATTATACCTAAGTCTAACTCATTCATCCCTGTTTTATCCCTTTTCATTCTGGCGCAATCACATTAAGCCTGTTACCCTTCCACACTCATGGTAAGATAACCTCTTAATGTTTATGATCTCCTTTTTTATTTCTTTTTCTTTCACGTAAGCACAAATGTGGCTACTGCGAAAAACGTGGCCGACAAGGACAGAAGAGTCGCCACCGTGCGTTATTTATCCCAAAAGAGGGAAAGGAAACGCTCAGAGAAAACCTAACGAAAAGAGGGATAAGATCGATCATCGCAACCAAATCTCGGGTTCGGGAGTCGGTTACGCAAGGGGAAGGTATTAGCACCCCTCACGTTCGTCGTACTCGACGAGATCCATGCTTGTTGTCTATCTAAAAGGGTGTTTGAAACTATCTAACTACTGGTTGAAGGACAAAATAAAAAGAAGTGACTCGGCAAAGCAACAACGCTTTGTGCCTACGTATCTCATCTGAAATGAGAAGTCAGAGTCAACGTAGTTCGGCTAACTACGGGTGAAAAAGAGGGGAAGGTTGCTCGCCAAGACATCGCGTCTTGTGCCTACGTACTTTCATCTGGTATGAAAGATCAGAGCAAACATAGTTCGGGCTAAAAAGGGAACCCAGGTTTGTTCAATAGTTTTACCTGAGTAGGGTTAACACTCAGTTCTAACAGTTTGGTGTATGCAGCTTGACCATTGGAGACTTAGGTGTTACCGTTTGCGGTAGAACTAAAAGTTAACAAAACTCTCCTTATGAAAATGATTTTCCAAGATTAAAGGCCCCAAAGGGAAAAAAGAAGTTTGAATGATTTGTTTTTGTGTTTTTTTAAAGAAGTGTTTTTTGAATGGTTTTCAATTCATATCGCACTAGAGACTATGACTTAGGAGTGAATGCGTCGCATATCACCCAAAGGGTGCTATACTAAACATTCAAGCCATTGAAGAGAAACTCCTCAACAACCCTTTCCCAAGTGCTTAAGGCTTGTAACGTACAATACTCATTAACCTTTATTAAGTGTTTTATGGTTGTTTTGAGATGAGAAGAGAAAGGACACTAAAGGGGGACTAAATCCAAACCTAAAGTTGTCATGCAATGGTTATCCTAAGGTTGAGATAAAGAAGTGCTACCTAATGTTATCATACATGGTTAAGATTCTAATGTCTATCATAATCTCTCTTGAACAAAATAGATTAGAGGTCCTAAGGGAAAGAAGCAACAAAGGAACAAGAAACAACAGGAAACAACATAAACATACAAGAATGCAAACATGGAATGCAAATGAGGGAGGAAATTGGTGTGGGGCAGTAGCCTCCACAAGCTCATCTCAACCTCAAGCAACAATATGACAAATTCAAGAAATGAAAAGAACAAGAAATGCATCAAAAGAAACATACAAGTGCATAAAAAATGGGATGAAATAGCCTAAACCAAACAACATAAACCATAATGCCAAAAAAAATATAAATGAAAGGCAAGGAAAACCTAAATCAAAGTGAGGATGAGAGAAAATATGAGGACAACAAGGAACCCATAATGGAACTCAACGATAAGCATCACAAGAAAAGTGCATAAGAAAACACAAAGAACTCCTCATGGATTCATCATTTCTAAGCATGCTTCAAGTACCTCCAAAGGAGGGACCAAGCTACCTCAATAGAGATTCCAAAGTCATTGGACATCAAGGGACATGAAATAAAATTTATCAAAAGAAAAAGAAAGTAAGACACAAGGAAATGCAAGCAAATTCCCAAAGGAAAGCAAGCTTGTTTCACAATGAAACCCTAATTGGAAACTCAAAAGAAAGCAATTAAATGAACAAGCAAAATACAATATAATGACCTAAAAATGAGCAAGCATCATCGTTAGCATGTTAGAAACATGAGTCAATAGGCATTGAGAGCTCAAAGGATCCAAAAATGTCATATCCAAGTCAAACTAGCTCAAGAGGTATGTATGAACTTCCTTTTGGGTAACTTGAATTGCAAGTTACTCTAAAAATAGGAAACTAATTCAAAAATTATTAAATAAAATGCAAGGGGCTCATAAACATGTTGGCAACCAGAAGCCAAAAGATTACAACCAAAATCACTTCACAACATCACCATAGAAATTGATTCACAAGGGTGCTCCATTGTGAAGGAGGATTGTTTAGGGTCAAATGAAGGGCATCAAAAGTCAACTCAAAAGTTAACCAATCAGGGGAAAAATGGTCCTAAAAAATTCTTCAACTCATCATTGATATGAGGATTGAATTTCATTCATTGGATCAAAAGGAAATGAGAGAAACAAATTCAAGAACAAAACATGTCAAGTTTTAGGTTAAATAAAACACTTCCAAGGATAAATTACATTTTTAATTGAAAAATAACTCATAAAATACAATAAAAATTTCTAAAAATAAGAAGACATCTCAAAGATTTTAAAACATATTTTTTTGGGATTTTACCACACTTGGAAGTATTTTAAAATAACTAAAATCTAACAGAAATAAAATAAAAACAAAAAGAAAATAAAAATAAATAAACAAGTGGGCTAGGGGTGCAGGAAGCAACCCAGAACGTTGGAAAACCATTGGGCTTCACAAAGGGGGGCGTGAATAGCACGCCCAGCCCAACAAAAATGAAAAAGAAAACAAAAACGTGTGATTGTATGTGCTAAGTCAAACTGAGGTGTATGGTACACCACGCTTCAGACCGTCTGATCAACAAGTAATCACATCAAGTGGCACACAACAACACACGTGGACAGGAAAGAAAAATAAAATAAAAACTAAAAAAACTGAGTGATTGTGTGAAACAAGTCAACTAATGTATACCATGGGTCTTAATCTCAACCGTGAAAAACAAAAGTAAATAGATCCAACATTCCAGCGCAAGCCACGTCATCGTCTTCAAGCTTTTAAAAAAGGGAAATGGAGGGAAGATCCAGGACGCGCCGGAGCCACCTCCGTTCATCTTCTCCGTTCAAGCAGCCACCGTCCAAATAGCAGGTCAACTAAAAAATCACCAAAATCAATAAATAAATAGTCAAACTTCAACTACTCTTCAAGAGGATCATGAATACATGGTTGGTTTTCAAAGAAATCGCTTAAATAAAACAAAATGAAGAGAAATAGAAAATGAGCTCAAATGAAAAAGTTCACAAACGGTCACCAAATCAATCCAGAATCCATCTATGATAAGCAAGGATTAAAAAGACATAAAAAAGGCGTGACAAAACAACTTGAACAGAGAGATATTTGAAAGAAAAGAAACCTAGAAAACAAGCTTCCACAGAGCTCAGTGTGTTATCAAAGCTTGCAATAAGTTACCTAGAATCGTTCAATGAAGCTTAAGGAATGTTTTGGGATGTTTTGTTTGGATTGAAACTCAGTGAAACTAAAAAAACGTATTTGACTTTTTTTCCTCTCTTTTGTCAATCTGTTCTTGCTCAAAATCTCACCAAAAACGAGTTCTGAAGGCTTGTGAAGAATCCTGGGATTAAATATGTTGGATTCAGATTGAAATAAGGCCCAATTCTGCCCACTTTAAGCCCAAATGGATTTTCACTTTTTACCTTGTGGCCATTTGAATGGTGCACGAAATTCCTCTTGCCCAGCTATAAAAATGGTACCTTTAGCTTGCATCTGAAGTAGGTTGATCAAAGGGCTGAGAATGGCTCCTTGATTTGGTCTTATGGCATGTTTTTGATGTGTTGCTTAATCTTGAAGAAAGCTTGAAAATGGCCACAAAGATGCACTCAAATCTCTAATCCAAAGATGGCATTGTGTTTCAAATGTGTTTGGCACTCAAAATATGCACAAGGTTGGTACAAAATGTTTTCAAATGAATTAAATTTGATTTTTCTCTTTTAAGGCATTTTCATGGAAATTGCATTAGGGATTCTTCAATCCAAGTCAAACCTTTGATGCCTTGATGTTTGGTTGAGCAAATGACCCCATTTGGAGAAAGTTTGAAGTTGGAAAGATTTCCATTTGAAGTTTGCAAAGGGGTGAAATGGACCTATAATGAAAATGACCTGTAATCCTGCTTTCCCAAAATACCCCTGCCTTACAAGCCTCATAACTCGAGTTCCACAAATCAGATCAAGGACTTCTAGTACTCTTTGGAAAGCTAAGATCATGAGGAACAACTTTCATACGTCAAGGTTTCTGCTGATATGACGACCGTCACAAGGGTGTGACGACCGTCATACGTGTGACGACCGTCACAGGTCCATGACGACCGTCATGGAGTTAAAATGCAGTTTTTCTGCACGTGTTGTGAAGTGCTGAAAATGCCAAAGAGGAGTGGACCACTAACTCGTATATTTTCTGATATCACTCCCACTTCCCGAAGAAATAAACTGTTGAAAATCCCATCTATAAAAGGAGGGAGCTGATACCAAAAAAAGGGGAGCCGCATTGAAGAGACGAAGTGCTGCCAATTTACTTTCAGAGCAATTATTCAGTTTCCCATTTTCTTATCGTTATTCTGTTTCCTTTTTCTTTCTTTCCTTGCAATTGTTGTTTTACTTTCCCATTTCTATTCTGTACGAGTAATTGGCATAAAGACTAAATCCTGCCGCCATTTTGGAGGATTTCCCAAAAGCCAATCGAATTGTTTACAGGTTTCTATTTTAATCGTTAATTGAATTTCTATTTCCCATTATAATGCATATTATTATTTTCTGCCATTATTTACGTGTTGTTAATTTATATTCCATGTCTGGCTAAATCATAAGTAATCAGTATGTAATAAATAATCTGATGGGATTCGATAATTAACCGGTGTACACCTACCTTTTCAAAACTTATTTATGGCTTCAGTTTTTAAATTTATTTTTCTAAATAAACCTTCGTCGCGACAGCGAGAAATTATTTACAGTAGTTTTGCCACGACAGTGGGAAATTCATAAAGGTACGAACCAACAAGCGACAGCTGAGGCTAAGACCAGATAGTAAAAACTAAGCATTCATTTTTAAAACAGCGACAGCGCTTTAAAAGGAATTAGGACTTAATAGTTTTCAAAAAGTAACTTTAACCCCGAACGGGATAGCGACAATATACGTTCCGCCTTAGAGTTGCGACTAGCGTCAACAACCATCGTGAGACAAAGGTCTTTAAACCATCATTTTCTTCTTAAACTATTTTTGAAAACCTAAAGACACCGGTGACCTGTAGAATCCCTGAAGAACTAACATATTACATACCGATTCAAGCATTTATACCTTAATTAAAAGCTTTAGTTCCCTTTAGTTTACGCACTTATTTCGTTTTTATTCCCCTAAAACATTACCAACCTAGCTAAACACCGTAACACCCGAAAATACTAGTTTGATTACGAGTCCCTGTGGGATCGTATCTATTATTACTATGCGATAGACTGTGCACTTGCAGTTAATTGAGTTAGACATAGAAAGTCGCGATCAAGTTTTTGGCGCCATTGCCGGGGACCCGTTTAGTCAATAGTGTAATCTTTTGTTACACAGTATAGACTAGGTTAACTATTCTCTCTCCCTCTACTTGTTCTTCGATTGTATGCCAAGTACTCGCTCACAAGGAGACATCTTACAATCTACAATCGCCGAACTAGAGCGCTTCTTACATTTAAGAAGGCGCATCATCAAATATCAACGAAGACACAATATTCCTGATCTTCTAGCTCATCCTCCTGTTGAAGAAGCAAAGATGGCTGACGGACCTCAGAACAAACCGCTGAAGGACTACGCTACACCCTCTCAGTTGGAACCTCGAAGTAGCATTGTTGCCCCAGCTATCAATCGAACCGATTTTGAACTAAAATCGTCATTGCTGTCAGTTGTACAACAAAACCAATTCTCAGGAAATGCAACTGAGGACCCAAATGAACACTTAACGAAGTTTGTGCAATACGCAGACACAGTGAAGGCAAATGGAGTAACTCCAGACGCAATAAGACTTCGTCTTTTTCCTTTCTCTCTTAGAGATAGAGCTTGGACGTGGTTACAATCCTTACCATCCAACTCCGTTACAACGTGGGAACAGTTGAAGAACGTTTTCTTAGCGAGATACTTTCCGCCAAGCAAAACTGCTATGCTTAGAGCTCAAATCAACGGATTTCGGCAAAAAGATACTGAATCTCTCTACGAAGCGTGGGAAAGGTTCAAAGATATGATGAGAGCATGTCCTCACCACGGTCGAGAAGACTGGGTGACGATCCATACTTTCTACAATGGGCTTCTGTATAACACCAGATTAACGGTAGACGCTGCCGCGGGCGGTGCACTTATAGATAAGCCATACGACGAAGCCTATCAACTTATCGAAAACATGCCTTAGAACCACTGCTAGTGGGGAGGCAAACGAACTCCAGCAGAGAAACCCGCAGCGAAAGGTGGGATGTACGAGATCAGCAGCCTTGAAAAGTTCAACGCTAAAGTAGATGCTCTAGCACAGAAAATCGACAGTCTGACCGCTACCCCAACTGCAAACGTAGCTGCTGTACCTCCAAACTGCAAGTTATATGGAATCGCCACTCATAATACGCCCGAGTGCCCATTGTTGGCAGGAATCCCACCAGACCAAGTAAACTACGCTCAAGGAAATCCGTACGCAAATACTTACAACCCAGGATGGAGGAACCACCCAAACTTTTCCTACAAGAACTATAATGCCTTGCAAGCACCCGCTGCTCCGCTAGGTTATCAGAAACCAGCCGCTGCTGCCCAGACTGCCCCTAGGAAATCAAACCTCAAAGTGATGATGGAAAAATTCATAGCTGCTCAAGCTCAAACAAATAAAGAATTCCTAAATCAAAACATACACACTAGCGAGCAAATTAAAAAGTTGACCGGAAAAGTAGACGCTTTAGCCACCCACAATAAGATGCTCGAAATGCAGATATCACAAGTGGCTCAATAACAAGCCTCTGCAGCCGCCCCAGCTGGAACATTTCCAGGCCATCCCGAACCTAATCCGAAAGGTCACGCAAACGCTGTTATATTGAGAAGTGGAAAAGAATTGGAAGGCCCAACAGATCCTAGGAATGAAGATTTAGTAATGCATCAAAAATCTGATAAACCAACAGAAAAGGAGTCTGAAACAGAAAAGAAGGAATGTGACGAGCAAAAGGCCGCCAAAGATGAAAACTCATATGTGCCCCCAGCGCCATATAAACCACCTATCCCTTATCCTCAGAGATTAATAAACTCCAAAACTTCAGGACAATTTAAGAAATTTATTGAACTTCTGAAACAACTATACATCACTATTCCATTCACAGAAGCGATAACGCAAATGTCGTCATACGCTAAGTTTCTTAAAGAAATCTTGTGTAATAAAAGGAAAATAGAGGATAACGAGACAATGACACTTACTGCCGAATGTAGCGCAATCATTCAAAACAACATGCCTCATAAACTAAAAGACCCAGGTAGTTTCTCCATACCTTGCATCATAGGAAAGTTCGTTATAGACAAAGCTCTATGCGATCTAGGAGCCAGTATAAGTGTAATGCCTTTATCTATATGCAAAAAGCTGAATATGGGAGAACTAAGACCGACTAAAATGTTCGTGCAATTGGCTGACCGATCAGTCAAATATCCCGTCGGTGTACTGGAAAACGTTCCAGTACGCATAGGCCAATTCTATGTCCCAATCGACTTCATAATCATGGACATCAAAGAGGACTTTGTTATCCCAATTATCCTAGGAAGACCGTTCCTAGCGACAGCCGGAGCTATCATAGACGTAAAGAAAGGAAGGCTAACATTCGAAGTAGGAGAAGAAAAGATAGAGTTCATCCTTACTAAGTTCTTGAAGGCACCAGCTATAGATGACACCTGCTATATAGTAGATGTCATTGACGAATGCATACGAGAATTAGAGAAGGAAGAAATTACATATTCTGAAATCATGAAAATCCAGATCCCTGCTATTCATGAAGACGACAACTGGCGTGCACCATACAAAGATGATAGTCTGAGCGAGATCTTAGCACTCACTCCAAATCACATGTCAGGTCCAAAAAACCCAACTTTAGAACTTAAAGAGCTACCTAAAACCCTCAGGTACGAATTCCTAGATACAGAATTCAAAAGACCAGTAATAGTCAACGCTAATTTAGGACAATCAGAAACTGAGCAATTATTAGAAGTCCTAAGGAAATACCCAACTGCGTTAGGCTATAATATAAGCGATCTAAAAGGCATAAGTCCTTTCATCTGTATGCACCGTATCATGCTAGAGGAAGACTGCAAAACTTCAAGAGAACATCAGAGAAGGATAACCCCGATCCTAAGCACTGTAGTCAAAGACGAGGTGAAAAAGTTACTAGACGCAGGAATCATATACCCGATCTCCGACAGCCAATGGGTCAGCCCAGTACACGTAGTACCAAAGAAAGGAGGCGTTACTGTAGTGAAGAATGCGAAAGGTGAATCGATAGCCCAAAGAGTTATGACCGGAAACAAGATGTGTATCGATTACAGAAAACTGAACAAGGCAACTCGGAAAGATCATTTCCCTTTACCTTTCATAGACCAGATGTTGGAAAGACTAGCGAAACATTCGTACTTCTGCTATCTAGATGATTATTTGGGATTCTTTCAAATTCCTATTCACCCCGACAACCAAGAAAAGACAACATTCACATGTCCTTATGGTACTTTTGCTTATCGCCGAATGTCGTTCGGACTATGCAATGCTCCAGCAACCTTCTAAAGATGCATGATGGCAATCTTTGCGGATTTCATAGATGACGTCATGGAAGTATTCATGGATGACTTCTCCGTATGCGGACAAAGCTTTGAAAGCTGTCTGTCAAATTTAGAAATGGTACTCAAAAGATGCGCTAAAGTGAACCTTGTCCTTAATTGGGAGAAATGTCATTTCATGGTCCGACAAGGCATCATTTTAGGACACGTCATATCTGAAAAAGGGATCGAAGTTGACAAAGCAAAAATAGAGATCATAAAGGATCTTCAACCTCTGAAAACCGTACGAGAAATACGAAGCTTCTTAGGACACGCTGGATTCTACCGAAGATTCATAAAGGATTTCTCGAAAATCACAAAACCTCTTACAGGTTTATTAATGAAAGATGCCGAGTTCATCTTCGACAAAGAATGCTTAGAAGCATTCGAAACTCTAAAGTCAGCACTTATCACCGCACCAATCATGCAACCCCCAGATTGGCGACTACCATTTGAAATCATATGCGATGCGAGTGATTACGATGTAGGCGCAGTTCTAGGACAAAGGAAAGACAAGAAGCTTCACGCTATCTACTACGCCAGTAGAACTTTAGACCCTGCCCAAATGAACTACGCCACAACGGAAAAGGAACTTCTAGCAGTCGTGTTTGCTCTTGACAAATTCCGTTCCTACTTGGTAGGAGCCAAAATAATCATATACACAGATCACGCTGTCATTAGGTACCTAATAAGCAAACAGGACGCCAAACCAAGATTATTGAGATGAATCCTATTATTACAAGAGTTCGACTTAGAAATTAAAGATAAGAAGGGGACCGAGAATGTAGTTGCAGATCACTTATCCCGTATAGAGGGCATTAAACAAGAACCAGTTCCTATCAATGACGACTTTCCCTACGAACGTCTGATAGCCAAATTAGAAAGCGATATGTCCAACTCAACTTCGGAAGAACCAGAACTGGAAAAAGCCGTGGAAGCTGTCTATGCCCAAGCCACTTTGTCGTGGTTTTCCGACATCGTTAATTACTTGGCCGCCAGCGTGCTTCCACCGGACCTGACTTATCAACAAAAGAAGAAATTCTTCCACGACTTAAAGCATTACTACTGGGACGAACCTCTACTCTTCAAACGAGGCGCCGACAACTTATACCGCCGCTGTGTCCCAGAGGAAGAAATAGAAGACATCGTCTCCCAATGCCATTCAGCACCTTATGGTGGTCATGCTAGTACTTCAAAGACGTGCGCTAAAATCCTACAATCTGGCCTATTTTGGCCCAGTCTCTGGAAGGATGTCCATATCGCTGTACTAAAATGCGACCGGTGCCAACGCACTGGCAACATCTCACGACGCGATGAAATTCCTCAGAAAGGAATTTTAGAAGTAGAAATCTTTGACGTCTGGGGAATAGACTTCATGGGACCTTTCCCGTCTTCTTTTGGAAACAAATATATACTTGTCACTGTCGATTATGTATCTAAATGGATAGAGGTCGTTATCGCTCCAACAAATGACACGCGAGTAGTCGTCAAACTCTTTAAAAACACAATCTTTCCTAGATTCGGTATGCCCAGACTCGTCATTAGTGACGGTGGTTCGCACTTCATATCGCGAATCTTTGACAAACTCCTCTCCAAATACATAGTCAAACACCGCGTAGCCACACCGTATCATCCACAAACTAGTGGACAAGTGGAGGTTTCGAACAGAGAAATAAAGCAAATTTTGGAAAAGACTGTCGCAACCTCCAGGAAAGAATGGTCATCAAAGCTGAATGAAGCTTTATGGGCTTATAGGACCGCCTTTAAGACACCAATAGGTACCACACCATTTAAACTAGTTTATGGAAAATCATGTCACCTGCCGGTAGAATTAGAGCATAAAGCCTTCTGGGCTATTAAGACGCTAAACTTCAACAACACTGCGGCAGGAGAGAAACGAATCTTGAACCTTCATGAATTGGAAGAGCTCAGATTAGACGCATACGAGAATGCACGCATCTACAAAGAAAGAACCAAGAAATGGCATGATAAACGTTTGATCCGGAAACAATTCAGTATGGGAGACATCGTGCTCCTATTCAACTCCAGATTAAAACTTTTCCCTGGAAAATTAAAGTCTAGATGGTCTGGACCCTTCGAGGTCACCAAAGTCCTTAGGAGTGGAGCTGTTGAAATCAAAAATCAAATCAACGCACCATTTATAGTAAACGGACAACGTTTGAAGCATTATAATCAAAATGAACACAGCGACCACGTGAGCAATATGAAATTACTCGAGCTTCCCGAATAGCTTATAGCCAAGCTATCGTCAGGCTTCTGACATTAAAGACAACGCTGATTGGGAGGCAACCCAAATTTTTCCCATTTTCCCTCCTAAATTTATTAAACCTATGTTTTCCCTTTAACTTATAATTTCCATAAATTTCTATTTCCTTATTTTCTATTATTTATGTTATTTTACATTTCTTTCTTTTATCAGCCATTGCTTCTTAAAAATATGATCTGAGTGAATGTGATTTTAACTTTTCTAGGATTTTAAAGTCGTTCTACTTTTCTCCCGTTTTTATCCGACTAACGAGTATGGCTGACATCGACGTTACGACTGTTGTGTTTATAGGACTAGCTCATAAGGCCAGATTTGAGGCACTGACTCAGAGAAGCTTTGCTTCAACTCTGTACTACGATAGACCCACCATGGACAAGCTAGGAATCCAGGATAGCATTCAGTATTTATTTAACCAATTAGGATGGGAGCAAACTGCTCTAAAGACCTGATTTGCTACCTTCCGCGAACTGACGTTTGAATTCCTTAGATCCTTAAGTTACTTACTCGAACATGGTTATGGATCCACTAAAGAGCTGATAACCTTTAGAATGTTTGGAATGGACCAAACACACAACCTTACATCGTTAGCTAACATCCTAGGCTTCCCTAGAGGACCTTTTGTGTTTACCACCACTGAAGAGGACATTGATCTCGAGTTAGAACAATTCTGGGGTACCTTCACCAGTAACTATCACCCTGAACCGAATGACATGCACAACAACGAGATACACAATCCAGCCTTCCGCTATTTCCATAGGATTTTAGCCCATACCCTCTTTGGGAAGGAGGAAAACATTACAATAGTCTCAAAGGAAGAGTTGTTCATCCTTTTTTGTGCTTCACAAGGCCGCCCTGTAAATGTTGTCCCTTTTATGATGAGGGCATTTACACGCCTTAATCAGGAACCCCACTCACCCATTTTAATAGGAGGCTTAGTCACCATGATCGCCCACGAAATTGGCTTGAGGTATTACCTGAACAAAGCCGTTCATTTCGGCAACCTCATATCAATGGACATCCAATTCTGCTTCAATAGACGTATCTTAGGTACCTTAGGACCAGGAGCCTACGAATACCTCATAGTTGATCAACCTGTCCACCTTTTCACATTGCCCAACAATGAGCTAACCAGTATCCATAATAGCGACAATTGGCTTTATGAATTGGACGAGCCTATGGGACCCCCATCACCTCACTCCACACCCCAGGCTTACATGTATGACAGTGATCAAATCTCAGAAGCACATGACTATTTGTACTACTAAGATTATGAGTCCGAAGTGGAGATAGATCCTCAGACCCCTCCTAACTACCATAACTTTCCTGACCCCACTCCTGAACAAAACACAGACAAGTTGGACACTGTTCTGAGAACTATGGACGACCTCAAGCTGGAAGTAATCACTATAAAAGATGAATTAACGCAGCTTCACATGGATTTCGTTACTTACATGGACGTAGTTAGCGACCAATTTAATGACATTATTCAGCAGATCAACAACTTGAAGAAACCAAAGGAGTGATATTTTAGTTTTCTCTTTATTTTTAGTTTACTGCATTTCACATTGTTTCACATTATTGAATTTCACAATGGTTTCTTTTTGGATATTGTATTACTTTAAACTCATTTTTGATTCAATGTTATTTTAATTTCATTCCAGTATTTCCCCTTAATTATATTTCATGTTATTTTCTGTTTTGTAATCAGTCTATCATACTGCAAAAGTCTCCAAAAATCATATTTTCCACTGTTAAATTGCCCCACAAGCGAATTTCTGCATTTCTGCAGAATTTGCTGCTGTGACGGTCATCACACTCCCCTAACGGTCGTCACGCGTGTTACGACCGTCACACATCCCTGACGGTCGTCACGCAGATAAAACCCCAATTCTGTCAAAACAGAGGTCACACACCTCTCCACCTCCACTCTCCTAATTCCCCACTTTCCAACATTTAAACCCCGCTAAAAACCCTCTGAATCCCCCATTAAACCTCCACCATTTCAACTTCCAATTCAGTATTATATATTAACCTCTGCATTCCCATACCTCACCATCCTCAGAAACTTCCTATTCTCAAACCTCTGCACTTCTCTCACGAAAATGGCCATACAAAATCGTGCAAACCCCGACTTGAGCACTATCACTTTCAGAGAAGGCGAGGCCGGTGAAAGGTAGAAGACCAACTTCACAGCTTTCCATCAGCGGTCGCTTCAGCCGACCCGGTATGCTCACCTGGATTCTCTGACATAACTAGGGATTCTGGATGGCGTAACTTGGATGTTACAGAGAGCCGGCATCTGGCATCTCTGCACCAATCCCCAACCCACCTACGAGCAACTCACACTAGAGTTTCTCAGTTCCTTCGCGTATGCAACATCACCCGGCGATACCAACCAACTTACCGGCGCCGCCTGCTTTCGCTTGTTCGGCACCGAATATCAAGTCCCCCAGGACCGCATCGCCGTCATTCTACAGTTCTCTCACAGCGACGATGCTCATCGCCGCATATATGATCAGTTCTACCAAGAAGCTTTCCCTCTATGGAACCAACTGACCGGCACCACTCCGGAAAGTTGCAACACTCTGAACGCTACTCATATCCACAACCCAACAATCCGCTACTTTCACCGCGTGTTCAGCAACACCATATTCGCTCGTGACAGTAACCACAAGGTCAACTCGAAGGAGCTGTTTTTCCTCCGTTGCGTGTTCGCTTCGGAACCTGTTAACGCCGCCCCGTTCCTCTTGGCTCACATTCAAGCCAATTGTAACCGCGGCTCAAAACCTTTCTATTTTGGTGGAATCATCACATCCATTGCCATAGGCCTCGGCCTTGGCGACCGCCTCCAGACCCTCCACCAGATGCCCCCTGTCTTCCTAGACACCGACCACTACCGCGCCTCTCACCTCATCAGATCCCGCGCAGATGGGAGATACCATCCGGTAGTGCGAGGCCGCACTATCCAGAGCATCATCATGCCTTCACGCACCCGAATGCATCCGCAGGATAGAGCCAACTGGCTCTTCGATACCACTGCCCCTGCTGCCCCAACTCAGGATAATGCCCAAGAGCCCAGGGATGAAGTTCAAGAGGAGTTAGACAGAGCCGACCAGCCTGAGCCATCACAAGCACCTGCTGCCGAAGGCCCTTCCGCGCGCCGCCGCTGCCGTCCTGCCACTGATGACACATCCGAGGCCCTCCTCTGCTGCATCGAACAGCAGAATCAGATGATGCTTATGATGGAACAGCAGAACCGAAGGGCTGAAGAATTCGAAGCGTGGCAGAGAGAACAAACCGGTCACATGAGCCAATCTTTGCAGATGATCCAGGATGTCCATTCTGGCATGGCCGATGAGATGGCACACCTCACTGTGCGAGTAGACGGCCTCCGCAATTACATCTTCCACACCAGAGCTCTGAACCTCGCGGCACGCGACGACACAGCCAGAGGTCGAGGTAGAGATCGAGGCAGAGGAAGGGACTAATAGTATTTTTCATTTTTTTTTTGTCTTTTTTTTTTTCTTTCCCTTGTATTTTCCCTCTGCATTCTTTCAAATCAGTGAGGACACTGATTGATATAGTGTGGGAGCGGACCGTTATTTCCCTTTTCCCTGTTATTTCCCATTTCCGATTGTACTCTTTCTTTCGAATTTTCAATTTAAAGTATTTTTAATTTTCGGCAAATAAGCTCTTATATATATATATATATATATCTCCGTTACGTGAACTCCCCGCATTTCATCTGACATATACAAAGAAACTTTTATCCTCTCCAAAGCATCACGTGACACGCCTAAACTTTACCAAGTTGGAATTTCCGAGAAGAAAATTTTAACAAAGCTTCTACGCCCTGACACCTTAGACCTCTGGTTTATGCGAGTCAGTCTCACTACTTACTCGTACCAAAGCCTCAAGTTTCGACTCGAACGAACCCCCAGTAGTTTATACGAGCAGTCAGCACCATCATAAACACTTCTAAGCAAGAAACCGATGCAAATAAGTGTATGATCTCTAGTAAGAATTCAATAATCTTGAAAGAAAAGAAAAGCCATATAGCATGAATATAGAGATATGTCCCTTCTAAGTTAGGTGCTCCTCGCCCGAGCATTTAGCCCAACGGTACGAAACTCTTGCAGATTTATAGCAGAATGAGCATATGTGCAAAAGAAAAAAAATCAAATTAGCAAAGAGATCATAGTCACCAGCAAGTTTTCTTGCCATGAACATGTATGGATAACGGGCTTAATGTGACTGCGCCAGAGCGAAGCCGGGTAAAATTTGTTGCGAGAAACTTGAAGCCGAGCTGCAGTAACATGATTGGGACTGGCTTGCATAAAAGAGAGGCCTTCGAAGACTTACAATCCAGTGTTGTTGCCGTATACGCTTTGTTTCCATTGGACCCCCGGTTTTTCCTAACTTGACGCCCGAGAAATCTTATCAAAGAAAGAGCGTGCCGCGTGCCTGCCAAACTTTAAATTTTTCCTACCTTTACTTGAGGACAAGCAAAGATTCAAGTTTAGGGGAGTTTGATAACGCGAAATCATATATATATATATATATATATATATATATATATATATATATATATATATATATATATATATATATATATATATATATATATATATATATATATATATATATATATATATATATATATATATATATATATATATATATATATATATATATATATATATATATATATATATATATATATATATATATATATATATATATATATATATATATATATATATATATATATAATGACGTACTTTTCTACAAATCGGCGACCGTTTTCACTCCGATATCGGATATTTCCACACTATTTGTCCAGTATTTTGCAGGTATTCAAAGTCCATGCTCAAATGGAGCAAGATGAGGAAAAGAAGCATTTACAGGTGAAAACCAGGTGAAAATCAGGCCAAAAAGCAGAAAAAACGAGTTCTGCTGATATGACGACCGTCACAAGGGTGTGACGACCGTCATACGTGTGACGACCGTCACAGGTCCATGACGATCGTCATGGAGTTAAAATGCAGTTTTTCTGCACGTGCTGTGAAGTGCTGAAAATGCCAAAGAGGAGTGGACCACTAACTCCTATATTTTCTGATATCACTCCCACTTCCCAAAGAAATAAACCATTGAAAATCCCATCTATAAAAGGAGGGAGCTGATACCAAAAAAAGGGGAGCCGCATTGAAGAGACGAAGTGCTGCCAATTTACTTTCAGAGCAATTATTCAGTTTCCCATTTTCTTATCGTTATTCTGTTTCCTTTTTCTTTCTTTCCTTGCAATTGTTGTTTTACTTTCCCATTTCTATTCTGTACGAGTAATTGGCATAAAGACTAAATCATGCCGCCATTTTGGAGGATTTCCCAAAAGCCAATCGAATTGTTTACAGGTTTCTATTTTAATCGTTAATTGAATTGCTATTTCCAATTATAATGCATATTATTATTTTCTACCATTATTTACGTGTTGTTAATTTATATTCCATGTCTGGCTAAATCTTAAGTAATCAGTATGTAATAAATAATCTGATGGGATTTGATAATTAACCGGATAGCGACAGCATACGTTCCGCCTTAGAGTTGTGACTAGCGTCAACAACCATCGTGAGACAAAGGTCTTTAAACCATCATTTTCTTCTTAAACTATTTTTGAAAACCTAAAGACACCGGTGACCTGTAGAATCCCTGAAGAACTAACATATTACATACCGATTCAAGAATTTATACCTTAATTAAAAGCTTTAGTTCCCTTTAGTTTACGCACTTATTTCGTTTTTATTCCCCTAAAACATTACCAACCTAGCTAAACACCGTAACACCCGAAAATACTAGTTTGATCACGAGTCCCTGTGGGATCGATATCTATTATTACTACGCGATAGACTGTGCACTTGCAGTTAATTGAGTTAGACATAGAAAGTCGCGATCATTAGTATATGTCCTTTGGACGATATGCGACGCATTCTCTCCTAAGTCATAGTCTCTAGTGCTGTACAAACTACAAACAACTAAAAAACACTTCTTTCTGTAAAAAAACAGAAAACAAACATTCAAATCCTTTTTGTCCTCTTCGACCCTTAATCAGAAAACTCTTTGCGTAAAGAGAGTTCTGTTAACTTTCAGTTCTGCTGCAAACGATAATGCTTAAGTCTCCAAGGATCGAGCTACAACCACCAACTGTTGGAACTGATTGTTAACTTTACTTGGATAAAAAAAAACAGCTGAACAAACGTGTGTTCTCTGTAGCCTAAACTTCGTTTGCTATGATCTTTCATGCCGTATGAAAGTACGTAGGCACAAGATGCGATATCTTGGCGAGCAACCTTCCCCCTTAACCCGTAGTTAGGTGAACTACGTTGACTCTGATTTCTCGTTCCAGACGGGAATACGTAGGCATAAAGTGCGATACTTTGCCGAGTCATTTTCTTTTCTTTTTAGCCAGACCTTTTAGCGTAGATAGATTTAACAAACCCGTCAGATAAGCACAACAAGCGTGGATCCCATCGAGTACGATGGACGTGAGGGGTGCTAATACCTTCCCTTTGTGTAACCGACTCCTGAATCCAGACAACAGTTGCGATGACCTTGTCTTATACCTTTTCGTCAGGTTTTTCCGATCGTTTCCTTTCCCGTTCTGAGGGATAAATAACGAAAGGTGGCGACTCTTCTGTTTTGCCGGCACCTTATTTTCGCAGTAGCGACACATCTTGCACCGACTCCTTCACTTGCTTAGACGTCATAAACAAATCCCCTTCTTTGTCAGCTTCAGGGAAAGTAACCGTTTTGTCAAAACATATAATATAAACACGGTTGAACCTCAACCAATTCATTCCAAGAATGACATCAATTCTGTCTAAGTGAAGACACACTAAGTCAACTCCAAAATCTTTACCAAAAATACTCAACGGACAATTCAAGCACACATACTGGGTAGTTACCGAACCCATAGCAGGAGTGTCAATAACCATACCGCCACCCATAACAGACAACTTAAGACTTAATCTCTTAACACAATCCAAAGAAATAAAAGAATGCGTAGCTCCGGTATCAATTATAGCGACCAAAGGTATAGCATTAATAAAGCACGTACCTCGGATCAATCGATCATCACTAGCAGTTTCTGATCCAGATAGAGCAAACACTTTTCCGCTCCCTTGCGTCTTCTTCGGCTTATCACACTTGGTACTAATGTGCCCTTGCTCACCACAATTGTAGCAAGTCACATTTGCACTACTTCTGCACTCTATAGCTTTGTGGCCTGGCTCGCCACACTTAAAACACTTCAACCCAACACCCTTGCAGAAATGTCTCTTTAAAAAGATCCCAAGTAATCACCATCTCATTCTCCTCAAACCTTTGGCGAGTATTACCCCACCAATGCTCCGCTTCCTCCTCCAGCATATGGGTGCCAAACTGCACCTTCTGAGCATCCCAACAATTCATAACTCGGAAGATCTTTTCTATAGTCTTCAACCAAACCTGTGCCTTGTCAGGCTCGTGGGTTCCTTTGAACACTGGCGGATTATTCCTTTGACACCTTTCTAAAGCACGGAATTCATCATCTGCTTGATTCCTAACATTCAAATTGGCTTGAGTGTTTTTCTCGATCACTCAAGCCAATCTAGTCAAAGCCTCCGCAATCGCCTCGTCGTTCCTACCAGCCACCATCGTTCTGTATCTCAACAAAAGAACTCACAAGGTCAAACAATATCGATAGTGTCACACACAATCAGATATACAAGGGAATAAACAAGTTAACAACTTGGCCAACTGACCGACCTGCTCTGATACCACTTAATGTAACACCCCCTTCTATACCCCCAAAATAATGCAATTAAACACTTAATCACATATACAAAATTCATCAGAGTATATTTATAACATGGTATAAAAGAGGCGCATCACATTATTCACGAAACGACAACATAAATAATAATGTTCATAAAGAGATAAAACAAAAGGGGTAAATCTCAACTAAAAGTAAAGCATTACCCTTAGAGTCCACATATCAATGTTTTGATTAAAAGCGGAAGACTAGAACATTGAATTACTTAAGACATGATATAATAGAAGTACACATCATCAAGTTGTTCATAGTATCATTCATATTTTACAAACATCATCAGCTGATACATATACAATGTATCACAAAAGAATACTCTACAAGCCTAGCTACCCGATGTTATATATCAGAGCAACCGACTCAAAAGAATGAAGCTATACTTCACCAAAAGAAAACCTCCAGAAATCCTAATCTGCAATGCCTCATAGAGCATTATAAAATAGCAGAAGGGTGAGAAATATTATCATAATAATCAATGCATATAATCATATATACATACATAACATAAAACATACATACATTACATTTCTCACCACAATCCATTTTAACTCATATACATAGTCCGCACGCAATCATATTTCATATAATGATGACATTCATGTTATGTGACTCAATACGAATCAATGCAAACTTATGCCATGTGGTACCAACACTTGTTATCTTTTTTCGGTATACATTAAACCGGGTCCACTCTTCTAGACCGATAACCACCAAAAGCTCGTCCTCTAAGCTTTCAAACCCACTCTTATAGGCTTGGGACAAGTCACTAGTCTCCATGAAACTAGCAAGCATTGCCTCTTGACTAAATGATGCATATGCAATCAACAATTCAATGCACTTAAGACCGACATCTTAATCTCATGCATTCAAATAATTCATCTCTTCAAGAATTACCACAACGATTGCACACACAACATATTCATACATATCATCAATATATTTACAAACAATGCACACATATACATAATATGTTCTCATGCATTCTTCATACATTTTTAAATCAATTATAACAATGTATTACATTTCTCCACGAATCACAATTTCGATCAATTCACAATCTAGGATTCACGCTGTAAGGCTACCCACATTATAATATACCCCGGCGAAATCGACGCCTCGAGCATGGAAATAATCAAAGTTAAGTCAGAAATCCGACCTCGGATGGAAACATTAAAGAAAAACACATCCTGTCACGTTCGCTACTCTGCTCGCTTAGCGAGCTCCTAGCGAGTATTCGCTACTTGTTCGCCCAGCGAACAAGCTCGCGAAGGCAAACAGAAGCTACTGACTTCGTTCTCTACCTCGCTCGCTCAGCGAAGGCCTAGTGAACCGTCACTACCCTCTTCGTTACCAGCGAACACCATAAAAGGCATTCTGTCCAAGTCTGGGACCGTCCGCTACTGGCTCGCTACTAGCTCGCTTAGTGAACGTTCGCTACCAGCTCGCTCAGTGAACGCGCTAGCGAATGTCTGCGAACTTAGAATTTCTCACTGTCCAACTCGCACCAAACTCTCCAAAACCAATCGATTCTCACCGAATAAGTTCCGTAACCTTAGTCTAACATCCTCCCGACTAAATACTACCACTTATTCTCATTTTCCACCGTAAAAACTCAGATTCTACCGATTAATCCATTTATGCCCTAAAATGGAAGTTGTAGAAAAACATCCAATACTCTAACCCAAGCATACACAATTATATACATTGTTAAGTTAATGATATTTTTCACCCTTACCTTGATTAATCCAAAGCTTGAGAGTTGTTCTTGATGATTCCAAGTTCTTCCCTCTTCTTCTTCTCTTTTCTCCTCTTTCTCCTTCTTTCTCTAGTCTTTCCTTTATGTTTCTATCTTTTCCTTTTCTTTCCACTCTCCTTTTTAATATGTCTTTCTCTTCTAATTCTCTCCAACATCTATTAATTCATTTAATTAATTACCCATCAATTAAATAATTCTCATTAACCCATTAATTAATGCAAATAATTAATTAATGAAAAATCGGGCTGTTATAGTTGAAGGTAGCATTCCTCATGCTAACGTAGTTCCAACTATTGTTAACCCTCTGGGCGGAGGTCATCAAGGAGGATTTCATATAGCCAGTACTGGAGGCGGTGTGGGTGCTGCACACGGAACTGCAGGTCCCCACTGGGAAGAAGATGAGCAAGACGAGGTATTTTCAATGAGAGACTTGGACACGGGTCTCCCCACAGAAGCCGAAAAGAGATTCAAGATGCTCAAAGAGAAGATGAAAAGCCTCAAGAACCAAAATTCTTTGGGACTCCACATGTCGAATCTGGGATTAGTGCCAGGGGTCAAAATTCCCCCCAAATTCAAAGTATCGGATTTTGACAAGTACAAAGGGGCGACATGTCCTAGAGTACATCTCAGGGGTTACTTTCAGAAGATGTCAGCCTATTCGGATGACCAGAAACTGTTAATGCATTTCTTTTAAGACAGTTTGTCTGGTCCTTCTCTAGAATGGTATATGGGTCTGGAAGGGATACATATAAGAAGCTGAAGAGATTTAGGGGAAGTCTTTGTGCGTCACTACCAATACAACAGTGATTTGGCCCCTAATAGGGTACAATTGCAAAATTTATCACAGAGAAATAATGAGGGATTCAAGGAGTACGACCAGAGGTGGCGGGAGTTAGCGGCCAAAGTTCAACCCCCAATGGTAGAATGTGAATTGATTGACATGTTCATGGCAACTTTTCCAGGAACATACTGTGAGAAATTGATTGGGTTCATGTCTGGGAGCTTTTCAGATTTAGTCATGGCAGGGGAACAAGTGGAAAATGGAATAAAGATAGGGAAGATACAAAGTGGAGAGGGATCTACCTCAGGAGGAATGAGGAAAACATATGGGAACCCGAAGAAAAGGGAAGGAGACATGAACGTCGTATTAGCCTACAAAAACAGAGATTGAGTGCAACATCAACGTCAGTACCAACCTCAGCATCAACAATAAATTGCTAGTATAGCTATTCCGGCTGTACCTCAATAACCGATTATTGCACCGCGCCGTTATCAAGACAGGGGAAGGATGGCCAACATGCAATTCAACACGCCTCCCATGCCTTACTCTCAGTTATTGCAACATCTATTATAGTTGCAACTTATTCAAAAGAGGACGTTGGCGCTGCTTACTGACACCCCTCCACCAGGCTATGATGCAAATACTAGGTGTGATTTCTATTCTGGTGCTCCGGGTCATAACATTGATAATTGTAAAGCTTTTAAGCATAAAGTGCAAGATTTGCTTGACTCCAAAGCAATCAATTTCATGAATGAGACCCCGAATGTGAATCAAAGTCCTATGCTAAACCATGGGGTGGCTAGGACTAATGTTTTTATCGAAGGAGAAAGGTTAAACCGAATAACTAATGTTGCGGAATTGAAGACACCGTTGAGCTATGTGAAAGACAGATTGCTAAAGGGTGGTGTTTATCCAGGTTGTTTATAAGGTTGTGCGGAATATGGTGTGCACCTAGAGGGATGTGTTGCATTGAGAAATCATATTCAAAGTTTGATCGATGAAGGCATATTACAATTTGACAGAATAGTAGAGGAAGTAGACGTGAAGGAAGTCAATAATGAGTGAGATGAAATTGCAATGATTTTGATCCCATACCGGACAATCAACATTTCAGCGCCGCCGAGGCCAGCTCCTGTTATCATTACTACGCCAGGACCAGTAACCTATGAGAGCACCAAGGCCATTCTTTGGAACTATGGGGCAAAGGTGTTCTACAATGGGCACAAACAAGAGTTGGTGGAGACATCATTTGGAGGTACATTTGTTGACAATATTGTTGGATCAGGAGGCATAACTAAGAGTGGCAGAGTGTTCTCTCCACCTGAGACTAATGTGGGAAGGAATGACAAAGGTAAAGGTAAAGTTGCGGTAGAAGGGGCAGACAACAACAAGGGGAGAGAGCATCCTTGACTAAAGATGCTAAAGAGTTCATGTGACTCATTCGCAAAAGTGATTAAAAGATCCTAGATCACTTGCATCAGACACCTTCTAAAATCTAAATCCTATCATTGTTGTTACAAGATCATAGATCACTTGCATTTGAGGCACATAGGAATGCTCTGCTGAGGATTTTGAATACGAATGATGTACCACAAGATATTTCTATTAATCAACTAGAAGGGGTAGTGGCTCACGTCCATGCTGGTAATCGATTGGGTTTTACTGATTTAGATCTAACTCCTGCTCGGAGAAACCACAATCACGCTCTGCACATATCCATAGAGTGTAAAGGAGTTGTTATGTCCCATGAGCTAGTTGATACGGGATCATCGCTCAATGTGTTTCCAAAGAAAGCGCTGATGAAGCTAGACACTCAAGGTTTGATTTGCACACCAAGTGATTTGGTAGTAAGAGCATTCGATGGAACCAGGAGGTCAGTATTTGGTGAAGTCACATTGCCGATTCAAGTGGGTCCATAGATCTTCGATGCAGTCTTCTATATCATGGATATCCAGCCTACTTATAGTTTCTTGCTCGGCCGACCGTGGATACACTCTGTTGGGGATGTCACCTCGACTTTGCACCAGAAATTGAATTATATGGTGGAGGGGAAGATTGATATAGTTTGTAGGGAGGAAGATATTATGATTACTCATTCGTCATCTTTCAATGTATGTAGAAGTGGATGGTGAGGTTCATGAGACGTTGTGTCAGGCTTTTGAAGCAGTGCAGATTCAGGAGAAGCCTCTTGTAGAAGCCAAAGATCCAGAGATTTTGATGTCCTCATTTAAAGAGGCTCGTGCTATTGTAGAATCTGGTTCTTCGCAGGAGTGGGGCCAAGTTCTCAATGTTCCCAACAAGCAAGACAAGTTTGGCCTGGGGTATAGCCCATCTTCTTCTCAAAATGCTCTAAAGTACAGAGGACCCGTTCAGTTCACTAGCGATGGGGTTACTTTCGATAGGATCAATGTTGTTGAGGATGATGAAGGAGATAGAGATTGCGATATGGATGCTTGGGTCTGTCCTTATGTGTTCCTGGATAGAAACTTTGCAACTAGACTGTGGAGGAAATCCTCTAGGTCGCTTCAGAAGAGTAATTTCCATTGTTTTTGATTATGTCTGGTCCTACGTTCTGCCCAAGACGTAGTGGCTTTTCCTTGTAGGGCCCCATTGTTTGTTTTTCAAACTTTTTTTCATGAATGAAAGGCGTTATTGTTTTGCATTCAAATATTTTGATCCTTGTTTTTCTTTTTTATATTTTTAACAAAACAGAAAAATGGCAATGTGTTTGTGTCTGTTTGCATATCATAAAAAGCATAAAAACATCAATCATGCATTCAAATATTTTGATCCTTGTTTTTCTTTTTTATATTTTTAACAAAACAGAAAAATGGCAATGTGTTTGTGTCAGTTGGCAATGTGTTTTGATTAAGTTTTGTAAGAATTTTGAATTATTTTTCTTGATTATCCGTATTTTGTTTTTGGTCGATGACAAGACCATAAATTACTATCAGTCAAACTATTGATAGATGTTAATGGGTCCGAGGCCACCTTATTTTCTATTTCATTTCTTCTCCATTTTTGATTTCATTTTATTTTTTGAACCGATGAAGTCTTCGATTCTTAAACGTTAGCTCTCGAGGATGTTGAAACCTTCATTATTTCAAATCTATAGAAAATGACCATTTTGGTCATTTTCTCTACTTTGGGATCGTGAAAGGTTCCCTTCGATTAGTTAACATGAAGTTTGCGATTAAGACGAGGTTTAACTTTATTTTTAAATTTCATCTCAGTTTTATTCAATTTTCAAATGGTCAATGAAGTCTTTACATTCATAAATGTCGGCCTATCGAAGTTGCCAATCTTCATTATTTCAAACCTATAGAAAATGATCATTTGGATAATTTTTCTATACTTTGGGATCGTGAGAGATTACCTTCGATTTAATCAACACGAGTTTATGATTAAGACGACACCTCACTCCTTTTTAACTTTTTCGTTTCACTAGTTATTAATATCTGATTTTAATTTCTGTAAACATCCCACTGTTTCATGTTCCCCCACATGTTTTCTGTTTATATTTTCTGTTGATATTATCTTATTTATTACTTTGTGCATATTATCATTATTGTTCATATTTCATCCTGTCATATTATACATATTGTCATCTAACCCTTCCCTTGTTTGTGTCATTCAAAATACCAAAAACATGATAAAATTGTCAAAAACCCTAGTTTGGATACTTTTTGTCCGAACTCTTTTCCGTTTGTTTAGCTTAAGACGCCACGCACGCACACGGATTTCTCTTGGGCTACCTGACAATGAGATCATTTATTTCTCGCAATCCCTTGTATTTTGTGTGTATCTCTCTCCCGTTACCACGTAATAGCTTAGTTCTTTTCATGCTTGCTTGCTAATTGCTAAGAAAGATAAAAATGAATTAGGTTCAGAACATGTTTTCAAAATAAAGAACACATAAATCTTGATCCAACATCAAGACATTTTCTAACTCTATTCAAATTGAACAACCTTAGGGTTTCACGCCTCTTCCACCACATCACTAAACCTTGTATGTTTTCAACCCTCGTAAGCCGATTGCTCCGCGTATCGCCATCAACCTACCATGCTCTACTCACCATTTTGTTTTCAAAACTTTTCTCCTGAAAACCTTGGTCTTGCACCAAGCACATTTTCAAACTCTTTTCTAAAAAAAACTTGAATGGTCGGGGAGTGGTTAGGCGTAGGCCTTCTCCTATCCCGAGCGCTTGACATTACCTTTAGGGTTCACTGTCGCAAAGCGCTTACCATTCAAGATCAAAACATCTCTAATAAGAGAATAAAGTTATCTTTGTGTTGAATTAAAGAGACAGGATTGAGTGCAGACTTCTTCCTCTTCGAGTATTAGGATACTCACTGTAGGGTGTGTGGTCTCGATACTCGTCTTTCAATACAAAGACGTGACTGTATTCGCCACACCATTTTCACAATAAATCTTTTGAGATAAAGAATTGGGTACTACCCGCAAGGGGTTACTATACGGGGACCTATTTCACCCCTAAAAACAACCACAAATCAAATATGACATCTTGCCTTGATGGCAAAAAATCTCTTTTTAAAAAGGATATGTTACGTTCGTTCTACCGCAAACAGGTAACGCTAAGACTCCACAAGCGATCTGCAATACACCTAACTGGTAGAATGCGTACGATAGCATCATCCATCAAAAACACTTGTTAACTGTATCCCTAACTATGTTTGCTCTGATTTCTCGCACCAAATGAGAATACGTAGGCACAAGACGACGATGTCTTGCTAGCGCAGTTTTTCACCTTTTAACCGTAGGCTAAACTACGGTAGCTCTGATTATTCATTCCCTAATGAGGATACTTAGCCACGAGGATCTCTATCCTTGACGAGCACACTAACAACTAACTTCCCCTTTCTCTTGCCCCAGTGCAATTGAGACTAACCTGTTATCCAGAACCTTTTCTCTCGCACCAATGCGATCGAGACCTTTTCCTGTTGTTACCCAAACTACGTTTGCTCTGATTTATCATACCATATGAGAATATGTAGGCACAATACGACGATGTCTTGGCGAGCAATCTCCCCTCATCACCCGTAGTTTCCCGAACTACGTTGACTCTGACTTACTCATATCTGTTGAGAATACGTAGGCCTAGGACCGCGAAGTCCTACCAAGTCTCTTGTCTCCCTTTTATCCCTCTTTTCCCTGTATCTAACCTTTCTCTCTCCCCTTGGAACACTTACATAATAATACCCTTTTAGCAAAAATCATCACACATAAACAAACAAATGGTTCCCATCAAGTACGATGGATGCGAGTGGTGCTAATACCTTCCCTTTACATAACCGGCTTCCGAACCCTTTCTCTTGGTCGCGAGACCATCTTATCCATTTCATTTTGGGGGTTTCTCAATGTTTTCCCTTCCCCTCATGGGATAAATAAAGTTCGATGGCGACTCTTCTGTCTTTTCATTCTCACCTCTCTGTTGTTGCATTTTTTTCGAGTAGCGACAATTTGATAACAGAATTCTATAGGGAAGACAAAACATTTGTTGTGGGGAATCAAAAATCTTCGTTAAATAAAATGCCTGACTTCATTCTATCTGAAATAGTCAAGCTCCGAACACTTATTGGGTAATATGAATCAAACTTCGGCTGGGAAATACAACTTTGAACTCCTACTAGGATAGGCATAATTCACCGTGCATTACTGTTAGAACTTCACTGTCAGGGAGAAAAGCTCTACTGGGGAAAGGATCCTGTCATCCTACAAGAAACAAGAAACAATAGGATGCCCCATGTGTGAAATGGCTACCTAGGTTACCATTCATGACACTTTTTGTTCAAGCAAATCCATTGCTTTCATTTTTCTCTGTAAGGCCTCATGCTTTCACCTGTAATGTTTATCAAAATATCGGACGTTTTTTGCAAACAAAACAGTAAAAGTAAAAACAAGAAATGAAAAGCTCTTTGATTGAAGTGAATACTTTATTGATGAAAAGCTTGTAAATATGCAATTTACAATGCGGATACAATTCCTGAAAAGAGGTAATTGTGCAAAAAGACAAAAGAATATATACAAATGTCGGCAATGTGGAAACAGACAACCACCATGTGTCGATTAAGCTATGACCTGTATGTATTTGATGTTCCCCATGTTTCGCCTTCTGAAAAGACTGATTGAATTGATTTCTTTCCTTCGGGATAACCATGTATCGAGTTAGTTTGCAGATAAAACGTAGACCGCTGTCGTTTTCTTTCAAATCCCTAACTTTTGTTTGGATCGCCGTTTCGGGTTTTCAATCCACCGGGATACCCATTTTTGCCAAGGTCGCCTTCTCAGGTTTTCAACTTTGCGGGTTTATTTTTTTCCTTTTTTTTTATCCCTAATTTTTGCCCGAACCTATTCTTTTTATGGTTCGCCGGGATGCCCCCCTTTTGCCTAGACTTTTCTTTTTCTGTTCAGCGGGTCTCTTTTAAGCAAATTATTTTTTAACCATGTTTGCGTTCACATGGGGACAAAAAATCTTCATCGTCCATGGTTGATAGTAATAAGGCTCCGCCAGAGAAAACATTTACTACCACATATGGACCTTCGTAGGTGGGAGTCCATTTTCCCCTGTGATCTGTCTGAGGAGGAAGGACCCTTTTCAACACCAAATCAACTGTCTGGAAGCACCTAGGACGCACTTTTTGATCAAAGGCTTTCTTCATCCTATTCTAGTAAAACCAACCATGAGCAATGGCTGCCAATCTCTTCTCGTCAATCAAGCTGAGCTGATTCAACTAGGTCTGCACCCACTCAACTTCGTCAAGCTTCACATTGGACAATACCCTCAAAGAAGGAATCTCAACTTCTAATGGTAGGACTGTTTTCGTATCATACACCAGTGAGAAAGGAGTTTCCCCGATTGACATACGCACCGAAGTACGATAACCTTGAAGAGAAAAGGGCAACATCTCGTGCCAATCCTTATAGGTTATAACCATATTCTGCACAATCTTCTTGATATTCTTGTTGGTTGCCTCAACAACACCATTCATCTTCGGACAATATGGAGAAGAGTTGTGATGTTAAATTTTGAAACTCTGGCGCAATTCCTTCATCATCTTGTTATTCAAATTTGAACCATTATTAGTAATGGTTCTCTCCGGAATTCCATAACGACAAATGATGTCCTTCTTTATGAATCGGGTGACCACTTGTTTCGTGACATTGGCAAAGAAAGCTGCTTCCACCCACTTCGTAAAGTAATCAATGGCCACTAAAATGAAGCGATGTCTATTGGAAGCATTCGGCTCGATCTTTTCATTCATATCAATTCCCCACATAGAAAAGGGCCAAGGAGATGTTAACACATTCAGAAGGGTCGGTGGAACATGCACCTTATCAGCATAAATCTGGCATTTATGGCATTTTCTGGTGTATTTGAAGCAATCGGATTCCATAGTCATTCAATAATACCCGGTTCTCAACAACTTCCTAGACATGGCATGTCCACCGACATGAGTAGCAAAAGAAACCTTGTGGACCTCTTCCATCAACAGGTTTGCTTCATGTTCGTCAACACAACGCAGCAGGACCATGTCAAAGTTTCTCCTGTATAACACCTCATCCTTGTTTAGATAGAAATTATCGGCTAACCTCCTCAGAGTCTTCCTATCTTTTCTGGATACCCCCGCTGGGTACTCTTGAGTTTTGAGAAAATGCTTGATATCAAACTACCAAGGCTTTCCATCTGATACCTTCTCAATAGCAAACACAAAAGCGGGTCTATCAAGACGCATGGTGGTGATAGCTGGAGCTTCATTCCAGAAATTCACTTTGTACATCGATAATAACATGGCCAAGGCATCCGCCATCTGATTTTCATCCCTAGGCACATGATGGAACTCAACTCTGTCAAAGAAAGGCAACTGTCTCCTTGCATAATTCTTGTAAGACACCAGGTTGGCCTGACGAGTTTTCCACTCTCCTTTGATTTGATTGACGACTAGTGCTGAATCACCATACACATCTAGATTCTTGATCCTCATATCAATGGCCTCTTCTAAGCCCATAATGCACGCTTCGTACTCGACTTCATTATTGGTGTAGGCGAATGTCAATAGGGCAGTGAATGGTATGTGAGAACCGTGAGGAGTTGTAATAATTGCACCGATTCCATTGCCATATGAATTAACAGCTCTGTCGAAAACCAATTTCCACTGAGATCCAATCTCCGGACCTTCATCAGGTAAAGGCTCATCACAGTCTTTCACCTTCAAAAACATGACGTCTTCATCTATAAAATCAAACTTCATCGGTTGATAATCCTCAATCGGCTGTTCAGTGAGATATTCTGACAAAACGCTTCCTTTAATGGCTTTCTGGGAAACATATTGAATATCATACTCTGTTAAAACCATTTTCCATCAGGAAATCCTTCTGGAGAGTGCTTGCTTCTAAAAGACGTACTTGATCGGATCCATCTTCGAAATCAACAGGGTTGTGTGGTTTAACATGTACTGCCTCAAACGCTTAGCAGCCCAAGCGAGAGCACAACATGTTTTCTCCAGCATTGAGTATCTCGACTCACAATCAGTGAACTTTTTACTCAGGTAATAGATGGTTTGCTCTTTCCTACCTGACTCGTCCTGTAGACCGAGCACACATCCCATTGAATTCTCAAGAACCGTGAGATACATGATTAGAGGTCTCCCTGCAACTGGAGGCATGAGTATTGGAGGTTCCTACATATACTCTTTTATTCTTTCAAATGCCTTCTGGAAATTTTCATTCCACCTGACCCTTTGATCTTTTCTTAACAACTTGAATATTGGTTCACAAGTGGCTGTAAGATGAGATATGAACCTTGCAATGTAGTTTAATCTCCCCAGGAAACCATGAAACTCTTTTTCTGTTCTCGGCTCAAGCATTTCTTGTATAGCTTTTATTTTGGCAGGATCTACCTTAATACCCTTTTCACTGACAATGAACCCCAGTAGCTTTCTAAATCTCACCCCAAAGGTGCGCTTGTTAGAACTCAGCCTCAGCTCGAACTTCCTTAACCTTTCAAACAATTTCAAAAGATTGACCAGATGTCCTTCCTCTGTTTGTGACTTCGCAGTCATGTCATCAACATACACTTAAATCTCATGATGAATCATATCATGAAAGAGAGTCACCATCGCCGGCTGATAAGTTGCCCCTACATTTTTCAATCCAAAAGTCATAACTTTGTAGCAAAAATTCCCCCACGGTGTAATGAAAGTAGTTTTCTCCATGTCCTCTAGGGCCATCTTGACTTGGTTATACCTAGAGAATCCATCCATGAAGGAAAACACAGAATATTGAGTGGTGTTATCAACCAACACATCAATGTGGGGGAGCGGGAAATCGTCTTTCGGGCTCGCTTTATTCAGATCTCTGTAGTCAACACACATCCTAACCTTTCCATCTTTCTTAGGAACAGGAACAATATTAGCGACCCACGGAGGTTAATTTGTGCAACAAGAAAACCAGCATTCAACTGCTTCTGAACCTTTTCTTTGATCTTGACTGGCATGTCAGGTCTCGGCAGACTTAACTTCTGCTTGACTGGCGGACATTCTTCTCGGAGAGGCAACCGGTGTACCAAAATATCTGTATCCAGCCCAAGTATGTCTTGGTAAGACCAAACAAAGATATCCTTATACTCACAGAGCATTTCAACCAATCTTCTCTTGATACTATCTTCCAATGTAGCCCCAACTCTAACCTCTTTCTTGTTGTCTTCAGTACCCAGATTGATAACATCAATATCCTCCTGATGAGGCACAATGACCCTTTTCTCCTGCTTGAGAAGTCTAGATAACTCTTCGGGTAGTTCATAGTCTTCATTAGTCTCTTCTTCAACTTGATAAATGGGATTATCAAAGTCATACAAAACCATAGCTGAATTTGAATCAATGGTATATGATAGAAAAGACATGCATGATGATGTTTATGTTTATTATGCGATGCAACAAACAAAACATATTTTCGTTTTTCTGTTTAATATAATGCAAAAAACAAAAAAGGAAAAACATGGATCATAATATTCGAATGCGAAAAACTTCCTTTATTTATGATAAAGTGAAAACAGCAAGAGGGCCCCACAAATTGGGTCACTACCCCTTGGGCAGAACGTAGGACTGAACATAATCAAAACAATGAACACTACTCTATAGTAGTAACATGAATGACTTCTTCAGTAGTCCAGCTGCACAGCTTCTGGCCGAGATTACATGGATGAATCCAGGCATCCATATCGCAATCACTCTCACCTTCGTCATCTCCAACGACATTAATCCTGTCAAATATCACACCACCGTTGGTGAATTAAACAGGTCCCCTGTATCTCAGAACGTCTTGAGAAGAACTTGAGGGTTTGTATCCCAGGCCGAACTTGTCCTGCTTAATGGGAACATTAAGAACTTGGCCCTACTTCTGTGATGAACCGGATTCTACGATAGCACGGGCTTCCTTGAGCGATGACATGGAAACTTCTGGGCTTTTAGCTTCTGCAGAAGACTTCTCCTGAGTCTGAATTGTTTCAAACGCTTGGCAGAGTGTTTCGTGGATCTCCCCATCCACTTCCACATACTTGAAGGATGATAAATGGCTAACCATGATATCCTCTTCACCGCATACTGTAACAACTTTCCCCTCCATCATATATTTCATCTTCTGATGCAACATTGAAGTGACTGCTCTCGTAGCGTGTATCCAAGGTCAGCCAAGCAAACAACTGTATGATGGCTGGATATCCATAATGTAAGAAGTTGCATCAAAGATCTCCGGCCCAACCTGAATAGGCATCGTGATTTCCCCAAACACCAATCTCTTAGATCTATCGAAAGCCCTTACAACCAAATTACTTGGCGTGCATATCAAACCTTGAGTATCTAATTTCATCTACGCCTTCTTCAGCAGCACATTCAGGGATGATCCTGTATCAACCAGGACATTCGATAGCAGGGACCCTCTACATTTAATTGATATATGTAAAGCATGGTTATGGTTTCTCCGTGCAGGAGTCAAATCCAAGTCCGTAAAATCCAAACCATTCCTAGGGTTTACATGAGCCAAAACCCCCTTTAGCTGATTAATAGAAATCTCCTGGGGTACATATACTGAATTCAAGATTTTTAATAAAGCATTGTCGTGTGCCTCCGAACACAACAATAATGACAAAATGGAAATCTTCAAAGGAGTCTGATTTAAGTGATCCCCGATCTTGTAGTCAATATTTCGAATGAGTCTCATAAATTCCTCTGCGTCTTTCGAAAAAACATCATTACCAACTTGTTGTTGAACATTCACCTCAATCACCGCCTTACCCTTCCCTTTGTCATTCCTATCAGTATTAACTTCCGGTGGGGAAAAGATCCGGCCATTTCTAGTGATACCTCCAGCACCAACTATATTCTCAACCGAAGAACTTCCGCATGAAGATCCTGTCAATTCTTTTCTCTGCCCATTACAGAACACCTTTGCCCCATAGTTCCATGGGATGGCCTTAATGCTCTCGTATGGCATAGGTCCATGAACAGTAATGACAACCGGTGTTGGCCTAGCAGGCGCTGAAATATTGATTGTCTAGTATGGAATAGAGATTGTAGCAACTTCGCTTCCATCATTACTCACCTTATCCACAACCTCTTCTTTTAAAACCTTTTCAAATTGTAAATAGCCCTCATCAGTCATTCTCTAAATACCCTTCTTCAAAAGGTCACTGCCCTTAAGTTGCGCTTCACATCCTGAGCAGTCAGTAGAACATCCCGGAAACACTCCCTTCTTCAACAAATTAGCCTTCACAAAACTCAACAGAGTCTTCAACTCTTCAACAGCAGTTATCAGATTCAACTTCTCTCCCTCAATAACAATATTGGTTCTCGCCACCCCATGATTCGGCATCAGGTTTTGATTCACATTAGGCCCCTCGTTGGTGAAGTTGATAGCCTTTGAGTCAACCAAGTCCTGAACTTTGTGCTTGAAGGCTTTGCAGTTGTCAATATTATGGCCTGGGGCGCCTGAATGAAAATCGCATCTGGCATTCGCATCGTAACCAGGAGGTGGTGTACCAGTGAGAGGAGCCAAAGTCTTCTTATGAACCAGTTTCAATTGTAACATGTGTTGTAACTACTGAGAATACGACATCAGAGGAGTCTCAAACTGTCTGTCAGCCATTCTGGGTCTAGCAGCATAAGGTTGCGGTGCATTAAATCATTGCTGAGGTGCGGCTAGAATAGCTACAGTAGAAACTTGTTGATTATAACGAGATTGTGATTTACCTTTATCCTTGTGAGAAATAGCATTTGCATCCCCTTCCCTCCTCTTAGGGTTCGTTGAATATGGTTTCTTTGCTCCTTCCGAAGAGGATCCACAATCATTTGGAATCTTCCCAGACTTAATCCCACTTTCGTCTCTTTCACCAGCCATTACCAGATCAGAAAATCCTGCAGACATGCAGCCTATCAACTTCTCAAAATACACACCAGGAAGTGAAGCCATGAACATGTCGACCAGCTCTCTTTCCACCATAGGAGGTTGCACCCTCGCAGCTAAATATCACCATCTCTAGGCGTACTCTTTGAAGCTCTCAGTATTCTTCTGCGACAAACTCTGCAATTGTACCATATTTAGTGCCAGATCACTATTATACTAATAGAGACGAATGAAAGCCTCGACCAATTCTTTCCAGCTGCGGATATGAGTCCTCTCAAGCCCCATATACCATTCCAAAGATGCTCCTGCCAGACTGTCTTGGAAAAAAGATGCATTAACAGCTTTTCATCATCGTAGTACGTAGACATTTTTCTGAAATACGCTCGAATGTGTACTCTAGGACAGGTTGTCCCTTTGTACTTGTCGAAACATGGTACCTTAAACTTGGGGGGAATCCTGACCCCATGAACTAGACCAAGATCTGACGTATCAAGACTTAGGGAGTTCTGATTCTCGAAAGACTCCATCTTCTCCTTGATCATTTTAAACCTTCTATCAGCTTTAGTTGACAAACCAACCTCCATATCTTTCATGGAAAAGACGTTATCCTAGTGAACTTCCCAATGAGGGCCAGCAACCCCATGTACAGCACACACACTCCCACCAGCAACATTACCATTCTCATTCACAGCACCTCCGCCCGGAGGTATGACGACAATAGGAATACCCTGTGGAATAGACCCACCAATCGGTGGGGGAATAACACTAGATCCTCTGTGCAAAATGCCCTTTTCGTCGACCTGTGCTATCAATGGCTGGACCATAGTTCTCAATTATTCCTGCCCACTGACAACATTCTGCATCAACTCCATAAACTAGGCCATGCGAGCTCTGACTTCCTACAATTCATCCTGAACCTGATCCATTACTTTTTGCTGATTCCCTCGAGTTGGATATTTATGGAAATTGAACTCCTCAATTCTGTTACTGAAGAAAACTAAGCATAGATAAGAACAAAAGGCCACTGAGAACACCTGTGATGCAAATGAAAATGAAAGATGCAAAATGAAAACATGTCTATGTATTTACAGGGAAATCTCCCCCTTGATTCTAGTTTTAATAAACAAGAATAGTAGAGATGGACAAGAATACCACCAAAATTTTCTCATATATCAGGTGAAGCTGAGACAATGCACATAACAACAAATGAGAAAGATCCGAATACAAAAAGGTACTGATCTCATCCAACTGATCTGGTGATGATCAAGATACAAAAGCAAAGAAACTATTGTGACATATCAGAAGATAAAACTCCCCGCAATCATGCTTTTTGCTCCAGGCCTGAGCCTCCTTAAGCATCATCTTTGTATCTGGATGGTCTGGTCTGACAACCAACTCTTTGATGAGGATGTCTCTTCTGTGTATCACATCTCAGAGACAATGCCAATAATCTTCCCAAGCATCTTCGCCAAAGACATCTTCCAACCTGGGTTTCTTCACACCTGCTCGGATCTTGAGCTCTTCAAGCGCTGATAAAGTCTCATGGTATTTCTACTCAATCGTATATCTGTGGGATGATTCCACCATTACTTCTTTCTCATTGACCTTGAGTTACGCCTTCAGCTTATCAATCTAAGTACGAAGCTGGCCCTCTCTGTTCTTGTTGGCGGTCAAAGTAGCATTCCATTGCTCATTGAATTTAAATATCTCTAGATACGCTCTATCTAAATCCGCCTTCTTATGCTTCAAAATGTTGTAGGTGCTTTTTAAATCCTGACCAATCCGTTCTTGTACCCTGATCTGCTCAGCTAGCTCTTTCTCCAACTTGGTCAATGATTATGACTTCGTCTTGGCCAAGTAGACAACTTCACCTTTATCATGCTTTAGTTGACTGATCTCCTGTTTTAACTCTTCATTCTCTTTGCGCTGCTCTTCCTTCTCAGCCCAAAGCTTATTATATCTCAGGATGTCGATCGTTTAGGCTGCTCAACCATCAGGGGATACAATGGTTCTTCGACAAGGAATGGCAATAATACCCTTTCAAATCTCTTCTGAACCCATTCCAAGTAAGGATCGTGGGCTCTATAATCACCTTTTCCCAAAGAAAGCTTTCCTTTCTTGTGGATTTTACTCCACGCATCAACAAATCTAGCCAGAATACAAGGATCAGCTACACCGGTGAAGTACATAGATTCTTGCACTTCTTCTTCCTTCGGAGGTCCCCTTAAAGCATAACCAAATTGTCTAAAAGTAAGAGAAGGATTATAATTTATTCCCCCTTTTCTTCCTATCAAAGGTACATTAGGGAAACTACCACAGCTAAAGATGAGCTCATGACCAAGCAGATCTCGGTTGAACCATGAGATATCCTTTTCTATTAAACCCATACGCTTCTTAGACCATTTAGACAAATTCCTTGAATCCATAAAAGTTCCAGAGCAAGGAAGATGATCAACAAACCACTTGTGAAAAAGCGGGGCACAACAAGAAACTATCTTTCCTCTTCTTTTCTCATTCTTGTAGTGTACTGAATGAATAAAATCTCCTAGGATAATGGGTACGAGGTTTTTGGAAGCGAAGATATGAAAGGCATCAAAATCAACAAAGTCTGGTAAGTTAGGAAACAACACAATGACATAGACGCACAAAGCCAAGATAGCACTAAAAACCACCCAACAACCCTCTTCAGCATACTTTCGGGCTTTATCCACCAAGAAAGATAAAGTAAAGTCGGAAACTCAGTTCCTGCTGACAACATGATCAACCAACTCAGGGGCGCTCAAATAAAGAGCAGCCGCCAACTTCTTGAGATCAGGTTCTTCCTCTGAATAAAAGAATGACACTTTATCTTGGACCGGACCATCTAAGATGAAATCGAACTCCTCCAAAGTCGGAACCAACACATAGTCCGGGAACGTGAAACATCCCAGTGGTGGATCATAAAAATATAACAGGGTACGAACAACTCCAGGCTCATAACTCGTGATCTTACGGACAAGATTTAGAATTCTCCCATAATCTTTCCTGAAGGTTTCAAGGATGCCAGGCTCAACCATGGAAATCAGACCAAATAAAGGTCATAACTCAGGTTCTAGAAACTTGTATACAACAATCTTCTTTCTGCCTAGTTCCATCTCTATAGAAGATCAGTACCAGAATCAAAGGAGAGACGGGAACCTGTAAAACACACATACATGCAATGTTAAATGCAGGATGATTATGCAGATGCAATCATGGGATCAAGGTATCCAATGCTCAAACTTGTTGTTGTGCTGTTGACTGAACCAAAACTTCGCTCTGACAGCAAAGTATAATATCCAAGGTCAAAGGTATGCTCTGACAAGAAAACCAGAAAACCGGGTTGGTTGTAGGTCAAAGTTTTCCTGCAAAACCCTTCCCTCTCACATGCGGGTTCTAGTCTTGAAATGGTACGACATCCTATGCAGGTCATCAGTATCACGGACTCTCAAGTCGAGAAACAATGATACATTCACCATTTCTGGTTTGGCATCATTGTCAATCGAGGAGGTCTCAACTGACTTCCCAATGAACGGTCTCCAGAGTCGTTAGTTTTTCTAAGTCAATACTCCCTCAACTGCACCAGAGGCACAGGATAGAGTATCTCCAAAGAAAAACCTTGTTTGGACATGAAATTCGCACGAGCTATTGCATGGTCATACGCCACACAAGCTCCCGCTATTCTCCACACTAATCATGTGTGTATACTCAAGCCTGAGTATTGGGCTTATCTCTCATGGAACAACCCACCCAACAACACAGCAACAACGACATAATATAACAATAATAAAATGCAAATGCAATAATATACAACCGGTAATGTACATAAAGCAAATAACTGCACAAAAGTAAACACCAAAAGAAACTAAAACAAACAAGCGCTAGGATCGACTCGCATAAGGAACCTCCGTCCCCAGCAGGGTCGCCAGCTGTCGCAACTGCGAAAAACACCGGACAAAAAAACATAAGATTCGCCACCAAACGTTATTTATCCCAAAGAGACGGAAAGGAAACGATTGAAGAAAATCTGAAGAACAGGAAAAGACAAGGTCATCACAACTAAATCTTGGGTTCGGGAGTCGGTTACGCAAGGGGAAGGTATTAGAACCCCTCACGTCCATTGTACTCAATGGGATCCATGCTTGTTTCATAATCAAAGGGTGTGTTTATATAAGTTACTGCTAAACAGAAACGAGAAAAAAAGAAAAAAAAAACAAAAAAAGACTCGATAGGACATTGTCGTCCTATGCCTACGTATTCTCTCGTGCAATGGGAAAGTCAAAGTTAACGTAGTTCAGAAAACTACGGGTGATGGGGGAAGGTTGCTCACCAAGACATCGTCGTCTTGTGCCTACGTATCCTCATCTGGTATAAGAAATCATAGAAAACGTAGTTCGGGTAAACAAAACCACAGGTTGGTTAAGTGTTTTTCATGAGTGACATTAAATTCCCATTCTAGCAGTTAGGGTCGATGCCTGTTTGCGGTAGAAAAGAAAAGTAACATACTCTTTTCTGAAAATGAAGTTTTAGTGAAGTGAATTGAGTTTTCTTTTTAATTCACGTTGCACTAAAGACTATGACATATGAACGAATGAGTCGCATATTGCCCCCAGACGGGACGTATTCTAAACACTCTAGACAAGCGAGAGGAGACCCCTCACTCATCATTTCCCATGTGCCTAGGGCTCATAGCGTACAACGTTCAACGTATTTACTAGATGAATTAGAATGTGTTTTGAGATGAGAAGAGAGACGCGCGGAAGGTCTAAGGGAAACTCGACCCTAACGTTGTCATGCAAAGTGGTCCTAAGGTCGGGATGCGAAAGATGGACCTAAGGTTGAGGTTATAAAGGACTAGCCTACTTGTTATCATGCTTGGATTACCCTCCTAGTGTCTATCCTACTCCAAATTTAATTGGAAATTAAATTAAATTAAGAACCCTAAGGGAGCATGCAAAGGAAAAGCAAAAAACAAGAAAGCAAGGCAAAAAGAGCAGCTACAACAGCGCCTCCTACATAAGACAACAATAAAATCCAGCACACAAGCAAGACAACATATAACAGCACATGTTTCAGCACAAAAACAGGTGGGAAAAGTCAGGCAGCAAGCAAGTAAAGCAAAGACAGCATGCAAGTTCAAAGCGTGGACAATTGTGGAAAGTATGAAGCAAACAAGCTTGAATGCAATTAATCAAGAACAAACACCAATCATGGGTATATATCATGCAACAGTGGATATGCTTCAACAATCAAACATAATCAATCAACAACAATGCATCAACAAGAATCATCAAGATCAACATGTTCTTTTCAAATTAAATTGGACGATCAACCGGTCAAACAAACATTCAACGAAACGGGAATGGAAACAAATGCAATCATGCATCCCAATGTTCATCAATGATCATTAATTAACATGCTATAAATAAACAAGTGAAATGATCATTCACCAAACAAATCACATGGACAAGTTAAACATTCAAAACGGAAACCAAATGTTGTGCGTCGAAGAATCGAGATCAAACATTCAAGAACGATGAAGTATGTCCAAAACAATTCACATAAATGCATCATATCAATCCATGAAGTTTACATGTGAAAAGGAACTCAAACAAGCAAAAATTGCAACAAAAAAAATGCAAAAAAAAAGGCAAAATAGGCAATATGTCCAAAGTAACGGGTTACCCTATATATGGTAACCGATTACTTGATGAAAAACAGCCTAGAAACATTAAATTTGATAAGGTAATCGGTTACCCAATATAAGGTAACCGATTAGCACTGAACATAAACCAGAAAATCAGCTTTTAAAATCAGTTTTCAGTATCAAACAACTTCTCCAATATGAACATGATATCAATCAAGCAGGAAATTATCATCAAGAAACAGCGATGAAACATCATGTAAACACAATCAAACACTAAAATCACAAATCACCAAGATCCAAATCATCAAAATGGATCAAAAAGCAGTAAAAACCATGGATCTACATTGTGATTATTCAAATAAGCTCAAAATTGGATTAGATCTAGAATTCACCAACCTTCAAAGCTGAGATTTGCTTTGGTATGTGTTGATTCACTTGAAATTAGAAGATCCAAGCAAGAAACCCAGAGATTCTTCAAGATCCAAGAGCTTCCTTATGGTAGAAATGAAGAACAAGCAAGATCAAGCAGAATAATCCACAAAAATCACTTCCAATCTAACTTCCAAATTCAGATCCAAAACTAAACGAAAATTGAATGGTGAATTGAATATAATGGAGATGAACGATGGAGGTTTAGCTCTAGAATTCTATGATTCCAATGAAGAATCAAAGAACTCAAGTGAAAAATATTTAATGGAGGTTTTGGGAGTGAAAAAGTGGGAAGAAAATTGAGAGCAAATTCTCAAGAATGAGTGTGAAATCTGAAAATGAAGGGTAATTATGTGAGGTTTGGAGCAAATTCACTTAAATAAGCTATAGGTTTGGAATCAAAATGTGGTTTGGAATGACGATTAGCATTTGGAATGGAAATGAGGAATTGAGTGTTTGAAATTTGGAGGGAAATGGTGAACGTTGATGCAATTCTAGATCCTTCCAATGATGATCATGTGAAATCAATGGTTGAGAATGATTGGAAATTGCACATGCTGAAAATTCAAATTTCTTGGCAAACTGCGCTTGAAGTAACCGGTTACCTTATTCAAAAAATGCCAATTTTGGCGCCAAATGGAGGGAAACTTACATAATCATCCGTTTCCATTTGCTTTGTGCTCTGTTAAGCCTCTGAAACTTGCCCTTGGATATTATGATTGTGAGAATGCTTGAGATAGCCTGTATGTTGTCTCCTGAGCTAAAAATAACTTGCTGAAAATCGACCGCTCGATTTCTGGGCAAAATAAATGTCAGAGCCTCTGACGCTCGCTGTTTAGACTCTTGCAATAAAAGGTAACCCTGAGCCACAGAAATACCTTGATCCCATGTCTCGAGAACCAATTCTATGATATGCGGAAATGTAGAGAAATATAAGCCAGTTATGGTTAAAAAGAAAGGGAAAATTTTGGGGTGCTACACTATGAATATTATAACAAGCATGAGCCATTCTTCTCCTCAAACCAAAAGATTCATTCCCTCCTTGAAAAAACAAACCTTCTAATAGAACATTATTAGGCTTATCCTTCAACATATAACCAAGCCAACGTCTCGCTAAACTTGGATTGTAGTTAATTCCGTCTTGTGTACCAAGAAGAGGCACATTAGAGAATTCCCCACAACTATCAATAATCTGGACATTCTCATACACATAATAAGACCAAGTAATATCAGCATGAGTAAGGGACATGATCCTCTGAGACCATCTTAAACAGCCCTTATTTTCTTTGAAAGTAGATGACTGCGGAAAGTGCAAAATAAACTACTTATAAAACAAAGATGTGCAGCAAACAATGGTACCATTTCCCTTAGAAGTCCTATGATGGATAGAAAAGTAGATATCACCATGTAAAGTTGGAGCAAGGTTCCCTATTAGGAAATTCCGAATAGCGTTAACATCCACAAAGTTGTCAATGTAAGGGAACAAGACTAGTCCGTAGATAAGAAAAGCAAAAGTAGCCTCAAATGCCAATGTGCTTCCAACATTAGCAAATGAAGTGGATTTCTCAACCAAGAACTTAGAAGTCAACCCCTTAATACCTCCCTTAACCACAAGGTTAACATCTATGTCAGATTTCTTCAAATGGACGGCTGCAGCAATAACTTGGGACTTGGGATATTTCTTCGAACCAGTATAAGGAACCTCATCAGAAAGTAGTGTGACCAAAGGATAAGCGTACTCCTCCAAGGTCTGCATGAGCAGATAATCAGGAAATATAAAGCATCGGTAGACAGGATCATAGAATTGCGCAAGAGTATTCAGAATTCTATCTTCAATATTAGTAGAAAGAACAAATAAGAGTCTTCCATGAATAGATCTAAATTCTGCAAGATCAACTACCAACGTGTAGCGGTAAAAATTATGATTATAAGCTATTGATTAACTTAACTCATAAAGCAAGAGCCGCCACCGCGCTTTAATTATTTCTAAAGAAAAAAAACTGCTAGGATAATGGGTACGAGGTTCTTGGAAGCGAAGATTTGAAAGGCATCAAAATCAACAAAGTCTGGTAAGTTAGGAAACAACACAATGACATAGACGCACAAAGCCAAGATAGCACTAAAAACCACCCAACAACCCTTTTCAGCATACTTTCGGGTTTTATCCACCAAGAAAGATAAAGTAAAGTCGGAAACTCCATTCCTGCTGACAACATGATCAACCAACTCAGGGGCGCTCAAATAAAGAGCAGCCGCCAACTTCTTGAGATCGGGTTCTTCCTCTGAATAAAAGAATGACACTTTATCTTGGACCAGAACACCTAAGATGAAATCGAACTCCTCCAAAGTCGGAACCAACACATAGTCTAGGAACGTGAAACATCCCAGTGGTGGATCATAAAACTATAACAGGGTATAAACAACTCCATGCTCATAACTCGTGATCTTACGGACAAGATTTAGAATTCTCCCATAATCTTTCCTGAAGGTTTCAAGGATGCCAGGCTCAACCATGGAAATCAGACCAAATAAAGGTCATAACTCAGGTTCTAGAAACTTGTATACAACAATCTTCTTTCTGCCTAGTTCCATCTCTATAGAAGATCAGTACCTGAATCAAAGGAGAGACGGGAAACTATAAAACACACATACATGCAATGTTAAATGCTGGATGATTATGCAGATGCAATCATGGGATCAAGATATCCAATGCTCAAACTTGTTGTTGTGCTGTTGACTGAACCAAAACTTCGCTCTGACAGCAAACCATAATATCCAAGGTCAAAGGTATGCTCTGACAAGAAAACCAGAAAACCGGGTTGGTTGTAGGTCAAAGTTTTCCTGCAAAACCCTTCCCTCTCACATGTGGGTTCTAGTCTTGAAATGGTACGACATCCTATGCAGGTCATCAGTATCACGGACTCTCAAGTCGAGAAACAATGATACATTCACCATTTCTGGTTTGGCATCATTGTCAATCGAGGAGGTCTCAACTGACTTCCCAATGAACGGTCTCCAGAGTCGTTAGTTTTTCTAAGTCAATACTCCCTCAACTGCACCAGAGGCACAGGATAGAGTATCTCCAAAGAAAAACCTTGTTTGGACATGAAATTCGCACGAGCTATTGCATGGTCATACGCCACACAAGCTCCCGCTATTCTCCACACTAATCATGTGTGTATACTCAAGCCTGAGTATTGGGCTTATCTCTCATGGAACAACCCACCCAACAACACAGCAACAACAACATAATATAACAATAATAAAATGCAAATGCAATAATATACAACCGGTAATGTACATAAAGCAAATAACTGCACAAAAGTAAACACCAAAAGAAACTAAAACAAACAAGCGCTAGGATCGACTCGCATAAGGAACCTCCGTCCCCAACAGGGTCGCTAGCTGTCGCAACTGTGAAAAACACCCGACGAAAAAACATAAGATTCGCCACCAAACGTTATTTATCCCAAAGAGACGGAAAGGAAACGATCGAAGAAAATCTGAAGAACAGGAAAAGACAAGGTCATCGCAACTAAATCTTGGGTTCGGGAGTCGGTTACGCAAGGGGAAGGTATTAGAACCCCTCACGTCCATTGTACTCAATGGGATCCATGCTTGTTTCCTAATCAAAGGGTGTGTTTATATAAGTTACTGCTAAACAGAAACGAGAACAAAAGAAAAAAAAAGACTCGATAGGACATTGCCGCCCTATGCCTACGTATTCCCTCGTGCAATGGGAAAGTCAGAGTTAACGTAGTTCAGAAAACTACGGGTGATGGGGGAAGGTTGCTCACCAAGACATCGTCGTCTTCTGCCTACATATCCTCATCTGGTATAAAAAATCATAGCAAACGTAGTTCGGGTAAACAAAACCACAGGTTGGTTAAGTGTTTTTCAGGAGTGACATTAAATTCCCATTCTAGCAGTTAGGGTCGATGCCTGTTTGCGATAGAACAGAAAAGTAACATACTCTTTTCTGAAAATGAAGTTTGAAACACAAATCCCGAAGGATAAAAGGTTTGACTTTTGTTTGTGAGTTTTAGTGAAGTGAATTGAGTTTTCTTTTTAATTCACGTTGCACTAAAGACTATGACATAGGAACGAATGCGTCGCATATTGCCCCCAGACGGGACGTATACTAAACACTCTAGACAAGCAAAAGGAGACCCCTCACTCATCATTTCCCATGTGCCTAGGGCTCGTAGCGTACAATGTTCAACGTATTTACTAGATGAATTAGAATGTGTTTTGAGATGAGAAGAGAGACGCACGGAAGGTCTAAGAGAAACTCGACCCTAACGTTGTCATGCAAAGTGGTCCTAAGGTCGGGATGTGAAAGGAGATTCTATCCTAATGTTAGCATGCAAAAGATGGACCTAAGGTTGAGGTTATAAAGGACTAGCCTACTTGTTATCATGCTTGGATTACCCTCCTAGTGTCTATCCTACTCCAAATTTAATTGGAAATTAAATTAAATTAAGAACCCTAAGGGAGCATGCAAAGGAAAAGCAAAAAACAAGAAAGCAAGGCAAAAAGAGCAGCTACAACAGCGCCTCCTACATAAGACAGCAATAAAATCCAACACACAAGCAAGACAACATATAACAACACATGTTTCAGCATAAAAACAAGTGGGAAAAGCCAGGCAGCAAGCAAGTAAAGCAAAGACAACATGCAAGTTCAAAGCGTGGACAATTGTGGAAAGTATGAAGCAAGCAAGCTTGAATGCAATTAATCAAGAACAAACACCAATCATGGGTATATATCATGCAACAGTGGACATGCTTCAACAATCAAACATAATCAATCAACAACAATGCATCAACAAGAATCATCAAGATCAACATGTTCTTTTCAAATTAAATTGGACGATCAACCGGTCAAACAAAAATTCAACGAAACGGGAATGGAAACAAATGCAATCATGCATCCCAATGTTCATCAATGATCATTAATTAACATGCTATAAATAAACAAGTGAAATGATCATTCACCAAACAAATCACATGAACAAGTTAAACATTCAAAACGGAAACCAAATGTTGTGTGTCGAAGAATCAAGATCAAACATTCAAGAACGATGAAATATGTCCAAAACAATTCACATAAATGCATCATATCAATCCATGAAGTTTACATGTGAAAAGGAACTCAAACAAGCAAAAAAAATGCAAAAAAAAATGCAAAAAAAAGGCAAAATAGGCAATATGTCCAAAGTAACGGGTTACCCTATATATGGTAACCGGTTACTTGATGAAAAACAGCCCAGAAACATCAAATTTGATAAGGTAATCGGTTACCCAATATAAGGTAACCGATTAGCACTGAACATAAACCAGAAAATCAGCTTTTAAAATCAGTTTTCAATATCAAACAACTTCTCCAATCATCCATATGAACATGATATCAATCAAGCACGAAATTATCATCAAGAAACAGCGATGAAACATCATGTAAACACAATCAAACACTAAAATCACAAATCACCAAGATCCAAATCATCAAAATGGATCAAAAAGCAATAAAAACCATGGATCTACATTGTGATTATTCAAATAAGCTCAAAATTGGATTAGATCTAGAATTCACCAACCTTCAAAGCTGAGATTTGCTTTGGTATGTGTTGATTCACTTGAAATTAGAAGATCCAAACAAGAAACCCAGAGATTCTTCAAGATCCAAGAGCTTCTTTATGATAGAAATGAAGAACAAGCAAGATCAAGCAGAATAATCCACAAAAAGCACTTCCAATCTAACTTCCAAATTCAGATCCAAAACTAAACGAAAATTGAATGGTGAATTAAAGATAATGGAGATGAACGATGGAGGTTTAGCTCTAGAATTTTCTATGATTCCAATGAAGAATCAAAGAACTCAAGTGAAAAATCTTTAATGGAGGTTTTGAGAGTGAAAAAGTGGAAAGAAAATTGAGAGCAAATTCTCAAGAATGAGTGTGAAATCTGAAAATGAAGGATAATTATGTGAGGTTTGGAGCAAATTCACTTAAATAAGCTATAGGTTTGGAATCAAAATGTGGTTTGGAATGGCGATTAGCATTTGGAATGGAAATTAGGAATGAAGTGTTTGAAATTTGGAGGGAAATGGTGAACGTTGATGCAATTCTAGATCCTTCCAATGATGATCATGTGAAATCAATGGTTGAGAATGATTGGAAATTGCACATGCTGAAAATTCAAATTTCTTGGAAAACTGCGCTTGAAGTAACAGGTTACCTTATTCAAAAAATGCCATCTGTTGCCATTTGCTTTGTGCTCTGTTAAGCCTCTGAAACTTGCCCTTGGATATTATGATTGTGAGAATGCTTGAGATAGCCTGTATGCTGTCTCCTGAGCTAAAAATAACTTGCTGAAAATCGACCGCTCGATTTCTGGGCAAAATAAATGTCAGAGCCTCTGACGCTCGCTGTTTAGACTCTTGCAATAAAAGGTAACCCTGAGCCACAGAAATACCTTGATCCCATGTCTCGATAACCAATTCTATGATATGCGGAAATGTAGAGAAATATAAGCCAGTTATGGTTAAAAAGAAAGGGAAAATTTTGGGGTGCTACACTATGAGTATTATAACAAGCATGAGCCATTCTTCTCCTCAAACCAAAAGATTCATTCCCTCCTTGAAAAAACAAACCTTCTAATAGAACATTATTAGGCTTATCCTTCAACATATAACCAAGCCAACGTCTCGCTAAACTTGGATTGTAGTTGATTCTGTCTTGTGTACCAAGAAGAGGCACATTAGAGAATTCCCCACAACTATCAATAATCTGGACATTCTCATACACATAATAAGACCAAGTAATATCAGCATGAGTAAGGGACATGATCCTCTAAGACCATCTTAAACAACCCTTATTTTCTTTGAAAGTAGATGACTACGGAAAGTGCAAAATAAACCACTTATAAAACAAAGGTGTGCAGCAAACAATGGTACCATTTCCCTTAGAAGTCCTATGATGGATATAAAAGTAGGTATCACCATGTAAAGTTGGAGCAAGGTTCCCTATTTGGAAATTCTGAATAGCGTTAACATTCACAAAGTTGTAAACGTAAGGGAACAAGACTAGTCCGTAGATAAGAAAAGCAAAAGTAGCCTCAAATGCCAATGTGCTACCAACATTAGCAAATGAAGTGGATTTCTTAACCAAGAACTTAGAAGTCAACCCCTTAATACCTCCCTTAACCACAAGGTTAACATCTATGTCAGATTTCTTCAAATGGACGGCTGCAGCTATAGCTTGGGACTTGGGATATTTCTTCGAACCAGTATAAGGAACCTCATAAGAAAGTAGTGTGACCAAAGGATAAGCGTACTCCTCCAAGGTCTGCATGAGCAGATAATCAGGAAATATAAAGCATCGGTAGACAGGATCATAGAATTGCGCAAAAGTATTCAGAATTCTATCTTCAATATTAGTAGAAAGAACAGATAAGAGTCTTCCATGAATAGATCTAAATTCTGCAAGATCAACTACCAACGTGTAGCGGTAAAAATTATGATTATAAGCTATTGATTAACTTAACTCATAAAGCAAGAGCCGCCACCGCGCTTTTATTATTTCTAAAGAAAAGGGAGAAATAATGAACAAAAACCTAAGAATTTCTAAAACAAGAACAAATAAATAGAGAGAGGGTAAGGGGGTTGGTTACGCAAAGGGAAGGTATTAGCACCCAAAAAATCTATAGCACTCTATTGGAACCTCTTTGAAATATCTACGCTTTTTAGTTTGAAAATGGTTTGCTTGTAAAAGATTGGGGAGATGATAAAAGAAGTATTTCTTATAATTTTGTGTTTAACAAGACTTCCTGAGCCTCGTGTCTACGTAACCAAAAAGTGCAATAGAGGATCAAAACCTCGTAATTCGTGGTAAAAATAAAAAAATGGTGTGTTTTAATTCATTTTAAATGAAAAGACAAGTTGTCATTTTAAGAAGAATATTATAACTAATCACCCACAAGTAATGAGAACTTTACATCACAAGAAGAAGTGCTCCAACTTGGATAAGAATCAACAAGTATGCCTCTAAATCTTACAAGTGGAAAAGAATTAACGTTAGTACTATAAGGATAGGAAATTGCATATCAACTATGGAAATGACTCATGTCTAAACTTTATGAAAAGTTTTAAAAGAAAAAGTGCGCAAAGGCATAAAATGATTGAATGAGTTTTTGTGTTTTTTAAGTCTTTTGAAATGGTTTTATTTATAGAAAATCTTGGAGAGCAAGTGGTATGGGTAGATTGCATCATCTTGTCAAATTTGCTCTTTTTGGAGGCAAAAGGAGCAAATTCATCATGATATCTTTCTTTTGAGCATGAGCCACCTCTCTATCTGTTTCATCATCATCTATAGCCTGAAAATAGTGGTCTTGAAGTGAAAGAAATAGTGCAGCTGATGTAGTAGCTGAGTTGTGACAGAACATGCAAAAAGTTTCTCTCTCCTTGCCACTTGCATCCACTTGCAAGAATAAACAATGCATTTAATCCAAATTCTGATCTTTTGCTCGTGGAAAAGTAGTGTTATCTCATTAATCAAGTCCTTAATCATCAAAGAAGGCGTTAAGAAAGGGATTAGAAGAGGTTTGAGTGGTTTATGCATCAAAATGCAAGTGCTGAACTTGGTTTTGTGTCATGAAAAATGCCCAACTTGTCCTCTTCGATTCTCCCTAACCACAAAGGTTGAGAAAATGATCTTGTACTTTATAAAAATCCATAAACATGATCTAAAACATTCATGCTTTAAAGAAGTTCAAATTCCAAAAGGAACTATGTCAAAAATCCTCTTGAAGTTTGTTGCAAAAGTTGACTTACAAGTCAAGAAACATGAAAATTTTCTAAGTGTAGAAATCCTTCACAACTTGATGAGCTTATAACTCCAAATCTATGCATTTTTGTACCTCAACCCCATATGACCATTTTGTAGGGCTACTCAAGAGTTTTCCAACAAGCTTTGAACCACTCCATTTGGATGTATGGTTAGGAAGTTATGATTATTTCAAGTTGGCTTAAATATAGGGTTTTTCATGAACCCTAATTTCTTGATTTGCAAGTTATCCATGAATCTTTGATTAAATCTCCACCAAACTCACAAGTTAGGCAAAAAATGTTGTTGGGAAACTTTCTTGCTTCAATTTGAGGTTAAAACCCTAAAATTCAAAGAGTTGACTTTCCAGACAGACAAACCAAACAGTTGAAATCTTCAGGATCAATCTTTAGTGTTCTGGGTTCTTTGAGACTTTCAAACTTCTTGAGGAGAATTTATTAAATCATAGTGTTGTACCCCAAAATTTGCCCAACCTTTTCTTAGCTTGGTTTGTGTTTCATTTCATTTTCATTCTGTTGCATTTCTGCATTGTATAGCATTTGTCCTTGAGACAGGGGATCGAGGTTTTCCTGAGGCTCAGAATTCACCTTTAGCGCCAGCAAGCAGCAACATTTGGCATTTATTTTTCCCGATCGAGCGGTCAATTTTATTTTATTGTGCAGGTTAATTTCCAGCGTCTAGGCCACCTCAAGCAGTTTCACAGTCAGGATGATCGAAAACGAGTTCCAGAGGCTTAACAGATGTCCAAACACCAAGAAACGGGCAAACAGATGGATTTCCCTCCAAAAGGCGTCAATTTCAAAATTTTGAAGGTGTTAATCAGTTAACACATATGGTTAACCGATTAACACAATCAAAATCATGCTAATTTTGCAAGTTTTCACAGTGTTAACCGGTTAACCATATGCGTTAACCGATTAACCTGTGTATTTTTTGCCCTGTACGTGAATTTTCAAGTCCATCCACTCTTGGAGTCCCATTTTGATCATTTGAATTTCATTTTTACACTTGGGAAGGATCTAGAACCTCATTTGAAATTTGTTTAATTTCAATTTCCCACCAAATGCCCATTCCACATTCCATACCACATTTTCCCACCCAAATTCAAAACCTTGCATTGGATCCAAACCTAATTGATATTTAAATGATTCACTCCAAACCTCACCATCTAATCTCTCATAATTCAATTCATTTTTCAGAATTCACTCTCAATTCTCTCTCACTTCTCTCAAATTCTCATTTTCCCAAACCCTCACTCAAAGCTCTTCATCATTTAGATTCATTGATTTTTCATTGAAATCAATGGATTCTTTAGCATAAACCTCCATTTAACATCATCATTGGATCAATTTTCATAATCCATTTTCGTGCAAATTGAGATCTGATTTTGGAAGTGTTTATTTGGAGTAATTTGGCTTAAAAGTGTTATATCTTCATTCCTCTTGCAAGAATTATTGTGGATCTTGAAGTTTTCTGGATAATCTTGTTTGAATCTGCTCAAATTCAGTTTATCAACATTTACCAAAGCAAATCTCCGCTTCAAAGGTTGGAATTCTCGATCCGATTTAATTTTTGAGCTTATCATGTTGATTTTCATATTTGATTGAATTTTGGTTGATTTCGATCCGTTTGAATTGCGATTGTGTTGTGTAGACATGTTTGCATGTCTATTGGTTTTCTGTTTGCAGGTGTAATTTCATGCTTATTTGATAAGCTGATCTTTTGGATCATTCGATTAAGTGATTTTGTGCTGAAAAGTGCTTTTTCTGCTGCTGTTTTTGGCCTCTGTTATAGTGTTAATCGGTTAACGCATATGGTTAACCGATTAACCATTTCAAACTTTCAAAATTTTCAAACGTTAACAGTGTTAATCAGTTAACGCATATGGTTAACAGATTAACCTGTTCAAAATTCCAGATTTTTCAAACTTTTTAAGGTGTTAACCAATTAACACTGTAACAGTGGGCATGTTTTGCTGTTTTTCAAGGTGTTTTTGCATACCGTTCCACTTCGAATCATCATAGATCAGTGTGATGCATTAGGAGTGTGATGTTTGGTATATATGTTGTTGTTCTTGATTGTTTGATCATGATTTTGTCGACTCGTTTTGTTTGTCTTCCACGAGAATGCGTATTTTCGATATGCGTCGTTCAAAGTGATATTTCTTTTTTTTTTGTTTGAGTGTTTGAGTCAAGTGGTCGAGATGCGCTTGTGGCGGCTGCTGCCCCGCACTTCTTTTCCTCCCATTTATCTCCGATGATCGATAGCCGACGATTGTAGAGGCTTGTCTTCTCCCGTTATGTCTCGTCCACTCATTTTCTTTTGGCATTTGCATGTTCATGTTGCTTATCTTTGCATGTGCATTTCATCTTGTGCTTTGCATTTTTGTTTGCTCCAAAGGGGTTGAGATGTGCTTGTGGCGGCTGCTGCCTCACACTTCCTTTCCTCCCTCTTTGCATGTTTGTGTTTTATGTGTGCATCTTACTTGTGTTTGCTTCTTCTATCTTTTGTCCTCCTTTGCCATGTTCCCCTTATGACTTCCAATTCTTCTTGTTTAAGTTGGATTGTGATAGACCTTAAGTTTAAACCATGCATGATAACATTAGGTAGTTCCCTTTTGTATCCCAACTCTAGGTCCACTTTGCATGACAACTTTTAGGATTGATTTAGTCTCCAATTAGTGGTCCTTTCTTCTCTTCTCATCTTCAAACATTCATAAAATACCTAATAAAGAATGACAAGTGTCGTACGCTACGAGGCTTAAGCTACTTGAGAAATGGTGATTGGGGGGCTTCCTCTCAATGACCTAGAGTGTTTAGTGTACATCCTTTGGGTGATATACAATGCATTCGTTCTTAGGTCATAGTCTCTAGTGCGCAATGAGTTACAAATCAAACTCAAAACACTTCTTCTCTAAAAAACAAAAAAAAACTTCAAACCTTTTTCACCCTTTGGGGTTCTTAATAATGGAAAACCTTTTCAGATAAACGAGTGCTGTTAACTTTTAGTTCTACCACAAATGGTAACGCTTAAGTCTCCAATGGTCGAGCTGCATACACCAACTGCTAGAACTATTTGTTAACCCTACTCGGGCCTAAAAACTTTTGAACCAACCTATGGTCTTTTTAGCCCGAACTACGTTTGCTCTGATCTTTCATACCAGATGAAAGTACGTAGGCACAAGACGCAACATCTTGGCGAGCAACCTTCCCCCTTTGTTTACCCGTAGTTGGCTGAACTACGTTGGCTCTGACTTTTCCATTGCACGAGGGAATACGTAGGCACAAAGCAGCGATGCTCTGCCGAGTCTCTTTTCTTTTTCTTTCGTCCCCTGACCTTTAGCTAGATAGATTTATCACCCTTTTAGATAGACAACAATGTGTGGATCCCGTCGAGTACGGCGGACGTGAGGGGTGTTAATACCTTCCCCTTGCATAACCGACTCCCGAATCCAGACTTGGTTGCGATGACCTTGTCTTTCCCTTTTTTCGTTAGGTTTTTCCGATCGTTTCCTTTCCCTCTCTTTGGGATAAATAACGAAAGGTGGCGACTCTTCTGTTTTCCGCCGGGTGTTTTTGGCAGTAGTGACACATAAGAGTACCATGAAACATGTTAAAGCCTTGGAAACCCATTTAGACCAAAATTAAAATTTTAGTTGACTTTTTCCACTAGAAACCCTAATCAGGGTTTTGCACTATATTGCTCCTTTTCTTTTGGTAACAATCTCAAATAGCACTTGTTCTTGGAAAGATATGAGCCTCTTGATGATATGAAGACTTGAATTGTAGAAGATCAGTCTTAAACTTTTACTGATCAATCAACAGGATTCTTGATTTTGACAGTGTGAAACCCTAATTCATCTGCATCGTGACAAAGATTAACTTAAAAAAGGTTAGGGTTAGACAAAACATGCTTGATGCACCCAGAATGATAATCAAATCTAGGGGTCAAAATTTAAGGTATGACAGTTGCTCCTATTTAAATATCTTTACCAGATGGTATGAGAGATGACAATCTCCATAGAATCATGTTGAAAGGTGTTTAAATATAGAAAACAAAAAATTTTGTACCTTAGATACGATGGTATGCAAAAGAACGAATGTTTATCTTGCAATGAATTCTAAGAATGATTCTTTATGATGCTTGAGTGCAAGAAAATGCTGACACACAAGCAAAAAGAAAAAAAGAAGAACAAAACAACGAGTAACCACTCACTGGGAACACAGACACACTGGGGAGATGTAACACCCCGTTCCCAAAACCACAAATAATTACAATAAAATAAACGAATATCAGAGTATTCACATACACACTGGGATGTCACAGAAAACACACATCAAGAAAACATCTTCATTAAAGATTTTTGATAATTAAACAGCGGAATTATATACATAGATTCACATCATATACATAAATGTCATAATCATCATGTACGGCCACCGCCAAAATATACAAAATATATCCACCACAACAGGTTCAACAAACATGATATGCCACAGGGGCACACAAAATCATTAATACGCAATAAACTCCCAAAAATCCCTGGTGTTACGTATCAGAGCATTCCTACGACTCGCCACAATCCAAGCTAGCTACCTACCTGGATTATCTGTACTTCCGAAGAAGCACAGACCATAACAAAAGCAAAGGGGTGAGAAATCACGATCAAATCATAACGGTAATAACGTACATGAATAAATAGGCAGAAACATATAAAATAGTCATTCATATTCATCAATCTGGACCTAATGTCCCAAGCCAAAACAGCACTCACAACCATGCAAATATATGCAACACAACCCATGATATGCGGTACCGACTCAATATCATTGGTTCGTCAACCATTCTCAGGATAGATCGCATACGCTCCCTCTGAGCAACGATATATCCCTACCACGCTCCCCATTTGGAGCCCCGGTAATTCACACTCAGGATAGGTCACATTCACTCCCTCTGAGCAACGATCTATCCCTACCACTCCCTTCCGGAGCACCGGGAAAAATCACACTCAGCATAGATCGCATCCACTCCCTCTGAGCAACGATCTATCCCTACCACGCTCCCCATTTGGAGCACGCGAGTGAATCACATACGCTCCATCTGAGCAATGATTCACCCCGTAAACATGCATATGCAAACTCCATGCACACAGCAACACTAGCACACACGGTGCACACGGTCCCCTGACCACATCTCGTCACATATCATATGCACGCATATATATATATATATATATATATATATATATATATATATATATATATATATATATATATATATATATATATATATATATATATATATATATATATATATATATATATATATATATATATATATATATATATATATATATATATATATATATATATATATATATATATATATATATATATATATATATATATATATATATATATATATATATATATATATATATATATATATATATATATATATATATATATATATATATATATATCACGCATCCTCATATCCATGCATACTAACATACATCAATTCAATCATTCAATTTAAACGAGTATCAAGCATTCAAGCTCTATATCACACATACACTCTCATTGTTCATCCCCAAACATAGAATCAATCACAATCAGCAAGATTTAAACAATATTAGAGAATAGAACAGCACATCAGACAAAAAAATGTTGCCATGCTCTCTAACTCATTCGCTAGGCGAAGCATCAGCGAGCACCCTCGTGAAGCCAAACAGAACATCCTGGGAGCACTCGCTACCCAGTTCACCCAGCGAAGGTTCGCTAACAGCTCGCCCAGCAAAGCAGCTGGCAAGCGTCTGCAAAATCAGAAAAATAAACTGTTGTGCAGCAGCGGCACAGCCTTCCGAATTCAGCCGATTCTACTCAACTCAGTTCCCAAAACATCGGCTCAACATGCAACAACATAAATACGAAATCCACTCTCGATTAAACCCAACATAACCTTAATTCTATTCAGTTAAACAACTTCCGGCATAAACACTGCAACTACCAAAATTCCCAAAATCACCAAACAATCATACTTCATCGCATGCAACAGAATCAGCACACTATCATCAAACATCAGAATCAAATACTCATACCATATCATCATCAAAACCTAATGGGGTTAGGGAAATCCCCTTCTACCTAGTATTCATGCAATTATCGAATTAACCCGATTATCTCCCCCTACCTCAATAAGCAGTTTGATGATGATGAACTTCAAGAATCCACATGAAAATCCTACAGCCCAGCCTCCTCTTGCTCAAGCTTGCTCTTGCTTTGATCGTTTTCTTGCTTCTGCTACGCGTTCTTCTCCTTCAACCGTGTTTCCTCTTTCCCCTTCTTTTCCAAATGCCACAATTGCCCTTTATTCCAATAATTCACTTTTATTTTCCTTTTTAATCCCAAAAACAATAATCTCATATTTCTTTTAATTTCCAAAATAATATTTTACTCATATATATTAATATTAGTAATAATAATAATAATAATAATAAATAATATTAACATTACTATTAATTATCACGTTTTATCACTATATATTAATATTATGATTTTCTTGATCTTCAAATAATCCCACGCAAAACAAGCCAACGAATAAAATAACACCGAAACTAAAAATAATTAAAATGGGCGTTACAGGAGACACCCAAAGCAAACTAACCGATAGTTCAGACATGACTAAAGATGATGTTTTTCAAGGATCCTCCACACATGGCACAGGGGACAAAAACTCCAATGGGGAAAACAAACCTCCACTGGGGAAAACAAATCTACTGGGAAAATACAAATCCAGTCAGGAGATGCATCAAAGGAAACAAGGCTAAGAAACCATACAGGGAGATGAAAGTCAACAGAATAGGACTCCAACTTTGGATTCAAAAGACAAGGGACACGGTCCCTATTAGAAAAAAAAAACCAATGAGAACTTTCCTTTCAATGAAGTGCTCGAACGGGATCTTCAGGAAAGGACTAGAAACAAAACCAGACCCACCGGGGATGTACGTGACCACTAGACCTCAAAGACTTGTTGGGGATATCTAGGGATTCACTAGGGATGTTGGTAACAACCAACTATCCTAGATCAAGTTTAGAAGAACAATTCTAATAACCATTGGGATTCCAAGAGATATGGTAACGACAAAAACTGAGGTACTAATGACAGTCGACCTTTAGACAATGCTAGTCAAAACATTAATGGTCTTTCCAAAAGGTATGGTGGCAACCAAATCAACAATACCCATAAAAATTGGGCTTAAAATAATGCCAGTGACTACTGGACTTCCTAAGGAATGCTAGTAACGACTATACTTCATGGGGAGATGTTGGTAACAACCAACAATCAAAGAATACAACAGAGTTGGATGAAACTCGCCAATTAAAATTGGACTTTAAACAATGCCAGTAACCACTGGACTTTCTTGGGGATTGGTGACGACCAAAACAGAAATACCAATAACAATTGGATTTTAAGCGATGCCAGTAACTACTGACTTTCAAAAGGATATGGTGACCACCAAATCAACGATACCAACAACAATTGGATTTTGAGCAATGCTCGCTAGTGACAACTAGACTCCAAAAGGGGGCTGGTAATGACCACTTTAACAATAACAATAACAATTGGGTTCACACAAAGCCAGTCAAGACATTATTGTACTTCGAGGGAGTTAGTGATGGCTAAATTTCACGGGGAAAAGGTTGGTGACTACCGAATAGCAGCAGTAATTTAAGGGACTAGTAATAACTAGACTCACCCGGTAATACTGGTAACTACTAGACAACAATCATTAAGGATACTTGGATTTGGAAATTTCTAGTTACAACTAGACTTGAAAGGTGAATCTGGTGACAATCGGACAAGCAAAATCATTAGGGTTCTAGTAGCAACTAGACTTCCTGGGGAATCCAGAGAGAAATAAAACCTTTCCTGGGGATTAAACCAAAAACAAAGGATTTCCTTATAGTGAATAGTTCAAACGGGATCTTCAGGAAAAGACTGGAGGTGTAGGTAACAAACAAAACATCCTAAGATGTACTAGGAATGTTGGTAACAACCAAACATCCCAATATTCCCTAGGTGAATTTTGCCAATAACCACTGGTCTTTTAAAAGGATATGGCAACAACCAAAACCGATATGCCAATAACAATTGGTCTTTAAGCAATACCAGTCAAAATAATACTGGGCTTTAGAGGATTTGCTAGTAAAGACTAGACTTCCATGAGGATATGGTGACAACCAAACAATGATACCAAGAAACCATTGGATTTAAACAATTCCAGTAACTACTGAACTTTCCGGGGATATAAATATTTATCACAATAATACCTAAGCTAGATAACTTGAAAAAGTTAAGGTAGATTAATGACAAAGAAAACTGCTCAATCAGATCACAAAGTCTATAGCCAGAACATACCAAAATGAGAGGTATGCTAAAAAATGCATATGCTAAAAGTATGATGCAGATGCAACACCGAACGACTCTGTAGGCGAAGGAGACGGGAGGTAGATAACGATTTATCATAGGGGAAACAAAAGAATCACACCGAACCCCAATGCTAGAGAATGGTCTTAATCCTCTGGGGAGGAAACGATCATTGTTCCTGCAAACTTTCCAAAGAGAGGTCACAACTTCAATACAGCTTACTAATCAGAGATATCGAAACTTCGTAGTGCAGCGACATGGGGAAAGAAATCTATAGAATCTCATATTGTTGAAATGATGGTACCAAGGTTTCAAACATTTTGTCCTCATGAGAGGGGTCTAAATATACACCACCATGTTATAATCAAAGTTACGTCTTGCTTGTTAATTAACTTTCTTCAAAACAAATTATGTTTTAAAAACTTTTGCTTTCAAAAATTATTATTAATGAATAAGTGATATTTTACATAACAAAAATGATAGAGCATAGTAGAGCATAAACAAAGATTGGTCCAAATCTGATTTTATTTAAAGATGGAAACTTGCGAAAGGCAAAGTCCCATGGAACAATTACAATTTGGAAAAATGGTAATATAGGTAAAGGTTTACAAAAATCCAACAATCATCCAGTCCTAACTAGCTAAGAGTCAGTCTGAAATGCTGCCTCTGACGAGAGTAGTGAAAAATGAGCCCTTTTTGACGATCTTCTGCAGTAGTGATAACCCCTGATGCAGCAAAATTCCTTTGTTGCTCATTTTTGTCTAAGCCGTCATTCCAGGTTTTCGACTTAGTGAGCTTTTCTTTTCTTTTTTTTTATCCCTAATTTTTGCCTAGATCTCCTTCATATGTTATGATCCACCGGGATGCCCCCCCCCTTTTTGCCTAAGTTGCCTTTCCATGTTTTCAACTTAGCGGGTCTTTTAGGCATAATATTTTCTTACTGCATCTGAGTTCACGGGAAGAGGGGCCTGTTCACCATCCATCGTCGCAAGGATTAGAGAGCTTTCAGAAAAGACCGTCTTTACAACAAATGGGATATCGTAGTTTGTTGTCGTTGTGTTTATTTCAGACACTACTGTAGGTTGTGTGTCCATCTTTGCCTTGATTACCTGAAGGACCTCCATGATTTGGCTAACGTCACCATGTAGCCCTTCGACATCGTTGTTGATCTGATAAATTCTTAGGTCTTAGTGCCATTCTCTTTTGAGCGCTGGATCTTGTGTTATACCAATGGGTATTCGGCGTGATTCTCTCTAATAGCAGAATACAAGATGAGCCGGAGGACCAAAGAAATGCAAGATGAAATGCAAAATGAAATTCAGGATGCAATGCAAATGCAGACCACACATTCTAGGAAAACCAAAAAGTTTGTTTACGAACAAAATTAATTGATCAACACATAACAACGCGATGAAAACTTAACTGAACTTTCATTAATAAAAAGAGTTTTACAACATAAATTTTTCATTAACAAATGAAACTTTTACAATCATTTTGCAAAACTCGAAACGAGACAACTTGATTTTCCATAGCGGTCATCCCTTGCAGGTTGGGGTGATGTCAGGAAAAGGTAATTCGTGCTTCGAAATCTGGGTTAGCATCCTTTTCACAGAAGCAAGTCTCTAGTTGGGCTAGCTCCGATTCTTTCTCAGTAGGGTATCCTAGCTGATGGTGAGCTAAGATAGGGCTATAGTTGATATACCCTCTGGTGCTGATTAGAGGTATATTTGGGAACTCCCCACAACTATGTATCATGGATACTCCTCTGCGAGCCAAGTCATACCAGCTGATGTCGTAATGCGAGAGTGAAGCCAGCTTTCCAATCCATGCATCACTGTCTTCCAAGTTCCATAGAGGGAATGTCCCAGGCAAGTGTGAGATAAACCACTTGCTTAGGAGTGTCGTGCAGCAGGAGAGTTGCCCGAGATTGTACACCTTCCACCGATGGATGGTGTAATAGCTATCAACTAAGATAGTGGGAGCTGGATTTCTGACAAGAAATAGCTCGATGGCCTCCAAACTAATGAACTCAAGTTTGCTGGGAAACATGTATAAGCCGTAAATCAAGAAAGCTAGTATAGCTTCAAAGATTTCCAAATCTCCACGGTCATAATAGAACCCAGCCTTCTCCATGAATGGTCTCGCCTCCATTCCGGTAAATTTACCCCTGTTGTCTAACTGGGTTGGAAGATCAGTGGGTTCTAGGTGAAGAGCTTCAGCAACATCTCTTTTGTTTAGTTTTCTCTCCCTCCCATAGTTAGCTGTGAAATTATAGGAATTTTCAGATGCTCGTAGTATTCTTCCAAGGTTGGCAGCAACTGAAAGTCTGGGAATGTGAAGCAATGGTATAGTGGGTCGTAGAACTTCACGAGGGCTTGCAGCATTTCCTCATTTACTTGTTTATCTAGCAAAGATAACAAGTCCCCATATTTGGCTATAAAAGCAGAAATATTCCTTATTAGGCTCCTTAAGATCCTTAGGTTGTCCAACCTCAGGCTTGGGAATGTAATCATGTTTCTTTGATCCATCATTATATATGCAAAAAATAAGATTTTTGAATTCCTTGAATAGTAGAAAAATGCAGAATGCAATGCAAAGATGCTAGATACAACTGGCTTTACAAAACTCAGAAGATAGTTAAAGCAAAACCCTTGTTTCATTTATGTTGGGAAAGTTACAACTTTTGAAATATAACACAAGAATCTCTTGGTACTCTTCGACCTTTTCAATAGGAATGGCAGAAGATGACGCGATGACAATTTACATGTTCTTCTCAGGAAGGTAAGGCATCTTGAGATCACGAGCACTAGACTAGACCCACTGAGTGAATGGCTCAAAGACTGCACAATTTCTCTTCCCAAAGTCAACTTTGGCTTTTCTCCGGATGTTCTTTCAAGCATCAATCGTACCATTTTTTAAACTTTCCTCTGCTTCAGCGTTAAGGTAGAAGAAACCAGACAATAGGATGTTGTTAGGCTTATCCTTCATCGGGAATCCAAATTGACGTCTTGCCAAAGCAGGAGTGTAGTTGATCACCCCCCCCCCCCTTGTACTCCCAAGAGTGGTATATTCAGAAAAGAACCACAACTATCAATGTAAACTCCTCGGTCATAAACGGGATCGTATCAATGAATATATGCTTGAGTCAGAGACATAATCCTTTGAGACCATCTCCAACCATTAGGATTTTCATTAAAAGCATCTGTCATTTGTAGATGATTAACAAACCATTTGTATAATAAGGGTGCACAACAGCTAATAGTCCATCTACCTTGAAGGGTCCTATGATGAATGGAATGATAAGTGTCACCTAACAAGGTGGGTACCGGGTTACCATTCAAGAATATGGTGATAGCAGTTGAATTGACGAATTCTTCTACCTCTAGGAACAACACCAAACCATATATTAGTAGAGTCAAAACTTCTTCGAATGTGTCCATACTACCTTCCTTAAAAAGGTAAGTAGTCTTTCTCAATAAGTAAGCAGAATGAAAACATTTGACTCCACTCTTTGAAGTATGATTGGCTTTGACCTTGGATACTTCTAGATGAAGTGTGTTAGCAATCCCCTTCGGCGAGGGTAACCTCTCCAAACCACTGAAGGGTTTCTTATCCTTCTCGGGAATTCCAATGAAGTAAGAATATTCTTCTAATGTCGGCATCAACTGGTAATCGGAGAAGGTGAGGTAGTGGTCCAGCGGATCGTAGAACTAAACCAAGGTGCTGAGAACCCCTTCTTCTATTCTAGTCTTCACAATACTCATAAGCTTTCCATATGTTTTCCTAAAGTCTTAGGATACCATTGTTCCCATCTTTCTCAACTCCATTGTATCACATTTCTTGAAGTTATATTTATTAGTGTTTCTTTTTCCAAAATCCAAGATAACTAGGGTTTTGCAAAAAGAAGAGGACTGAGTTTTACAAATCCAGTGCAACAAAATGAGATGCTATTATGAGATGATGATATGATGCACACATAGCACATATACAAGTATTCACGAATACACAATGCACAAATGTAAATGTTGACAAGAAAAGGTCCTAGGTTCTGGTTTACGAGCATGAAGCTAGGGCATACCCTCCCAAAGGATACGTACTAAGGTTTTCATTGTACTTGTAGAACGGGTTCTATCAAGAGTTCCCAGATTCATAGATAAATCCCTCGGATATTATAAAACAACATGACTACTCACGTGGGTCAAAAATATTCTCGATATAAACTCGTCTGAGTGAAGTATCGCGTAACAACTATTTCGGGACTACTCCCTCATAGTCTCCGCACTACGTCCTAAAAAGGTTAAGTGGGGTAAGTGGGTAACTAAAGGTCCTCAGTTTCACGGAATCTCAGGTTGAAATAAATAATGAAATGTATGACTAGTCATACACCATCAATCATCTCAAGGAGGACTCACCTGAGCATGGTTACATCATATGTCAAACATGTTAGGACTACTCCCAACAACCAACTATTGATCATACCACATCCTATCATATGTACACTCAAGTCCGGGTTAGGACTTATCTTACCACTCAAGATATAACCAAAATGATCCAATGATAACAATACATTTATATATTCACAAACGTACATGTACAGACAAACATACAAAGATATAGCATACAAGCACACAAAGTGGGTTAAACCCTCAATAGTATTTTATATCCCAAGTGAAGTCGCCATTTCTATTGTCGTGAGAATCAGATGTCAAGCTATTGATTAACTTGAATCTTAATTCATGAAATTCACCATCAAGCTTTGATTTATCCAAAGGAAAGGTTAAAGAAAGAAAAACCTTTTGCGTGATGTAACAACAACGCTAAAGTTTCGGGGGTCAGGGGTTGGTTATGCCTAGGGTAGGTATTTCACATCCTAGACATCTGTAGTACTCTACATGAACCTTTTTTGTGTGTGTGTATGCTAAGTTATCTAAGTTATTTGCTAGGGATATTGGATCAAGGGTTAGAGTAAAGTTGAGGTAAAACCCTAAGGATAGAACTAATTTTGCTCGCGAAGATATCACATCTTATGCCTACGTATCCTTACTAGGATGGAATCAAAGCAACTGTAGTTTTCCTCACTAAGTTTGAGGAACACTTGACTATGGTCAAGACTCCAAGGGAAACAAACATAAAAATGTCTGTATATAGTTTGACAAAACTATCTACATCTAAGTTAAACACTCAAAGGGATTGACTTTAACAAAATCCAAGAAGGGAGTAAATAATCATGACAATGATCCTTACATAAAGTTAACAAACTCTATCTTAAAGTTCTAATTGAAGGGTACTCCTAACGAGGGGTGGGTCTTTAGACTAAAAGCAAAGTATAATGGATGTAGTTTCTAACTTAACTAAGTTAAATGATCTAATGACTTAACCAAGTCAAGGGTAGGGGTAATGAGCTATCTATGACAGTAAAGTCAATAGAGAGACTTTCCTTTGGAATAAGGGATAACAAGGCAACTGGATGAGAACTAATAAGTTCCATCACTTGGGGAGAACTTAACAAAGTTAAAGCAGACATAAGCGTTGATTCAAACATAAAAAAGATATGAAGAGCATAGTAAAAACCAAGAAATTTTTATCATGACAATATTCAAAGATTATGAAGGTAACAACCCAACAAGAACAAGCATGAAACATGTGTAACAGCAACAAGTTCATCAATGGTAAACAAAACAAAACTCATGCATACAAGTTACTACTTGAATCAAACATGGTATATAGATCAAACAAAGATAAATGTGACAACATTTAATAATTTTCAAGGCATATTGATGACAATCAATAATGGGTAAGCAAGAAGAGTGACAACAGTTCAAGCATGGGTTCAAACTTCACACAAGGGAAGGTAAACAAGATTCATGGCATCTTTAAAAGAAAGAATCAATCCTAAACATTTTATGATTCTAAAAAGACACATAAACAATTAAGGTAAGGTAGGGGGTGTATAGGATCATATTCATGCGGTTACAACATCAAGAAGCATACAAGGATTCATAGAGAAGTTTCAAGTCATGCATTCACATTCATGCATTTACAAAGGCAAGAATCAAACCATAAACATGTTATGGTTCTAAAAAGACACATAAACAAGAAAGATTAGGTTAAGGGATCATGTTCAATAGGTTACGATATCAAGAAGCATATCACAAATCAACCAAACGTTTCAAGGCATGGTTTTCATATTCATACACTTACAAAGGAAAGAATAAGCATGGTAAAGCAAATATCAAAATGTTTTAAAACATATAACATCTTAAAAATCTAAAATTGATTCATAAAAGATCAATCATGCAAGAAGAATCAAGTACTAAGTCAAAGAAACTCATGAAAATAAGTAAAAACCCTAAAAAAGGTCATGTCTTTCAAGTGCACCAAAGTGTTTCAAAAATAACAATTCTTGAATTCTTTCTTCACATATTGAAACTAGATATATCAAGGAGAATTTTTCAAAAATAATGGCATCAAAATCATAAAAATCAAAGAAGTTATGCACTTTGGAAAATTGGGTTCAAAACTAGGGCAAGGTAAGACAAAAACTTGGGCAACATGAACCTAGTCTAGGCAGATTTGCAAAAACAATCATAACTTGCTCAAAACTTAATGAAATTGAGTGAAACAAAAAAGAAAACTATATATTTTTTCACAAGGAACTCAATGGTGGTGTTCGTTTTCAAATATCATGCATCATTTGGAAAATTCAAAGGCATCATTGAAAATGGCAAGTTATGTGCAAGAACATGTGGACAGTCAAATATACATAGTTTAAGCAGCAAGTAAGTGATCAAACACACCATATGGAACATATAAATAATGTTTACAAACATTACATGTCAAGAGTGCAGTTCAAACAACATATTTCACATGAAGTGGTCAAAATGGCAAGTTTGAGTAAGAACATGGTGACAGACATAAATGCAACATTTCAATAACCATTAAGTGATTCAACACAACACATATAACATGTAAATGATGTTTACAAACACCTAACACTTATGCTCAAATAGAAACACATAGTTGCATATGGAAATGACATGAAAAAAGCAAACTAGCAAGCCATAACAAGTGGACAGTCAAGAATACATGAGTTTGTGATTAAGAGAAGGTTCAAACATGACCTATAACAGATATTAAACATGTCCAAACTCAATGTACATCAAAAACTTGCATGATTCTAAAAGTGGATAGTATGAGTACTTACCTCTTGTAGCCTCCTTAAGCAAATTCACAAAGCAATGATTCTAGTTGAGATGTGATGATTCAAACAACCTCAAGATGCTCCAAATGAACTAATCAAATGGTCCAAACTCCCTCCAAGTAGCTACTTTGACAGAATGGTGGTTCTTGCTAGAAATGACCAAGAACTTCCAAGGGCAAACTTCTGAAATGGTGTTACAAAAGTGTGGTAATAATTTGGACAGCACAAATAATTTATATGTGAGGTGTTTGAAGGGTTAGAGTAGCTGGAAATAAAGTGGACAAAGTTGTGGCTTCAAAGATGCAGAAAGTCAAATTATCTTGGATTGACAGTTGACTTTTTGAATGAGATACTTTCTGGTGAAGGTGAGTGTTTGAAAAACTTCAACACTTCATTTTTGATGTGTTTGAAGTGTTGGTGGAGGTTTTTAATGACTGGAAAAGGTTTTTGAATGGTTTATGCAAAGGCATATTTTTGGTGCACAAGAGAGAAAGTTTCTGCTTTTGTTAGATGGTTGTGATATGAGGAATGGGAGAGATTTTGCTTGGTTTCTAGCTCAATATGGTGTTCTTGGATGTGAGGAGATTGTTCTATTTATAGGAAACCTTGGAGAGAAAGTGGTATGGGCAGATTGTATCAGCTTGCCAAATTTACCCTTTTTGGAGGCAAAAGGAGCAAATCCAACTTGAGATCTTTCTTCTGAGCATGAGCCACCTCTATATGTGTTTCATCATCCTCTATAGCTTGAAAATAATGGTATTGAAGTGAAAGTAAGAGTGCAACTGATGTACTAGCTGAGTTGTGACATAACTTGCAAACAGTTTCTCTCTCCTTACAACTTGCATCCACATGCAAGAATAAACAATTCATTTAATCCAAATCTGATCTTTTTCTCATGGAAAAGCATTGTAATCTCATTAGCCAAGTCCCTAAGCATAAAATAAGGGGTTAAGCAAGGGATTAGAAGAGGTTTGAGGGGTTTATGCATCAAAATGCAAGTGCTGAACTTGGTTTTGTGACATAAAAAATGTCCAACTTGTCCTCTTCGATTCTCCCTAACCACAAAGGTTGAGAAAATGATCTTGTACTTTTTAAAAATCCCCAAACATGATCTACAGCATTCATGTTTTACAAAATTTCAAATTCCAAAAGGAACTATGTCAAAAATCCTCTTGAAGTTTGTTGCAAAAGTTGACTTACAAGTCAAGAAACATGAAAAATTTCTAAGTGTGGAAATCCTTCATAAATTGATGAGCTTATAACTACAAATATATGCATTTTTAGACCTCAACTAGGAAACTTTTGTAGGGCTCCTCAAGAGCTTTCCAACAAGCTTTGAACCACTCCATTTGGATGTGTGGTTAGGAAGTTGTGATCATTTCAAGTTGGCTTTAAATTAGGGTTTTTCATGAAGCCTAGTTTCTTGATTTGCAAGTTATCCATCAATCCCTGACTAAATATCCACCAAACTGACTATATAGGCACACAATCTTATTGAGAAACTTTCTTGCTTCAATTTAAGGTCAAAACCCTAAAATTCAAAGAGTTGACTTTCCAAACAGACGAACCGAACAGTTGAAATCTTCATGATCAATCTTCAGTGTTCTGGGTTCTTTGAGCCTTTCAAACTTATTAAGGAGACTTTAATAAGTCATAGGAGTACCATGAACCATGATTGAAGCCTTGGAAACCCATTTAGACCAAGACTCAAACTTCAGTTGACTTTTTCCACTAGAAACCCTAATTAGGGTTTTGCCCTGCACTGCTCCTTTTCTTTTGGTAACAAACTTAAATAGAATTTGTTCTTGGAAAGATGTGAGCCTCTTGATGATATGAAGACTTGATTTGTAGAATCTCAATCTTAAACTTTGAGTGATCATTCCACAGGATTCTTGATTTTAATAGTGTGAAACCCTAATTCATCTGCATCTTGACAAAGATTAACTTGAAAAAGGTTAGGGTTAGACAAAACATGATTGATGCACCTATAATGATAATAGAATCTAGGGGTTAATATTTGGGGTATGACACCTTGGAATACACTTTTAAAGGTCATTTTCCTCTTTAAATTCATTGGATTTAGGGTGTAGATGAAGTTGGATAAACATTCACTAATTCAAATCTATCTTTAAAGTGAATTGTTCAATTCATTTTAGGTGCTTTGAATTTCCCCAGCGGTGTTTTGATAACACTTTCTTGATAACTGCTTGTGCGACTTCAAGTGGCAGCCTCTTTATTTGAGCTACTTGTATGTCCCCAGCAAGGTAAACCTCACCTGGTAATAAGTGGAAGCCTCTTTATTTGAGCAGTTTGTGTAAACTCTAGGAATTTATTTGTATCTTCGCAATAAATGGTAGTTCTCTAGTTCATCCTCAGCAGAGAAGTTTATTATGAAATGATGATTCCTTATCGATCAGGTTCTCCATCAAATGGCATCTTTGTGGAATAAATCTCGATGAGAAGTTTGTTGTGAAATCCTTAAGTCACATATCTTGGTTGATACAAGATCTTCACTCAACGTGTTGCCAAAGAAAGCATTGATGAAGTTGGATACTCAAGGTTTAATATGTACACCAAATGATCTTGTGGGGAGAGCGTTTGATGGTTCCAAAAGATCAGTGTTTAGGGAGATAGTAATGCCAATTCAGGTGGGGCCTGAAACTTTTGATGCGAAGTTTTGTATAATGGACATTCAACCGGTTTATAGTTGTCTGCTAGGCCGACCTTGGTAAATGCTGCAGGGGAAGTAACGTCGACTCTACATCAAAAGTTGAGGTATATGATGGAAGGGAAGGTAGTCAATGTTTGTGGCAAGAAGAATACAATGGTCAGTAATCTATCAATGTTCAAGTATGTGGAAGTGGATAGGGAAATTCACGAAACTCTCTGTCAGGCCTTTGAAATTGTGCAAATTCAAGAGAAGCCTCCTGTCGAGGTTAAAGGGCCAGAAGTTTCTATGTCTTCAATGTCTTCATTCAAGGAACCACGTGCAATTGTTGAATCCGGTAACTCTCAAAGGTGGGGCAAGGTTTTAGAGGTTCCTGTCAAGCAAGATAATTTTGGTCTAAGGTACAAGCCCTCCAGTTCACCATAAGACCCTTTGAAGTACAGAGGATCTATCAGATTCACCAGTGGTGGAGTTATTTTTGACAGAATTCATGCTATTGGGGATGATGAAGGGGACAATGATTGCGACATAGATGCTTGGATTCGTCCTTGTATTCCAGCCAGAAGCTATGCAACTGGTCTGTAGAAGAGATCATTCAAGTCACCCGAGAAGAGTAATTCTCATTGTCTTTGTTTATGTTCAGTCCTACATTCTTCCCAAGACGTAGTGACCCATCTGTAGGGCCTCTTTGTTTATTTTCAACATCATCATAAATAAAGAACGTTTTTGCATTCAAATGTTTTCGTCTCTATTTTTCCTTCTTTTTTTTTTGCATTTTTTTAACAGAAAAAATGGCAATGTGTTTTTGTTTGTTGCATTTCATAATGAACATAAAACATCAATCATGCAGGTCTTTTATCTCAGATTTCATCGACTCCGATTCAACTATGGCTCAGTATGACTTTGATAATCCAATTTATCAAGCTGAAGAAGAGACTGACGAAGATTGTGAATTGTTTGAGGATTTAACCAGACTTCTAAAGCAGGAGGAAATGGTTATTTTTCCTCATCAGGAGGATATTGAAGTCGTCAATCTAGGTACCGAGGATGATTACCTGATGAGGATTTATAAATCTAATCCAATCTAGGTTGGTATAATTGATTTCTCTCCCCAAGCAGAGTATCGTATTGATTCCCTCTACAGGTAGATAAATAGTGATTGCTATCTGTAATACCCCAAATTTTGCTCTAAGATTTGTCTAATCATTTTGCATTTCATTGCATGCTTGTATCGCCTTTTAACTAACCACTAACAAGGTCGTGTAGTTAGTTGATTTTGGCAGGAAAATACCAGGTGGCACGCTCTTTGGTTCACAAAGGGCAAAACAGTCATTTGTTCACAAGCCGGCCGTCAAGTTGAATTTTGAGCTGTAATCAGGAATTTTGGTTTGATTTGATCTGGTTGGGAGGTTTTTAATCGAAAATGATGTTGGAAGCGGGTTAGTCGGATAAGTCGGAGAAATTATGATTTATTAGGAGAATTAGAAGTTTCATTTCATTCTCGTTCTCGTTCTTAATATTATTTGCATTTTCATTTCATAAAAAATCAATCTATTTTTGTTGCATTTAGTTAATCTCATTTTTTGGAAAAAATATTCTAAAAATAATTTCATTTCATGTTTCTTAATTTATTTTAACTTTTTTGTTCATTTTTTATGAAATATCATTTCATTCTTAGGTTTTATGGGTAAAATAATTTTTATTTTATTTATTTTATTTATTTGGTGATATTGAGTTGTATTAATAATTTTATTTCATTTTTATATATTATTCATTTATGATATGTAAAAGGGGACAATTTTAGTATAAAATAACATTTTCAAATTTTTGCAATATCCAAAAATAAGTTAAAGAAATTAATTCTGTACAAAAAATAAATAAATAAACAAAATCAAAGAATTTTTATTAATAATAATTATTCTTTACAAAAATAATAAAAAATATATAAAATTACAAAAAATAAAAATTACATTTTTCCTAAACATGCTTCTAAGTTCCTAATCCTAAACTCCTTCCGATCTTTTCCGACTTTCCGACTCGTCTGATTCCTTCGAACCTGCAAAACAAACAAGAAAAAAAATATAAACTTGAATCGGTTAGTTTCGATACCCGTAGAACAGTGTCATCATCGGGTTCGATTCTTGGCCAATGGCCTATCCGGCAGTTTTCTGTTCTTATCTAAGGCACCAAAAGAGGAAGAGGAAAAGTGGTTTCGAAATAAGCTATTGGTCAAAAGAGCTTATTTGAAAAGCCGGTTTGAGAAGTGATTTTTTCTCAAGAGGATGGTTCTCCCATTAGGACCTTAACTTCAATCCTCCGGAAAAAATCAATTCTAACAAATCCAACAAGTTCAAACAACTTAGTTCAAACCAAACTAGGTTCAGAAACAAGTTCAAGAAAACCAGTTCACAAAAACCAGTTCAGTAAACCAAGTCAAACTAGTTCAAAGAAATCCAAATAGCCACTAAAATCCACCTGCAGAATCAAAATCAGATATTTGGATATCCAGCCAAACCAAATCTGAAGCCATCTCCAGAAAGAACGCAAGATACAGCTGCAAAATTCGGCAAATTCAACAAGAAAAAGATAACGCAACAACAATCAAGCCCAACGGTCATCAACAAAGCAACAAACTTGCGAAAACGCAGCACAAGAGTAATTTCCAGAAACTCTCTAACAACATCATCGAAAACAACTTAACATAAGCCAGCTAACAAGTTATTGGATCCGCGAAAGCTCCTCTCTAGCAAAGCAAAGTGAAACGATAATATCGCAGAAAAATCAGCGAATCCAGCCCACATCCCACAAACGAAAGAATCATATAAATATATCATCATAAAAATTCAGAAAAGGGAAGAAACCCTAACAAAATCAATAACGGCGAGCGGCTCAGAGATCCTAAAGAGATCAACATCATCGTCGTTTGAGAGATTCAGAGACTGTTGCCTCATCATCATCCCTCTCGTGAAAGAAGAAAAGATCCGAAAAACGGAAACATCGGCGGATTCCAAAGCCTCAGCCTCAGTCGAAGCATCATCGGCGATAAAACACAGCGTTCATCATCAAAAAGCCACACAACCTCAAAGACATTCAGCGGCGGTCGTAACCCGGAGAAGGTCGCTACCACCGTGAAGTCACAGCTCGATCGCCGACCGAAAAGGGTAAGGAGATACTATTTCTTTTATCAATATTCGTTTTGTGTAGGAAATGCAAGTTAAAAGAGGAGGGAAGAAGATGGTGGAGACATGCAAGCAAGGAGCTCGAAGCTCCGAAGCCGTCAATGGCTTCCGTCACCGGCGGCGCAAAAAAATGAAAAAGAAGAGGGGTTTCACGAAAACTTTGAGAAACATTTTGTTCAGCACACCAACACCAGCCTTTCATTTCCCCTTTTATTTCTCCGGTTCCTTTTTGTTCATTTATTATTATTAGATCATTGTTAGTATTTAATCCTTACTATATTATTTTATAATTTTTACAATCTAGAATAATAAGAATTCTTTTTCGTCAAAATTAGGATTCTTTTTAATAGTTAGTGTTATAACTCAACTTAATTAAGATTTAAAGCATTAAAAATTAAAACTTTTTGTAATTAAAACATTCCAAATTAAAATCCCTTTGAAATTAAAGCCTTTAAAATCAAAATCCTCTTTTAATCAATTAAAATCAAACCATTTTTAAAATAAAACCTTTTTTTTTAATTAAAATTTCTTTCTAATTAAAACTTTTTTTAAAAAGTTAAAAATCAATTTTAATCAATTAAAACATTTTCAAACATTTTTAATATTTAACTGAAAACACCTTATTAACTTAAAATCTACATTTTACTAACTTAATAAGAATCCATTTTTAAAGTTAAATTAGAACCCCATTTTTCAAATAATAAAAACTAAACAATTTAATTGGTAAATCTTTTAGATTAAAACATAAAAATTTAAAATAACTTTTCTTAAACTAAAACATTAAAAAAAATTAAAACTGATTTTTTTGACTTATCATTCACTTTATTTTTCTAACCTATTTACCTTTATAACTCATAATTAACTTTTAATAATTGCTGATAAAAAAAATTTTGATGTATAGTTGATAATATTTTTTATATAGTTTGTATAAAACAAAAAAAAAATTAAAACATTTCTTAAATAAAAACTAAAACCTTTTTTAAATTAAAACTAAAATAGACATTTTCCAAATTAAAGCTAGATCTTTTTCAAAATTAACCTAAATCTTTTCTTTAAATAGATTCAAATTAACGGTTTTCAAAATTTAACTAAAACTCTTTTAAGAATAAAATTCTTTTTTTCAAAATTAAAATTAAAGTCTTTTTCGAAAATATATTAATAACCAACGTCCAAATTCATAATTTTTTTCTTTTTCACTATTTTATTATTTGCCATTGATTTCTGTCTAACTTTTTCACTAATGTTCTTTGTTTTTCTCCTCAGATTATACATAATTTCCGATTCATATTTATTCGATTTATTTTGTCCATGGATGTAATTTACGCGAGGCCATGGTCGCGGTTTCCTTTTTTTTTTCTTTTTTTTTTGGGATTTGTAATTTACGCGAGTGATCATCGCGACGCGCTCTTTACTTTTCGCATTTTAATTTCTGCCATATAATATTTTTCCATGGTTGCATGTTTTACCATTAATCACCCTCCGAAGGAATTAGGTCTAAACCGTTTGACCGTCGAGTCAATAGTCCTAGCCCTTGACCGTTTCAAACCCTAATTAGCCTAGGCATCCCGCCGCAGACGAAGATGCCCTTTACCCTAACATTAGGTCAAAGAGTCGTCGTACTCTGCTTTAGGGTTTCTCGTCGTGGAATCCCTAATTTCAACTTGCAATTCAACGTAGAAATAGGAGTTTCAAGACTCCACGTAAGCGTGTCCTTAAGATACGTTTACTCCCCATTGAAACCTTGACCACAATCAAGAAGTTTCTAACCTCCCTTTCGAGGGGAACTACAATTACTCTGATTCCATTCCCGTCAGGATAAGTAGGCACAAGATGCGATGTCTTGCCGAGTAAACTTAGGACTAACCCTTAGGTCTTTTAGGCCACGCTATCCCTTAGCAATATATACTTTAAAGCAGATAATAAAATAAAAAAACATACAATAAACAAAAGGTTCTTGTAGAGTACTACAGAGGTTTAGGATGCTAGTACCTTCCCTAAGCTTAACCAACCCATTATCTAAGTCTCTCCCCGCATTGTGTTTACGATGCAAAAATAGGTTTTCCCTCTTTTGACCTTTTCCTTCGGATAAATTAAAGAGCGGTTGTGAATCGAGAATTGTGATTCAAACTAATTAATAGTTTGATATCCTATTTCCACCACAACACTATCCTAAGTAGAACATGGTACTGATTCCCTCGATAGGTATATCATTTTTCAGAATCATATTCTTGGGACGATCTCCCAGCAGATGCTTCTCATGATTCCCAACAGAGTGGAATTTTCAGCAGATGTTATATTCAAGAAGGCCACCCAGTGTGTCTTCCTCTGTAGAGTTTGTTTGCTGATATTCTCAACACTTCTCCCGTTGGAGTGTTATTTTGCATAAGTATTTTTGCATTACATCTTCCTAATGCGTAGCATTTCCATTTCATATGGAGCATTACGCCATATTCAAACATATGCATTCGAAGCATAAGCCAGGTTTGATATCATTGTTTTCGAACGTCTCTCCAGTAGATAATGGTATAACTTAGGAGATTTTGTGTTACTTTATCCCCAACATCAAAATCATTTATAAATGTGTTCATCTTACTTGTATTCCCCGACAGAGTCGTTTGTTTAAACTTCTCTTTTCTCCATCGGAGTCTTCTTTTTAGGTCGTAAGTCGGTTGATTATACTTCCTGTATATCTTGGTTATTATTCCAATTTTTGGTTGGTATCTTTCCGGAGCCTTATCCCAACTTTTGGTTGGCCTTCTTCTTTTTATCCCAACTTTTGGTTGGTATCCCTTTGTTTCATCCCAAATCTTGGTTAGTATCTTTCATCATGAATTCGCCTTTGGTCGGCGTCTCAGTTATCCTAAATTTTGTTTAGTTCCCATTGTTATTCCAACTCTTTGTTGGAAATCTCAATTTATCCTAACTTTTGGTTGGTATCTTTTGTGGGTTGCTTCCCAACTTTTGGTTGGTGTCCCTTGTGGTTATCCTAACTTTTGGTTAGTGCCCCTTCTGTTGATCATCCCAACTCTTGGTTTGTAGTCTTTAGCTTTATCCCAACTTTTGGTTGGTACTCTCCCTTACAAAGTTCTCATTCCAACTCTTGGTTGGTATTCTTCCTAGTGAGTTCGCCTTCGGTCGGTGTTTTGGTGATTCTAACTTTTGGTTAATAGCCTTTATCCCAACTTTTGGTTGGTAATCCTTTGTTATCCCAACTCTTGGTTGGTATTCTTCCTGGTGAGTTTGCCTTCGGTCGGTATTCTGGTGATTCTAACTTTTGGTTAGTAGCCTTTATCCCAACTTTTGGTTGTAATCCTTTGTTATCCCAACTCTTGGTTGGTACCTTTTGTGGGTTGTACCCCAACTTTTGGTTGGTATCCCTTCTGGTTATTCTAACTTTTGGTTAGTAGCTTTCATCCCAACTCATGGTTGGCATCATTCTTCAGGTCATCTTAACATTTGGTTGGTACCCTCCCTAGTGAAGTCACCATTTTCTTGATAAATGTTTCCTTATCCCAACTTTTGGTTGGTAATCCTTGTTTTATCCCAACTTTAGGTTGGTATCTTTCCTCATAAGTTCGCCTTCGATCGGTGTTCCAGCGATTCTAACTTTTCGTTAGTAGCCTCTATTCCAACTTTTGGTTGATAATCTTCAGTTGTATCCCAAATTATGGTTGGTATCCTTTCATGTGAAGCCTTTATCCCAACTTTTGGTTGGTAGTCTTCATTTGTGTGTTCGCCTTCGTTTGACATTCCGGTGATTCTATCTTTTGGTTAGTAGCCTATTATCCAACTTTTTGTTGGTAGTTCTTATTTATCTTCCCAACTTTTGGTTGGTAATTCTTCATTTATGAGTTCACCTTCAGTCGGTGTTCCGGTGATTCTAACTTTTGGTTAGTAGCCTTTTATCCCAACTTTTGGTTGGTATCCTTTGATCTTATCCCAACTCTTGGTTGGTATCTTTTGCAGTTTCCCTACTTTTGGTTGTTATCTTTTGTGGGTCGTATCCCAACTTTTCGTTAGTGTCTCTTATTTTTATCCCGACTTTTGGTTGGTATCCACTATCTTTATCTCCCCACAAACTACAAATATTTGAGCTCTCTTGGTATTCAATCTATGTGTACCTTGAATGTCTAAAAGTCGTTGCTATCATTTCTTCAGGTCCAAGTTGATTGAATAGGGGCAGGTGTAGCACCCCAAAATTTTCCCTTTCGTTTTTAACCATAGCTGGCTTATGTTTCGTTCATTTCACATTTTTGCATATCATGGCATTGGCTCTCTAGACATGGGATCAAGGTGTTTCTGTGGCTCAAGACTTCCTTTTATTGCATGTTTTTTAGAACAACAAGCATCAGAGGCTTCAATATTTATTTTTCTCAAGGATCGAGCGCCCGGTTTTATTTTTTTCTTCAACGGGTTTTTTGAGCACATGAGGCAGTTCACAGGTTATTTCAGGAACTTTACATGTGCAATGTCAAAGGACAAGTTTTAGAGGCTTAACAAGGTTCAAAACAGATGGCAACAGGTGATTACACATGTTTCTCTCCACATGGCGCCAAATTTGGAAATTTTTGAATGTGGTAATCGGTTACCACATATGGGTAATCGATCACCTCATACGCATTTTGCAAAAATGGTTCAAATTTCAGCACTGCAGAATTTCCAATCATTTTCAACCCTTGATCTCACATGGAAGGATCTAGAATTGATTCATTTTCATCATTTCCTTCCAAAATTCAAACACTTCATTCCTAATTCCACTCCTGATTTCCATTCTAAACACTCACCCACACTCCAAACCACATTTTAATTCCTAACCTAGGGATTATTTAAACCATTTCACTTCAAACCTCTCATAACTCTCACTCATTTTCTGAACTTTCTACACATCTCATTTCAATTCTCTCAACTTTTCTCTCATTCCAAAACCCTCACAAAATCTCCATAAGCAAAAGCTTCATAAGTTGCACATTGTAATTTATGAATCCTTGAGCTAAACTTTCATTGCATCATCATCCTTGGATCAATTCTGGTTTTGCAGTGCATTTGGATCTTGAATTAAGTTGTTGGAATCACTTTTGGAAGAGCTTTTTCTTATTTTTGGATTCTTGCCTGGATCTTCAAATTTTCTCGCTAGAGCTTCAAAGATACTTGGATTTATTGCTTGGATCTGTTAATTGCAGCTTAACAACACTTACCAAAGCAATTCTCAGCTTTGTTGGTTAGTAATTTCTTTAGCTTTGATATTGCTTAATCTTGCTTGCTACAATGTAGATCCATGGCTTTTGTTGCATTTTGATCTATTTGCTTTGATTTGATCCTTGATCTTGTTGTTTGTTTGATGCAATTGGTGTTTGCCTGCTGTAATATGATCTAATTTTCGTGTATAATTGAGTGCCTGTTCATTTGGATGATCGGATAAGTCATTTGCTGCTGAAAAGTGCTTTTAGAAGATGAATTTTTCCACTATCTCAGTGGTAATCAATTACCACAATCAGGTAATCGGTTACCTTGCCTTTTTTCACATTTTTGGTCAATTTTCAAAGGGATAACCAATTACCTAATCCTGGTAATCGATTACCACTGTGACATAATGTGTTTTTCTTGCATTTTCAAGCTTGTTTGAGTTCCTTTTAATCCTTAAACTTCATGGATTGATATGATGCATATACGTGGACTATTTTTGACCTGTTTCATCATTCTTGATAGCATGCTCATGATTCATCGACACGCGAATTTTGGTTTTTGTTAATGAACATCTATGATTGTTGTGTTGCATTCTTGGTGGGATGATCATGTTGCATATTCGTTTGCATAATATTGATTGTTGGTTTTTGATGTTTATCTTGCTGGACATGTGTCACATGCTTACGTTTGTTTCCAATTCTGCAAAAGCATGATGGTACGAAATAATTAATCGAAGTTGATTTGCATGATATTCTTGTGTAATGCTTAATTGTGCAATCTAGTTGAACTTGTTTGTGCTTAATTGTCGATACACGTTCTTTGTGCTATGCATGCTTGTTAATGATTATTGCTTGCTTAAAGTATTGCTTTAATGTTGATGCATACATGCTGCCTGACCTTTCACACCTGCAGTTCTAGATTTTAGCAAGCTGTTAATTGTGCATTCATTCTTCCTATTGCAATTCACACCAGTTATGTGTTGAAGCGTGAGTTGTTAAATGTTGTTGTGTTTATTTTCTGGGTTTTTATTGTTGTTCTGAAGCTGAAGCGTTGTTGTAGCCGTTGTTTCTGGTTTGTTTTCCTTGTTTCGGTTTGTCTTTACAAGCTCCCTTAAGGCCTCCTAGTCCAACTTTATTTTCAATTAAGCTTGGAGTAGGACATACATTAGGAGTTTAATCCATGAATGATAACATTAGGTTAGTCCCTTTTAACCTTAACCTTAAGTCCATCCTTTGCATGCTAACATTAGGATAGAATTTCCTTTTATATCTCGACCTTAGGGCCATTTTGCATGACAACATTAGGATCTAGTTTCCCATTTAGACCTTTTGTATGTCTTTTCTTCTTCTCATCTCAAAACAACTTTAAAACACTTAATAAAAACGATGACCATTGTGCGCCATGAGCCTTAAGCATATGGGAAATGATGAGTCAAGGGTCTCTCCTTGCTTGTCTAGAGTGTTTAGTGTACGTCCCGTCTAGAGGCGATATGCGACACATTCGTTCCTATGTCATAGACTTTATTGCAATGTGAATCACAAAGCAAATCAATTCACTTCTCTAAAATTCTCAAACAAAGTTCAAACCTTTTTATCCTTTGGGATTGTTCTTCAAACTCATTTTCAAAAAAAGAGTACGTTACTTTTCCGTTCTACCGTAAACAGGCATCGACCCTAACTACTGGAATAGGAACTTAACATCGCTCATAAAAAACACTTAAATTTTTTTTAGCCGGACTACAACTGCTCTGATTTCTCATACCAGATGAGGATACGTAGGCACAAGATGGCGAAGTCTTGATGAGCAACGTTCCCCCCATCACCCGTAGTTTTTTGAACTACGTTGAATCTGACTTTCCCATTGCACGAGGGAATATGTAGGCATAGGACGACGGTGTCCTATCGAGACTCCTTTTTCTTTTCCTTTTCCCGTTTTTGTTTTAGCAGTAGCTTTTAGATAACTCACCCTTTGATTAGGCAACAAGCGTGGATCCTGTTGAGTACAACAAATGTGAGGGGTGCTCATACCTTCCCCTTGCGTAACCGACTCCCAAACCCAAGACTTGGTTGCGATGACCTTGTCTTCTCTTTTCTTTTAGGTTTTCTTTGATCATTTCCTTTCCCTACGTCGGGATAAATAATGTTGGGTGGCGTCTCTTATGTTTGTTTCCGTAAGTTGTTTTTCGCATTTGTGACAGACATTACCTATCGTTTGGTATAAATTGGCTAAAAGTAATTTGCCAAGAGAGATCTTTTGAACCTCATGGAGTTGGATTGCTAAAGGGACATTCTTTTTTACTATCTGTAGAGAGCTTGAGCACAAGAAATAGTAAGAGAATCAAAGGGTCAAGAAGGCGATATTCTCTTGGGAAGAGACCTCTTTTGTGTTTTTCTTATGGTGGTCGGTGATGTAGTTTTGAAGTTGCATCATTCAAAAACGAATTCATTCACAGTTTGTATTATGGGGGTAAAGGTTTCACCTGTAGGTTTAAGTCCTGTGATAAATGCTACATCAAACAAGGTCGGTGTGAGCATTCCACAAGGAAATTGAAATGTGTTCGTCGAACCTTCCCAAAAGAAGATCGACACAAGCAGCATGGCAAGCTTATACCTAGGGTCAATCCTAGATATTTGGATGGCATCGAAAATACCTAGATTTTGCCATTATTTTTTCCTATTGCTCTGTACCTTGTCGAGCCAGTTGATTTATTCTTTATTTTGGGATACTGGTGTTGATCGGAAGATGCACATGGGTGTTTCCATAAAAGAAAGGTCAAGAGGTTCTACGAGCGCAGACGACATGACGACTGGGTAACGTGGAAAGAAATTCTTCACCTTCCCAGGGTTAGCCATCGGGAATTTTCCTAAGAATGCCAAAAGTTTATCAGATAGAGAGAGAAGGGGATAATTTCTTGTTTAGACCATACCTCAATTTTATCTTTGGCTAGTGGTGGTTCAGGTACGAAATCTCTTCCATTATCATCTTCTGCTGGTGGAATCATGAAAACCAAAGGATTTTTGTCGGTGTCTAGTTTGGAGGATGAGGTGGAGGTTTCCATTTCTGAGTTTGGTGCGAGAGTTTTCTTTGTGTGTAAAATGTTGAAGCGAGAGTGTGTTGGAAACAGAACGTGAAGGAAGTATTTATAGAGGTAGTAATTTTTCCAATAGCAAACACATGGCAGATGTAACACCCTAAACCCCAGACTTTATTTTAATGAAAAATTCATGCATAGGATGTTACTTCATCAAAACTCTCATACATAAACATGCAACTAAAATAATTTACAATGGAAGATAAAAGAAAACATATCATAAGTATGAATAAAACATCTATGAAGATACAAGCGCCTAAATCCCCGATGTTAAATACCAGAGCATTTATTCGACTAAATGAAAAAGAATAGTAAACAAATGCACAAATACAAACATATATATCACTCTCAACATATGCAAAGCTATTATGCATCAAATTATTCACCTATATGCATGTGGTACCATGTTTTTGTGGATATCAGAGGTATCTTACTAATTTCTTCCACAGTCTCTGATCTCTCAACTGAACCGACGATCCCCACCAAATAGATTTGAGACCTGCGTCTAGTCTCTCAACTAGACCAACAATCCCACCAAATATACATGCATTCATGAGAATGCTAATATTCAAACAATATAGTTCACCCAAATATGTATAAATCAGCCATAGTTATTTAAATAATCATTCACCTAAAATAGGTTCCGAGTATGAACCATATATCACCAATAAAGGCCTCTAAGAAGAATCACCAATTCAATAATGTATCAATTTTATTACTCCCAAAGTCATTCATTTACGTCTTCCTATCATATTTTTCTAACAAAAACTATATTAAGATTAAAAAAATTTATTTTATTCAAAGATAAATTTAATATGATGAAAGGGTTGCAATTATCTCCAGTATTATACAAAAGTCAAAGAAAAGACCTCTAAACTCGAAAAACGCCAAAAACTATCTAAACGCTCGAAATTTATCAAACTCGCCGGACTGCCGCCGCCCTTCACCGATCGCCATCGGCGATGCCCACTGTCCATTGCCACTGTCCACTAGAGCACTGCACCCCTGTTGTCATCGTGTACCGTCTGATTTTCTGATTTTTCTGATTTCCAATTTTCTGAATTTTCCTGATTTTTTCAATCTATGATTTTTCAACATTTTTTAATTTTCAAATTTTTCCCGATGTTTGACCTTTTCCCAATTTTTTTTACTTTTTTCATACAACCATGCGATTCCGTACAAAAAACCGAGTTTTTTGATTAAAAATGTAGTTTTTACCTTTTTTTTTTGGAAAAATTACAGTTTCTGAATTGTAATTTTATAGCAATTTAACAAAATTTATAAATTATATGCAATTTCTATAGTAATCAGTTTCTACAGTAACCAAATTATCGATATACTTATTGATCACCAAAAAATGACCAAATAAGTCTTATTCATTTGGTTAGAAATCCTAATAACGATCTATGTCAAACACAATCACAATGATATATATATATATATATATATATATATATATATATATATATATATATATATATATATATATATATATATATATATATATATATATATATATATATATATATATATATATATATATATATATATATATATATATATATATATATATATATATATATATATATATATATATATATATATATATATATATATATATATATATATATATATATATATATATATATATATATATATATATATATATATATATATATATATATCACCAAATTCATAGTTTTAACCTTTATGAGATATTACCATAATGACCAAAGCGGTTAGGAAAACTTTATTTGGCCAAAATACAGAAATATGAAATACATAACATATGAGAACGATCAATGTAAGATATGGTTAACAAACCAATAATCTTTGAAAATTCACCTTACAGTAAGTAATTACCTTACCTTTATCGAAGCTTTCACGCACAAAAAATGTTGACGTTCCTCTATCTCCCTTCCCAAAGCTCTCCTCTTCATCTCTCAAATGCATCACTTCTCACAAAAATTGAGATTTTTGTCATAAGCTTGCCCTCACCCTCATTTTAACATTTATAGTTTCAATTTTAAGAATTGACCTCCTATTTACTCCTACACCCTAAATATTACCGTTAAAACATGTTCCTTTTTTATTATTAATAAAATAAACTCAATTAAATAATTATTCCAAATTAAATAAAACGTTGTGGTAAATATTATTTTTAAATAATTATTTCAAAACGTTCCAATAAAATAAATATTTCTATTAAATAAATATTTTTATACCCCACGGTCTCAACTCAACTATTTGAGTAATTATTATATTACCAGACTACCCTTATAACACCCAAACCACAACAATAATATTATTAATAAAAAAATGATATTATACGCAAAAATAAAATATTTTAATATTTAATTAAAATAATAAAATAAATTTGGGATGTTGTGTGCTGAAATGAAATGATTCATTTCTAAGAAGTGGGAGAGTTAGTAAAAGTTGAGGAGTTAGTGCAATTGTGCAAACCCATGACGTCAGTGAAAGAGTTTGAACATTGTCGAAAATAATTTCAAAAAATGTCATCTTTCTCCTTTTTTTGACTAAAAGGGAAGTCGAAACTTGGCATTTTGGGGGCAAATTTTTACCTCAAATTTTCAACACGCCTGTTATCAAACATTAATAATTGAGACTCGAGTCTTTGATTTAGGTTGAAATGGAAATTTCGACCATGAAGTCAAAATTAGTGTTCTTCGACAAAGCATTTCCATCGAATGACGTTGATGACCTTGGTCGAGATTCCAACCAATTAGTTAAAGATTAAAGTTTTGGGACTTAGTAAAATTTAGTGTCCAAAATTGGTTATTCCACACACTCGAGTGAGGTGTAAGTGAATAAGATTAGACAGTTATTTGAAAGCACGTGGAAGCCTGTTGAAGATTAAGGTAACACAGAGACGAAGACATGACATAATTTGCTTAATCGACTATTACAGACGGTTAAGTTAGGACTAATGTTATAAGTAGTATTAACTTATAGTTCTAGAGGTTCGCATTCGTACATAAATTATGTAAACTCAAAGTATCCGTGTTTAGAGATAAAAGAGTTGTGAGAATGTACGTATATGCGTTCCGTTTTATAGATTAAAGTCTTTAGTATTTTTAAATCATTTATTACTTTCCAAGTTGTTTTTTTTGACGTTTCCTTTCATTTTCGAATTTGGTGTCAAATATATTTCAAACTTATGGTTTTTACACAATATGTCCTGCGATCTTTTCGAATTTAATCTCTTGGTTGAAATCAAACTTATTTTTGTTTACCTAAACTTACAGTAAACAGATGAAAACCGCTATTAAACTGTTTCAATTTGAAGTTAAAGTCTTTTTCGATATAATTACTTTATACAATAATTCAAATATAAAATAAGAGAAGGTCATTTTTATTTAGATAATTTTTAAACAATTTTAAAGGGCAAAAGAAGGGAAAAAATAAACTACACAAAAAGGATGTTTGCCTTTATATATTTTTACTTAGGTAACTTCTAAACAATTTTGAAGGATAAAAGAGAAAGAAAAAAAAATTACACAAAAATAAAGTTTTACCTTTATATATTATTATAGATATATAAATTATGAATAAACAATTTTTATAATTTAAAATATATAGAATATGGATATTTAATAAAATGTCCTTAAATGAAATACTAATCCAAAAGATTATACGATCCCTTTCCTAAAATAAAAATAAATATATGTGATTATGCACATTATACAAATGAGAAAATATTTGGTAGAGCATTTATTAGAAAAATAGAAAATTAAAAAGATTACCATTTATAAAAACATCATTTTTGTGTATTCTAAAAATATATAAAAGCAAAACATCCTTTGTATAGCTTATTTTTTCCCTCTTGCTCTTCAAAACTGTGTGAAAATTACCTTAATAAAAATTAACTTCTTTTATATTTGAGTCACTGTACAAAGCAATTATATATAGAGACACAAAGTAACAAATTGCATAAACAAAATCATCAACTAATCTCTATTTTGATCTTTTTTAAAATCACACCATGGACATTGTTCTTCGTTGTATGATTTCTCTTATAGTAGTTTATTCTTTTATCGTAAAACCTTGTTACTGCCTCAACCGTAAATTATTTAATGTCTCTCAAGTTCAAGATGATACTAATCAATGGCAAGGTGCAATAGCTACATGGTATGGACCTCCCAATGGTGCTGGATCAGATGGTATGTATTGCATTATTGCATAACATATACTCTTTTAAAATATTATTAACATTTTTTGTGTGTAGGTGGTGCTTGTGGATATACTGATAGTGTAGAGAACCCTCCACTTTCTAAAATGATATCAGCTGGAGGTGCATCTCTTTTTCTCAATGGTGTAGGATGTGGTGCTTGTTATGAGGTTCATGCAACTCTTTCTTTTTTATGTAATATTTTTAGTATATTCTTAAACAAGTCAAATAAAAATAAATTATTAGATTTTCTATATAAAATTATGTCTAGAATATATCATTTGTGAGTATAATATAATTATGCTACAATAAAAAAAAGTAACATTTAATGAATCATTTAACATGATTATTTCTGTTAATAAAAAATCATATGTTCACATGAAAAATTACTTACAAGATAACTAACTTAATTAAAATAATATATTGAATGTCCCATTAATTTATCAGGTGAAATGCACAGAAAATAGTGCATGTTCTGGAAATGCTGTGACTGTGATGATAACTGATGAATGTCCAGAATGTGTTGAATCAGCTCATTTTGATCTAAGTGGAACTGCCTTTGGTTCCATTGCAAGTTCTGGTCAGGCTGATAATCTTCGCAATGCTGGAAAAATTAATATTCAGTATAGAAGGTATTTGTTACTAATATTTTTAAAAGTTATGAAATAAAAATTACATTTTTTTACCCTCCTAACCGGATATCATGTGTTCGAACCTAATTCTAAGAGTGCATTAATTTTTTATATATAGAGTTCTGTTGCCAGATATAATAACGACCTAATTTATATAAATATTATATGTTTAAATAATCTGTTGGTTCTCGTAAATTAATGAGTTTTTGAGTTTGTCCTATAGTTTTTTTTGTATGAATCCATATATCTCACTTTTTTCACGAGCTCTAATTTTTAAAATCAAAATCTGCAGTTTTCTGCAGATTTTCTTTTAAATTTTCCTGCATATTAAAGATCAAAACTATATTTAAGGCAAAATTATATTTACTTTTATAACGGAGCAATTTAATTTTAATGTTACATAATTATTCATAGATATCAATATAATTATAATTTATGTGACATTTACTAAACATTTTAATTTCTTTCTTGTAAAATTTTGCAGAGTTGCATGCTCTTTTGGAAATTCAATAGTATTTACAGTTGATAATGGAGCCAACCCATACTATTTTGCTACCGAAATAGAATATGAAAATGGAATTGGCGATATTGTAAAAGTTGAAATAAAGCAATCAGATCAGTGGCTTTCAATGGGACGATCATGGGGTGCAAGATGGGCTTTGAACTTAGGTTCACAGTTGATTACTCCATTTTCTATTAGGCTCACAGAGAGTGAAAATGGAAGTAACAGGAGCATTGTAGCTGAGAATGTGATTCCAAGTAATTGGCAACCTGGTCAAGTTTTTCGATCACTTGTTAATTTCTAGTAGAAATAATTAGAAAACTTAATCTTAAGTATTTTATTTTGCAAAGGGAGAAATATTGATTATGTTAACTTATAGTTGTCTTATTCTAGGTCTATCTAGCTATTGTATGATATTATAAAAGAATGAATGAATAAGTTATTACATTCCCAATAAGTATATGTTCAATTTTTCATAAGAAAGTGTGATGGACTATAAATAAGCTATGTTTTTCTTTTAACCTATTACTATCAAAGTTATTGATCTTGAGAAATTGTTGATATTACATAGAAATTGTTGTCATTTTTTGTGAATTTGAGATGTATTTTTCTCTCTATTTTTTTATAATAATTATGTTGTGAATAGAATGCCTTGAAACAAAATATAAACGGTTTTTTTTTTTATATTCAAAAAACACATAGGGGTTAGGATTTTATCTTTCTATGTTTTCTTATACAAGATGAGAGACTAGCATGCTATTTATAAGAAAAATAGCACACTAATCTAATGGGCTTTTTAACAATTATCCATTACAAGTTAACTTAGGGTACACGCTAACTTATACAATTGGGTTTATAAGCAATATTCAATTCAACATGCTAACAAACCTAACAATATTGACTAATGCATGTTAGAACAAACTTCGACTACAACACGCATTACTCGCGAACAGACTTTGACCATACTAGAGTTCGATCCAATATCTCACAAATCTCCACCTTAGATCTAACTCTATAACATCAAGAAACTATCTTTCTTCGTGCAACTTTATCAACTGCATATAGTGGAAAAACTTGCAACTGGGCAATGTCTTGGTGATCATATCAGCAGCATTATGATCTGTCGAAACCTTCACACTTGGACTTCTCCACGATCGATTACCTCTCTGACAAAATGCAGCCTCACATCAATGTGTTGGGTTCGCTCATGATAGGCTGAATTTTTTGACAGGTGTATTGCACTTTGACTATCACATTTAACAATGATAACTCGATCTTGAAGTTTCAGCTCTTTTGCAAAACCTTCAAGCCACAATGCTTCCTTCACAACTTCAGTTAGAGCGATATATTCCTCTTCATGGTAGATAAGACAACAACCTTATGAAGTATTACTTTTCAACTGATTGTTGTCCCAAACATAGTGAACACATATCCTGAAATAGATTTTCTAGAATCCATACAACCTGCATAATCAAAGTTGACATATCCTTCAATTGTTGCTTTACTGTCTTCACCCAAGGCTCCATCATAAATTAGGACTCTATTCACAGACCCATTTATGTACCTTAGAGTCTACTTCAATACTTGTCAGTGAACCTTTCTAGGATTTGTCATGTACCTGCTTACAAGACTTTATGCATATGTTATGTCGGATCTAGTACAGACCATATCATACATCAAAGAACCCATTATATTAGCATATGGAATGCTATTTATATAAATTCTTTCGACATTAGTGCTAGGACATTGATTTATACTAAGTTTGATCTTAGGGTTTGTCGGAGTCACAACAGACTTTGAATTCGACATACCATACTTTTCGAGAATCTTCCGTAGGTATGCCGCTTGAGATAAGCATAATCTCGGCTACTTTCTATCTCTTCGGATGTCAATCCCAAGAATTCTAGACACAGCTCCCAGATCCTTCATGTCGAACTCCTTATTAAGTTCAGCCTTCATCCTCATTACATCTTTGACATTTTTGCTTGCTATTAGAATATCATCCACATAAAGCAACAGAATAACACATGAATTACCAGGTCGAAATCTGAAGTAAACACAGTGGTCGAGCTGACTTCTAATGAAACTTATACGTGCCATGAACTTCCTTCCCTTTTTCGACATACCCTTCAGGTTGCCTCATAAGGATTATTTCATCTAGATCACCATACAAGAACGCAGTCTCCACATCCATCTGTTCCAATTCAAGGTTGAATTGTGTCACCGTGGCAAGCAACATTTGAATGGATATGTGCTTCATAACAGAAGAGAACACATCATTGAAGTCGACACCTTCTTTCTGAGTGAACCCCCTTGCGAACAATATTGTGTTGTGTCTCTTCGACACCACTCCTTCAATCCCTTCCTTAACTTTGAAAATCCATTTACAACTGACTAACCTGGCTCCAGCAGGTTTCTAGATCATTTCTCAGGTATTGTTATCGTGAAGAGATTTCATCTCATCATCCATGCCCTTTAGACATTCAGTCTTCTTTCGAATCCTCATAACTTCCTTATAGTCTCTAGGTTCTTCGTTTAGAACCTCACTTACAGAGATTAAGGCATAAACTATAAGATCTCCATACCAAAGTCTCTAAGGTGGCTTGATGACTCTCATCAACCTGCTATTGCTAGAAGATAATCATTATCAGTCTCCTCATCTTCGAAAACATCTTCTGCGTCTTCTTCGACTTCATCTGGGACACGCAATTCAGGATCATCATGCTCCACCTCAACAGGAATCTCTCCCTGTTCTAGCTCTTCGTCAACATTATCAGTTTTCTTGAAAGCTATTTATGCTTCATTGAAAACTACATCTTGATTGGTGATACACCTCATGTGACCTAGCTCTAGGCACCGTTGCTTATAAGCTTTGACTCCTTCAGGGTATCCCATGAACATTAATTTCAGAGCTCTAAGTTTGATCTTGTGTTGCCTAATATGAGCATAGACCACGTAGCCAAATAATCTCAGTCTGTTGAGACTAGGTGGATGTCCCGACCAAACTTCTTCAGGTGTCTTCATTCCCAAGACAGTCGAGGGACATCTATTTATCAAATAGGGTGTTGTCGAAACAACCTCCGCACAAAACACCTTCTTTAATTCAGCAATAACCAAAATGAATCTAACCCTTTCAAGGATTATTCGATTGAATCTCTCAGCTAAGCCATTTTGTTAAGGATTGCATGCTACAGTCTTATGCCTTGTAATCGCAAACTCAATACAGTATTTGTCGAACGCTTCATTGCAGAACTCAAGGCCATTGTTGGTTCTCAACCTCTTAACCTTTCTACCAGTTTGAGTTTCGACCAAAACCTTCCAACTTTTGAAATTCTCAAAAGTTTCATCCTTCGTCTTCTGGATGAATACCCATTGCTTTCTAGAATAGTCATCAACGATGGATAGAAAATACCTTGCACCTGAGTGTGAAGGATTCCTTGGAGGCCTCCAAAGATCAGCATGAATGTAATACAAAGATCCATGTGTTCTTTGCTTGCCTTTGTTAAACTTTGTCGTACAGGATTTACCAAATACACAAGATTCACAAAACTCCAACTTTTTGACTTTGTTACCTTCTAGCAGGTTATACTTCCACAATTCGATCAGACCTCTTTCATTGACATGACCCAATCTTATGTTCCATAATTTTGTCTTCGACACAGGTTTTGTGGATGCAACATTTGTCGAACCACTTACAACCTCAGCCTCAAAGGTATACAAGCCTTGTTTCTTTATGCCTCTCAAGACTTCCTTCGACCCCTTCATGACTCTTAGGATACTTTTCTCTCCTTGAAAAACATATCCCTTCCTATCAAACTCACCAAGAGAAATCAAGTTTCTCTTCAAATCAGGTACATACCTGACTTCAGCCAATAACCTTATTAACTCAACATGGAGCTTGAATCTCACAGATCCAATACTTGCAATTTTGCAAGATTTGTTGTTTCCTAGTAGCATCAATCCACCATCTTGATCACATAGCTCCTCGAACAATTCTCTGTTTGGAGTCATGTGCCAAGTGCAACCTAAATCCATAATCCACTCTTTTCTTGAGTCACCACTTGAAACCACAAGAACTTCAGATGAGTCAAAGTCAACTTGAACAATGGTTGCATTTCCATTATCCTTACCCTCATGATCTTTTAGGCGTTCAGGGCACATCTTTCTTGTGTGACCCTCCTTCTTATAGTGATAACTTCAAATACTAGATGTTTCACCACTATAAGACTTCTGTTGAATTTTACCTTTCTTCTTGTCGAACTTACCATCCTTTCACAAAAATTTTCCCTTAACGGCCAAACCTTCGCCCACTGTCGAATGTTTATGCTCCTTTCATTTGTTCAAGTCCTTAGAATACAAAGCTGATTGAACTTCTTCAAAGCTCAGGGACTCCTTTCCATACAAGAGAGTTTCTTTAAAGTGAGCATATGTTCTGGGCAAAGCACATAACAACGACAGTGCTTGATCTTCATCATCGTTCTTCACATAAATATTTTCAAGATCAAGAATCAGGTTTTTGAACATATCCAACTGCTCAGTCAACACTTTATCTTCACTCATCTTGAGTGAATACAAAGCTTGCTTTAGATAGAGTCAATTCACCAGAGATTTGGTCATGTATAAACTTCCAAGTTTCACCCATAACCCCGATGTTGTAGTCTCTTTTGATACTTGTTGAAGAACCTTATCACCAAGGCTCAACAATATTACGACATGGGCTTTCTCAATCATGGTCGTCTTTTCTTTTGCCATTAATGCAATGTCCATGGCTGCCTCTACCTTCAATGCTTCCAAACAACCTTGCTGAACCAGTAGGGTTTTCATCTTCAAGCGCCACAGATCGAAGTCGTTCACTCTGGTGAACTTTTCAATCTCATACTTTATGGAAGGAATTTTCTCCATGCTCACCACACCAATTTTTTGTGAATATAATGCCTTGAAAAAAATATAAACGGTTTCTTTATATTCAAGAAATACACAAGGGTTAGGGTTAACAAAGAAAACAAGCAAGAAGAACAAGAAGAAACAACAAGGATTGGTTATAAAAGATGATAGACTAGCATGTTATTTATAAGAAAAATAACACACTAGCATGCTATTTATAAGAAAAATAACACACTAACCTAATTGGCTTTTTAACAATTACCCATTACAAGCTAACTTAAGGTACACGCTAACTTAAACAATTGGGTTTACAAGCAAGACCCAATTCAACATGCTAACAAACCTAGCAATATTGACTAATGCATGTTAGAACAAACTTCAACTACAACACGCATTACTCGCGAACAGACTTCGACCATACTAGAGTTTTATCTAATATCTCACAGATTACTTTGACTATCCACTTTGTAATAGAAATACAATATGATGAATGGGTTCATATGACATGGATTTACCCATTTGAGTATTACATGAAGATATTAAAAGGTTATGTGAATAATCAAAAGAATGTATTGTTAAAAGGTATATATATGAAGAATATGTTGATTTTTTATTGAATGCTAGGGCTAACAATAAATTGAACCAACTCGAAAATAATTCGAAACTTAATTCAACAATTAAATCGTTGAACTAGGTTCATGAATCAAAGTTGAATATTAGAAAAAAACTAATTTTGTTAATTAAATACACTAAACTTGATTATATATGAGAAGGACTATATTGTTTTTAAAAGTAGGTTCAAAGATTTACTCCAAATCTTAATCCTATATTGTCTTTTCCGTACTAGTTATAGCAGTAAAGCTGACAATTGCATTTAGAGTCATCTTTTTTAGAGGCATTATGATATTTACTAAAATAACATGTGTAATGAAGGTTGCGAGTAGTGTAATCATTTTGTGACGGGAATGTACCAATTTTTAGTAATTTTTGTGTAATATTTCATTAAATTTGTATGGTTCATAAATATTTAGATGAAGTTATGGATTTTTTTTAGACGAATCTAAACTTCAATCGAATAGTTTTTGAATGATACTTTTAAAATTATCTCTTGAAAGTTAGGTAGTGTTTGAATTAGTAGATTTTTGAGCAGTTAAATTTCAATATGATAACTTTTATTTTATCTCGATACTAGTAAGATATCGTTGTGTCATTTTTGAATTAGTAGATTTTTGAGCAGATAAATTTCAATATGATAATTTTTATTTTATTTCAATACTAGTAAGATACTTGTGCTCTCGCATGGGTAAAATCATTTGATACAATATTAAATACATTTGGTACGTTATAAAATGTATTTATATACGTGTCTAAATTTAAAATTAATTATTGATTTTAAAATGAACAATGATTATATAAATACAAATGTATTAAATACAAAGAGAAAAAAAGAGGGACTTGTGAGATGTAAAAAAGAATATTTAATATTTGATAATAACGATTTATCTTTCAAATTAAGGCAATTATTGATTAAAATAAAATATGTATTATGTTTATAGTAACTCGTGAAATAGAAAGTCTATTTGATACAATATAAACTGTATTTATATACATATGTAAATTTGAAGTGAGTTTTTTAATTATAAATTGAAAAATAATTATACAATCTTAACTATATTAAATGATCATGCAAAAAACAAGATTTGTAAGATGTAGAAAGACAAAAAAAGAAGAAGATATTTTGATACGATAATGATCCATGAGATAAAAAAAAATCATTTGATACGATAATGATCATGCAAAAAAATCATTTTAAAATGATATATTTAATTGTAAAATGAACATTAATCATATAAATTAAATTGTATTAAATAATTATATAAAAAGGGAAAAAAAGAATCATGAGATGGAGAAAGAAAAAAATTAATATTTAATTTGTCTCTCAAATTAATGGTTGATTAAAATAAAATAGATATTGTGTTGATATAAATTAAATTATATTAAATAATTATATAAAAAGGAAAAAAAGAATCATGAGATGGAGAAAGAAAAAAGTTAATATTTAATTTTGTCTCTCAAATTAATGGTTGATTAAAATAAAATAGATATTGTGTTGATAGTGACCAGTGAGATAAATAATTTTTTTATTTTATTAAAATTAAAAAATAGGTTAGTAGTATTTTTAGTGATAATAAATAAATAGAGAAAAATTAAAATAAAAGTGAGAAAGTGTGGGAAAAAGAAGTGTGAGAGACATTTGAAATTTGAATGAGGAGAGAGAATGAGTGTATGTAATATTTAATTGTGAATTAATTGGTGGGGGTTGATAAATGAATTCCACTTGTCATGTTATAATAGGAGATGAGATTGAAAAATAAATAAATATTAGTTGATTACTAAAATACCCTTTTGTTAGTGTAAATTATTTATGATAAAAGGGAAATTTTGAGAGTTCATGCAATTGAATTGTAATAGATAGATAGTAGATTTTCTTTTTAAAAAGTATTAATTTAAAATTTCAAATATATAAAAAAAAATGACTTAAAAGATGACTTTTAAGTCCGTGAAACAATTGAGTTGAATCTAACAAGATGAACCTAACGAGTTGAATATAGTTGTTCTTGAGCTTATAAGGAGTCAAATTTAAGCTTAACAAAAAATTTGTTTCTATTTTGAATCGAGATTTAAGTTGAATCAATTCTTAACGAGTCGGGTCGAGTTGAGCTAAGCCGAGTTCGAATAGAGTCGACTCATTTCTAACTCTACTGAATGTTGAACCTTTAGGACATCGAGTTTCACGCCACTTGAAAAAACAACAGGACACTATCTTAGAATGACTCTTCTAATAAAGTATTTGTTGTAAATTTGAACCACCAATGCAATTCAATTACTTCTACTCGTATTAACAATCTTTGAACCTACAAAATAATAATCGTTTAACAAATCTCATGTGTGTAAGACACTGTCCTTAAGGACTTATCCACCTCATAAGCGTAAATCTCCTAGGATTCAACGGGTTCTTATATAAATTTAAGGTATCAGAACAACAAGGTTAATCTCCAAGATGGCTGGAAGGTGTGTATCCAAAAATAAAAAAAGAAAAGAAAAAAAAGTGACTTAAAGTTTATTCACTTTATTCTTTAGGTCTTCTCTTTACTTTATAAACATAGTAGAGTTTATATAAAAGAGAGATAATGATTTTGACTAATTCAAGGAAAAAACCATCATTTGACCAAGTTAAATCATAAATAAAATAAATAATAAAGATTTTATAACAAAATATTTTATAACATTTCTCATTTAAAAGTATAAGAAAAATTAATTTGAAACTTTTGAAATATTAATAAAATTTACAACAATCCCCCACATATTTCAAAAGTATAAAAAATTTGTAAAAAAAATAAATCTTGGATTAACATCATTGATTTGATGTATCAAACTGGTCTAACAAGTTATATGAAGCAGTCGTAGAATGATAGTACTTAAGACACCGTAAAATTGGTGTAGCAAGCTATATGAACCAAAGACACTTGACATATTTTAGAGGTCTAACACCCACACCACACCTCATACAATTCTTGTTGTTGACATTGTGGTGTGCTAATAGGCTATGTGCGTGCCTGGTTTTTTCACGAGTGATCTAGAGATTTTGTCAAGATCTCATTCAAGTAGCCCCACTCAACACTCATATAAGTGATTCCATCAAGTGTATGCTGCAAATCATACACAACCAATAAAAGATATGAAATTCATTAAAAGTTGTGTAAGTTTATCCTCTCAGTAGTGCAATATCTAGCACTTTCTCACCTACACCATATGAAAAGGATACAAGAAAAAATTAATGAAATAATTTTTTGTGCTAGCAAAACTAACAAGTGATTTGTTCTTGCCCATTAAAATTTTTTTTATGGGAGATCCAATCGCAATGGTTGGATTCCCATAATAAAAGAGATTATGGTTTTGAGGAACATAACCAAATTGGGTTAGTGCAGTTGTGTTTATAATTGTGCTTCTTAGATAAGAATATTGCACAAGATTAAGTTCAGGTGATTACACTTAAAAGATACAATGAAAGTTCTAAGTGTTTCTCTCTTTATTGTGTTGTGATATTGTGGCTTCAGTAGCTGCTAAGATTCACACACATCCATGTGCATGCTTGTGTTCACACGCCGTTTCTTCCTTTCTTATTTCTTTTATCTTTTATGCTCGTTCTCTTGTCGGCATCTTCAACATCTTTCACCTTCCATATTCTTCAGAATTTATAGGGGATGAATATATTCGTTTGAGGGTAGAAAATGAATTGACCTTTGAAGTATCTGTTGTATGAAGGTTGCTTCATGTGCATTAGTTGAGCAGAGCTTGCAGTAGAGAGTTATCTGTGTTGGTGTAAGCCCTGAAGGCCAATACTTTTTGTACTTGTATCAAATTATTTATTAATAAAAGGCATTTCTTTATTATGTTTTTTTTTCCAAAATAATAAAGTCCTTAGAATAGATAGTTTGTTTAATGAAATGTTTAGTATGGCTTAATCATGAGATCTCATTAAACATAAGGATATTATTTTTAAAGTATATGTAGTCGAGCTTTATTGTGAAGTGGGATAACCTTAAAGCATTAAGACTATTATGTAGATAGACTGATGATCACATCTCATGGATCATGAATAAGGAGTTATCATGTCTTAACATATGTATGAATATTAGGAGTAATATTTATACTGTATTGACCAACTATGAGAGTACTACATAGAATTTTATGCAAAGTTTCATAAGTTACTCTCATGGTGATAGTGGTGTATTCCACTCTTCGACCTGGAACCACCATGGACCCTAGATATAGATTCGAGTACTGTATTACTAATCAAACATTATTCATAACTAGATGACCATAAAGACTGTTGACGGGTACTCCACAAAGCATGCTGAGGGACATGAGTGACCTAGATGGAATTTTCCCATCCTGCATAACAAGATAAATGTCTAAGGGTCCAACATTTAAATGGACAAGGATGACACAACATATATCTTGTGTTCAATATAAAATATAAAAGCAAAAAGGGTAATTGCACACACAAATATTATCACAAAAGGTTTTGTCATATCACATGACATTTTCGTGACTTGGGTAGCAGTGATATGTTGCTAGCTACTACTCACTGTTTATTATATTAAATGTGTGATTTAGTATAATTGCCAACGTCACGAAAACCTATAGGGTCACACACATAAGGACAGATTGAGGTAGTCTAAACTAGGAAAACTGTAAGGTACGATGTACTTAAGTAAACATTGAACATTGTAAGGTACAATGCACTTAAGTAGAATACGGAATGTGGTAAGCTACCACACGCTTAAATGATATATTGTACACTATAGGATATGATGCGCGTGAACTTAAGTGGTTTTTATACTTTTCAGCCCACATAAGTGGTTCTATAAATAGAACCCTTATGCATAAGCATTCACACTTGATGAAAGTTCGACTTGTGAAACCCTAACCGTGTTTTCCTTTTCTCTCTCACTCAAAGCCCTAAATCCTAGCATCTAGCAATGAGACTAAAGGAATCTATTCATGTGGAATGAGTAGAGGTGTTGTTCATTATTTAACGCTCGTGATCACTCCGTTGATTCAGCATCAAAGGTTTTATCGTCACAAGAGGTAATTGTATATATCACTTATCATGTCAGTTTTTATCGCTGTATTTTGGATCGTGATTTTCCTTCAGTTTGATGATGAGGCGTAAGAAGTTTTCTTTATTTCAAAATGTAGATTTATTTTTGAACTTCTATCACATCAAATAGTAAATACCTTTAATTTAAATCTTCTAGTCAGAGGCTTCTTATGAAAGTGGTTAAAGCTTGAGTAGAGATTAGAATTTGTCTTCATAAGGAATTCTCTTTTTTATTGTACTTTTCTTGAGTATCCTACTCGTCATAATCAGAGGCATCATATAAAGTGAAGCTTGATCAGAGTCTAGAGTCCAGAATATGTAAACTACAAAGCCTATTTAGAGTGAGGCTTGAAAGTACTACAGATCAGAGTGAGTGTTGACTGTAAAAGAAAATTTCCTTTTCTTACCAACTTCTAGTCAAAGGCTTATAATAAGACTTTGTGAAGCTTGAGTAGAATTCAGAAGTGTCTTCAGAATATTGAGAGACTTCAAAGTCCTTTGAGTACTGGGTTCTGAGACTTGTATACACTTGTAGTTAGAGCTTTATCATAGTTTATCTAGATGTTTTCTTTTCTGAAACGTTGACATGATAACCTTGAAGCTTGATTTGCTGAAAACACATCTTTGTATTCTTCCTTTAATTAACATGTGTTTTTCCTTTCTTCAATATGCTTTCTACTTTTTCATACTTCATCTACATTTAGATTAATTTCTTCAATGACATAGCTATCTTTAGAGTCTGACTTTTATAATTGATGTCATTCAGACCTTGCTTCAGACTTTGCTTGATTTGAAGTATGCTTTCCATTTTCCTATGCTTTCCTCTGAGTAGACAATCATAATTGGCTTCTTTCAGAGCCTTCAACTATGAGAATTGTCTCCAAACAAGTAATTCATGTTCCTAAATCAGAATCTGTATTAATCAACATTTGGTCTTTTCATTTAGATTCCATTATGATTTTTTAGTATTTATACACTTAACAAATAGTTAGTGCACAAAATTGTTCTTCTACACTTTATTATCATCAAAACATAAAGGTATATAGATGTAGAACCAAACTCATTCTTACACCTACTATCTACTCCCTCTTAACAAAAATCATGTGACACGCCACGTCACTTAAGTTAGACATATTTTTTTACTACAAAGAGTGTATAAGATTGTGGGGGTTACAAACCTCCATAATTAATCAAAAAATTAGATCTTCAACATGGTTGTCTCATATCCTATTGTCTACAAAATTATTGGAGAGTGATTACATATATATTGTGACGCATTTCATATGACTTGTAAACAAAACCATTAGATCTTTTAATATCTTCAGTTTCTTTAAATGGATTTACAACCTGCTTTTAAACGCACAAATTATATACCGGATCACATGCCCGATGCATTAAAGCATAATATGTGCCATATGAAGAATTGTTTTGCTAAGTACCTAGAGGCAGGGAGAAGGATCATGAGACTTCTTCGTTTGATGGAAGAATTTGAATGAATTATAAATGATAAAATTGAAAGAAAACAACTTTTGGAGGGCATTTAAGGCTTCATATTGAGCCCTATACAGGTTCTTTGTTAATCACATAACATGTAAAAAGATACTTACGCTTACAAGGTGTTTGATGTTATGCACATGAACTTGAAGGAAGTTTTTGTTGATCCACCATATGTTGCCTTTGTAATTAGGCATAATCTAGGAGTTTGGGAACATGTACGTGTCAACTCTGATGATCTTTTAGTTGATGATATTACCCTTACTGGTTACCTCAAATTCAAGGAAATGGTATATGACTAAGAATGATGTGTCATTTCTCTTACGTATTCCTTTATTTGAATGTCTTATATAAGGCTATATATGTTCAATTTTGCTATTGATCATTAACAATTTCTATATTTGTAGGTGTTATGAATTGGACACCTTGAAACAAAGTATAAACTGTTGATCATTAACAATTTCTATATATGTAGGGTTAACAAAGAAAACAAGGTCAAACAACAAGGAACAACAAAGATTGGTTATAAACTGCTAGTCTTTCCTTACTCTTCGAATAAGATTACAAGTATACAAGAATAACAAAATCACCTCTCTCTCTTGAAATTAGGATTTTATATTCCTATTTTTCCTTATACCAAGATTGAGAAACTAGCATCCTATTTATAAGAAAAATAGCACACAAACCTAATGGGCTTTTTAACAATTATCCATTACAATCTAACTTAGGGTATAAGTTAACTTAAACAATTGGGCTAACAAGCAAGGCACAATTCAACATGCTAACAACCCTAGAAATATTGACTAATGCATGTTAGAACAAACTTCGACTACAACACGCATGACTCCGACAACAGCATGCGAACATACTTCTACCTCATGCTTAATTACAATCGAACCAGAAGTTACCCTTCGACAATACTAGAGTTCGATCCAACATCTCACAAATCTCCACCTTTGATCTAACTCTATTACATCAAAAAACTAGCTTTCTTCATGCAGCTTTATCAACTACATACAGTGGAAAAACTTGTAACTTGGCAACGTCTTGGTGATCATATCAGCAACATGTGAACATACTTTAATTTTTTCTTTACTATCTTCAGCTAAAGCTCCACCATAAATTAGGACTCTATTCAGAAAACCATTTATGTATCTTAGAATCCACTTCAATGCTTGCCAGTGAGCCTTTCCAGGATTCGTCATGTACCTGTTTACAAGACTTACTTCATATGATATGTCAGGTCTAGTACAGACCATATCATACATCAAAGAACCTACTATGCTAGCATATGGAATGCTATTCATATAAGTTCTTTCAACATCAATGTTGGGACACTGATTTACAATCAGCTTGAATTGAGGGTTTGTCGGAGTCACATCAGGCTTTGTAAGGTGTGGATCGCGGAGAGTCGTTGGATGCACTTAAAGTTTGGATCCTTTGTATTGAATAGCAGGATAATTCTCGTAGGCTAGGAAAATTCTGAAAGAACTACAACTCTTTCAGGGTGTTCAGCCAAGATTAGTATGGTTAGATCATAAAAATTTGCCCCCAATTCCTTGCCCATGTGTAGCAAGAAGAGGGTTTATCGTACTAGCCTCGGATGTTGGCTGCTCTCTCATTTATCTTTGGAAGAGCAAAAGTGAATGTTTCAGTTTCTTAGGGATTCACATTTTCAATGCTCCATACTTCAAAAATCTTTTCAATGGAACTCTCATTATGACTCTTGGTAAATGAAACATTAGAGTGTTATCTATGGTGATTTGACATATTTGGTAGAGTATACTTTCTTTTGCATGCTAGATTATGATTCTTGAAGAGTCAACGTCACATTTCTTTGAGTAATTTTCCCTAGTTTGTGGTTACCATCCTTTCTTCCGATATTTTTCTTTCCTATATCTGGAAAAGTTAGTGTACACCATGGGTAAAATATCACAAAAAATGCCCAAGAATCCAAGAAGGATGCTTAATATTTATTGGTGAACTCTATCTATTCTTCCACGATTTCTATTTTTTTATAGAGAGTAATCTTGATGGAGCCTTTCTTGAAGTACACCCATGTTTAGAATGGGGTGTCTTAACACCTAGTGAGAATGACAAAATATGCAGTGACAATGGTGACTGCATCGTTCTTTTTTACGAATGCACCTTATTAGTTCTTCACCATTACCTTCCCTTCACTCCTTTTGAGATTGAAGTTCTTAAACATCTGGTAATGGCTCCATCACAACTGCATACGGAAATGTGGGTGTATGTGAAAGTCTTCCAGTACGTGTGCGAATCCTTGAATAAGAAGGCTTCTCTAACCCTTTTCTTTAAACTCTTTCGAGTCATTATGGCCATACGACTTGAGCATGGAGTAGAGGATTAGTTTCCCTAGTGCTGACTTTTCGAGACTTTAGGACTTTTTCTGAGATATAGCCTTTCAAAGATCAGTTCTTTCTAGTTACTTCTATCCGCCCAGAGGCGCACGCGATGGTTTTCGTTTTCGGGAACAAATTTGAGTGTAAATGTGTTGATTTATTCCCCAAGTATTATAGTAAAAGTCATTTCCTCATGGGAAATGAGGTGTATGTATACAAAGAGGGAGACTTTTCTCGAGAAGATATGTATTAAAATAAGCGATTGATGAGCTTCATGAACAATCTGGGTTATTCAACAGTGTTCCATCAGAGAAGACTGGTCGAAAATGCTTGAAATGCCTCATCGATACCCAAGTATTGGTGGAGGTTCATACCCAAAAAAACGAAGATTATTTTTTGTATGTTTTGAAATTTCTTGGCTTAATTTCTTTCAATTTTCTTATTCATAATGAGGTGGGGGGATATGTACAGCAGGAGTTAAACAAAACTCTTCTACTACTTTAAAGCCATCTAGAAGTGTTGTTACTTTTAATTCTCTTTAGAGGGTTCAGAGTGCTACAGGGTTAATCCCACACTTCTTCAGAGAAAGAATTGGAGAATTTGTTCGGGGGTGCTTGGAGGAAGAATTGGCGATTATGGAATGGTATACTCAATGAGCCTTTTCCTTTCTATCCATCAGTGGAATCAAATACCAAGACACTCTTTGGTCTGACCAACCAAGGGTGGAAATTAACTCAATCCTAATAGTTTTGCAACTATATTTCCCTATGAATTCTCTTCATTCCATATATATAAACACCACTTTTCATTACTTCAGGATCACTCATTAATTACCCTAAAGAAACTATACCAATTTCAATACTCAACCTCTCAAACTCACCAAATCTCTTCTTCCCCCCCAGTGATGGGAGCTTCACATTGAAGCTCTGCATAAAACTGAGTTTAACCTCATACTCATCACCATCATCGCTACCAATTCAATCCCATAACCTAAGTTCTTAGTACCAGTCTTCTTTAGCTGACACTCTTAGAGAGGTGTGAGCTATCAGACTAACCTCCTTTGCCACCCATTGTTGCTTCTTGGCAGGAGCACTTTGATGAGTGTGGCTAGGATATCCATGTAGTTTGAAGCAAAAAGGTTTTAGGTGACCAAATTTTCCAAAGTAATGACACCTCCACGTTTGAAACTTTCTTCTTGTCTGCTTCATGTTCTTGTTCCTCTGATGTTGTGACATCGGGTGTGACATCTGATTTGACCTCTGATTTTCAGCCTCTGGTCTCTTAAACCCCAAGATGGGTTTTTGTTCACCAACAAACCCCACTCCAGACATGTCTCCTGCTATCTGACCACTCTGTAGTAATTTTTTAAGAGTGTCAGTCCCAAGGTTTAGCATCCTGATTGACCTTAACATCTACTCAAGTTTATAGTTCGACAAGCTGACCTCACTGTTGAGTGAGTCTATTATGGCCAGATGTTTCTTCTTCTCAACCTTCAACTTCTTAATGATCCCTTTTTGATTTTCTCCTTGTTGGCATACCTCTGCACTTCTGAAACACAGTTGTTTGTATGACGCTGCAAGCACATCAAAAGTTAGCTTATCCTCACTTGAGTTATCATCCGATGTACATACACTATTTAGAATAGTGGAATGCCTGACATACTCCTTTTCTGATCCACTTTCAGAGTCTTCATCAGACCAGGTCATATTTAGGCCTCTTGTTGCACCCCAAAATTTGCCCAACCTTTTTCTAACCTAGGTTTATGTTTCAATTGCATAATCATTTGCATTGTCATCATGTACATAGTGCATTCATCTGCATAGCATAGCATAAGCAAGATATCTTAACAGGGGATCAAGTGCTATTCTTGTCTCAAGAGGCATGTTCAAGGGTTTTCATTCATATTCAAGACTACTCAGGTCATCATAGAAGAATTTGAACTTTAAAGAGTTGACAGGTTGATCAGTGAGTTCTCTCTTATCCTGAGGTTGTTTGGGGATCATCAGAGGGTATATGAGCTATGAGCCAAGAGCGTGGAGTGTGTATGGATGTTATGGAAAGTCTAGATGATCATTTTGAGGAGTAACCAGGTCATTGGAATGATTGCAAGAGCCTCAGTTGAAGTCAGTCAACTAGGGTTTTATCTGGGTCAACACTAGGTCAACCCTAGGTCAAAGACTTGTTTTGAAAGGCATCAAGGCTCATTTGAAGAATGTGGGATTCATTATTTGCTATATGGATATGTATGTGGTGTTGTGCCAAAGAAAAATCAGAAGGAGTCAAGGAGAAGGGGAGTTACCAAATTAGGGTTTTAGTGTAAAATCCCCTGATTTAGGTCAAACTTCCAAGCAGTGTAATTCAAAATGCAAGCTTCATATGAATTTCTGGTCCACATGAAACTTGTAGAGTATCTTCATAGCTTTAATTTTAGTGGTGGAAGTCATCAAGGTGATTTATAGAACTCAAGTTATAGCTCTTGCAAGTTACCGGTCATCTGAGGACACTAGAATTTGTCTGTGAAAGTTGCCTGTCTTCCAAGCAAATTTTAACCTTCAAGGGATTTCAAATGGATTTCTGGTCAACATGAGAGTTTTTCCTCATTGTCTTAGCTTTCTAGAAAGGTATGGTATGCCTTCATCTGATTTGTGGAACTCTACTTATGTCCTTTGCAAGCAAAGGGTATTTTGGTCATTTGAGAATTACAGGTCATTCTTAGCCTATGCCTAAAACTCATACAAGGAAGCTTCAAATGAAAAACTTAACAACATCAAAGTTGCTCAAAATGGCATTTTGAGTCTAGAAAAGAGGTCATGGAAGTTTGGAAATGCATAGAACCAAGAATTGACAAAAGGTGGTGAAAATGACTTAAAAATGGACATAAGTTGAAAAAGTTCAAGTTGAAAATTGGTTTGGGCAATCTATAAATCCAAAATAGGTCATGTAATATATCAAATTGAGTCTAAACAACATTTTAAAGACTTTGGTTCAGCCACAATTTTGAGATAGGGTTTAAAAATGGACTTGCTTTGTAATTCCATCACTTGCATAATAAAGTACATGTGAGAAACTCAACATAAGACAAAGGAATCCCTTGTTTTTCACTCATATCACTCCAATTTGTCATGAAAAGAGATTTTAAAAACTGTTTAAGGGGCTGCAAGTTAGATTGAAGGGAGATATCATGAGATTCCAAAATACCATATCATGAGAAATTCTTGAAGTTTCTAGAAGCATCTTAGATTGAGCTAGAAGCCTCTAGATCTTTCCATCCTCTCCTATATATTGGATTGAGATCATTAAGAGTAAAGGTTGGTGATAGTTGATGTTGAATCCATTTTCTCCATTTGCAAATCATATTGAATCTTCATTTTTCTCTTCACCATTTTTCCATTTTTCCCACATTTTTCTACACTTGAAAACTCAAATTTTCAATTCCATTTTTCTCCCACTTTTGGTTCATTCCACCATTGCAAATACATTCCTTATCATTCTTACAATTGATTCAACACTTTTTTGGCCATAATTGATGCATGAACCAAGCTACACAACTCCATTAAAGTGAGCTCCAAGTGAAAATTGATTTTTTGTTTTCCATCAATTCACTCCTTTCTTTCCATCCAAACACCTTCCTCATCAATTATAGGACGTGTCCACATCATTTTCTCAAAGAATTGGTGATCGAGTGAAGCTCCATAAGCCATTTTTCGGAGGTATAAAGAATTCGACATAACTCATGATTTATGAGTCTTTCTTGCATTATTGTTGTTGCATTACATTGCTCTCATCTCCTACACGGATTCTAGTACAAAAAAGATTGGTTTTATGACAATTTTTGGTTCTTGAGTTTTTCTTGAGGTGCCACGTTTTGGGAGTTAGAGAGAGTTTCAAGAAAATCTAAGACCATATTTGGATTCCTTGATTTTTTTCCTTCAAGTTTGACCAAAATTTTGTGCGAAACGGATAATTATTGATGGAGTTATAGTGCTTCAAAATAGCAAAAAACTCATGTTCATGGAGCTGCGGGTTACTATTCACAAAGTTGAAAAATTTGATTTGGAGAAGAAGGTGTTAACACCGTCGGATGCATTTCCAAGTCAAGGTTTCTTCCATTCATCCAACGCCTCTCACTGCGCCACGCAATCGGCCACATAAGCCTCATGCCACTTTTATTTATTCATGTTATTTTCTTTTATTTTCCTATTGCCATGTTTCTTTTATTTTTTCTGTTTTATATGTTGACTTCAAATAATCATAAAAAATAGGTAAATTAGTCTTTTTGATCCCCATTTTTTTGTGCTGAATCTTTAATATGTCTAGGATTTAATAAAACTGGAATTATAATTTTACCATTTTTTGACATTTTCTTTGGATTTTTTACATTTGGGTCGTCATAAAAAGGCCAATGCTGGTGCTATCATTTTGTTGAATTTCTTTGACCTATCAAAACACAATTTAAATGTCAATCCTTTTGCAGGGATCTCATACACGTGTTGAGGTATTGTGATATATTTTTGTGGGAATTTTATTGTACCATTGTAATTGGTTTTGGATGCTTTCTTTAACATGCTCCACTTTAATCTTTCCTTTGGTATATATGAGATATCTCGCAATGTTTTCATCTTGTTTGACCATTTATCTTTGGATATTTTTGTGGTATCTCTCACCCCTGGTTTGTGGCTTGATGTAGGGAATTGGAGATTTTTATTTGAATTTTTTAGCACCTTTTGCTATTTTTCTTATGTTTTGTATTTGAACTTGTAATTTGGACTTCCGAACGGACTTTATTTTTGTTAAGGCTCCAACGGCCGCTTTGTGTTTGCGTGATGAACGCCGTGGCTTATATTTCTTATTGTAGATAGGTTAGAGGTATTGGAAGACACTTAGGTGGCTGTTATTTGTATGTGTAGCTTGCCCAATTATCGACTTGTTTGCATGATAGCACGTTGCGATTCCAAATAGTGGATTACGCGTTTCATTCGGAGTTTTCACTCGATTCTTTACATATGATAACTTGATATTTTCTTATTCCATCCATGAATGGGCTTGAGGTTGAGACGGACCGTCCTCCCTCCTTTGCATTGCATTTACCGTTGCTATATTCATGTTCACTTGTATGCGGTTATTACTTGTATTTCCGTTTCTCCCTTTCGTTTTCCTTTCCCGTAGGACTTCCATTCTTCCTTGTTCAAGGGAGGATGTGATAGACATTAGGAGCTAACCCATGTATGATAACATTAGGGTAGATTTTTTATCCCTTTTTAACCCTAGGATTTTAGAGTGTCATCTCTTCTTTCTTCAAAACAACAGAAAAACATTAATAAAGGTTATAACAAAATCAATTCATTTCTTCCGTCAAAAGATTTGAACAAACATCAACCCTTTTGCAATAAGAAAACCCTTGTTTAAGGTGAGATTTTTCATAAAAGACACTTGAACAGCTTGTGTCGTGCGTAGCCCGAACTACGTTTGCTCTGATCTTCCATGCTGTGTGGAAGTACGTAGGCATAGGATGCGATATCCTAGCGAGCAACCTTCCCCACCTTCACCCGTAGTTAGGCGAACTACATTGACTCTGATTTCTCGTTCCAGACGGGAATACGTAGGCATAAGGTGCGATGCTTTACCGAGTCATGTTTTCTTTTCTTTTTCAGACCTCATCCTTTAGTTTAGATAGAAGTGTAGTCCGTACAAACAAGCAAGCGTGGATCCCGTCGAGTACAACGGACGTGAGGGGTGCTAATACCTTCCCCTTGCGTAACCGACTCCCGAATCCAGGTCTTGGTTGCGATGACCATACCTTTTCCCGTCTTTGCGTTAGGTTTACTTCGAGCGTTTCCTTTCCCTCCTTTGGGATAAATAACGCACGGTGGCGACTCTTCTGTATTGCCGGCGCCGATTTTCGCAGTAGCGACAGCTGGCGACTCTGCTGGGGACTCCAACGGTTCCCTACGCGAGTCAATCCTAGCGCTCGTTTTCCCGTCGTGGGCTTTGTATGGATTTACATTTCTGTATTTACATTTCAGCATTTTATTATCATTATTATTGCTGTATTGTGGGTTTGATGGGGGTTCTATGATTGAGAGATAAGCCGGACCTGGGCTTGAGTGCACCTAGAATTAGAGTAGAGATTAGTGGGGGTGTGCATGCTTTGCATGTACTAGCTTCCCGCGAAATCTACGCTCGGACGAGGTCTTTCTGGTTGACTTCCTGTTTCACCCTTTGGGTGCAGTAGGCTGTTGGTTAGTTGGATTGTCGACTCCGGGGACCGATCATTTGGAAGTTGGCTAAGTGAGGCCTCTTCAGGACTTGATGATGCCACTCCTTCTGGGAATCGTATCATCAACCCTGAAAGTCTGTGACGCCGACGACCGCATAGGATGCCGTACCTTGTGCCAGTTATAGGGACATCTGCCTGTGAGAGGGACTTGGGGCATGCAGGTAACTTGACCTTCAGACTACCGGTTTATTTCTCATGAGATACAGGATTGTGGATATTTTATGGACTGTTACTAGGTCTGTCAGAGACCAGGTGTGGGTTATATTATTGGGTCTATCCGAGACCAGGCTGGAGTTCTTTGTGAGGTCTGTCTGAGACCAGGGTTTGATGAGTATTGGAGGGTCTGTTTGAGACCTGTTCTTGGTGTGACTTGGGCCTCTTATTCAGGGCACTTGATCCCCTGTTGCAGCTGTTTGCATTGCATTGTTTGCATACCCATTTATCATTGCATATCATTAACGTGTGTCTGTGCTGCAGGTGCATTACATACTTCCCTGTTCTAGTGCTCCGGACTTCTGATTGTTGATATGGGTAGTGTGCGGAAGACAGTTGCGTATAAGCTGCCCACTCCGGATGTGAATTCTATATTGAGTTTGATTGCCCTTGCGGATGATGAGGTACTTTCAGGATTGCAGATCAACGAATCCATCGTTATTCCACAAGGACTAATCAGAAGAAGATTATGGACAACGTGCAGAGTGAAATGCAAGAGATGCATGACAGGATGACCCTGCTCATGCAAACCATGGAGACCATCGCCAAAGGACAAGAGCAGCTGCAGAATCTGGTTCAACCGATAGTCGCACGGGCTGAAAACAACGGGACACCGCATGGTGAAAATATTGTTGCTTCTCCCCGAGTTGAGAATCGTCAAAGTGCTGATGTTATTCCCGGGAACGGTTTGAATGCTGGAGAAACTGGTCCTGTAGGTGGAGGTGGGAACGTCGGTAATATGAATGCCAATGCAGACACTGCTGGGGTATTTGTGGGTAATGTCAACCAGGGTTTCAATGGGGGCGTTGAGAATGTCGGAATGAATGGTATCAATGGTAACCAGGGCTTCAATGGTGTGAACATGAGGTATGGCAGCACTGCTGGCGCCAAGGCTGGGTTTGGTGGCTATGGTTACGGTAACCTTGGATATGGAACTGGTGCATACAACGCTCAAGAGATGGGCAATTTGAGGTATGACCCCAGGTACTTCCAAACGGGTCCGGGCCGCGATGCAGATTATGTTGGATACGATGCAGTACCTCGCTGGGAGGATCGTCAGGAGGATGTGTTCTCTGGTCAGAACAAGGGTTATGAAAGGGCTAGGGATGACAACCATCAGATGAGATTGCTAGAAGAGAAGGTGAACGGGTTAGCCAGCCAGAATGCTCTTGGGTTGGATATGTCAAATATGGGGCTAGTCCCAAGGTTGAGGGTCCTGCTGAAATTTAAAGCGCCGTCATTCGATAAGTACAAAGGGGATACATGCCCTAGGGTGCATGTGCGTGCGTTTTACAGGCGTATGTCTGCATATTCTGAGGACGAAAAGATGCTCATGCATTTCTTCCAGGACAGCTTGTCAGGGCCGTCGCTGGAATGGTATATGAGCCTAGAGCCAACACAGATAAAAAGCTGGAAAGAGCTAGCGGAAGCTTTCGTGAAGCATTACCAATACAACAGCGATCTTGCCCCTAACCGGGTTCAGCTGCAAAGCCTCTCTCAGAAGCCCAGTGAAAGCTTCAAAGAATACGCCCAGAGATGGCATGATTTGGCTGCCAGAGTACAACCTCCTATGGTGGAGCGTGAAATGATGGACTTGTTCGTAGGGACATTCTCAGGAATGTACTATAACCGGCTGCTCAATTTCTCAATGAGTACCTTCTCCGAGTTGATCCTGATGGGGGAGCGTATAGAAAACGGGATAAAAATCGGTAAGATTCAAGCGGGAGAGTCTGCTTCAGCTGGAAGCAATAAGAAAGCTTTCGGGGGTAGAAAACAGGAAGATGCCAATTCGGTATGTAGCTCTCGGAGAAGAAATAGGGGATGGAGGCAAAACCAACCGCAACAAGTTGCAAGTGTGACAATCCCCGTGCAACATCAGCAACAGCCGCAGCAGCAGGGGCAACAACATCCGGCTCAGCGAAGAATTCAGAACGGGAAGCTGAAAAGGGTATTTGATCCGCCGCCAGTATCGTACGTTGAGCTTCTTCAGAATTTGTTACGGTTACAATTGGTCGAGAAAAGAACGATGGCTCCTCCGACAGGGATCCCCCCACCCAGTTATAACGCTAATGAGCATTGTGAATTCCACTCTGGGGCACCCGGCCATAATATCGAAAACTGCCACGCTTTCAAGCATAAAGTGCAAGATTTTCTTGATAGCACTGCTATTAATTTTGGTACGGAAGGGCCCAATATTACACAACAACCAATGCCAAACCATGAATAGGCTGGAGTATGGTGGACAAAGAGGAGTTCTATAGTTCGGGTGGGCCGTTAAAAGTAGATCAGAACAGTGGCAGGCTGCCTCTAATAACTGATTGTGAAGATAGCTGGTTCAGCAGCAGGACAGATGTGAAAGCCCGGTTCTCGGAAGCTGGCATTTTTCTTTGTTTTATCTTGTCATTTCTTTACGTTTGTAGTTTCTTTCATGTTTAAATTGCAATCTTGTTCGTAAAACTTGTTGTTTTCATTTCAATTGATGATAATGAAATAAATATGCATGTTTTGATTAAATCCAGTCGTGTTCACCAATCGTTTTTGCAAATGTCCAATGCTTGGTTAAGAAGGATCTGCGGAGAATGACGAAAATGAACGACATGCAAGCTTCTGATTGTATGCTTTTGAAATAAAACATGTTGATGATGTACAGGCATTGTTTCAAATTCCTAAACACCGGAGTTATAAGGAAGATAATCCCTTGTCAACCCCTTTGAGCCTAGTAGTAGGAGTTCTTTCTGCAAATGAAAAACCCTCAATCTTACACCCCTTTGAGCCTAGTAGTAGGAGTTCTTTCTGCAAATGAAAAACCCTCAATCTTAACCTGGGGCAGGGTAGGTGTTAGCTAATTTGACCGAGCGTTCAAGTTGCAAAAGGAGTGTCCGTTCGAGGATCAGTCACACCTCTAGAGGTCGTGCCTAAGAAACCACAATGGTTCAGCATTAGGAGTGAAACAGTCACATCATTCCCCAAAGAGTCAGACAACCAGCGTCACACGACTTGTTCGAAAGAAAAAAGAGAAAAAAATCAAAAGCCCGCTAAGTCAAGAAAAGAAAACAATTGACTTAGGCAAAAATGAGGGCATCCCGCTGGACTCAAAAAAGCAAAAGAACTCAAAAGAGTCAGTCCAGGCAAAAGTTAGGGATATGAAAAGAAAAAAGATGAAAGGATGGAAAAATCCTCAAATGAAATACGAGTCGTGTGACCTCAAGTGTCAAAGACGAAAGGTGAGTGGCTGTCACTCCCAAAAATCATAATTTCTCGAACTATCACTCCTATCTTTCAGCCTCTGAGAGGTGAGTGCTAAGGTCGAATTAGCTGAACATAGGATCGGAGAACATCAAGGAGAATGGGTGGGTTAAAATAAACTTTGAGCCTTTATCCTTTCCTTCAAAACCGTGAACCTGACCACGTTATAACCTTCAAAAGTCCTAATTGAAGCAGGTTGTTTCGAAAGCATACTTCGGTAAAGGTCACGTCGATTCTGACTCCTGAAAGGGTTCCTCTTACCATGTTGGTACTGATGTTGATAAATGTTTTGTGCATTATATGCTATAAACTGTTTTTCCCTTCTCCCAGTGAACAGATTGGATGTCAAAACTATCATATGTGGTGCATTAATACGTCTTTTACGCAAAACAACTTGTTTTACTTGCGAGTAAGCGCTTGACAGCAGAAAAGTTTCCTACAGTGGAAAGTATGGTCAGGATAGAATGCAGAGCGCCCGAATGCTCCGCAAGCCGGGGCAAGCCATTACGTGCTTCCCAGTCACATCAGCCATTCAAAGTCAGTTACTCTGGGGCAATCAGGTCGAGATTCGGTAAATCTCTCGTAGTTGGAGGTACTGCTCTGGATCAGCTAATCAGGGGCAAAGTCATTGCAATCAGGGGCAGGCCATCTTAAGAGCGCAGAAGTTATTCTTTACTCGAGGGGCATTTGGTGTGAAGTATTTCTCCGAAGTTCAGAATGCTGGGGCGGTTCATATCAGACCAACGGGGTACGAATGTTCAGATTCCCTTTTGAGGACTATCCCCACAGAGGTCCCACAGACCGGGGCATATCAGAAGCGAAGGAATTGTTCTTCTCCGTATCATCAGAGCTACTCAGAGCTATTCGAGCAGATTCAGTCAATCTTAAAGTGTGAGACGAATGTCGGGAAGTCATGTTACGGTCTTCCAATTCTTCACCCAAATCCATGTTGGCGATCACTGTGAGGCCCATCCGTGTTGGCGCATCAGTTTCCAAATCCAATCGTCATCAGTACGCAGGAAGACTCCGTCTATTTTCTCCAACAAAAGTCCAGTTTTTCAGTGGCACGGGTGAGCTATCCCCAGAGAAGTCCAATCATACTTGACACATCTGCTATTCCCCAGCAGAGTTATATTCCCCAGCAGGGTGTTACTTCAACGAGGTGTTTGGTTAAGTTCCCAAATTCCCCAGCGGAGTTGATGCTACTCTTCCAGCATTTATTTTGCTGGAATAATTCTGTGATATCCGGTTTATCCCCAGCGGAGTTGGCTTCGTCTTCAGCATTTATTTTGCTGAAATGGTTTTCTGTACCCGACTTTCTCCAGCAGCCCGAGCCTGTATTAGCATATTGCATGCATCATCATATTTGCATCATACTTGCATTTCAGTTTCAAAATACGTAGCATTTCCATGTTATACAGAAACATTACGTCATTATCGAACATACGTATTCAGAAACATAAACCAGGTTGGTTACCTCGTTGGTTTCAGATGTTTGTTTTCCCATGCAGATAATTGAGATTATGATTCAGGAAGATGTTCGGATAGTCGGATTTGGGGCGCAAGGCGAGCAGTGATCGTGTTCGTCCTATCATGTGGACCCCTAGCAGAGTTGCTTGGTTGAGTTTCTCTTTTCCTCAGCTGAGTCCTTCTCAGGTCGCTGTTATGTCGGCATTACAAGATTTCATAGTTCAGATTTTTTGGAGTTATCGCCGTGATTTCCCCAGTAGAGTTTTCTTCCCCATCAGAGTTGCTTGGTTGATTTTCTCTTCTTCCCCAGCGAAGTTTTCTTCAGACTGTTGTCACGTCAGTATTGAAAATCTTGAAATTACTACCTGCCGTCGAAGTAGGTGTTTGACGGCTGTCGTCAGAATTACCCCAGTAGAGTTTTTCTTCGGATTGTTGTTACAAGAATCTTGTGGATTAAACCTTCGGAGTTATTACCCTGGTTGAAGGAGTTATTACCCTGGTTGAAGGAGTTATTACCCTGGTTGAAGGAGTTATTACCCTGGTTGAAGGAGTTATACCCTGGTTGAAGGAGTTATTACCCTGGTTGAAGGAGTTATTACCCTGGTTGAAGGAGTTATTACCCTGGTTGAAGGAGTTATACCCTGGTTGAAGGAGTTATTACCCTGGTTGAAGGAGTTATTACCCTGGTTTGAGGAGTTATTATGCCTTGTTTGAGGCAGTTTGTTATACCCTGGTTGAAGGAGTTATTACCCTGGTTGAAGGAGTTATTACCCCGGTTGAAGGAGTTATTACTCTGGTTGAAGGAGTTTTACCCCGGTTGAAGGAGTTATTACCCTGGTTGAAGGAGTTATACCCTGGTTGAAGGAGTTATACCCTGGTTGAAGGAGTTATTACCCTGGTTGAGGGAGCTGTTACCCTGGTTGAGGGAGTTGTCACCCTGGGTGATGGAGTTACACCCTGGTTTGAGGAGTTATTATGCCTTGTTTGAGGCAGTTTGTTATCCTGGTCGATGGAGTTGTTACCTTTTGTCAAAGGAATTATTATCGGTGTTGGCAGAATCATTACCCGTGCTAACGGAGTGGCTCCCTGCGGAATTATTTGTTCAAGTATCTGTGTCGTCGGAGATGTATCCCACAGAGTAACTTGTTCAAGTCACCGAATGCCTGATTCGCGCTTTACGTAGCATTTTGTTTGTTTCTCTACAAACGAAGGTCAAGACTTTTGTGTTTTCGACGTGGTCCTTTGGCTCGATGCATGCTTATTGTAGCAAAATTTGGAATTAATTGTGGATTCAAGGCCTGTGGCGTCACGCAGGTAGTTGAGGACGAAATCAAGTCAGTTCTTATCAGATAATTGATCAGTTGTTGCCGTGACAACCGGATTCGGTTTTTTGAATGATTTTTTTCCCAAGCAGTAGTCGTACGCAATTTATTTTGCGGTTGGCAAATTTTTGGGTTCTTTCGTATTCAACCGTCTCGTACCTCGAATGTCTGAAGGCTGCGCGCTCTTCATCCAGTCGGGTCCAAGCCGCTTGAATAGGGGCAGCTGTTGCACCCCAAAATTTGCCCAACCTTTTTCTAACCTAGGTTTATGTTTCAATTGCATAATCATTTGCATTGTCATCATGTACATAGTGCATTCATCTGCATAGCATAGCATAAGCAAGATATCTTAACAGGGGATCAAGTGTTATTCTTGTCTCAAGAGGCATGTTCAAGGGTTTTCATTCATATTCAAGACTACTCAGGTCATCATAGAAGAATGTGAACTATAAAGAGTTGATAGGTTGATCAGTGAGTTCTCTCTTATCCTGAGGTTGTTTGGGGATCATCAGAGGGTATATGAGCTATGAGCCAAGAGCGTGGAGTGTGTATGGATGTTATGGAAAGTCTAGATGATCATTTTGAGGAGTAACCAGGTCATTGGAATGATTGCAAGAGCCTCAGTTGAAGTCAGTCAACTAGGGTTTTATCTGGGTCAACACTAGGTCAACCCTAGGTCAAAGACTTGTTTTGAAAGGCATCAAGGCTCATTTGAAGAATGTGGGATTCATTATATGCTATATGGATATGTATGTGGTGTTGTGCCAAAGAAAAATCAGAAGGAGTCAAGGAGAAGGGGAGTTACCAAATTAGGGTTTTAGTGTAAAATCCCCTGATTTAGGTCAAACTTCCAAGCAGTGTAATTCAAAATGCAAGCTTCATATGAATTTCTGGTCCACATGAAACTTGTAGAGTATCTTCATAGCTTTAATTTGAGTGGTGGAAGTCATCAAGGTGATTTATAGAACTCAAGTTATAGCTCTTGCAAGTTACCGGTCATCTGAGGACACTAGAATTTGTCTGTGAAAGTTGCCTGTCTTCCAAGCAAATTTTAACCTTCAAGGGATTTCAAATGGATTTCTGGTCAACATGAGAGTTGTTCCTCATTGTATTAGCTTTCTAGAAAGGTATGGTATGCCTTCATCTGATTTGTGGAACTCTACTTATGTCCTTGGCAAGCAAAGGGTATTTTGGTCATTTGAGAATTACAGGTCATTCTTAGCCTATGCCTAAAACTCATACAAGGAAGCTTCAAATGAAAAATTTCACAACATCAAAGTTGCTAAAAATGGCATTTTGAGTCTAGAAAAGAGGTCATGGAAGTTTGGAAATGCATAGAACCAAGAATTGACAAAAGGTGGTGAAAATGACTTAAAAATGGACATAAGTTGAAAAAGTTCAAGTTGAAAATTGGTTTGGGATATCTATAAATCCAAAATGGGTCATGTAATATATCAAATTGAGTCTAAACAACATTTTAAAGACTTTGGTTCAGCCACAATTTTGAGATAGGGTTTAAAAATGGACTTGCTTTGTAATTCCATCACTTGCATAATAAAGTACATGTGAGAAACTCAACATAAGGCAAAGGAATCCCTTGTTTTTCACTCATATCACTCCAATTTGTCATGAAAAGAGATTTTAAAAACTGTTTAAGGGGCTGCAAGTTAGATTGAAGGGAGATATCATGAGATTCCAAAATACCATATCATGAGAAATTCTTGAAGTTTCTAGAAGCATCTTAGATTGAGCTAGAAGCCTCTAGATCTTTCCATCCTCTCCTATATATTGGATTGAGATCATTAACAGTAAAGGTTGGTGATAGTTGATGTTGAATCCATTTTCTCCATTTGCAAATCATATTGAATCTTCATTTTTCTCTTCACCATTTTTCCATTTTTCCCACATTTTTCTACACTTGAAAACTCAAATTTTCAATTCCATTTTTCTCCCACTTTTGGTTCATTCCACCATTGCAAATACATTCCTTATCATTCTTACAATTGATTCAACACTTTTTTGGCCATAATTGATGCATGAACCAAGCTACACAACTCCATTAAAGTGAGCTCCAAGTGAAAATTGATTTTTTGTTTTCCATCAATTCACTCCTTTCTTTCCATCCAAACACCTTCCTCATCAATTATAGGACGTGTCCACATCATTTTCTCAAAGAATTGGTGATCGAGTGAAGCTCCATAAGCCATTTTTCGGAGGTATAAAGAATTCGACATAACTCATGATTTATGAGTCTTTCTTGCATTATTGTTGTTGCATTACATTGCTCTCATCTCCTACACGGATTCTAGTACAAAAAAGATGGGTTTTATGACAATTTTTTATTCTTGAGTTTTTTTTGAGGTGCCACATTTTGGGAGTTAGAGAGAGTTTCAAGAAAATCTAAGACCATATTTGGATTCCTTGATTTTTTTCCTTCAAGTTTGACCAAAATTTTGTGCGAAACGGATAATTATTGATGGAGTTATGGTGCTTCATAGTAGCAAAAAACTCATGTTCATGGAGCTGCGGGTTACTATTCACAAAGTTGAAAATTTTGATTTGGAGAAGAAGGTGTTAACACCGTCGGATGCATTTCCAAGTCAAGGTTTCTTCCATTCATCCAATGCCTCTCACTGTGCCATGCAATCGGCCACATAAGCCTCATGCCACTTTTATTTATTCATGTTATTTTCTTTTATTTTCCTATTGCCATGTTTCTTTTATTTTTTCTGTTTTATATGCTGACTTCAAATAATCATAAAAAATAGGAAAATTAGTCTTTTTGATCCCCATTTTTTTGTGCTGAATATTTAAGATATCTAGGATTTAATAAAAATGGAGTTACAATTTTACCATTTTTTGACATTTTCTTTGGATGTTTTACATTTGGGTCGTCATAAAAAGGCCAATGCTGGTGCTATCATTTTGTTGAATTTCTTTGACCTATCAAAACACAATTTAAATGTCAATCCTTTTGCAGGGATATCATACATGTGTTGAGGTATTGTGATATATTTTTGTGGGAATTTTATTGTACCATTTTAATTAGTTTTGGATGCTTTCTTTAACATGCTCCACTTTAATCTTTCCTTTGGTATACATGAGATATCTCGCAATGTTTTCATCTTGTTTGACCATTTATATTTGGATATTTTTGTGGTATCTCTCACCCCTGGTTTGTGGCTTGATGTAGGGCATTGGAGATTTTTATTTGAATTTTTTAGCACCTTTTTCTATTTTTCTTATGTTTTGTATTCGAACTTGTAATTTGGACTTCCGAACGGACTTTATTTTTGTTAAGGCTCCAACGACCGCTTTGTGTTTGCGTGATGAACGCCGTGGCTTATATTTCTTATTGTAGATAGGTTAGAGGTATTGGAAGACCCTTAGGTGGCTGTTATTTGTATGTGTAGCTTGCCCAATTATCGAATTGTTTGCATGATAGCACGTTGCGATTCCAAATAGTGGATTACGCGTTTCATTCGGAGTTTTCACTCGATTCTTTGCATATTATCACTTGATATTTTCTTATTCCATCCATGAATGGGCTTGAGGTTGAGACGGACCGTCCTCCCTCCTTTGCATTGCATTTACCATTGCTATATTCATGTTCACTTGTATGTGGTTATTACTTGTATTTCCGTTTCTCCCTTTCGTTTTCCTTTCCCGTAGGACTTCCATTCTTCCTTGTTCAAGGGAGGATGTGATAGACATTAGGAGCTAACCCATGTATGATAACATTAGGGTAGATTTTTTATCCCTTTTTAACCCTAGGATTTTAGAGTGTCATATCTTCTTTCTTCAAAACAACAGAAAAACATTAATAAAGGTTATAACAAAATCAATTCATTTCTTCCGTCAAAAGATTTGAACAAACATCAACCCTTTTGCAATAAGAAAACCCTTGTTTAAGGTGAGATTTTTCATAAAAGACACTTGAACAGCTTGTGTCGTGTGTAGCCCGAACTACGTTTGCTCTGATCTTCCATGCTGTGTGGAAGTACGTAGGCATAGGATGCGATATCCTAGCGAGCAACCTTCCCCACCTTCACCCGTAGTTAGGCGAACTACGTTGACTCTGATTTCTCGTTCCAGACGGGAATACGTAGGCATAAGGTGCGATGCTTTACCGAGTCATGTTTTCTTTTCTTTTCAGACCTCATCCTTTAGTTTAGATAGAAGTGTAGTCCGTACAAACAAGCAAGCGTGGATCCCGTCGAGTACGACGGACGTGAGGGGTGCTAATACCTTCCCCTTGCGTAACCGACTCCCGAATCCAGGTCTTGGTTGTGATGACCATACCTTTTCCCGTTTTTGCGTTAGGTTTACTTCGAGCGTTTCCTTTCCCTCCTTTGGGATAAATAACGCACGGTGGCGACTCTTCTGTATTGCCGACGCCGATTTTCGCAGTAGCGACACCTCTCTTCTGTTTTTTTAGGTAGGTGGGGCACTCAGTTTTAAGGTGACCATAGCCCTCACATTCATAACACTGAACTCCTTTGCCTTGACTAGATTTATCTTCAGGTTTATCTTCAGATTTATCCCTTTTGTTCTTGGCATAAGATTTAGACTTATGGTTTATTCTCTTGATCAGTTTATGAAATTGTATTCCAAGCAAGGCTACTGCTTCTGACAAATTCTCCTCCCTTGCACCAATGTCTTCATCAGAAGCTTCTTCAGCCTTTGACACCAAAGATATGCTTTTCTTCTTTTCCGCCTAATCACCTATTCCTATCTCAAAGGTTTGGAGAGAACCAATGAGTTCATCCACCTTCATATTGCATATGTCTTGGGCTTCTTCAATGACAGTGACCTTCATGGCAAACCTCTTAGGCAATGATCTTAAGATCTTCCTCACTAGCTTTTCTTCAGACATCTTTTCTCCCAGAGCTCCTCAGGTGTTTGCAATTTCAAGGATATTCATGTAGAACTCATGAATAGTCTCATCCTCTTTCATTCTCATACTTTCAAACTTGGTGGTCAACATTTGAAGTCTTGACATCTCGACTTTAGAGGTTCCCTCATCAGTTGTTTTGAGAGTATCCCAAACCTCTTTAGCCAGTTCACAATGGTGTACTAGTCTGAAGATGTTTTTGTCTATACCATTGAATAATGCATTCAAAGCTTTAGAGTTCCCAAGAGCCAATGCCTCTTGCTCTTTGTTCCATTCCTCTTCAGGAATTAACACAGATACTCCATCCTTGTCACTCTTCACTGGATGTTCCCATCCTGAATTTGCAGCTCTCTGAGCCTTGCTGTCTAAAGACTTTAGGAAGACAATCATCCTAGGTTTCCAATAGTAATAATTAGATTCATCCAGAACTGGTGGTCTATTTGTGAATCCGATGTCTTTATCCATAGTACCAGAATTTATCTTCCCTAGATCTCACCCAAAAATTAACAGGTAGGGGGCCTGCTCTAATGCCAATTGTAATTCTGGCCAGCACACGGTGGAAGTTATTGTAGATGTTATGACATCCACTGTAACATATACTACTGCACTTAATAATAAGTTGTAAATGGAAAGCAGTAAATAACACAAGTAATTGTTCACCCAGTTCAGTGTCAACCATACTTACATTTGGGGGCTACCAAGCCAAGGAGGAAATTCACTATTAGTAGAATTAATTCAGAGTCAAACAATCCCAGTTTTTACTCCTCACTTAAGACCTACCCAATGACACTTCATCCTAGAGACCACTAGACTTGAGTATACCCACTCACCCCCCTCAATCACCTCAGTGATATCAATACACAATTACAAAACCAATATGAAGATAAGCTTCAAACACACCTTGATCTTGCTTCACAACTTTGATCAAGGGACACACACTCTTGCTTAACAGCTTTGAGTGACTCAATGAACACACCTGTTCATACACAATAACCAAAACAATTCTACAGCATATAATTGCTTGGCACACAAGGAATCCTAAGACTCCTACACTCACGTGAAGAACAAAGTTCTTCACTCACAAACACACTCTATGATCTCTCACTAGATGCTCACTCCTTTGTGTGTCTCTCTGGTCTGAATGATCCTTTTGCTTTTTATAGTAGCAGACTTGTTTTGGGCCTTGGTGGGGAAATTAGGTTTACCCAAGATAAACCTTTCTTCATGAAATTGCGCACTTATCATTAGGTCAGAAGGCTTCTATGTTATCCTCAGCAATGCCTATTATGTTGCCTAAAATAACTATGCTTCCTGGATTGCTTCCTGAAGTATAGCCTGAGCTAATAACAGAAAAACAAACCTGCGCGCCCTGATGTCATACGATCAATGTCATAACATTCAGTCATGACATTCAACTTCACTTACTCTTGGCTTTCCCTGTGTAACACTCTTCGTGTATGTCTTAACATCAGTTATGACATTTACTCATACATTAATATTTTGCCATAAAATGAAGCCAATCAAAAGCATCTACAGTTTCCCAATATTTTTATATCTAATTATGTTTGAGAAGTCAATTGTGTATATGTTCTATTAATGAATCATGTTCTGGTTCAGTGATGTCTTGATGTGTTGATGATGCAATTTTCCTGATGAATTACCACGAGGGTAAATGTGATAATATGATGAATTAACATGAGTAGGATTGTGAAGTTTATGTGATTAATAGGCGATAGTATGAGAGTTACTGCGAGTATAATTATGAATTAATATGTGATAATATGTGATAATATGATGAATTAATATGAGTATGACTGTGAGTGCTATGTGATTCGTATATGATTATATAATGATTTCTATGATGTATGATGATGATTATTATGATTATATGATGACATGATGTATGATGATGATTATTATGATGAGCTATAATGACATGACGTATGATGATGATTATGATTATGAGCCATGATGTTTGATGATGATGATTATGATGATGAGCCATGACGTTTGATGGTGATGAATATGATGAATGATGATGCACCTATGATGTTATTATAAGGATGATTTATGACATGTGCATCATGCATTCATGTACATCTGGACTTCGGTTCAGGACCTCGATTACTTTGGCTTCAATCCCATTGTGTGGATGTGAAGTGTTTTGATGTGCTCCATTTCTCAAGTAAAATCGATCCTATTAATGAGGATCTATGGAGGGTGTCGCTTGCGCGAAAATAAGGTGTCGGCATGACAGAAGAGTCGCCACCTTTCGTTATTTATCCCTCAGAGCGGGAAAGGAAACGATCGGAAAAACCTGACGAAAAAGGGTAAGACAAGGTCATCGCAACCATTGTCTGGGTTCGGGAGTCGGTTACGCAAGGGGAAGGTATTAGCACCCCTCACGTCCGTCGTACTCGACGGGATCCTCGCTTGTTTGTTTACTTGGACTGGTTGGTTATAATCTATCTACCTATCAAGGCTGGCTGAAAAAGAAAAGAAAAATGACTCGGCAAAGCGTCGCACTTTATGCCTACGTATTCCCGTCTGGAACGAGAAATCAGAGTCAACGTAGTTCGGCTAACTACGGGTTAAGATGGGGGAAGGTTGCTCGCTAGGACGTCGCATCCTATGCCTACGTACTTTCATCTGGTATGAAAGATCAGAGCAAACGTAGTTCGGGATAACACGGATTATCTCCTAAAAGAAGTGTTTTTTATTGTGTTTGCGATTTCAACCGCACTAGAGACTATGACCTGAGAGTGAATGCGTTGCATGTCACCCAAAGGGTACCATACTAAACATCCAGACTGTGGAAAAGAAACTCTCCCACAATCCTTTCTCAGATAGCTTAAGGCTCGTAACGTACGAAAGAAATCATTCATGATTACTGTATCTTAAACTGCTTCGAGATGAGAAGAGAACAGGCCCAACTAGGAGGGAGACTATCAAGTCCTACTGTTATCATGCCATGGATTCATCCTATGGTTGAGGTTTGAACAGGGAACTCCTAGATGTTGACATGCATAGGTTTCAACCTAAAAGTCTATCATCGAATCCTTATCAAAGGAAATGAGAGTCCTAAGGGATCATGTCAATGATACACCAAAATAGACAAAAGCATCAGCTTTAACAGTAAAATGCATGCAATGCAAGTGAGGGAGGAAATGTGTGTGGGGCTTCAGCCTCCACAAGCTCGTCTCGACCTCAAGCCAGTCATGAAATAACAGTAATCATACTGAAATAAACAACATGCTATCAAGCAAAAACAGTAAATTGTAATCATACAGACAGAAAATGAAATCATGCTATCAAGCAAAATAAACACATGGGCAAGGGAGCTGGGCTCTACCGAATACCCGCAAGCAAAGCCAGGCAGTAACAATACAATCAGATGCACTCATGCTCTTAGACTGAACTTATTCTAAATGGGCTTAGTCTAATGCAGCAGACAAATCAGACAAAACACACAATACATCAAAGAAAACAGAAGAAAGCCTCAGCTCCTCCGGCAGCAACCCAGTCTTCAGACTTCAGAGATCACTTGCTTTCCAGGTATCAAACCTACAGCATGAGTATCAACTCATCTTCTCCCTTGAGCTTCAGCTCCTTTGATCCGCTCTACCTTCAGGCTTCACTATTTCCAGGGATCTTTAAGCATCAATTTGATCTTCACAGAGTCTTCAGACTTCAATAATCTTCAAGGAATCATCCTCTTCAAAGCTTCAGCTTCTATCTTCAAGGGCTCAAATGCTCCAGCAAACAAGATTCAGTTAACAAGATGAGGTGGGGATGTTACAGTACTCACTGACTTCCAAAGGATGCCATTGAGAACTTAACATCAAAGGAGAGGCTCTCTCAAAGTTCTACCTTATGGGCAAGGTCACTAATCCCTCCAAAGGAGAGAGGTGAATACCCTTAAGGGACTCTGTGTCATAGAGAAGGAAGGAGGTGAACAAAACACTCCTTGTTTATTGAACAAAGTATTTTATCTGGGGCTCTGCCTATGCACCTATAAACCTATAAACAAAACAACAAAAACTATGCTAAACTCCTCTGCAAGGTCTTCAAAGCTTCCCTGATGATCCACAAGGTCTTCAACTCAATCCTCAAAGCTCACACACTCAAAAGAGAAGGAAAGAAAACACAACAATACAACTTATGCCTTTAAGCAACACACATACTATCCATACATTCAAAAATCAATGAAAAATACTAAAACACCATGCAATATTCTAACAAAATTCTAGGGGATCCTATTTAACTACCCTTAAGTCCCATATATTTCCCATACCTTAATTTGGCCTATAAACCCCAAAAATAAAATGTTGAAGTTCAAGTATACTACTTAAAACCCTAATTAGAGCACCTAAATGTCTAACAATCAAACTACATCAATTTTAATTTCTAAAATCAAGGGATAAATCCTATATGAAACTAGGGTCCAATACCTAACTATGCCAAAAAGAATGGCTCCAAAACCCTAAGGGAAAGTCCTAAAACAAATTGGACAAAATCAAGTATCAACTAAAATTAATTAAATGTACCATTTACAAGAAAATATGCTAAAAAAATATTAAACTAAAATAAAATGGAATTTTATTTTTTATTAATTTTCTAGACAAAATCATGAATATGTGAAAAAAAAGAAGAAATGAAAAATGTTAATTTTTGAATTTTATATGAATTTTTGAATATGCAAGAAAATATAAAAATGAGAAAATAAAATGAATTGAATTAAAGGGGAGGGGGGTATCAAAAGTAATGTGCCTCAGTTGTTTTCATGATGGGCCAAGATCCTGGGGGTGTGAATATCAAGCCCACGCGCTCAAAAAATCACTTGAAAAATCATCAGAAAATTGATTATGGACACGGTGCAAATAGCAGTATTTTTTAGTGTATTTTGGATTGGGCCCATTGTGGTGGTGTGCATAGCAAGACCTGTCTTCAGCCCAGGGTTTACAACTTAATTGAACGCAGCGTTTTGACCTGGAAATTTCCCTCCGTTTTGAAATTGAATGGGAGCCGTGCGATCATGCGAAGAAGTCAAAGATCTGGGGCCATCCAACGGTGAGAGTGCATCGTCCCCAAATAAACCCTAGGGTTTTCAGAAAACCCTAATCCCATGCCAGAATTTCCACTCGATCGTTCTCAATGATGGCTGGATGAAATCAAGAAATTCCAAAAGAAAAAATGCACTATTGATTACCACGAACACAACCATACAAATATCTTTCTCTGAAACTCCTTAAATCATCCTAACAGAACACACGAATGCTTGGGTTCCACCATGATTCTCTGCTATCAACCTTAACCAAACTTCAATCTAATGATGTAAATCTGTTCCACATGTTATCCTAGCCATTCTAAACCACTTCATATCCATTAATCCATCTTACACAGCTTATTAACAATCTTGCAAGAAATGGTACCCTGCCACGAAACCTCATGAATCTTCCTCTAACCTAGCATGTTGATCTTACACCCTAGATTCTAACAGAATGTGCATAATTAAGGACCTACAGATCAAGATACCAACCTGTTAAGCTTCAATGGTGAGGGATGTTAGGACTTGATTCAGCACTTGAAACCTTCTCCAAATCTTCCTCCAATAATGAACACCTTTCTGTTTGTAAGAGTTGAGGTGGATGAAGCTTGTAGAAGAAGGAATTGAACCTTGCTTGATCTTGAAGAAATCCAACAATGGCACTTTCTCTCTCACTCTCTCCACTAAACTCAGCAACTTTCACCAACCTTTTCCTCCTTGTGATTCACTATTTTTATAATGATGGATGGAAACAACTAGATCATTCTAGAATCATCTAGAAAAGTCTTGGAATCTCATGTGATGGTAAGTTGAAAATCTCATGCATCATGCCTTAAACCTTGCAAAATTGGTGTGAAATTCTCCTTATGTGAGATATTGAGAAGGAATGAGTGAAAATCATGCCTTTCCTTGCCTTGTGCTATGATTTCCAAAGGTGCCTTAATATGCAAGTTTCAATTTTCCAAAGCATGTCCCATTTTAAAGCTTCAAATCAAAATTATATTTAAACCAATGTTCTCAAAATGATGTTTCCAATCAAAATGATATATTGGATGACCTATTTTGGATTCCTAGATCTTCCAAACCAATTTTCATTTTCAACTTTTTAAACTTATAAGCCATTTTAGTTCATTTTTGACCAATCATGCAAATCCATGCTATGAGCTTTTCCAACAATTTGTGACCTTCTTTCTAGACTTAAAATCACATTTTGAACAACTTTCATGTTTTGAGTTTTTCCATTTGAGGCTTGGAAATAGGAGTTTTAGGCATTGGCTAAAATGACCTATAACTGACAAATGACCAAAATACCCCTGTCTTGTTCCAACCATAAGTTGAGTTCCACAAATCCTATCAAGGACTTCTACCACTCAAATTAAAGCTAAGAAGATGCCCTCCAACATTCATGTTGACCAAGAAATCATAGGAATCATCCTACTAGGGCAAAAGTTGTCTGCAAGTTGGGTGACTTTCAAGGACCCAGATTCACACACCTCAGCTGACCTGTAATTTGTCAAAACCATAACTTGAGCTCTGCACATCCTATCAAGGACTTCTACCACTCAAATTAAAGCTATGAACAAGCTATACAACATTCATGTTGTGGGGAAGATGAGATATCAATCACATCTTGAGCTAAAACTGCCTGGAAGATAAGGATCAAACTAGGGTTTTTTCACTGACAATCCTCAGAAACCCTAACTTGAAACTTCTCAAACTCCTCAATCATGATGAGTTGGTCTAGGAATTATCTTTATAACATCTCTATGTATCATTCCATGATCTCATGGCCCTTGGATTAGGTCTCAACCTTCTCCAAATTTTCAGCTGATCTAGGGTTGACCCAGTCAAAACCCTAATTCTACCATTCATGGTTGAATCTTCTGAATTCTTGCACAATGACTTCTCTGGGCTTCATGATGGCTATCAAGACATCTCATAGGCTTTCTCAAAACATCAAGTTCATTCTCAAAGTCTCAGAATCATCTGAGGGGCACCCACAACTCTCAAGCTATGAAGCACACAACCCTGGTTTCAATCCACTTCCTCTGAGGATCTCTTGAACTTTCTGATGAAGGTATCAACTCTCAAACACTAGATGGATAAATAGTTGTTGGTCAAATTTTGGGGTGCAACAGCTGCCCCTATTCAAACGGCTTGAACCTGACTGGGTGAGAAGCGAACGGCTCTCAACCAATCAAGGTGCGAGACGATTGAATACCGGTAAACCCGAAAATTTGCCAACTGCTCAACTCGACAAACACTGGAATAATAGCTGCACGGCAACTATCTGGAGAAATACTGATCTGACATCACCGTCAGTTATCCACATTAAATTCTTCTGACACTGCCTTCAGACAACCACGACACCCAACATTGCCGCTGGAAGACTGAATCTGACATCGCCGTCGGAAACAAACATCGCTCTGAGAGACACTCGACATCGCCGTCGTACAAACATCATCTTTACTGGGGATTTAAAGAGTCTGACCTTGCCGTCGAACAATAACCTAATCTGACCTCGCCGTCGCATCCAAACGTTCAACCTCGCCGTCGAACAAACATCCAACCTCGCCGTCGGACAAATAATGATCTGACCTCGCCGTCAGATACAAACGTTCAACCTCGCCGTCGAACAGACATCCAACCTCGCCGTCGGACAAAGCGCAACCCTGAACAACTCTGACCTGGGGTTCACCCCTGGTAAATGGAACAAAAGGTATACTTGCGTATTTGGAACCACTCCGCTGGGAATGAGAGACTTAACAAAGCACGCTCTGATCTGGGGTTCACCCTCAGAACCATAACGAACATCGGAATACTACTGCACACTGCCCGCCGTAGAACTTCAACATTAAAGACATATGAAACCCTGGCCCCTGGCCACTCCAGCTTCAGCTAGAAGAAATCTTCAAGTATTTCTGAAGATAGATGGAACCCTGCCCGTCGGCTATTCCAGCTTCGCTGGAAAGAACATCCTTGGCCTTCAAGGATGTAAACTTTGCCCGTCGGCAACTCTGCAGGAGGCACCTTCGACTTCAATCTAAAGCAATGGTCCTTGACCTTCAAGGATACATGGATATGCCTTCAGGCAACTCCGCCTCTGCTATAGAGCATCCGAGACTTCAGTAAGGGATATACTTCGGCCTTCAGTCCGAAAAATGAATCCTAGGTCATTCATGACCTTGGGGATAACCTTGCCCTTAGGCACCTTCGCTTCAGCTTGGGAAATCTGTGACTTCAGTCAGAGAAATGGTATCCTGAGCCATTCATGACTCTACGGAGATTCCAACACTTTGCCTTCAGGCAAAACTCCGCTTCAGCTGGAGAAACATCTTCGACAGAAGAAATATCATTCACTTGATCGCAATCGATCATCACCTCAGGATAACTGACTTGGTCTTCAGGCCAATGCGGATCACCTTGCACATGAAAGCTGCATTTACAAACTTTTGAACTTTGTCTTCAGACACACGCTGATTCATCAACACGGAAATCTGAATCCACAGGAACATTCTGGTACCGCCTTCAGGCGCTTACGAAATCCATCTTCAGATTAGACATCGTTGTTGGAGCAAACATATCACGCTGCTAAGGACTTCAAGAATCATCTTGAATAAACTCCGTCGTGCACCTTCAAGAATCATCCTGAACTGCTGACCTTGCTGGAGACTTCATTCTGCTGGGTATTCCAGGAATCTTCCTGGGCAACTCTTGCTGGGGACGCTACTGGGGAGCTCAAGTATCATACTAGGCAAACAACTCGGGAACTTGCGCTGAGGTCTTAAGAATCATCTTAAGCAAACTGGCCCTGCTGAGGAATTCGAGAATCATTTCGAACTGAAGACTTCGTTGGGGATCTCAAAAATTGTCTTGAGCGAGCGATTGTGGGGATTACACCGGGGTCTTAAGAATCTTCTCAAGAAAACGACCTCGTTGGGGAGAATGTCAGGAATCCTCCTGAGCGACTGATCCTTCGGCTAAAAACCTGTAAAACAAGAATGATAGTAACCTAGATCATGCTTATGATGCATATGCTTCTGCGCCATGCTCCACATGGTGGGAATGCTATGCGTTTATGCCAAATGCCATGCAATCATGTACAATGCTATGCAATGCTAAATGCTATGCAGTCATGCACAATGCTATGCAATCCCGTCAGCAAAATAAATGCCGAGGGGAGATTCTCCTGTCAAGGAGAAAGAACTGCTCAGATAGAGGAGTCATCCTGCTGAGGAGAACGTGGGCACACCAATATCAATCGGACTCCATCTGGGGAAAAGATCTTCCGTGGACTGCTGCAGGGGACACAACTTCAGTTGATTACTGCAGGGAACGAAGCTCTACGAGAACCTGGACCTGCTGACGGAAAGGCGATGTCAATCGCGGGCGTAAACTGCGGGGCCGTCTCGGCTACTCTTCTGGGGATGACCACTCTGTGGGGAAACAACTTCAACTGCTCCACACTCCGCTGGGGAAAAACCAATCGTGATCCGATCAACTTCCAAGGACTCAGCTTTCTTGGACATCTGCACACTCGGCTGAGGAAGGAGAAGTCATTCTGCTTCGCTGGAGAGAGTGCGACTCTGGGGAAATACAGCATCAGCTGTTCAACATCTGCTAGGGAACATCCACTCATGGTCCCAACTGCTTCCAAGGATTCTGCTTTTCTGCGGACTCAGCCGGGGAGAGAAATCATTCTACTTCACGGGAGAGTACGACTCTGGTGCGGAATTTCAATTTCGCCAGGGAAGAAAGAATCATCTGACTTCGGGGGAGAATACAACTCTGCAGGGGAATATAACATCAGCTGTTCCACCGCTCTACTGGGGAAGAGGGAATCATCCCATCTCAGGAGAGAATACGACTCTGGTGCGGAATCTCAATTCCACTGGAGACTTTACTGGGGAAACACGAGCTTCGGCACCCGAACACTTCTATGAAATCTGCTCTTGTGACCCGGTGCTGGGGAAAGACGACATCATTCTTCGGTGCTTGGCTCAGCTGATGGGGTGACGCTCCTTCAGGATGCGTCTGCTTGGGGAAGAGAATCCTCTCTGCCTGGGGAAGACATATCAATGCTCACTATTTTGCGTTCAGAGTCTGCGGAGGAGAGACTACTGAGCTCTGCTGGGGAAGGAGGGCTCGCCCTGCTTCGGGGATACGCACGGCATGTCCTCTGGAAGGTGCTACACCTGCAACAACACAAACAAACAAGACAAGATTCCCTCCTCAAAGGGTTCTATCCAGGTTATTATCTCGTGACAATATTCAGTTAATCAATCGTTTCAACAATCAATGGGCCTAGGCCCGCAAGTTTATGTATGCGCATTTTATCAAAAAAAACATCGGCGTTTTCATTCGCAAACAAAACAGATAAATGCTAAACAGACAAGTAGAATTGCTGAATAATGTGCATTTTATTGATGATGAACCCCTGAATGGGCAAAAATGTTTTACAACAGAGGCAAACTCCTGGAATGAGGAAGCCGCACAAAAAAAGAAAACATAAATATACATCAGTATGTACAAATGTTGGCAATCGAGGCGTAGACGAACACCATGAGTTGATCCCTCTAAGACCCACTCGACTTCGATACTTCTCCGATGCTTCAGCTTCGGAAGAGATTGATTCAGATAAACGGCCCTCAGGTCTTCCGAACCACTAAACAATGAAAGTCCACACGCGGAACACAGTCATTTGCTTATTCAAATCCCTAACTTTTGCGTGAACCGCCCTTCCGGGTTTTCAGTTCACCGGAATACCCTTTTTTGCCGAAGCCGCCCAGTGTAGGTTTTCGACTTCGCGGGTGTACATTTTTTAATATATCCCTAATTTTTGCCCGAACCTTTTATTCTGTTTTTGGTTCGCCGGGATGCCCCTTTTTTGCCTGGACTCTTTCTTTTTTGTCCAGCGGGTCTCTTTCAAGCAAAGTATTTTTTAACCACGTCCGCGTTCACCGGGGATGCAAAATCTTCACCATCCATCGTGGATAACAACAAAGCTCCTCCTGAGAAGACCTTGCTGACGACATACGGCCCTTCGTAATTCGGAGTCCACTTGCCTCGGTGATCGGAGTGTGGCGGGAGAATTTTCTTCAGGACGAGATCACCCGTCTGAAAGCTTCTAGGACGCACCATCTTATCATAAGCTTTCTTCATTCGGCTTTGGTACAGGCGACCAAATGCAATCGATGCTAACCTCTTCTCGTCCATCAGGCTGAGTTGGTTTAAGCGATTCGTAATCCATTCTGCCTCGTCGAGTTTTACATCAACCAAAACTCGCAAAGAGGGAATCTCCACTTCTAACGGTAGGACAGCTTCCATACCGTACACCAAGGAGAAAGGAGTTGCCCCGGTCGACATACGCACCGTCGTACGATAACCGTGCAAGGCGAACGACAACATCTCATGCCAATCTTTGTACGTCACAACCATCTTCTGAACAATCTTCTTGATGTTCTTGTTGGCCGCTTCAACAGCGCCATTCATCTTCGGCCGGTAAGGAGATGAGTTGTGGTGTTCAATCTTGAAGCTCTGGCACAGCTCCTTCATCATCTTGTTGTTCAAATTCGAACCATTATCAGTAATGATCCGTTCGGGAATTCCATAGCGACAGATGATGTCCCTCTTTATGAACTTAGCCACCACCTGCTTGGTCACATTAGCGTACGAGGCTGCCTCCACCCATTTGGTGAAGTAGTCGATAGCTACCAGAATGAAACGATGACCATTGGATGCGGTGGGCTCGATCTTGCCTATCATGTCGATGCCCCACATGGAGAACGGCCAAGGGGAGGACATGACATTCAATGGGCACGGCGGCACATGAACTTTATCAGCATAAATCTGGCATTTGTGACATTTTCTTGCGAATCTGAAGCAATCCGACTCCATAGTCAGCCAGTAATATCCTGCTCTCAGGATCTTTCTCGTCATGGCGTGCCCGCCGGCGTGCGTACCAAATGTGCCCTCATGGACTTCTTCCATGAGCATACTTGCCTCTTTCTCATCTACACATCTGAGCAGCACGAGATCGTGGTTTCTCTTATACAGCACTCCATCAGGATTGAGATAAAAGTTTCCAGATAGCCTCCTCAGAGTCTTCTTATCCTGGGTTGACGCACCCGCAGGATACTTCTTAGTCATAAGGAAGGTCTGAATGTCATGGAACCATGGCTTGCCGTCAGTGGCATCCTCGATTGCGAAGACAAATGCTGGTCTATCAAGACGCGAAAGTACAATTCTTGGAGCCTCATTCCAATAATTGACTTTATACATTGAAGCTAGCGTGGCTAAGGCATCAGCCATTTGATTTTCAGCCCTGGGTACATGATGAAGTTCCACTCGGTCGAAGAACGGAAGCAGCCTCCTGGCATAATTCATGTACGGCACTAAATTCGCTTGACGAGTTTCCCACTCCCCTTTGATCTGATTGATTACAAGCGCTGAGTCACCATATATGTCTAGATTCTTGATTCTCAAATCAATTGCCTCTTCTAGACCCATAATACATGCTTCATACTCGGCTTCATTGTTGGTAACTGGAAACGTCAGTCTCGCAGTAAACGGGATGTGGGATCCGTGAGGAGTCGTGATGATAGCCCCAATGCCACTTCCATAGGAATTAACCGCTCCGTCGAATATCAACTTCCACTGTGATTTCCTATCTGGCCCTTCATCGGGCAATGGCTCATCGCAGTCCTTTGCTTTGAGAAACATAATGTCCTCGTCAGGGAACTCGAACTTCATCGGCTGGTAGTCTTCGATTGGCTGTTCGGCAAGGTAATCAGACAATACGCTTCCCTTAATGGCTTTCTGGGAAACATACTGAATATCATATTCTGTTAACACCATTTGCCACCTGGCAATCCTGCCCGAAAGAGCCTGCTTCTCGAAGACGTACTTGATCGGATCCATCTTCGAAATCAGCATAGTGGTGTGGTTGAGCATATACTGTCGTAGACGTTTGGCAGCCCAAGCTAATGCACAACACGTCTTCTCCAGCATCGAGTATCGAGATTCACACTCAGTGAACTTTTTACTCAAATAATAAATGGCATGCTCTTTTCTGCCCGTCTCGTCGTGTTGACCGAGAACACACCCCATACTATTCTCCAGAACCGTCAGGTACATGATTAATGGCCGTCCAGCCACTGGGGGTATCAAGATTGGAGGTTCTTGAAGATACTGCTTTATTTTGTCGAATGCCCTCTGGCAATCCTCATCCCAAGTAATCGCCTGATCTTTCTTTAAAAGCTTGAACATCGGTTCACAAGTGGCTGTGAGCTGAGAGATAAACCTTGCAATGTAGTTTATTCGGCCCAGGAAACCACGAACTTCTTTCTCTGTTTTCGGCGCTGGCATTTCTTGGATAGCTTTTATTTTTGCAGGATCAACTTCAATGCCTCGTTCACTGACGATAAACCCCAATAACTTTCCGGACCGCACTCCGAAAGTGCACTTGTTAGGATTCAGCCTCAGCCTGAACTTCCTAAGCCTTTCAAATAGCTTCAACAAATTGACCAGATGCTCTTCCTCCGTTTGGGACTTCGCGATCATGTCATCAACATAGACCTCGATCTCATGATGAATCATATCATGAAACAAAGTTACCATTGCTCGCTGGTAAGTGGCCCCTGCGTTCTTCAGACCGAAGGGCATTACCTTATAGCAGAATGTTCCCCAGGGGGTAATGAACGTCGTTTTCTCCATGTCCTCCGGTGCCATCTTAATCTGATTGTAACCGGAGAATCCATCCATGAACGAAAACACGGAAAACTGGGCTGTATTGTCGACCAACACATCGATATGAGGCAACGGGAAATCATCCTTAGGGCTCGCCCTATTCAAATCCCGATAATCGACGCACATGCGTACCTTACCGTCCTTCTTCGGTACAGGCACAATGTTGGCGACCCACGGAGGGTAAGTGGTAACGGCTAGAAATCCTGCGTCCAACTGCTTCTGGACCTCTTCTTTGATTTTTACAGCCATATCTGGTCTCGTCCTCCTGAGCTTCTGCTTGACTGGAGGGCAATCTTCCCGCAACGGCAAGCGATGAACCACGATATCAGTGTCAAGTCCGGGCATATCCTCATATGACCAAGCAAAGACGTCACTATACTCTCGAAGCATCTCGACCAGCCTATGCTTGACATCATTCTGCAGCGCAGCCCCAACTCTGACATTTCTGACGAGCTCCTCAGAACCCAGATTTACAATCTCAATATCCTCCTCGTGAGGCAGAATAACCTTCTCCTCTTGTCTCAACAAGCGGGCCAGTTCTTCCGGAAGGTCTTCGTCTTCATCAATCTCATCCTCGGCTTGATAGATCGGGCAATCAAAGTCGTAGTGAGCCGTAGAGGGTCCAGAGTCGATGTCGTCTGTCACGTGGATCCTGCAATAACAAGGGTTAAGTTTAAAGCAGGAATATGCAGGTCAGCACGAACCTCGTTGCCATTTTGCTATTTTTCGAAATAACATAAAATAGGAATAACAGAGAATACAATATTTGATTACGAAGAAAACGCCTTTTATTTATTAACAAAATGCATACACATAATCCAACAAGGCCCTGACAGTAAAACCACTATGCCCCGGGCAGGACATAGGGTTGTACAAAGATTGTAAAAAGCAAATTATTACTCTTCACTTGTCAGCTTGATAATCTCCTTGATGGTCCAATTGTGGAGGCGCTCGCCTGGCTTGCTCGGTTGAATCCAGGCGTCAAGATCGCAATCACTGTCTCCGCTGTCCTCCGACGCAGCATTGATACTCTCGAAAATTACTCCCCCCTTGGTGAATAGGATCGGCCCTTTCCCACGAGACGAGCTGCCAGAAGAAGATGAAGCTTCAGCTTCCGGAGAATATCCCAATCCAAACTTATCCTGCTTGATGGGTATATCCAAAACATGCCCCCAGCCTGGGGTGGAACCGGCTTCGACAACGGCCCTAGCTTCCTTAAACGAGGAGAGGTTCAACTCTTGCCTCTCTGCGACGACAGGAGCCACCTCCTTCACCCTGACGGTTTCAAATGCCTGGCAAAGAGTCTCATGGATCTCACCATCCATTTCAACGTATTTAAAGGACGACAGGTGGCTTACCATGATGTCCTCCTCTCCACAGACTGTCACTATGCTGCCCCCAACAGCATATTTAAGCTTCTGATGCAGCGTGGACGTCACGGCACCAGCAGAATGGATCCATGGCCGACCTAAGAGGCAACTATAGGCGGGCATGATATCCATGATATAGAAAACTGCATTGAACGTCTCTGGACCAACTTGAATTGGCAGGGTCAATTCTCCGAAGACGTGGCGCTTGGTTCCGTCAAAGGCTTTCACGACCAGATCACTGGGCGTGCACAGCAGTCCACGGGTATCCAACTTCATCAGTGCCTTCTTCGGAAGCACATTAAGCGAGGAACCCGTATCCACCAGGACATGTGACATAATTGTGCCTCTGCACTCTATCGAGACGTGCAAGGCGCTGTTGTGATCTCTTCCCTTAGGAGTCAGCTCTAGATCTGTAAATCCCAGCCCATTACCAGCATTAACATGGGCTACTACTTCCTCGAGTTGATTTACTAATATCTCCTGCGGCACATATGCAGCATTCAATACCTTCAGTAACGCGTTGCGGTGCGCCTCAGAGCACAGCAACAGGTTAAGAATCGAGATCTTTGACGGAGTCTGATGAAGATGATCTACAATTTTGTAGTCACTTTTCTTGATTAGTCGCATGAACTCTTCAGCATCTTTAACCAGCAAGTCCTTCTCTGCCCCTGCAGGGACCTCTTCAACAGCTTTACCTTTACCCTTATCCACAGCGTCAGCCCGGACCACTTTCTCTGCTGCAGCCTCCGCCGGCGCAAATACTCTACCGCTCCTAGTGATACCACTGACCTCGGTAAGATTCTGCATAGTTGACCCGAACGGCTCAAGCTCTATCTTTTGACCATTACAAAAAACCTCGGCGCCATAATGCCATGGAACGGCATTGGTACTCTCGAATGGGATTGGTCCGGCCCTGGTGATGGTGATGGTAGGCGGACGAGGCGCAGAGATAGTAATAGGGTGGCGAGGAATGGTAATGGTAGCAACTTCGTCTGCTTGCTTCAGCACAACTTCCCCTGATGCACTCTCGACGCTCCGGCTGAATTGCAAAATACCCTCGGACATCAGACTTTGGATACCTTCGATCAGCTGCTCACATCCGTCAGGAAGTGTAGCACAAGCCATACATAATTCTCCGCATCCAGGAAAGAAGCCCTTCTTTAGCAACTTAGCCTTGACAAAACTCAACGGCGTCTTCAAATCTTTGACATCAGTCAGCAAGTCTGAATTCTCCTCAGTGATAACAGCATTCACTCCGCCTCCCTTATGATGAGGCATTGGATTTTTGGTGACGTTGGGCACGTTGTCAGAAAAGTTGATAACCTTGGCGTCCACCAAGTCCTGGACTTTGTGCTTAAAAGCTTTACAATTCTCAATCGTATGGCCAGGTGCCCCAGTATGGAATTCACAAGTAGCACTGGCATCATACCCCGGTGGTGGTGCCCCTGTTAAGGGAGCCATTGTCCTCTTTTGAACTAATTGGAGCTGGAGCAACGTTTGCAAAAGCTGTGCATATGACATAGGTGGAGTATCAAACTGACGGCTTGACAGGGGAGCCCGATTCTGATATCTTTTATACCCCTGATTATTCTGCTTCTGAGGTTGTTGCTGCTGCGGCTGCGGTGGAGCAGCTGGAATGTTTATGCTAGCAATCTGAGGCTGAGGGCCCTTGCCCTTTCTCCTAGCATTAGTGACAGCACTGGCATCCCCCTCTCGACGCTTGCCAGTATAGGGTTTCTTGCTACCTCCTCCAGTTGAGGATGATTCACCCTGAATTTTTCCGATCTTTATACCGTTCTCAACATGCTCGCCCAAAGTGATAAGAGCCGAGAATGTTCCCGACATGCCACTGACCAGCTTTTCATAGTAGATTCCGGGAAGGGTAGCCACGAACATTTGCACCAACTCACGCTCAACCATCGGCGGTTGTGTCGCTTGCGCGAAAATAAGGTGCCGGCATGACAGAAGAGTCGCCACCTTTCGTTATTTATCCCTCAGAGCGGGAAAGGAAACGATCGGAAAAACCTGACGAAAAAGGGTAAGACAAGGTCATCGCAACCATTGTCTGGGTTCGGGAGTCGGTTACGCAAGGGGAAGGTATTAGCACCCCTCACGTCCGTCGTACTCGACGGGATCCTCGCTTGTTTGTTTACTTGGACGGGTTGGTTATAATCTATCTACCTATCAAGGCTGGTTGAAAAAGAAAAGAAAAATGACTCGGCAAAGCGTCGCGCTTTATGCCTACGTATTCCCGTCTGGAACGAGAAATCAGAGTCAACGTAGTTCGGCTAACTACGGGGGAAAGGTTGCTCGCTAGGATATCGCATCCTATGCCTACGTACTTTCATCTGGTATGAAAGATCAGAGCAAACGTAGTTCGGGAAACTACGGATTAAAAAGGCTCAACTAGGAGGGAGACTATCAAGTCCTACTGTTATCATGCCATGGATTCATCCTATGGTTGAGGTTTGAACAGGGAACTCCTAGATGTTGTCGTGCATAGGTTTCAACCTAAAAGTCTATCATCAAATCCTCATCAGAGGAAATGAGAGTCCTAAGGGATCATATCAATGGTACACAAAAACAGACAAAAACATCAGCTTTAATAGTAAAATGCATGCAATGCAAGTGAGGGAGGAAATGTGTGTGGGGCTTCAGCCTCCACAAGCTCATCTCGACCTCAAGCCAGTCATGAAATAACAGTAATCATACTGAAGATAATCAACATGCTATCAAGCAATGAACAGATAAAGGAAATGAAGTGCCAACAGGCAAACAAACACACTTGAGAAAGAATCATCTATTCTCTAATCCTGACCCTAATCACAGAATCCTAAATCAAACCTAAGCACAGCCATAAAGCAAGAGAAATCAATCCCGGTCTTCAATCTTCAGAACAAGCTTACCAAAGAAAGGGAGCTAAGCAAGCAGGCTCATAGTGTCTTCCTCAGGAAAGCACTAGGAGGTGTATACTCAGGAGTCATACCCTACGTGGTTCAACCACTGTGATCAGTTTACATTCCTCCTCAGGAGAAACTAAACTCACAAGCAGGCTCCAACATCACTGGATATTTAGGAAATCCTATCTGAACTAGTGGAACTAAATGAACAGACTCATAGGACCTTCCTCAGGAAAGTACTAGGGGGCTTCCACTTAGGAGTTGTATCCTATGTGGCTCAACAACTGTGATCAGTTTACATTCCTCCTCAGGAGAAATTAAACTCACAAGTTGGCTCCAACATCATTGGATACTTGAGAAATCCTAGATAAACTAAGGGAACCAAGTGAATAGACCCATAGAACCTTCCTCAGGAAAGTACTAGGGGGCTTCCACTTAGGAGTTGTATCCTATGTGGCTCAACAACTGTGATCAGTTTTACATTCCTCCTCAGGAGAAATTAAACTCACAAGTTGGCTCCAACATCATTGGATACTTAAGAAAGAGGTGAGAAGAAAGAATGAAAGTCATTCATAGTGCTTTCCTCAGGAAAGTACCATGAACTTCCTTCAAACTTCAGGATCTCAAACCTCACAGACAGGGAACAAGCTAAGCTCTGGGTCTCTGAGTCTTGATCCACAATCTTCTCTTCACGATGCTCTCCATCAAGGTCTTCAAGGCAACACAAGCCCCACAACAAATTCCCCACAATGAACCCCAAAATGAACAGATAACCACAGGGGAGACAAAATCAATAGGCAACTTCAGAAAATACCTAAAAATACTAAACTAATGGGGAAAAGTCTAACAATTATTCACAAGGGTCCTCAACACCTGCTCATAACATCTACATAGGCCTCTACCTAAAAATCAAGACAAAACTTATCAAAGAAAGATGATTCTTCACCTAAACACAATCTAAACCCTAATTAGGATACCCTAAATCTACCCTAATTAAACTAATCAAAATTTAATTCTAAAAATCTAGAAAAAATCCTATGGGGAACTATGATTCATCATCTAATTGCACAAAAAAGAATGGATTAAAAACCCTAAGGGAAGGTCCTAAAACAATTCCTACAAAATCATGTATCAAAACTAAACATTATAAAAGCTATTTTAAAAGAAAAATCTATTAAAATGCTAAACTTAAAAATAAAATCCCATTTTTATTTTTATATTTTTCTACACTACATTAGTGATCTAATGCAAAAAGAAGGAATTAAAATCATGCATTTTTCTATTTATTATGATTTATCTAAAAACAGAAAAATATTAAAGAAATTAAAAAAACAAGAAAGGAAATAAATTAGGCTGGGGGTGTACATAGCAGTGCGCCTAGTTCATTTTATGGTTGGGCCAGGGATTGGGGGTGCGCGTAGTAAAGGGATCTGAGCCCAGGTTAAATCAAAAATAAAAGAAGATAAAAAAAAGCGTGAGGGGGTGAGAATAGAGAGGATTTCACGTGTAAGTGGTTATTGGGCTGAGACGGGGAGTGTGAGTAGCAATGGCTAAGGCCCAAACATCTATTTCAGAAATCACTTGAAGAATTAAAAGAAAAAGAGGAAACGCATGGTTTGAATAGCAAGAGTTTTCAGGCTTTTTCATTGGGCTTTTGCGAAAGGGGATGGGAATAGAATCATAATCCAAGGCCCAGGGTTCAGTATTAATGAAAACGACGCGTTTTGGTCTTGTGAGACTCCCTCCGTTTTGCATTTTAAATTCTGACCGCTAGATGAGTTGAGTGAGTCAATTAACTTAAAAGGATCTAACGGTGTGTGGTTTATCTTCTCCAAATTCGTTTTAGGGTTTCAGAAATAACATGCCATGCGCGAATCTTAGTGCCAATCGTTCTCCCTGGTTTCCTGATGAAAACTGAAAATTCCAAAGGCAAAGACGTGCCATTTTCTTCCCTGATCATGATGGTACCAATAATTCTTCCTAACACTTCGTGGATTTCATAAACAGAATGCATGAAGATCGCGATTCAACCACATTACACTGAGTTCAACCTTGTTAAAGCTTAAATCTAGTGGTGCAATCATGTTCTTGATGTTATCGTGGTCATTCTAACCTAATTCATGTTACCTAAAACTCATTAAACAGCCAGTTATTGAAGATTAAAGAACCATGGCTCTGGTGTGAAACCTCACAAATCTTGCTCTAACTCTTAGGGTTACATCAACTAACCTAATGCATCAATTATATACCTAGGAAACTACTGAAAAGTGCATAAATTAGAGGAATCATAGAGAGAAACCAACCCGTCAAAGAGAGGTGGTAGATGCTCATGGAGATGGTTCCAAGGCTTGAAATGGCTTCAATGAGATCCTCTGAGGATGTACAAGTTTCTGTTTGCACTTGTTGTGAAAGAGAAGGCTTGTGGTGGAAGAATTCTTGAGTTGCTTGAACTTGAAGAAATTGCTTCAATGGCTATCTCTCCCTCTCTCTCTCCTCTGAAAATACTCTCTATCACCAAGTTTCACCAACCTCTAATCTCTCTGCATGGCACTCTTTAAATAGCAATTGATGGAAGCTTGTGGAATCATCTAGAAGGATCTAGAAAAGTCATGAACTTCTCCTTAAATGAGAAGTTGAAAATATCATTTCCCTTGCCTTATCCCTTGTAATCTCATGCCAAATTGTCTTAATATGAGATATTGAATGTTAATGAATGAAAGCAGCCCTTACATTTCACTTATGTAGGGTTTTGCAAAGTTGCCTTCTTATGCAAGTAATAAATTTCCAAAGGAAGTCCATTTTTGGAGCCTCAAATGAAAAATCTATTTAAACCAAAGTTCTCAAAATGGTTTTTCCAATCAAAATGATATATTGGATGACCTATTTTGGATTTGTGGATCTTCCAAATCACTTTTCAATTTCAACTTTTCAAAGTTATAAGCCTTTTTTAGTTCATTTTTGACCAATCATGTAATCTTGTGCCATGAGCTTTTCCAACAATTTGTAACCTTCTTTCTAGACTTAAAATCACATTTTGAGCAACTTTCATGTTTTGAGTTTTTCCATTTGAGGCTTGGAAATAGGAGTTTTAGGCATTGGCTAAAATGACCTATAACTGACAAATGACCAAGATACCCCTGCCTTGTTCAAACCATAAGTTGAGTTCCACAAATCCAATCAAGGACTTCTACCACTCAAATTAAAGCTAAGAAGATGCTCTTCAACATTCATGTTGACCAAGAAATCATAGGAATCCTCCTACTAGGGCAAAAGTTGTCTGCAAGTTGGGTGACTTTCAAGGACCCAGACTCACATACCTCTGCTGACCTGTAATTTGTCAAAACCATAACTTGAGCTCTGTAACTCCTATCAAGGACTTCCACCACTCAAATTAAAGCTAAGAACAAGCTCTACAACATTCATGTTGTGGGGAAGATGAGATATCAATCACATCTAGAGCTAAAACTGCCTGGAAGATAGGGGTCAAATTAGGGTTTTTTCACTGACAATCCTCAGAAACCCTAACTCAAAACTTCTCAAACTCTTCAATCATGAGGAGTTGGTCTAGGAATCCTCTTTATAACATCTCTATGCATCATTCCATGACTTCATGGCCCTTGGATTAGGTCTCAACCTTCTCCAAATTTTCAGTTATCCTAGGGTTGACCCAGTCAAAACCCTAATTCTACCATTCATGGTTGAATCTCCTGAACTCTTGCACAATGACTTCTCTGGGATTCATGAAGGCTATCAAGACATCTCATAGGCCTTCTCAAAACATCAAGTTCATTCTCAAAGTCTCAGAACCATCTGAGGAGCACCCACAACTCTCAAGCTATGAAGCACACAACCATGGTTTCAACCAATCCCTCTGAAGATCTCTTGAACTGTCTGATGAAGGTATCAACTTTCAAACACTAGATGGATAAATAATTGTTGGTCAAATTTTGGGGTGCAACAGCTGCCCCTATTCAAACGGCTTGAACCTGACTGGGTGAGAAGCGAACGGCTCTCAACCAATCAAGGTGCGAGACGATTGAATACCGGTAAACCCGAAAATTTGCCAACTGCACAAGCACACGGTATTATGCGGGGAACAAATCTTCGAATATTGCAATGCTAGCTGCACGGCCACTAGCTGGAGAGATACTGAACTGACATCACCGTCAGTCATCCATATTAAATTCTTCTGACATTGCCTTCAGACAACCACAACACCCAACCTCGCCGCTGGAGAACTGAATCTTCTGACATACCCAACGTTGCCGCTGGAAAACTGAATCTGACATCGCCGTCGGAAGCAAACATCGCTCTGAGAGACACTCGACATCACCGTCGTACAAACATCATCTCTGCTGGGGATTTAAAGAGCCTGACATTGCCGTCGAACAAAACATAATCTGACCTCGCCGTCAAACAAACATTCAACCTCGCCGTCGAACAAAATACCACACTGAACAAATCTGACCTGGGGTTCACCCCTGGTAAAGTGGAACAAAAGGTATACTTGCGTATTTGGAACCACTCTGCTGGGAATGAGAGACTTAACCGAGCACACTCTGATCTGGGGTTCACCCTCAGAACCATAACGAACATCGGAACACTGCTGCACACTGCCTGCCGTGGAACTTCAACATTAAAGATATATGCAACCCTGGCCCCTGGCCACTCCAGATCCGCTGGAGAATCTTCAAGTATTCCTGAATATGAATGGAACCCTGGCCCCCGGCCATTCTAGCTTCAGCTAGAAAGAACATCTTTGGCCTTCAAGGACGGGAACTCTGCAGGAGGTATCTTCGACTTCAGTCTGAAGAAATGGTCCTTGGCCTTCAAGGATACATGGATCTGCCTTCAGGCAACTTCACCTTTGCTATAGAGCATCCGTGACTTCAGTCAGGGATATATTTCGACCTTCAGTCCGAAAAATGAATCCTAGGTCATCCATGACCTTAGGGATAACCTTGCCCTTAGGCACCTTCGCTTCAGCTTGGGAAATCTGTGACTTCAGTCAGAGAAATGGTATCCTGAGCCATTCATGACTCTACGGGGATTCAAACACTTTGCCTTCAGGCAAAACTCCGCTTTAGCTGGAGAAACATCTTCGACTTCAGTCAGAAGAAATATCCACTTGATCGCAATCAATCATCTCCTCAGGACAACTGACTTGGTCTTCAGACCCACACGAATCACACTGTTGTATCTACAACCCTGGAACCTTGTCTTTAGCCCCCCGTTGATTCTTCAACACTGAAATCTGGACTCACCGGAACCTTCTGATATCGCCATCGGGCGCTTACGAAATCCATCTTCAGATTAGACATCATTGTTGGAGCCGACATATCATGCTGCTGAGGGTTTCAAGAATCAACTTGAACAAACAGATCCGTCGGGCATCTTCAAGAATCGTCCTGAACTAATAACCTTGGAGCAAACATTCTGTTGGGAATTCCAGGAATCTTGCTGGGCAACTCTTGCTGGAGGCGCTACTGGGGAGCTCAAGTATCATACTAGGCAAACAACTCGGGAACCTGCGCTGAGGTCTTAAGAATCGTCTTAAGCAACCGGCTCTGCTGAGGAATTCAAGAGTCATCTCGAACTGAAGACTTCGCTGGGGATCTCAAAAATCATTTTAAGCGAGCAACCGTGGGGATTACACCGGGGTCTTAAGAATCATCTTAAGGAAGTGACCTCGTTGGAGAGAAAGTCAGGAATCATCCTGAGCAACTGGTCTCTTGGCTGAACACCTGTAAGGCAAGAGTAATAATGACCTAGATCATGCTTATGATGCATATGCTTCTGCGCTATGCCCCACACGGTGGGAATGATATGCGTTTATGCTAAATGCCATGCAATCATGCTCAATGCTATGCAATCATGCTCAATGCTATGCAATCATGCACAATGACATGCAATCATGCACAATGACATGCAATCATGCACAATGATGTGATCCCGTCAGCAAAATAAATGCCGAAGGGGAAATCTTCCTATCAAGGAGAAAGAACCGCTCAGATAGAGGACTCATCCTGCTGAAGAGAACGTGAACACGCCAATATCAATCGGGCTCTGTCCGGGGAATTGATTTTCCGTGAACTGCTGCAGGGGGACAACTTCAGCTGACTGCTGCAGGGGATGAAGCTCTACGAGAACTTGGATCTGCTGATATCAATCGCGAAAATGAACTGCGCGGCCGTCTCGGCTACTCTTCTGGGGATGACCACTCTGAGGGGAAACAACTTCAGCTGCTTAACACTCCACTGGGGAAAAAATCAATCATGATCTGATCAACTTCCAAGGATTTGGATCTCTTGGACATCTGCAAACTCGGCTGAGGAAGGAGAAATCATTTTGCTCCGCTGGAGAGAGTGCGACTCTGGGGAAACACAGCATTAGCTGCCCTACGCTCTGCTGGGGAAAATTGATCATGATCTGATCAACTTCCAAGGATTCTGCTTTTCTGCGGACTCAGCCGGGGAGAGAAATCATTCTACTTCACTGGAGAGTACGACTCTGATGGGGAATTCGATTCCACTGGGGAAGAAAGGATCATCTGACTTCGGGGAGAGTACACCTCTGCAGGGGAATACAACATCAGCCATTCCAATACTCTATTGGGGAAGAGGGAATCGTCTAACTTCAGGAGAGAATACGGATCTGGTGGGGAATCTCAATTCCACTGGAGACTTCAGTCTGGCACCATCAGCTACTGCATCCTTCGGCTAACGAACAGCCTCCTGCGAAACCTGCACTTGTGACCCGGTGCGGGGGAGACACCGGTTTCGGCGACTTTACTGGGGAAAACACGAGCTTCGGCACCCGAACATTCCTCTGAAATCTGCACTTGTGACCCGGTGCTGGGGAGAGACGACATCATTCTTCGGTGCTTGGCTCAGCTGATGAGGTGACATTCCTTCAGGATGCGTCTGCTTAGGGAAGAGAATCACCTCTACCTGGGGAAGACATATCAATGCTCACTATTCTGATTCTGATTCTGCGGAGGAGAGACTACTGAACTCTGCTGGAGAAGGAGGACTCGCTCCGCTTCGGGGATATCAATCCTGGTCTACTGAGGGCAATCTTGACCCTAATCTGATGAGGGATAAACGCCATCTCAATCTGCTGCAGTCTCCAACTGTACGGGGGAACAACCTCGAACCGTACATCTCTGCGGAGAAACAATCCTGATTCAACAACGCCAACACAGGGAATACAGGCTACCAATCATGGAGTCAAGTAACAGGTTATGCTGTAGGATAGCAACCCAATGACCGCAAGGCTTCTTCAGAAGGTTCAGGTTTTGACGGGGTAATGACACGATTCCCCGATACTCAATTCTTGCTAGGGTGAACAAACTCATTTGAACAACTTGCCCCAGTGCATTTCAACTTGTCCCAATCCGACCTTTGGGAATAATTCATTCTGAGCCGAAAACAACTGGCAACAAGACAATCTTCAGAGGGCTTGCCCCAGCATCTGCACAACGGGAGGATTCATCCTCAACTAATCAACTCTCAGCATGGTCGGCTTCAATATCTCTGAAGTAGTTTGCCCCTGAACGAGCGATGAGCGACTCAACATGCTCTGATCGAACACTGGAGGGATCTGCCCCAAATCGCAAGAATTATGGATAACTGCCCCTGGTTGGGTTTCGAGAAGATTCACTTCCGGCCAACTGCTTCTTGCATGAACTGCCCCATAATTAACTGATGCTCCGGGACTTCTCCTCAGACAAACTGGTTCCACACTCACTGGAAGTCAATGCCCCAGATTCACAGGGCTTCGCAGCATACCATTCTGATCCAGACCTCTGACGATTCAGCCCTGATTGACCATTCCCTGTTGAAGTTCCTCCGTATCAGCTACTGACCTGCAATCAAAATTGTTTATTCACGAATGGTAATTCTAATGCAGTGTTCATGCAAATTTCGAAAAAATGTTGTACTGTCACTCATTTACGTGTCATGCTAGTGAGTGACGAATGAACCAAAGAGTTCAAACGTAGTGCTGATGCGATCAGTGAAAAATGCAATAAGGGTATGATTAGCAAATCATGAAGGAGTCAGGTTACTCAACCTTATCGTAATGCGCTTTCAGAATAAACCCTGCCTCAATTAGGTCTTTTAAGGGTTGTATCGTGGTCGGGTTCACGGTTCGTGAAACAAGGGATATTTGGCTCAAATTATGATTTGTACCCACCCCTTCTACGTGATGTTCTCCGATCCTAAAGTTCAGTTAACTTAGCTTGAGCGCTCGCCTCTTCGAGAGGTATGTTTGAACATTGGGAACAACTGGTTAAAGAATTCTCAAGGTGTTTCGGAGTGACAGTTACTCCTTTTCGTTTTCGGTGTCTGCGTCTACACGACTTCGCCCTTGTTCGAGGATTTTTCTTTTTTATATCCTTTCTTTTCATTCTTTTGATTCCCTAACTTTTGCCTGGACTGACTCCTTTTGAGTTCTTTTCGATTTTTTCTTTTGAAGTCCAGCGGGATGCCCTGATTTTTGCCTAAGTATTTGCTTTCTAACTTTTCTTTTTTACTTAGCGGGCTTTCTTATTTCTCTTTTTTTCTTGGAACAAGTCGTGCGACACTGGTTGTCTTGATTGCTCCGAAAGGATTATAACTTGTCTCACTCCTGATTAGTGAGGTTTAACCATTGTGGTTGATGAGGTACGACCTCTGGAGAGGAATATGATGTGATTGGTCCTCGAAGGACAACACTCCTCTATAAGACTTGAACGCTCGATCAAGCTAACTGATAACTACCCTGCCCCGGGTTAAGATGTGAGGGTTAAAAAGTCCGAAAGAAACTCCTACTCCTCGGCTCGAAGTGGTTAACAAGGGATTCTCTTCCTTATCTCTCCGGTGTTTAGGGATTTGAAACAATGCCTTGTACGTCATCGGCTAGGTTTTATCAGAAAGCAATACGATCATTGGTTACGAGTATTCAGTTTCATCATCCTCCCTCCGCTCATTGCTAATCATAGTAAGAAATCGGAGTAAATAAAATGCAAGTGTCAGTGTAATGCAGTAAATGAGTGACAACGACATAATTAATTCAGAAAAAATGCATAGTCACTTTATTAACATCACCATTCGAAACATACAATGTTTAACAGCGAGTAGTAACTAACAGAAAAGAAACTACAAATGCAAATGGTAAAAAAGTCCGAGGACTGCCAATGTTGAGGACGTCTGCCTGTCTGGATCACTGGCTTCTGGAAACAACCCTCTGAATCTACGAGCTCAAACAGCTGAGAGGTTGTCACGCACAACCAAGACTCCATCTGGAAAGGAAATACACCCTTGGTCGATCAATTGTTGCACTTTCTCCTGGAAAGCCTTGCAATCTTCAGTTAAATGCCCCGGAGATCCACCATGGTAACCGCACTGAACATGAGGATCGTACCCTGGAGGGTAAGGCTCTGGCGCGGGCTTGAGAGCTTTCGGTTCCACCAAGGAATTCTGAATCAACAGTGGAAGAATCTGGCTATACGGCACAGGCACTGGATGGAAAGAAGCATTCCTTTGTTCTAAGTGGTTGCGAGGTCTCTTGTGATCCTGGTGCTGGTATTCTTTCCGCCCAGGAGCAAGGGGTCGTCGTTTCTGAGTGGCAACGATCCCTTGTTTAGACGCTTGCGTCCTTGAACTTGATCCAGGCAGGAACTGCAAGCGAGGCGACTCAGTCACCAAAGGTCGCGGGACATATTCCAGATCTTTCTCAGCTTCGGACAAAGGAGGGAAATCATTCACCTCTTCTGCGGGGTACGGGATGAACTTTCCCGATGCTCTCATGCCGCCCGGCACAAGCCTAATCGCCCTTGAGTCAATAAGGTCCTGAATCTTATTCCGGAGAGCCTTACATGTTTCAACATGGTGCCCCGGTGCTCCAGAGTGGAAATCACAACGCATGCTGAGATCAACGTCTGGTGACACGTCATCTGGTGGATCTGAGGTCCGAAGCTTGAGAATGCGGTTCTGAAACAACAGTGGCAACAGCTGGGCATAACTCACAGGTATTGGGTCCATAGTTCTATCAAGTAGCTTCTTCTTTTGACTATAACCTCCAGGGTTATTCTGAGATGCTTGGCGCGGCTGCTGACGAGACAAGCCTCGAGCTTCATGCTGTGTAGAGGGTCCATGAGGTCCACTTGGCTTCAGCACAGGTGGCAATGACGGCAATGGGGGAAGCACTTTGGTCTCCTCCTTGGGTGCTTGACCACTCTCCTTATTTAGCATACTCCTCACCACTCCCATGAGAAAGCTCAACTGATTCTGCAGCTGCTGATTCTCTTCTTTGAGTACTTGTTGGTCCAAGCGCACTGCCTGTATGTCATTCATGACCTGCCCCAGCTGGCTTTGGACTTTCCCCAGTTCAGCTTGTACCTGCTCCATCAATCTGAGCTGCTTGATTCTGAGTCAAACCTGCAAACACAAGGGTTAGAAGACAAACCCCGGCTTCTGTCATGCAAGATGAATTATGGGTGTCTGTATGTTCAGGAGATCACCCCTGATTCTGGTGTCAACGTGCCAACATAGTGTTAATGCAGTGATAAGACTGGATCCATTCATGGAAGAAAATATCTCATATTGCTCGGGGCACCCGACTCAGGGTACGAAACGTGCCTGTAGCATAGACACATGCTAATGGAATGCAAACATGAATATGCGAGCTAATGCAAAATGCAGGGATGCAACAATATATCCAGGTGGCTGCTGTGGAGATTCGGTATCAACAGTCACTGATGAGAAGGAGACCCCGGTGTAAAACTACTGATCTGATCTGCTGAGAATAACCATCTGATAGGATCGAGATCAGCATTCTGCCCTGTCAAGAGTAAGTGACTGATAATAAGGACCCCGGGTGCGAGATCAAGGAACATCTGTTGAAGTCTTCAGACCCCAAATCAAAATCTGCCCTATCAAGAATACACACACAGCTGCTGACGAGATCTTCAGACCCCACTCAAAATCTGCTCTATCCGGAACAAACCACTGATAACAATATCCTGATCGAAACCTGCTCTATCAAGAACAGATAAACACCCGACGATAAGATCCTCTGATCAAAAACTTGCTCCGTCAAGAACAGTCAAATCTGCCACCGAGAACCCAACATAACTGATTCACTGTCAAGAAAACCAGGTAGTCTGGAGGTCAAAGTTTCCTGCAATATCCCAACCCCACTCACAGGTATGATGGACCTAATCCACGGACAAAGGTACGGCATCCTATGCGGTCCTCAGCGTCACAGACTTTCATGAGTGACGATACGATTCCCAGAAGGAGTGGCATCATCAAGTCATGAAGAGGCCTCACTTAGCTGACTTCCAAATGATCGGTCCCCAGAGTCGACAATCCTCACGTCTGGACTCCCCTCAGATCCTCAGGACCGGAAAGGAGCACCTCTGTAAGAATCTCGTCTGAGCGCAGATTTTCGTAGGGAACTGTGCCTGCTCAGCAGACAGGTTCGTCTACTACTTCTCCGCAACTATATCTAGGTGTGTACTCAAGCCCAGGTCCGGCTTTTCACTCACAGTAACATCCCTCTCCCACAGCAGCACAGATAATCATATCAAACTGGAAATAAAATGCGGGAAATAAAATGCGGGAAGTAAAGTGCGGGAAGTAAAAGTGCGATAAATAAACGCAACCCAACAAGCAAACACACAAACGATAGGATTGACTCGCGTAGGGGATGGGAAACGGTCCCAGCATAAGGGATGGGAAAAGTCCCTAGATGCCACATTTCCCCAGCAGAGTCGCCAGCTGTCGCTTGCGCGAAAATAAGGTGCCGGCATGACAGAAGAGTCGCCACCTTTCGTTATTTATCCCTCAGAGCGGGAAAGGAAACGATCGGAAAAACCTGACGAAAAAGGGTAAGACAAGATCATCGCAACCATTGTCTGGGTTCGGGAGTCGGTTACGCAAGGGGAAGGTATTAGCACCCCTCACGTCCGTCGTACTCGACGGGATCCTCGCTTGTTTGTTTACTTGGACGGGTTGGTTATAATCTATCTACCTATCAAGGCTGGTTGAAAAAGAAAAGAAAAATGACTCGGCAAAGCGTCGCGCTTTATGCCTACGTATTCCCGTCTGGAACGAGAAATCAGAGTCAACGTAGTTCGGCTAACTACGGGGGAAAGGTTGCTCGCTAGGATATCGCATCCTATGCCTACGTACTTTCATCTGGTATGAAAGATCAGAGCAAACGTAGTTCGGGAAACTACGGATTAAAAAGGCTCAACTAGGAGGGAGACTATCAAGTCCTACTGTTATCATGCCATGGATTCATCCTATGGTTGAGGTTTGAACAGGGAACTCCTAGATGTTGTCGTGCATAGGTTTCAACCTAAAAGTCTATCATCAAATCCTCATCAGAGGAAATGAGAGTCCTAAGGGATCATATCAATGGTACACAAAAACAGACAAAAACATCAGCTTTAATAGTAAAATGCATGCAATGCAAGTGAGGGAGGAAATGTGTGTGGGGCTTCAGCCTCCACAAGCTCATCTCGACCTCAAGCCAGTCATGAAATAACAGTAATCATACTGAAGATAATCAACATGCTATCAAGCAATGAACAGATAAAGGAAATGAAGTGCCAACAGGCAAACAAACACACTTGAGAAAGAATCATCTATTCTCTAATCCTGACCCTAATCACAGAATCCTAAATCAAACCTAAGCACAGCCATAAAGCAAGAGAAATCAATCCCGGTCTTCAAGCTTCAGAACAAGCTTACCAAAGAAAGGGAGCTAAGCAAGCAGGCTCATAGTGTCTTCCTCAGGAAAGCACTAGGAGGTGTATACTCAGGAGTCATACCCTACGTGGTTCAACCACTGTGATCAGTTTACATTCCTCCTCAGGAGAAACTAAACTCACAAGCAGGCTCCAACATCACTGGATATTTAGGAAATCCTATCTGAACTAGTGGAACTAAATGAACAGACTCATAGGACCTTCCTCAGGAAAGTACTAGGGGGCTTCCACTTAGGAGTTGTATCCTATGTGGCTCAACAACTGTGATCAGTTTACATTCCTCCTCAGGAGAAATTAAACTCACAAGTTGGCTCCAACATCATTGGATACTTGAGAAATCCTAGATAAACTAAGGGAACCAAGTGAATAGACCCATAGAACCTTCCTCAGGAAAGTACTAGGGGGCTTCCACTTAGGAGTTGTATCCTATGTGGCTCAACAACTGTGATCAGTTTTACATTCCTCCTCAGGAGAAATTAAACTCACAAGTTGGCTCCAACATCATTGGATACTTAAGAAAGAGGTGAGAAGAAAGAATGAAAGTCATTCATAGTGCTTTCCTCAGGAAAGTACCATGAACTTCCTTCAAACTTCAGGATCTCAAACCTCACAGACAGGGAACAAGCTAAGCTCTGGGTCTCTGAGTCTTGATCCACAATCTTCTCTTCACGATGCTCTCCATCAAGGTCTTCAAGGCAACACAAGCCCCACAACAAATTCCCCACAATGAACCCCAAAATGAACAGATAACCACAGGGGAGACAAAATCAATAGGCAACTTCAGAAAATACCTAAAAATACTAAACTAATGGGGAAAAGTCTAACAATTATTCACAAGGGTCCTCAACACCTGCTCATAACATCTACATAGGCCTCTACCTAAAAATCAAGACAAAACTTATCAAAGAAAGATGATTCTTCACCTAAACACAATCTAAACCCTAATTAGGATACCCTAAATCTACCCTAATTAAACTAATCAAAATTTAATTCTAAAAATCTAGAAAAACTCCTATGGGGAACTATGATTCATCATCTAATTGCACAAAAAAGAATGGATTAAAAACCCTAAGGGAAGGTCCTAAAACAATTCCTACAAAATCATGTATCAAAACTAAACATTATAAAAGCTATTTTAAAAGAAAAATCTATTAAAATGCTAAACTTAAAAATAAAATCCCATTTTTATTTTTATATTTTTCTACACTACATTAGTGATCTAATGCAAAAAGAAGGAATTAAAATCATGCATTTTTCTATTTATTATGATTTATCTAAAAACAGAAAAATATTAAAGAAATTAAAAAAACAAGAAAGGAAATAAATTAGGCTGGGGGTGTACATAGCAGTGCGCCTAGTTCATTTTATGGTTGGGCCAGGGATTGGGGGTGCGCGTAGTAAAGGGATCTGAGCCCAGGTTAAATCAAAAATAAAAGAAGATTAAAAAAAGCGTGAGGGGGTGAGAATAGAGAGGATTTCACGTGTAAGTGGTTATTGGGCTGAGACGGGGAGTGTGAGTAGCAATGGCTAAGGCCCAAACATCTATTTCAGAAATCACTTGAAGAATTAAAAGAAAAAGAGGAAATGCATGGTTTGAATAGCAAGAGTTTTCAGGCTTTTTCATTGGGCTTTTGCGAAAGGGGGTGGGAATAGAATCATAATCCAAGGCCCAGGGTTCAGTATTAATGAAAACGACGCGTTTTGGTCTTGTGAGACTCCCTCCGTTTTGCATTTTAAATTCTGACCGCTAGATGAGTTGAGTGAGTCAATTAACTTAAAAGGATCTAACGGTGTGTGGTTTATCTTCTCCAAATTCGTTTTAGGGTTTCAGAAATAACATGCCATGCGCGAATCTTAGTGCCAATCGTTCTCCCTGGTTTCCTGATGAAAACTGAAAATTCCAAAGGCAAAGACGTGCCATTTTCTTCCCTGATCATGATGGTACCAATAATTCTTCCTAACACTTCGTGGATTTCATAAACAGAATGCATGAAGATCGCGATTCAACCACATTACACTGAGTTCAACCTTGTTAAAGCTTAAATCTAGTGGTGCAATCATGTTCTTGATGTTATCGTGGTCATTCTAACCTAATTCATGTTACCTAAAACTCATTAAACAGCCAGTTATTGAAGATTAAAGAACCATGGCTCTGGTGTGAAACCTCACAAATCTTGCTCTAACTCTTAGGGTTACATCAACTAACCTAATGCATCAATTATATACCTAGGAAACTACTGAAAAGTGCATAAATTAGAGGAATCATAGAGAGAAACCAACCCGTCAAAGAGAGGTGGTAGATGCTCGTGGAGATGGTTCCAAGGCTTGAAATGGCTTCAATGAGATCCTCTGAGGATGTACAAGTTTCTGTTTGCACTTGTTGTGAAAGAGAAGGCTTGTGGTGGAAGAATTCTTGAGTTGCTTGAACTTGAAGAAATTGCTTCAATGGCTATCTCTCCCTCTCTCTCTCCTCTGAAAATACTCTCTATCACCAAGTTTCACCAACCTCTAATCTCTCTGCATGGCACTCTTTAAATAGCAATTGATGGAAGCTTGTGGAATCATCTAGAAGGATCTAGAAAAGTCATGAACTTCTCCTTAAATGAGAAGTTGAAAATATCATTTCCCTTGCCTTATCCCTTGTAATCTCATGCCAAATTGTCTTAATATGAGATATTGAATGTTAATGAATGAAAGCAGCCCTTACATTTCACTTATGTAGGGTTTTGCAAAGTTGCCTTCTTATGCAAGTAATAAATTTCCAAAGGAAGTCCATTTTTGGAGCCTCAAATGAAAAATCTATTTAAACCAAAGTTCTCAAAATGGTTTTTCCAATCAAAATGATATATTGGATGACCTATTTTGGATTTGTGGATCTTCCAAATCACTTTTCAATTTCAACTTTTCAAAGTTATAAGCCTTTTTTAGTTCATTTTTGACCAATCATGTAATCTTGTGCCATGAGCTTTTCCAACAATTTGTGACCTTCTTTCTAGACTTAAAATCACATTTTGAGCAACTTTCATGTTTTGAGTTTTTCCATTTGAGGCTTGGAAATAGGAGTTTTAGGCATTGGCTAAAATGACCTATAACTGACAAATGACCAAGATACCCCTGCCTTGTTCAAACCATAAGTTGAGTTCCACAAATCCAATCAAGGACTTCTACCACTCAAATTAAAGCTAAGAAGATGCTCTTCAACATTCATGTTGACCAAGAAATCATAGGAATCCTCCTACTAGGGCAAAAGTTGTCTGCAAGTTGGGTGACTTTCAAGGACCCAGACTCACATACCTCTGCTGACCTGTAATTTGTCAAAACCATAACTTGAGCTCTGTAACTCCTATCAAGGACTTCCACCACTCAAATTAAAGCTAAGAACAATCTCTACAACATTCATGTTGTGGGGAAGATGAGATATCAATCACATCTAGAGCTAAAACTGCCTGGAAGATAGGGGTCAAATTAGGGTTTTTTCACTGACAATCCTCAGAAACCCTAACTCAAAACTTCTCAAACTCTTCAATCATGAGGAGTTGGTCTAGGAATCCTCTTTATAACATCTCTATGCATCATTCCATGACTTCATGGTGTTGCACCCTAAAATTTGCTCAACCTGATTCACTTGGTTTATGTTTCATTATCATTAGCATTTGCATATAGAGTCATGTACATAGACTAACCATCTGCATAGCATAAGCATAGCAAGTCATTCAACAGGGGACCAATCATTATTCTCATCTCTAGAGGCCTATCAAGAGGTTATTATTCCAATTCAATCTCATTCAAGTCATCAGGAAAGAATTTGAAAGCAAAGAGTTCAGCAGATCAAGCCTTGAGTCCATCTCCTAGCTGAGGGTATCTGAGGATCAACAAGAGGGTTGTGAGCTGTGAGTTGAAGGCATGGAGAGCATCTAGACATTATGAGAGACTTAGAAAGTCATTTGGAGAAGGAGACAAGTCATTGATGAGAGCACAAGAGCTACAGTTGAAGACAGTCAACTAGGGTTTCATCTGGGTCAACCCTAGGTCAACCCTAGGTCAATTGACTGATTTAAAGGGCATTCAAGTCTATTGGAGAGGTGTGGGGTTCATCATTGGACAGATGAAGAAGGATATGGAGATATGCCAAGGAGAATTCAAGAGAAATCAAGGAGAAGAGGAGTTTCTAAATTAGGGTTTCTGTGCAAAATCCCCTAGTTTAGGTCAAATTTCCAAGCAAGATAAGTCAAAATGCTAGCTTCAAATGGCTTCTTGGCCAACATGAAACTTGTAGAGGATCTCAAGACCTTTAATTTGAGTGGTGGAAGACATCAAGGAGATTTATAGAACTCAAGTTATGGTCCTTGCAAGTTACAGGTCATCTGAGGTGTCTGAATTTTTGTCTGTGAAAGTGACTTGACTTCCAAGCAATTTTTGCCCCTCAAGGAGATTTCAAATGAATTCTTGGTCAACATAAGAATTGTTCCTCATTGTCTTAGCTTTCTAGAATGGTATAGCATGCCTTCATATGATGTGTGGAACTCAACTTATGGTCTTGGCAAGCAAAGGGTATTTTGGGCATTTGTGAATTACAGGTCATTTTAACCTATGTCCAAAACTCATACAAGGAGGCCTCAAATGGAAAAACTTACAACATCAAACTTGCTCCAAATGGGATTTTAAGTCTAGAAAGAAGGTCACAAATTTTTGGAAAAGCTCATAGCATGAAGTTGCATAATTGGTCAAAATGTGAACTAAAATGGCTTATAATTCAAAGAAATTCAAAGTGAAAAATGGTTTGGGGGATTTATGAGTCCAAATGGAGACTTCCAATATATGATTTTGAATGGAAAAGAAATTCTAAGAACAATGGTTCAAACACTTTTTTGAGTTTAGAAGGAAAAAAGAAAGTTATCTTTGGTTACTTGTAATTGAAGAAACATAATCAAAATGGATCAAAGTTGGAAGGCAAGGGAATGTGTAAGATAGATCTAGAATGTTCATATGAGGTCTATATATTCATGAAATGAGGATTGATCAAGGGTTGGCTTCATTTGCACCAAGAATTTCACAAAATTCTCTCATTCTTTTTCATTGAATTTTCATTCCAATTCTCCAAAACCTTCATCAATTTTCATCCACATCAATTCAATCTTATTCAATCATCATCCTAGATCAGAATTGAAGCAAAGGTTTGGTGGTTAGAATCCATTTTCGAGCACTTTCTTCAAGAACATCAAAACTGCAATCTCCATTGGACAGCACAATTCAAGCCAGGAATCATCAAAGCATTGCATACAGAATTGAGTATTGAGTTAATTGATCAAGATCCAAGCCTTGGAAGCCTCAGATCCTCAATCTTCCATAGCTGTTTTCAAGCTTTTGCACCAGGTATGTTTTCATTCACACAGCTTGATCTAGTTGGTTTAGCATGTTGTTGTTAGTTTAGACATGATGTAGGAGATTAGTAGAGTAATTAGGTTGAATTTGGAGTGGTTTGGTGATGTTTGTTAGCAGGTTGTAGAAACTGTTAGGGCTTGAAACTCTTAGGTTAATGCATCATAATCTTAGCTTGATAGATCAGGTTAATCACCATTAGTTATAGGTTAGATTAGTGCAAGTTTGGTGGAGAATTATCATGATGCATCTCAGTGTACTTCCATGGTGACCAGAGCTTGATGCCATCGGGTTGAGTGATCTATTGAATTTCAGACTGAATTAAGATCATAGGATTGTAGAGGGAAGAATTTAGAATGTTTTTCGTGTTTATGGCGTGGCATTTCATGGCCTGTAGAGTGAGAGCAGAGGAGTTGAAGTTTGCTCGTGCATGAGCATTCATGGTGAAACCCTAAGTTTCAGTTGATCCATTGAGGAAGACGTAATCTGGACCCTTCAATTCGTGTTAGACCTTTGACTTGGAGGGTGATCCTAGGGCTAGCATTCAATTCAGAATTGGAGGGAAGCTGTGAAGCCAAACGCGCCGTTTCATTAATTGAAACGGGCGGGCCTGAGTTGATATTGTTATCCCCACCCCCAGCTATCAAGCCCAATGCATTTTGAACGTAACTTTGTTTCTATTTTCACCCCCAGCGCTCTTTTATTGTTTCACTAGTGCTGAAGTGATTCTGGGCCTGGAATGATTTGCTACGCGCACCCCACCATTATTGGCCCATCCTGAAATAAACTGAACGCGCCTACTATTCATACCCCCCTCCCTCACTTTAATTCAATTCATTTTTTAATTCACTTTAATTTTTACCAATTTTCATAAATTCATAATAAATTCATAAAAAATCATTTTCACTTCATTCTTTTTACATCATTTTCTTTAGGATGTGTAGAAAATTATAGAAAAATAAAATTGCATTTTTATTTTCATTTCATATTTTTTCCATATTTTCTAAATAAATGTCAATTTTAAATAGTTCATTTCATGCATGATTTTAATAATTTTTGTTCTATTAAATGCTTCCATAATTTTTGTTCATTCTTTTTAGGGTGCTTAGATGAGATGTTGAACTTGTAGAAATATTTTAATTCCCATTTTTAGAAGTTAATTTTAGGTGATTAAAATAGGTTTGAACATCCTGAACAAACTAGGGTTTTTAGGTGATGACTTAGGAAGTTTGATTTCATTTCCCTTAGGACTTAGGGTTTGAATAGATTAGTTATGGGACTATATGGGCTATGGGTAGTTACTAGACCCCTTAGAAAAAGTTAGGATTCCCTTACTGCTATTAATACTGTCTGTGTATCTGATTGTCTGGTGTGGTGTGCCCTCTGGGGATTATTGCTTGCTTGTTTGGGTATTGGGTTTGTCTGGGACCCTGGGGAAGCTGAAGACTTGAGGAGATGAAGACCATTGGAGGTTCACAGATTGAAGATCAACTGCCAGAGTTGGAGAGGAGGTTCTTGCTAGCTGATGCTGAGGAGACTAGGGTTTAGGAGCTAGGCAGAGCTCTAGATTAGAAAGCCTGTTTCTCAAACATGGAATGCCTTGTCTGCATCCATCCTTTCTCTATGATGCAAAGTCTCTTTCAAATATCCACCTCCCTCCTTTGGAAGGATCAGTGAATATATTTGAAAGATAGAACTTTTGAGAGGAAACTTTCTGTTTAATGTTAACAGTTGATGAACCACCCTTGGTAGGTAATCAACTGTCTAACATTTACTCACTTCACTCTTGTGACTGATCCCTCATCCTGGAGGTTTGAGCTTGAAGAAAAGCCATCGTAGATAGAAGACTGATGATCAAAGCCCTTGCCTGAAGGCCATGAAGGTGGAGATTGATGCTTGATGAAGCCTGTAGCTGAATGGAGATTACTTGAAGTCAGATGTTGATTCAGAGCTGCTGTGGCTGTTTATTTTTGCTGTTGTATTTCATTGTTGATGTATTGATTGGTTTTCCGGACTGTATTGTTTGTTGTTTACCCTGTTGGGTTGAAAGTGAAGTCTGTTCACTTTTGCCTATTGTTTTCTAGGTTCGAGGTTGAGTGGGACTCCCTTGCCTCGCTTGTACTGTTGCATCCATGCATTTTACTGTTTTGCTGTATATATCTGATATTGTTTCTGTTTCTGCCTATCCCGTAGGATCTCTGTTTCTCTCTGTGCAAGAGAGGAGCATGATAGACACTAGGTCTTAACCCATGCATGATAACATTAGGTTAGTTTGATTCCCTTCGCAACCGTAGGGTAGAGTTCTGTCTCTTCTTTCTCAAAACAAACAGAAAAACACAATAAGATTTCAAACACAATAAAAGACACTTCTTTCGTAAAAGAACGTGAACTCATCAAAACGTCATTTTTGTCCGCCGGGACTGCTAATCAAGAAAACCTTTTTCAGAAGGAATAAAATCAATCAAGACAAGCTTGTGTCGTACGTGGCCCGAACTACGTTTGCTCTGATCTTCCATGCTGTGTGGAAGTACGTAGGCATAGGATGCGATATCCTAGCGAGCAACCTTCCCCTCCTTTCCCGTAGGTAGGCGAACTACGTTGACTCTGATTTCTCGTTCCAGGCGGGAATACGTAGGCATAAAGTGCGATACTTTGCCGAGTCATTTTTATTTTTCATTTTATTTTCTTTTTAACCTTTGACCTATAGTTTAGATAGAATAACAATCCATACCCGAAAACAAGCGTGGATCCCGTCGAGTACGACGGACGTGAGGGGTGCTAATACCTTCCCCTTGCGTAACCGACTCCCGAATCCAGGTTTTGGTTGCGACGACCATACCTTTCCCGTGTTGTGCGAGGTTTACTCTGAGCGTTTCCTTTCCCTCCCGTGGGATAAATAACGCACGGTGGCGACTCTTCTGTTCAGCCGGCGCCGATTTTCGCAGTAGCGACAGCTGGCGACTCTGCTGGGGATCCAACGTCCCCTGGCTGCTAAGGACTGCGATGGTTCTTATGCATTTGGGATCCAACGTCCCTTGAGAGAGTCAATCCTAGCGCTTGTTTTCCCGTCGAGGACTTTGTATGGAGTTATTGTATATTTCTAACCTTGTATTTTCAGCTTTATATCTTGATTATTATTGCTGTATTTGGGGTGTGACGGGTGTTCTGGTATTGAGAGATAAGCCGGACCTGGGCTTGAGTGCACCTAGAATTAGCGTAGAAAGTAGTGGGCGCGTGCCGGCTTTGCTTGCATTAGTGTCTCATGAAATCTACACTCGGACGAGGTTCTTCTGGTTGGCTTCTTTTTCTACCCTTTGGGTCGAAGGGGTTGTTGGTCAGCTGAATTGTCGACTCCGGGGACCGATCATTTGGAAGTTGGCTGAGTGAGGCCTCTTCAGGATTTGATGATGCCACTCCTTCTGGGAATCGTATCATCAACCCTGAAAGTCTGTGACGCCGACGACCGCATAGGATGCCGTACCTTGTGCCAGTTATAGGGCCACCCACCTGTGAGGGGATTCAGGGTTATGCAGGTAACTAGACTTTCAGACTACCGGTTATTTCTTGATCAGAGATCTTGGGTATTTATGGAGAGTTATGAGGTCTGTCAGAGACCATTTGGAGATGTGTTCTGAGGTCTGTCAGAGACCATTTAGAGATGTGTTCTGAGGTCTGTCAGAGACCAATTGGAGATGTGAATTTGAGGTCTACCAGAGACCAGTGGGAGTGATGGTTTGAGGTCTGTCAGAGACCAGTGTTGGAGTGTTACTTTAGGTCCATCTGAGACCAGGGTTGATGACTTCTGGATGGTCTATCTGAGACCTTTCTTGATTGGGTTTAGGCTATTCAGCTACAGCTTTGGTCCCTGTTGCATGATACTTGCATTGCATTGCCTGCATATCCATTATCATTTGCATTTCACTAACGTGTGTCTGTGCTGCAGGTGCATTTGCATTTCCCTAGTTCTAGTGCCCGGACTTCTGAGTATTGATTATGGCTGGTTTGAGGAAAACAGTTGCGTATAAGCTTCCTTCACCTGATCTTACTTCTTTGCTTGGTCTGATATCTCTTGCGGATGAGGGGGTTAGAAGAAGCTTCAGAATGAGCCATGGGAGGTTACTGAGATTAGTCTGCAAGCCCACTGCTGATGAGATGAATGGGCTATACACCTTGATGCAGTTCTATGACCCCGCATTGAGATGCTTTACTTTTGCCGACTTCATTCTAGGACCTACCATTGAGGAGTATGTGGAGTTTACTGAGCTTCCCGTGCAGAACAAAGTTCCCTTCATCCACTCTGCTGCTGAGCCCAAGTTGGAGGACTTAGCCAAAGCCTTGCATATGAACGCTGCAGATCTGTTATTGACTTCTTGGCTTGGGGTGTCAGGTTTCTCTCTGGATTTCTTAGTTGCCAAAGCTCGAGAATACGCCAAGAACGGTTGTTGGGTGGTTTTCAATGCTATTCTGGCTTTATGCATCTATGGAATTGTGCTGTTTCCTAACTTACCCAACTTTGTGGATTTGGATGCTTTCTATCTGTTCGCTGCAGGCAACCCAGTGCCAACTTTGATTGGAGACTTCTATCACTCATTGCACTACAAGAATGAGAACCGAAGAGGAAAAGTTGTTTATTGCTGTACTCCTCTGCTGAATATGTGGTTCAAGAGTCACCTTCCCATAAAGGGACCATTTGTAGACAGTGCAACCTCAGCCAGTTGGTCAGAGCGCCTGATGAGGCTATCTTCCGAAGACGTTGTATGGTTTGATCGAGATTTGTTGGGATCTGAGCTCATCTTCAGTTGTTCTGGGTACCCTAATGTGCCGCTGATAGGAAGAAAAGGGTGTATCAATTACAACCCTTCTCTATTCATTCGCCAGTTCGGTTATGCGCTGAAGAATCCACCTCAGGAGGAAGAAGTACAGGAATCTCTGTACTTCACAGGTGACGTGAAGGGGGAGTTATTAGCCAAGCTGCAACATGCCTGGACACGTATTAACCGAAGAGGGAAGCCGTTGTTAGGTAAGAATGACTGTCAGGCCTATGCACCTTATAGAGTTTGGATTCAGGAGAGGGCTAGTCAGTTGAAGATGCCGTTTCCAGATGCACCAATTCTTGTTCCCGTTCCGGTAGCAGAGCCGACCACTGTTTCTAGAGAAGTCTATGAACAAGTTGTGAAGGAAAAGGAAGCCTTGATGAAGATTAATGAAGGGTTAGAGCAAGAGCTAGCCCAGGCACGCAGCGAGAAAAACAAGGCCGTATATGCTTTCCAACAACAGATCGAGCTAGTAAACAGGTTAGGGGCTGAGTTGACCGAGGAAAAGAAAAAGCGCGAACGTCTGGGGAAAGAGTTCAGAAGCTCCCATGATATGCTGGAAGCCAAGAAGAAGGCGCTCGACGCAGCACATCGAGAGATATCTTCTTGCAATAAGACTTGGAATGCTACGCTCACTAACAATAAGAAGAGGGAAGATAAGCTGAAGTAGCAAATTTCCGACCTCGAAGAGAAGTTGAAGTCTAGCATCAAGAAGTGTGAGGAGGAAGTGATGACCCGGTATAGTGTCCAGCATGCACTGAACAAGGCAATCAAGTCCAGAGATGAAGCAGTGTCTCAGAAGCGAAAGTTAGAGGATTGTTTCGGAGAAGCAACCTGGGAAGAAACTGCTGAAGACGTACGCCGTGTCCTTAAGAGGAGAAACCAGCTTGTTGAAGGGCTGCTTGATCGACCAAGCCATCCGGAGACCAAGAAGTTGATAGAGGAGTACCAGACTTTTGGGAGGATTTGATCATTCCATGTAGTTATTTGTATGCTTTATTTGCATAGTGCTGACCATCACCAGGATTGTTGGTTGAGGTCATGCCTTCTTTGTATTCTCAGTGATATTGTACCCTGGGCTTATTGATTCTCTCTGCAATATATGAGGCTTTCTATGATTCAGATCCGATATTCCTATTGTCAGCACTGTCACTGCACCGGCACCTTCGCACTAGAACCGGGGGAATGAACTTCCCCAATGCACAGACACATTGCATTGCATTCATATTCATATTGCATTACAGGTAATCTTTGGATGGTGTCTTATTTCCTGCTCTGTACCAGGTACTTAACAGGATTCCAGATCAACATCCGCACCGCTATTCTACACGCTCCAATTGTCGAAAGATCATGGACCAAATCCAGAACGAGATGCAGGATGTGCGCGAGAAGCTCGCCCTCTTCATGCAGACCATGGAAGCTATAGCAAAAGGGCAAGAGAATTTGCAGGCCATGGTCCAGCCTCTGTTGGCTCGCAACGCTGGTCATGGTAACGAAGATCATCAGTCTGTCCGGGTTGATACTGCTCATGGAGACGGCACTCCCACGCCAGTGGCTCCGCCCGTAATCAATATGCCCGCTGCTAACGTCAACAATGCTACCGCTGCTGTGAATGGTAACGTCGGAGTGGGGAATGAGACTGCTGTCCATAATGCTGGGCTGGGTGATGTCAATTTGGGAGATAATCTCGGAGGCAATGGCTTTGTCAATACTGGGTTTGGATTCAACGATCAGGGATTCGATAACACTGGCAAGTATGGCTTTAATGCTCAAGGCTTTGGGCAAGATGGTTATGGTATGATCAATCAGGGTTACGGAGGCTTTGGAAACGGAAATGGTACTGGATTTATGGGTGTTGGTCCTGCTGGAGGTGTTCAAGGGTACGGCAACAGAAGCCGAGGTCCGGGGATGAATCAGATCAGAGCTGGACGTAATAATGCGTACGATGGGTACGGGGCTGGAAACGGTATGTGGCAAGAGGATCAGCAGGAGGATGCCTTCTCCGGAGGAGGTTTTGAAGGACCGATGGATGATTCCCAAAAGATTAGAATGCTGGAAGAGCAAATGAAGGGAGTCCTAAATCAAAGCGCTGTGGGATTGGACATGGCAACAATGGGCTTGGTACCTGGCTTGAGGGTGCCAATTAAGTTCAAAGCTCCTGCGTTCGATAAGTACAAAGGAGACACATGTCCGAAAGTGCATGTACGAGCTTATTACAGAAAGATGTCTGCATACTCCACTGATGAAAGAATGCTCATGCATTTCTTTCAGGATAGTCTGTCGGGCCCTTCCTTAGAGTGGTACATGGGGTTGGAGCCAACTGATATCAAGACATGGAAGCAATTGGCGGAGGCATTTGTAGCCCATTACAAGTATAACAGCGACCTGGCGCCCAATCGGGTCCAGTTGGCCGGGCTTTCGCAGAAGAAGGGGGAGAGTTTTAAAGAGTACGCGCAAAGGTGGCGCGATATGGCTGCCAGGGTCCGTCCTCCTGTAGACGATAAGGAAATGAATGATATGTTTGTTGGCACCTTCACGGGGTTGTTTCATGATATGCTGTTTCATACGTCTCTGGCCAGTTTTTCAGACCTGATTCTAATGGGGGAAAAGATTGAGCGTAATATTAAGCAAGGAAAGTTCCAAGTCGAGGAATCAACTGCATCTGGCAGTAATAGGAAAGCTTATGGTGGACGCCGTCAGGGCGAGGCAAGCGCGGTATTTGGAGGCCGAAGCCGAGGCCGAGGCAGGGGAAGAAATCAATATCGTCAGCCGCAGCAGGTGTCGAGTGTTACTATTCCCTATCAACAACAACCAATCCAGCAACAACAACCGGTTCAGCAGCAACCAATGCCACAGCAGCAGCAGCCTCAGCAGGGGGCACAGCAGGCTCAGCGAAGATTCCAGGGTGGCAAGCCGAGAAGAGTGTTTGAGAAGCCTCCCTCGACCTATGCTGATTTATTGTAGACCTTGTTGGGATTGAATCTGGTAGAGAAAAGAACCCTGGCACCGATAACGGGAACTCCCCCGTTCGGCTATGATGCAAACAGGCACTGTGAGTTTCATTCTGGGGCCCCGGGTCACGATATAGAAGGTTGTCATGCTTTTAAGCACGTTGTGCAGGATCTTTTGGACAACAAGACTATCAACTTCGGAACGGCAGGTCCGAATATAGTCCAGAAACCCATGCCTAATCATGGGGCAAACGCCGTGCTGACTGAGGAAGGTCTGAATCTTATTATGAATGTTGAAGATTTGAAGACGCCGCTGAGCGAAATAAAGAGCCGACTGTTGCAAGGAGGTGTTTACCCAGGATGTAATGAGTATTGCTTAGACTGTTGGACCCTACCTGGGGGGTGTGAGGATTTGAAGAAAGGCATTCAGGCCTTAATTGATGATGGCATATTGCAGTTTGATAGAACGGCAACTGACGAGCCTGCAGGGGCAGTAGTGGATAATCAGAGTGATGTGGCCACGGTAACGATTCCGCGGAAGACGATCACTATTGCAGCACCAGCTCAACGCCCACCGATTACCATAACTAAAGCCGGGCCAATCCCGTATGAGAACACGAAAGCAGTCCCATGGTCATATGGGCTAGAGGTGTATTGTGATGGGATAAAGATCGATGTTAACAAGCAGCCAACGGAGATTGTTGATAATGTTGTTGGTTCAGGAGGCATGACGAGGAGTGGCAGGATCTTTATATCTCCCGAAGTGAAGGCTGAAAGGCTAGCGAAAGGAAAAGGGAAAGCGGTTGAGAATGTTCCAGCGCAAGCAAGTGAAAAAGAAGCAGCATCGAAAGATGTGGAAGAATTCATGCGCTTAATTCGGAAAAGTGATTATAAGATTGTGGAGCATCTGCAGCAGACACCGTCCAAAATATCTATCTTATCATTGCTGTTGTGTTCGGAAGCCCACAGGAATGCTTTGCTGAAAGTCCTGGACACTTCTTTTGTACCCCAGGATGTCTCCGTAAATCAGTTAGAAGGAGTATTGGCACATGTGAATGCAGGCCACAGTCTGGGCTTTACTGATTTTGACTTGACTCCGAAAGGGAGGGATCATAATATGGCATTACACGTATCTGTTGAGTGCAGAGGATCAGTAATGTCGCACGTATTGGTTGACACCGGGTCATCTCTGAATGTGTTACCTAAGAAGGCGATGATGAAGCTGGATGTTCGAGGGATTTTGTGTACACCCAGTGATTTGGTAGTCAGAGCGTTCGACGGCACGCGGAGAACAGTCTTCGGATCGATTACCTTGCCTCTGCAAGTAGGACCGGAAGTGTTTGCAACTGAGTTTTATATCATGGATATACAGCCTGCGTACAGCTGCTTGCTTGGAAGACCCTGGATTCATGGGGCAGGGGCTGTCACGTCAACCCTGCATCAGAAGTTAAAGTATATGGTCGGAGACAGCGTAGTCACCGTGTGCGGAGAAGAAGACATCCTGGTCAGCCATTTATCTTCGTTTAAATATGTGGAAGTCGACGGGGAGATCCATGAAACGCCATGCCAGGCATTCGAAGGTTTGCGCATTAAGGACAAGAGTCCCGGGCCTAGCAAAGTGCCAGAGATAGCTGTCTCATCGTATAAAGAAGCGCAAGCGCTAGTGGAAGCAGGAGAAGCCAAGGGCTGGGGCAAAGTGCTGGACATTCCGGTGAAAATGGACCGGTTCGGACTGGGGTACCAACCGTCGTCATCAACTCCTTCCGTGGGGGCCCCCCATTTCAGAAAGTCAATTACCATCTCTGCCAGTGGAGTATGTCATGAAACTGTCAATGCTGCTTCAGAGTCCGATGAAGGGGACAGCGACTGTGATATGGATGCCTGGATTCAGCCAAGCACGCCAGGACAAGGACTATGCAACTGGTCTATTCAGGAGCTTGTTCCTGTGACTTTTAAACAGTAATGCTTTGCTTTATTAATTGTTGAATAATCTGATGTCTTGCCCGGGGCATCAGGATTTGCTTAGGGCTGTGTTGTTATAAACATTGCGTGTTAATCATTAAATAAATGGCGTTTTTTCATGTGCAAATACTGTAATCTCTGTCTTTCTTATTTTGTATTTTTTCAATAAAATGGCAACGTGGCTATTCGCTTTATACGCATTTTGAAGCACTTAACCATTCCTTTTGCAGGATAACATTTTCAGATGACATCCTTGAACCACCTATGACTCGTCCCGACTTCGAGCACCCGGTATTCCAGACCGAAGAAGAGGTTGTCGAAGATAGCGACGTTCCTGAAGAACTGTCTTGGTTAGTGAAGCAAGAGGAAAGAGCCATTCTGCCTCACGACGAGGTTATCGAAATTATCAATTTGGGGTCGGAAGGGGTTGAGAAGAATATTCGTATCGGAGCCGCACTGCAGAGTGATATCAAGCGAAGACTGGTTGAAATGCTCCGAGAGTATAATGATGTATTCGCTTGGTCATATGAAGATATGCCAGGGCTCGATACAGATATGGTTGTGCATCGCCTGCCACTGAAAGAAGATTGCCCACCAGTCAAACAAAAACTTCGCAGAACTCGACCAGATATGGCAATGAAGATCAAAGAGGAAGTTCAGAAACAGTGGGACGCTGGTTTCCTGGCTGTGACGAAGTATCCTTCATGGGTTGCTAACATCGTACTAGTGCCAAAGAAAGACGGCAAGGTTCGAATGTGCGTGGATTATAGAGATTTGAATAAAGCAAGCCCAAAAGACGATTTTCCACTTCCTCACATTGACGTGTTAGTTGATAATACTGCTCAGTACTCCGTATTCTCCTTCATGGATGGCTTTTCAGGCTATAATCAAATTAAAATGGCGCCAGAGGATATGGAGAAGACTACTTTCATAACGCCTTGGGGAACATTTTGCTATAAAGTGATGCCCTTTGGTTTGAAAAATGCTGGGGCAACATATCAGCGTGCGATGACGACTCTTTTTCATGACATGATGCATAAAGAGATCGAAGTTTATGTTGACGATATGATTGCCAAATCCCAGACGGAGGAAGAGCATCTGGTGAATCTGTTGAAGTTGTTTAAAAGACTTAGGAAGTTCAGGCTGAGGCTGAACCCTAATAAATGCACCTTCGGGGTGAGATCGGGTAAGCTCCTGGGGTTTATCGTAAGCGAAAGAGGAATAGAGGTCGATCCTGCTAAGATAAAAGCAATTCAAGAAATGCCGACGCCTAAAACAGAGAAAGAGGTGCGCGGATTTTTAGGGAGATTGAACTACATTGCCCGGTTCATATCTCACCTAACGGCCACGTGTGAACCATTGTTCAAGCTGTTAAAGAAAGATCAAGCTGTAACGTGGAACGAAAATTGTCAAAAGGCGTTCGATAAAATAAAGAAGTATCTGCAGGAGCCTCCTATTTTGATACCCCCAGTGGCAGGTAGACCCTTGATAATGTATTTGACGGTTCTTGAGGGAAGCATGGGTTGTGTTCTCGGTCAACATGACGAGACGGGAAGAAAAGAGCATGCGATCTATTATCTGAGTAAGAAATTTACAGACTGTGAATCTCGATACTCAATGCTGGAGAAAACTTGTTGCGCGCTAGCCTGGGCCGCCAAGCGTTTGAGGCAGTACATGCTGAATCATACAACCATGCTCATCTCGAAGATGGATCCAATCAAATATATATTCGAAAAGCAGGCGTTGTCAGGTAGAATTGCCCGTTGGCAGATGGTCTTGACTGAATATGACATTCAATACGTCTCGCAAAAGGCTATAAAGGGGAGTGTGCTGTCTGAGTATCTGGCGGAGCAGCCTATTGAAGAGTACCAATCAATGAGATTTGATTTTCCTGACGAGGATATCATGTACTTAAAGATGAAGGATTGCGAAGAACCGTTGCCAGACGAAGGACCAGAGTTAGGGTCCCAGTGGAAGATGATTTTTGACGGAGCTGTGAATGCTTACGGTAGCGGAATAGGGGCAATTATCACTACGCCACACGGGTCGCACATCCCGTTCACTGCCCGATTGACCTTTGCCGTCACCAACAATGAGGCCGAATACGAAGCTTGTATAATGGGGCTCGAAGAAGCCATTGATTTGCGAATCAAACATCTAGACGTATACGGAGACTCAGCTTTGGTGGTGAATCAGATCAAAGGGGAATGGGAGACACGTCAGCCTAACTTGATACATTACATGAATTATGCAAGGAGATTGTTGCCTTTCTTCGACAAAGTTGAATTGCATCACGTACCGCGGGCAGAAAATCAAATGGCTGACGCCCTTGCCACTTTGTCTTCCATGTACAAGGTCAACTTCTGGAACGAAGCTCCCCAAATCACTATCTCTCGGTTGGACAGGCCAGCTTATGTATTTGCTATTGATGAAGCATCTGATGACAAACCGTGGTATTTTGATATCCTTAATTTCCTGAAGAATAAAGAGTATCCGGCTGGGGCATCCAGTCAAGATCAGAAGACTCTCAGGAGATTAGCGGGCAATTTCTACTTGAACCCGGATGGCGTCTTATACAGAAGGAACCACGATTTGGTGCTGTTGCGTTGTGTAGACGAGAAAGAGGCAAAGCTTCTCATGGAGGAAATTCACGAAGGTGCCTTTGGTACGCATGCTGGTGGGCACGCTATGACGAGAAAGCTGCTGAGGGCAGGTTACTTTTGGCTGACGATGGAAACTGATTGTTTCAAGTTTGCAAGGAAGTGCCACAAGTGCCAAGTCTATGCTGACAAGATACACGTGCCTCCAAGTCCTTTAAATGTGATGTCATCTCCATGGCCATTCTCGATGTGGGGAATCGATATGATTGGGAAGATCGAGCCGACGGCTTCTAACGGGCATCGGTTCATCCTAGTAGCAATCGATTATTTCACCAAGTGGGTGGAAGCGGCGTCTTACGCGAATGTAACGAAGCAAGTGGTGGCTAGATTCATCAAAAGAGATATCATTTGCCGATATGGGATTCCCGAGCGAATAATCACGGATAATGGTTCAAATTTGAACAACAAAATGATGAAGGAGCTCTGTCAGAACTTCAAGATCGAACATCACAACTCCTCCCCTTACCGACCCAAGATGAATGGCGCTGTCGAAGCAGCCAATAAGAATATCAAGAAGATCGTCCAGAAAATGGTGGTGACTTATAAAGGTTGGCATGAAATGCTACCTTTCGCTTTGCACGGTTATCGTACGACGGTACGCACATCAACCGGGGCAACTCCGTTCTCGTTGGTATACGGAATGGAAGCGGTATTACCATTGGAAGTTGAGATCCCTTCTCTGAGGGTATTGCGAGACGTTCAGCTGGACGAGGCAGAATGGGTAACGAATAGATTGAACCAACTGAGTTTGATGGATGAGAAGAGGCTAGCTTCTCTGGCATACGGTCGTTTGTACCAAAGACGAATGAAGAAAGCGTACGACAAGAAGATACTTCCGCGAAGCTTTCAGACGGGCGACCTTGTGCTGAAAAGGATTCTCCCGCCGCAAGCAGATCACAGGGGCAAGTGGACCCCCAACTACGAAGGGCCATACGTTGTCAGTAAGGTCTTTTCAGGAGGAGCGTTGTTGTTGTCCACCATGGACGGAGAAGACTTTGCGTCACCTGTGAATTCGGACGCAGTTAAAAAATACTTTGCTTAAAATAGACCCGCTGGACAGAAAAAAGAGAGTCCAGGCAAAAATGGGGCATCCTGGCGAACCGAAAACAGAATGAAAGGTTCGGGCAAAAGTTAGGGATAAAATTGAAAAAAATGTACACCCGCGAAGTTGAAAACCTACACTGGGCGGCTTCGGCAAAAAGGGGTATCCCGGTGAACTGAAAACCCGTAAAGGGCGGTTCACGCAAAAGTTAGGGATGTGAAAAGCAAATGACTGCGGTCCGAATTTGACATTTCAATGAGCATCAATGCGGGAGAATGTAGTTGAGGAGCCAGTTATCGGATACAATTTCTTCTGAAAAATGGATACCGGGAAAGCATTAGAGTCGGATGAGTCATAGGAGGATCAGTTCGTGGTGTTCATCTGCATCCCGTTGCCGACATGTGTACAAAATTTAACTTGTCAAAAATATTCATGCTTCTTGTGCATACTTATGTATTTGCTTTACGTAGCTTCCTCTTTTCAGGAGTTACATCCCGTGTACAAAACTCCGCCCATTCGGGGGCCCAATCAATGAAAATGTGTTATTCAGTACTTGATGCCTGTTCCTTACTGTTTTGTGCATGATAAAACGCCTAAGTTTATTGAAGCTAGCATGAGTATAACATCACTGGCCCTTGCCAACAATTGTTAAAGCTTTGAATTAACTGAGTGTAACGTCACTAACCTGAATTGATTTGATTGCATAGGCTTGTCTTGTCTTGTTTGTGTTGTTGCAGGGTTCGTAACCATACGAGGAAGATGATCGAAAGAGTGCGATAACGAAAGACTTGCTCCCCACGCAGGTCATGCATGTTTTTCCTGAAGAGGGATGGAATTCCCCGGCTAGTCGTAGCTTATCCAAAGGACGAGCTCCAGAAAGTTATTCGTCCTCAGCAGAGTTTTGGCGATTCCAAGATCGTAAGGCTGTATTCAGACAGGTTCATCTCTCCCCGCAGGGTCATGTACTCTCCTCCAGTGGAGTCCGTTAATTTTCCTCAAGAGAATCATCCCATCTTCAGCGGAATTCTCTTTGCAAGTATTTTCATTCCTTCCAGTGGAACTCGAAGATCAAGACTCTCCAAAGCAGAGTTGGTGGTGGGTCCTGTCATTTATTTTGTCAAAGATACTGGTGATATCAGTTCACGTTCCAGCAGAAAGTCTGATCGTACTATGCACATCTGCTATTCCCCAGCAGGGGGTTACCTCAATAGGGTGTGGTTTGAGTTCCCAATTTCCCAGCAGGGGCGACTTCACCTTTTCCAGCATTTATTTTGCTGGAATAATTCTGTAGCACCTGGCTATCCCCAGCGGAGTCAGCATTGTCTTCAGCATTTATTTTGCTGGAGCAGTTCCTGTATCCCGGCAGTTCGAATCTGCAGTGGCATTGGCATATAGTGTCATATTTGCATCAGCATGTCGGGTCATACTTGCATCCACCAAATAAAAGCGTGTAGCATTTCCATGTCGAATGGAGCATTGCGTCAGTGTCAAACATATGCATTTTGAACATGAACTAGGTGGGCCAACCGTTAGTTTCAAGTATTGTTTCTCTTTCAGGTGGAGAGAGCTCTCGCTCAAATGAATTATCAAACATTCAAGATCTCGGCATGAGACATTCGACGAAAATGTCAGCTTTGGCATTATTCCCCACAGAGTTATCATGATGAAGTTCTCTTTGTAGAGTTATTTGTGTAAATTTCTCTTGTTTTCCCCACCAGAGTCAGTAGGATAAGTTTCTCTTTGTCCCCAAGCAGAGTTACTTATGTCCCCGCCAGAGTTTTTGTTGAAGTTCTTTAGTCCGATCAGCGGAGTGTCTCCTGCAAAGTTGTTGTTACGTCAACATTGAAAGGTTTCACGAGTCAGAATTTCAGAGGCCACCGCCGGTTATCAGAACAGGCGTCCGATAGTTGGTTTCCAGACATCCCCAGTAGAGTTCGTCTCAAAGTCGCTGTCACGTCAGTGCTAAGAGGTTTGTGGGTTGGGATCAGTGGAGAACTAAGTCCTGACGTGGACAATTTACTCCTAGATTGACGGGATTTCTTCAGAAGTGGGCGTCCTAACGTGGACAGGTTTATTTCCCTGGATTGGTGAGGTGTGTTGGCCCTATCGTAGGCAGATTCGGGTTCTCGAAATTAGTGGAATGGGAGGTCATGATGTTGACAAAAGTGATTACTCTTTGTGTTGGTGTCCTGACGTGGACAGATCAGATCAGTGTGTAAGTCCTTACGTGGACAAGTCTTATTTCCTCAACGGGTCGAAGACGCCTGAGTCCTAACGTGGACAGATCAAGACGATGTCAGTGTCCTGACGTGGACAAATCAAAGAAATTATTATTCCTAACGTGGACGATGTAGTCCTCACGCGGACATATCAAAAGAGGTGATTCCTAACGTGGAAAGAGTGGAGTCCTTACGTGGACAGAGTAAGATGGCATTCCTTACGTGGAAAAATGTAGTCCTGACGCGGACAAATCGGAAAGAAGTTGGTATTCCTTACGTGGAAAGATTGGGTCCTCACGCGGACATATCAAGAGCATTCCTTACGTGGAAGAAAATTGGTTTCCTTACGTGGAAAGACGAGTTTATTCCTTACGTGGAAAGATTGAGTCCTCACGCGGACGTATCGAGATTGATTCCTAACGTGGAAAGAAAGAGATTATTCCTGACGTGGAAGTGTTTAGTCCTGACGCGGACAGATCAAAGAAGATATTCCTAGCGTGGAAGAAGAAGTTTATTCCTTACGCGGAGAAATTGGGGTCCTTACGTGGACAGATGCAAGAGAAGTTAGTTCCTGACGTGGAAGAATGATGTATTCCTTACGTGGAAAGATTGGAGTCCTGACGCGGACATGTCAAGTGGTATTGGAGTCCTTACGTGGACAGATCGATATAGTTCTCCTTATGTGGAAAGAAGATTGCTTCCTGACGTGGAAAGATGAAAGGGTTAGTCCTGACGTGGACAGATACAGAAGAGATGATTCCTAACGTGGACAGGTGTTACTCCTAACGTGGAAGAGTTTTATTCCTAACGTGGACGATTCAGTTTATGGAAGTGCAGACGAATTATCCCCATCGGAGTTGCCGAGATTTTTCTGGGTTAACAGTAAGTGGAGTCCTAACGTGGACAGGTTTTGGTTGAGATTTCTTCGTATTAACGACAGACAGAGTCCTAACGTGGACAAGCAAGCAATCTGTTATGACAGAATCCTCGTCAGAACGATGAAGATAATCCCCAGCACGGTCGCGCGAGATCAGTGGGTTGCCGTAACAGTCAGATTCAGCTGATGAATGTCGTTCCTCAAGCAGGAGCGCAGTTTAGTTTTGTGATTGGCAAATTTCTGGTTTCACTAGTATTCAACCGTCTCGTACCACGAATGTCTGAAGGCTCCGGGCTCTTCACCCAATCGGGTCCAAGTCGCTTGAATAGGGGCAGCTGTTGCACCCTAAAATTTGCTCAACCTGATTCACTTGGTTTATGTTTCATTATCATTAGCATTTGCATATAGAGTCATGTACATAGACTAACCATCTGCATAGCATAAGCATAGCAAGTCATTCAACAGGGGACCAATCATTATTCTCATCTCTAGAGGCCTATCAAGAGGTTATTATTCCAATTCAATCTCATTCAAGTCATCAGGAAAGAATTTGAAAGCAAAGAGTTCAGCAGATCAAGCCTTGAGTCCATCTCCTAGCTGAGGGTATCTGAGGATCAACAAGAGGGTTGTGAGCTGTGAGTTGAAGGCATGGAGAGCATCTAGACATTATGAGAGACTTAGAAAGTCATTTGGAGAAGGAGACAAGTCATTGATGAGAGCACAAGAGCTACAGTTGAAGACAGTCAACTAGGGTTTCATCTGGGTCAACCCTAGGTCAACCCTAGGTCAATTGACTGATTTAAAGAGCATTCAAGTCTATTGGAGAGGTGTGGGGTTCATCATTGGACAGATGAAGAAGGATATGGAGATATGCCAAGGAGAATTCAAGAGAAATCAAGGAGAAGAGGAGTTTCTAAATTAGGGTTTCTGTGCAAAATCCCCTAGTTTAGGTCAAATTTCCAAGCAAGATAAGTCAAAATGATAGCTTCAAATGGCTTCTTGGCCAACATGAAACTTGTAGAGGATCTCAAGACCTTTAATTTGAGTGGTGGAAGACATCAAGGAGATTTATAGAACTCAAGTTATGGTCCTTGCAAGTTACAGGTCATCTGAGGTGTCTGAATTTTTGTCTGTGAAAGTGACTTGACTTCCAAGCAATTTTTGCCCCTCAAGGAGATTTCAAATGAATTCTTGGTCAACATAAGAATTGTTCCTCATTGTCTTATCTTTCTAGAATGGTATAGCATGCCTTCATATGATGTGTGGAACTCAACTTATGGTCTTGGCAAGCAAAGGGTATTTTGGGCATTTGTGAATTACAGGTCATTTTAACCTATGTCCAAAACTCATACAAGGAGGCCTCAAATGGAAAAACTTACAACATCAAACTTGCTCCAAATGGGATTTTAAGTCTAGAAAGAAGGTCACAAATTGTTGGAAAAGCTCATAGCATGAAGTTGCATAATTGGTCAAAATGTGAACTAAAATGGCTTATAATTCAAAGAAATTCAAAGTGAAAAATGGTTTGGGGGATTTATGAGTCCAAATGGAGACTTCCAATATATGATTTTGAATGGAAAAGCAATTCTAAGAACAATGGTTCAAACACTTTTTTGAGTTTAGAAGGAAAAAAGAAAGTTATCTTTGGTTACTTGTAATTGAAGAAACATAATCAAAATGGATCAAAGTTGGAAGGCAAGGGAATGTGTAAGATAGATCTAGAATGTTCATATGAGGTCTATATATTCATGAAATGAGGATTGATCAAGGGTTGGCTTCATTTGCACCAAGAATTTCACAAAATTCTCTCATTCTTTTTCATTGAATTTTCATTCCAATTCTCCAAAACCTTCATCAATTTTCATCCACATCAATTCAATCTTATTCAATCATCATCCTAGATCAGAATTGAAGCAAAGGTTTGGTGGTTAGAATCCATTTTCGAGCACTTTCTTCAAGAACATCAAAACTGCAATCTCCATTGGACAGCACAATTCAAGCCAGGAATCATCAAAGCATTGCATACAGAATTGAGTATTGAGTTAATTGATCAAGATCCAAGCCTTGGAAGCCTCAGATCCTCAATCTTCCATAGCTGTTTTCAAGCTTTTGCACCAGGTATGTTTTCATTCACACAGCTTGATCTAGTTGGTTTAGCATGTTGTTGTTAGTTTAGATATGATGTAGGAGATTAGTAGAGTAATTAGGTTGAATTTGGAGTGGTTTGGTGATGTTTGTTAGCAGGTTGTAGAAACTGTTAGGGCTTGAAACTCTTAGGTTAATGCATCATAATCTTAGCTTGATAGATCAGGTTAATCACCATTAGTTATAGGTTAGATTAGTGCAAGTTTGGTGGAGAATTATCATGATGCATCTCAGTGTACTTCCATGGTGACCAGAGCTTGATGCCATCGGGTTGAGTGATCTATTGAATTTCAGACTGAATTAAGATCATAGGATTGTAGAGGGAAGAATTTAGAATGTTTTTCGTGTTTATGGCGTGGCATTTCATGGCCTGTAGAGTGAGAGCAGAGGAGTTGAAGTTTGCTCGTGCATGAGCATTCATGGTGAAACCCTAAGTTTCAGTTGATCCATTGAGGAAGACGTAATCTGGACCCTTCAATTCGTGTTAGACCTTTGACTTGGAGGGTGATCCTAGGGCTAGCATTCAATTCAGAATTGGAGGGAAGCTGTGAAGCCAAACGCGCCGTTTCATTAATTGAAACGGGCGGGCCTGAGTTGATATTGTTATCCCCACCCCCAGCTATCAAGCCCAATGCATTTTGAACGTAACTTTGTTTCTATTTTCACCCCCAGCGCTCTTTTATTGTTTCACTAGTGCTGAAGTGATTCTGGGCCTGGAATGATTTGCTACGCGCACCCCACCATTATTGGCCCATCCTGAAATAAACTGAACGCGCCTACTATTCATACCCCCCTCCCTCACTTTAATTCAATTCATTTTTTAATTCACTTTAATTTTTACCAATTTTCATAAATTCATAATAAGTTCATAAAAAATCATTTTCACTTCATTCTTTTTACATCATTTTCTTTAGGATGTGTAGAAAATTATAGAAAAATAAAATTGCATTTTTATTTTCATTTCATATTTTTTCCATATTTTCTAAATAAATGTCAATTTTAAATAGTTCATTTCATGCATGATTTTAATAATTTTTGTTCTATTAAATGCTTCCATAATTTTTGTTCATTCTTTTTAGGGTGCTTAGATGAGATGTTGAACTTGTAGAAATATTTTAATTCCCATTTTTAGAAGTTAATTTTAGGTGATTAAAATAGGTTTGAACATCCTGAACAAACTAGGGTTTTTAGGTGATGACTTAGGAAGTTTGATTTCATTTCCCTTAGGACTTAGGGTTTGAATAGATTAGTTATGGGACTATATGGGCTATGGGTAGTTACTAGACCCCTTAGAAAAAGTTAGGATTCCCTTACTGCTATTAATACTGTCTGTGTATCTGATTGTCTGGTGTGGTGTGCCCTCTGGGGATTATTGCTTGCTTGTTTGGGTATTGGGTTTGTCTGGGACCCTGGGGAAGCTGAAGACTTGAGGAGATGAAGACCATTGGAGGTTCACAGATTGAAGATCAACTGCCAGAGTTGGAGAGGAGGTTCTTGCTAGCTGATGCTGAGGAGACTAGGGTTTAGGAGCTAGGCAGAGCTCTAGATTAGAAAGCCTGTTTCTCAAACATGGAATGCCTTGTCTGCATCCATCCTTTCTCTATGATGCAAAGTCTCTTTCAAATATCCACCTCCCTCCTTTGGAAGGATCAGTGAATATATTTGAAAGATAGAACTTTTGAGAGGAAACTTTCTGTTTAATGTTAACAGTTGATGAACCACCCTTGGTAGGTAATCAACTGTCTAACATTTACTCACTTCACTCTTGTGACTGATCCCTCATCCTGGAGGTTTGAGCTTGAAGAAAAGCCATCGCAGATAGAAGACTGATGATCAAAGCCCTTGCCTGAAGGCCATGAAGGTGGAGATTGATGCTTGATGAAGCCTGTAGCTGAATGGAGATTACTTGAAGTCAGATGTTGATTCAGAGCTGCTGTGGCTGTTTATTTTTGCTGTTGTATTTCATTGTTGATGTATTGATTGGTTTTCCGGACTGTATTGTTTGTTGTTTACCCTGTTGGGTTGAAAGTGAAGTCTGTTCACTTTTGCCTATTGTTTTCTAGGTTCGAGGTTGAGTGGGACTCCCTTGCCTCGCTTGTACTGTTGCATCCATGCATTTTACTGTTTTGATGTATATATCTGATATTGTTTCTGTTTCTGCCTATCCCGTAGGATCTCTGTTTCTCTCTGTGCAAGAGAGGAGCATGATAGACACTAGGTCTTAACCCATGCATGATAACATTAGGTTAGTTTGATTCCCTTCGCAACCGTAGGGTAGAGTTCTGTCTCTTCTTTCTCAAAACAAACAGAAAAACACAATAAGATTTCAAACACAATAAAAGACACTTCTTTCGTAAAAGAACGTGAACTCATCAAAACGTCATTTTTGTCCGCCGGGACTGCTAATCAAGAAAACCTTTTTCAGAAGGAATAAAATCAATCAAGACAAGCTTGTGTCGTACGTGGCCCGAACTACGTTTGCTCTGATCTTCCATGCTGTGTGGAAGTACGTAGGCATAGGATGCGATATCCTAGCGAGCAACCTTCCCCTCCTTTCCCGTAGGTAGGCGAACTACGTTGACTCTGATTTCTCGTTCCAGGCGGGAATACGTAGGCATAAAGTGCGATACTTTGCCGAGTCATTTTTATTTTTCATTTTATTTTCTTTTTAACCTTTGACCTATAGTTTAGATAGAATAACAATCCATACCCGAAAACAAGCGTGGATCCCGTCGAGTACGACAGACGTGAGGGGTGCTAATACCTTCCCCTTGCGTAACCGACTCCCGAATCCAGGTTTTGGTTGCGACGACCATACCTTTCCCGTGTTGTGCGAGGTTTACTTTGAGCGTTTCCTTTCCCTCCCGTGGGATAAATAACGCACGGTGGCGACTCTTCTGTTCAGCCGGCGCCGATTTTCGCAGTAGCGACACATGGCCCTTGGATTAGGTCTCAACCTTCTCCAAATTTTCAGTTATCCTAGGGTTGACCCAGTCAAAACCCTAATTCTACCATTCATGGTTGAATCTCCTGAACTCTTGCACAATGACTTCTCTGGGATTCATGAAGGCTATCAAGACATCTCATAGGCCTTCTCAAAACATCAAGTTCATTCTCAAAGTCTCAGAACCATCTGAGGAGCACCCACAACTCTCAAGCTATGAAGCACACAACCATGGTTTCAACCAATCCCTCTGAAGATCTCTTGAACTGTCTGATGAAGGTATCAACTTTCAAACACTAGATGGATAAATAATTGTTGGTCAAATTTTGGGGTGCAACAGGTTGAACCCGAGCAACCAATTCACGCCACCGCTGGGCGTATTCTTTAAAGCTTTCATTGTTCCGCTGTGAGAGATTCTGAAGCTGAACTCGGTTGGGAGCCAAGTCGCTATTGTATTGATAGTGGAGAACAAATGCTTCTGCAAGATCTTTCCAGGTGCGCACAGCAGCGGGCTCCAAACCCATATACCATTCGAGCGATGGGCCAGAAAGACTATCCTGAAAGAAGTGCATCAGCAGCTTCTCATCGTCAGAATAAGCGGACATCTTTCTATAATAAGATCGAAGGTGGACCCGGGGGCAAGTAGTGCCTTTATACTTCTCAAAGGTGGGCACCTTGAACTTGTGGGGTACTTTAAAGTCAGCAATCAACCCGAGGTTGGACATGTCAACGCCCAATGTGTTCTGATTTTCTATACTTCTCATCTTGTCTTCCAGCGCCTTAAACCTGAGTCGAGCTTCAGCATTCAACTCTGCCTCCACACCTCTCTGAGAGAATATATCATCCTGATGATCCTCCAGCCACGGTTGAGGCACCACCAGATTTCCTGCACCAGCATTGCCGTTGACCGGCCCCATGTTAACATTGGCTCCCAAACTACCATTGACGGCGCCAGCCGCGTTGAGTCCGAGATTAGTCATCAGATTGCCGTTAGCGCTGCCGTTGCCCCCGGAGGCGGGAACAACGTTCTGTGGAGTCTCCCCCGGGGGAGGAGTAGGCACGGCCCCTCCATGAAGTATGCCATTACTGTCAACCCTGGAGATCAGAGGTTGAACCAGAGTACGAAGCTGGTCTTGACCATTCGCGACCACCTGCATCAGTTCCATGAAACGATCCATCCGCTCACGGAGCTCTTGAACATCTGACTACACCTGGTCCATGATTCTTGTCTGATTAGCGCGAGTCGAGTAGCGGTGGATGAGTCTTTGATCAATCCTGGAGATCGAAAGCAGCTCGGAACCTGTGATCCTGAAAAACCTGTTAAGAATAAAGGTTAGGAAAAGCAATAAGATATACACCATGCAAATATGCTTCATGCAGATGCATGCGTGTGTCTGTGTGCGTGGGAGATTTTCCCCCGATCCTAGTGCCTTAGTGACGGTGCTGATAATAACAGGAGGAAGAAGAAATCTGAGCCCAATCATGGAAACATCAATCTCATATATATATGGAAAGGCCTGTCAAGGCAGTACACAGTATCAGCGAGTACAAATCAACAGCATGACCTCAGCCAACAAGTCTGGTGATGGTCAGCATACATCAAAGATAAAAAACAACAGGGATATAACTAGTCAAGCACGGCCACGGGCGCGATACTCTGCTAATAACTCCTTTGTCTCCGAATGATCTGGCGAAGCGAGCAACCCCTCGACGAGTAGTTCCCTCTGCCTGATAGTATGCTGAAGCCCCTGAACTGAACTCTCCCAAGCGCCTTCGCCAAAGCAATCTTCCAGCTTCCGCTTCTTAGACTCAAACATCAGCTTGTGCTCCTTCAGGCTAGCAATAGCTTTGTTGAGACGGGCTTCAGCGGAGTACCTGCGGGCGGTCTCTTCATCAAACCTCCGCTCACTGTCCTTCACTTCGGTCTCTAGCTTAGAAATCTGCAGCATCAGCTTGTCTTCTCGCTCCTTCCTGGTGGCCATGGAAGTCTTCCAATGCTGGTCGAACTTAGATATTCTCCGGTATGCTTCCTCCAAATGCGTCTTCTTCGTAGCTAGCACATCATTAGCAGCTCTGAAGTCTTGACCCAAGCGTTCCCGGTCAGCAATCTGCTTTGCCAGGTCTGCACTCAGCTGGCTCACCGACTCTGTTTGCCTTTTGAGAGCATGCACGGCTTCATTCCTCTCACTTTGGAGCTGAGCTAACTCCTTCTCTAATTCTGCATTTGCTCTCTTCAGTTCATCACGCTCAGCTAATACCTGGTTGTGCTGATGAATGGACACAGTGGTAGGTTCTTCGACTGGTGGAGGACTCTCTGGTCTGACATGAGGGAATGGCATCCCTATAGTGCTGGCTCTGGCTCTGATCCAATCTGAATAAGGAGGGTAAGCTTGGTTGTTGCTCTTCCCCAACAAAGGCTTTCCTCTCGTGTTGATATTGTTCCACGCATACTGAAGCTTGGACAACAAATCCCCCTCTAGAATACCCGTGAGGTACAGAGATTCCTGTACCTCTTCTTCCTTCGGTGGAGTCCTCAAAGCATATGCAAACTGACGAACTAGCAATGATGGGTTATAGTTGACGCAACCCTTCCTACCTATCAGAGGTACGTTAGGAAACCCACTACAACTGAAGATCATCTCGGTGCCTAACCTGCCTCTGTCAACGAACCAAACAATGTCTTCTGCCGACAAGCTCATCAGACGCTCAGGCCACTCAGCTGTGGCTGCAGACAAGACAGAAGAACCCCTCTTGGGGAAATGACTATCAAACCACTTGTACAACAACGGTACGCAGCATGAAACATTCTTCCCTCTCCGGTTCTCATTCTTGTAATGCACTGAGTGGTAAACGTCTCCGATCAGAGTAGGGACTGGATTCCCTGAGGCGAAGATATGGAATGCATCAAAATCTACGAAATCAGGCATGCTGGGAAATAGGATGATGCCATATATGCATAAAGCAAGGATGGCGTTGAAGGCGTCCCAACATTTGTCCTTAGCACATTGCTGAGCCTTAGCTATCAGAAACTGCAGAGAGAACCCTGGGACCTTGTTCCAACTCGTTACCACTAACTCAGAAGCGCTCAAATGGAGTGAGGAAGCCAAGCTAACCAGATCTGGCTCGGCATCCATGTGGACAAAAGGCATCTGCCTTTTGATAGGCACACCCAGCATATCAGCATACTCTTCCAATGTCGGCGCGAGAATGAAGTCATGAAAGGTGAAACATCTCAATGGAGGATCATAAAACTGCAGGAGAGCATGTAACCCATTCAACTCGGACGTAGAAGGTTTGCAAACCAGACTAAGCAACCTGCCATAAGACTTCCTGAACCTATCCTTCACAGAATCCCCTGCCAGGGTTATCAAACCAGTCAGCTTCGACACATCGGGGGTCGGGAACTTGTACGCAACAGTCTTCCTGAGAGAGGCCATAATAACAGCAGAAGGCGAGAAATCCTGGATCGGGGAAACGGTACCTGCAACACAGACACACGTTAATGGAATGCAGGTGAATGCATAAACTAATGCAAAATGCAGGTATGCAATAATATATCCATGTAGTTGCTGTGGAGATTCGGTATCAACAGTCACTGATGAGAAGGAAACCCCGGTGTAAGACCACTAATCTGATCTGCTGAGAATAACCATCTGATGGGACCAAGATCAAAATTCTGTTCTGGCAAGAGTAAGTGACTGATAATAAGGACCCCGGGTGCAAGATCAAGGAACATCTGTTGAAGTCTTCAGACCCCAAATCAAAATCTGCCCTATCAAGAACAAACACACAGCTGCTGATGAGATCTTCAGACCTCACTCAAAACCTGCCCTATCAAGAACAAATAACATCTGCCGATGAGGTCTTCAGACCTCACTCAAAATCTGCTCCGTCCAGAACAAACCACTGACGATAATACACTGATCAAAGCCTGTTCTATCAAGAACAGACGAACACCCGATGATAAGATCCTCTGACCAAACTCTTGCTCTATCAAGAACACATCTGTAACTGAGAACCCAACATAACTGATTTACTGTCAAGAAAACCAGGTGGTCTGAAGGTCTAAGTTTCCTGCAATAAACCCAGTCCCGCTCACAGGTATGGACCTAGACTGACTCAAGGTATGGCATCCTATGCGTTCATCAGCGTCACAGACTTTCAAAACTGATGATACGATTCCCAGAAGGAGTGGCATCATCAAGTCCTGAAGAGGCCTCACTTAGCTGAATCACAAATGATCGGTCCCCAGAGTCGACAATCCACCAAACCAGCAACCGTCTCAACCCAAAGGGTTGAAAGTGAAGCCAACCGGATGAACCTCGTCTGAGCGTGGATTTCATGAGACACTAGTGCCTGCAAAGCAAGCACGCGCCCACTAATTTCCACTCTAAGTCTATGGTGCACTCAAGCCTGGGTCTGGCTTCTCACTCAATCAGAACTCCCATCCCACAACAGCACAAATAATCATATTTTACTGAATACAAAATGCGGGAAATAAAGCGCGAGAAGTAAAAATGCGGTAAATAAACGCAACCCAACAAGCAAACATACAAACGATAGGATTGACTCGCAGGGAACCGTTGGAGTCCCCAGCAGAGTCGCCAGTTGTCGCTTGCGCGAAAATAAGGTGCCGGCATGACAGAAGAGTCGCCACCTTTCATTATTTATCCCTCAGAGCGGGAAAGGAAACGATCGGAAAAACCTGACGAAAAAGGGTAAGACAAGGTCATCGCAACCATTGTCTGGGTTCGGGAGTCGGTTACGCAAGGGGAAGGTATTAGCACCCCTCACGTCCGTCGTACTCGACGGGATCCTCGCTTGTTTGTTTACTTGGACGGGTTGGTTATAATCTATCTACCTATCAAGGCTGGCTGAAAAAGAAAAGAAAAATGACTCGGCAAAGCGTCGCACTTTATGCCTACGTATTCCCGTCTGGAACGAGAAATCAGAGTCAACGTAGTTCGGCTAACTACGGGTTAAGATGGGGGAAGGTTGCTCGCTAGGACGTCGCATCCTATGCCTACGTACTTTCATCTGGTATGAAAGATCAGAGCAAACGTAGTTCGGGATAACACGGATTATCTCCTAAAAGAAGTGTTTTTTATTGTGTTTGCGATTTCAACCGCACTAGAGACTATGACCTGAGAGTGAATGCGTCGCATGTCACCCAAAGGGTACCATACTAAACATCCAGACTGTGGAAAAGAAACTCTTCCACAATCCTTTCTCAGATAGCTTAAGGCTCGTAACGTACGAAAGAAATCATTCATGATTACTGTATCTTAAACTGCTTCGAGATGAGAAGAGAACAGGCCCAACTAGGAGGGAGACTATCAAGTCCTACTGTTATCATGCCATGGATTCATCCTATGGTTGAGGTTTGAACAGGGAACTCCTAGATGTTGTCATGCATAGGTTTCAACCTAAAAGTCTATCATCGAATCCTTATCAAAGGAAATGAGAGTCCTAAGGGATCATGTCAATGATACACCAAAACAGACAAAAGCATCAGCTTTAACAGTAAAATGCATGCAATGCAAGTGAGGGAGGAAATGTGTGTGGGGCTTCAGCCTCCACAAGCTCGTCTCGACCTCAAGCCAGTCATGAAATAACAGTAATCATACTGAAATAAACAACATGCTATCAAGCAAAAACAGTAAATTGTAATCATACAGACAGAAAATGAAATCATGCTATCAAGCAAAATAAACACATGGGCAAGGGAGCTTGGCTCTACCGAATACCCGCAAGCAAAGCCAGGCAGTAACAATACAATCAGATGCACTCATGCTCTTAGACTGAACTTATTCTAAATGGGCTTAGTCTAATGCAGCAGACAAATCAGACAAAACACACAATACATCAAAGAAAACAGAAGAAAGCCTCAGCTCCTCCGGCAGCAACCCAGTCTTCAGACTTCAGAGATCACTTGCTTTCCAGGTATCAAACCTACAGCATGAGTATCAACTCATCTTCTCCCTTGAGCTTCAGCTCCTTTGATCCGCTCTACCTTCAGGCTTCACTATTTCCAGGGATCTTTAAGCATCAATTTGATCTTCACAGAGTCTTCAGACTTCAATAATCTTCAAGGAATCATCCTCTTCAAAGCTTCAGCTTCTATCTTCAAGGGCTCAAATGCTCCAGCAAACAAGATTCAGTTAACAAGATGAGGTGGGGATGTTACAGTACTCACTGACTTCCAAAGGATGCCATTGAGAACTTAACATCAAAGGAGAGGCTCTCTCAAAGTTCTACCTTATGGGCAAGGTCACTAATCCCTCCAAAGGAGAGAGGTGAATACCCTTAAGGGACTCTGTGTCATAGAGAAGGAAGGAGGTGAACAAAACACTCCTTGTTTATTGAACAAAGTATTCTATCTGGGGCTCTGCCTATGCACCTATAAACCTATAAACAAAACAACAAAAGCTATGCTAAACTCCTCTGCAAGGTCTTCAAAGCTTCCCTGATGATCCACAAGGTCTTCAACTCAATCCTCAAAGCTCACACACTCAAAAGAGAAGGAAAGAAAACACAACAATACAACTTATGCCTTTAAGCAACACACATACTATCCATACATTCAAAAATCAATGAAAAATACTAAAACACCATGCAATATTCTAACAAAATTCTAGGGGATCCTATTTAACTACCCTTAAGTCCCATATATTTCCCATACACTAATTTGGCCTATAAACCCCAAAAATAAAATGTTGAAGTTCAAGTATACTACTTAAAACCCTAATTAGAGCACCTAAATGTCTAACAATCAAACTACATCAATTTTAATTTCTAAAATCAAGGGATAAATCCTACATGAAACTAGGGTCCAATACCTAACTATGCCAAAAAGAATGGCTCCAAAACCCTAAGGGAAAGTCCTAAAACAAATTGGACAAAATCAAGTATCAACTAAAATTAATTAAATGTACCATTTACAAGAAAATATGCTAAAAAAATATTAAACTAAAATAAAATGGAATTTTATTTTTTATTAATTTTCTAGACAAAATCATGAATATGTGAAAAAAAGAAGAAATGAAAAATGTTAATTTTTGAATTTTATATGAATTTTTGAATATGCAAGAAAATATAAAAATGAGAAAATAAAATGAATTGAATTAAAGGGGAGGGGGGTATCAAAAGTAATGCGCCTCAGTTGTTTTCATGATGGGCCAAGATCCTGGGGGTGTGAATATAAAGCCCACGCGCTCAAAAAATCACTTGAAAAATCATCAGAAAATTGATTATGGACACGGTGCAAATAGCAGTATTTTTTAGTGTATTTTGGATTGGGCCCATTGTGGTGGTGTGCATAGCAAGACCTGTCTTCAGCCCAGGGTTTACAACTTAATTGAACGCAGCGTTTTGACCTGGAAATTTCCCTCTGTTTTGAAATTGAATGGGAGCCGTGCGATCATGCGAAGAAGTCAAAGATCTAGGGCCATCCAACGGTGAGAGTGCATCGTCCCCAAATAAACCCTAGGGTTTTCAGAAAACCCTAATCCCATGCCAGAATTTCCACTCGATCGTTCTCAATGATGGCTGGATGAAATCAAGAAATTCCAAAAGCAAAAATGCACTATTGATTACCACGAACACAACCATACAAATATCTTTCTCTGAAACTCCTTAAATCATCCTAACAGAACACACGAATGCTTGGGTTCCACCATGATTCTCTGCTATCAACCTTAACCAAACTTCAATCTAATGATGTAAATCTGTTCCACATGTTATCCTAGCCATTCTAAACCACTTCATATCTATTAATCCATCTTACACAGCTTATTAACAATCTTGCAAGAAATGGTACCCTGCCACGAAACCTCATGAATCTTCCTCTAATTCTCAGAAAATCTTCCTCTAACCTAGCATGTTGATCTTACACCCTAGATTCTAACAGAATGTGCATAATTAAGGACCTACAGATCAAGATACCAACCTGTTAAGCTTCAATGGTGAGGGGTGTTAGGACTTGATTCAGCACTTGAAACCTTCTCCAAATCTTCCTCCAATAATGAACACCTTTCTGTTTGCAAGAGTTGAGGTGGATGAAGCTTGTAGAAGAAGGAATTGAACCTTGCTTGATCTTGAAGAAATCCAACAATGGCACTTTCTCTCTCACTCTCTCCACTAAACTCAGCAACTTTCACCAACCTTTTCCTCCTTGTGATTCACTCTTTTTATAATGATGGATGGAAACAACTAGATCATTCTAGAATCATCTAGAAAAGTCTTGGAATCTCATGTGATGGTAAGTTGAAAATCTCATGCATCATGCCTTAAACCTTGCAAAATTGGTGTGAAATTCTCCTTATGTGAGATATTGAGAAGGAATGAGTGAAAATCATGCCTTTCCTTGCCTTGTGCTATGATTTCCAAAGGTGCCTTAATATGCAAGTTTCAATTTTCCAAAGCATGTCCCATTTTAAAGCTTCAAATCAAAATTCTATTTAAACCAATGTTCTCAAAATGATGTTTCCAATCAAAATGATATATTGGATGACCTATTTTGGATTCCTAGATCTTCCAAACCAATTTTCATTTTCAACTTTTTAAACTTATAAGCCATTTTAGTTCATTTTTGACCAATCATGCAAATCCATGCTATGAGCTTTTACAACAATTTGTGACCTTCTTTCTAGACTTAAAATCACATTTTGAACAACTTTCATGTTTTGAGTTTTTCCATTTGAGGCTTGGAAATAGGAGTTTTAGGCATTGGCTAAAATGACCTATAACTAACAAATGACCAAAATACCCCTGTCTTGTTCCAACCATAAGTTGAGTTCCACAAATCCTACCAAGGACTTCTACAACTAAAATTAAATCTAAGAAGATGCCCTCCAACATTCATGTTGACCAAGAAATCATAGGAATCATCCTACTAGGGCAAAAGTTGTCTGCAAGTTGGGTGACTTTCAAGGACCCAGATTCACACACCTCAGCTGACCTGTAATTTGTCAAAACCATAACTTGAGCTCTGCACATCCTATCAAGGACTTCTACCACTAAAATTAAAGCTATGAACAAGCTCTACAACATTCATGTTGTGGGGAAGATGAGATATCAATCACATCTTGAGCTAAAACTGCCTGGAAGATAAGGATCAAACTAGGGTTTTTTCACTGACAATCCTCAAAAACCCTAACTTGAAACTTCTCAAACTCCTCAATCATGATGAGTTGGTCTAGGAATTATCTTTATAACATCTCTATGTATCATTCCATGATCTCATGGCCCTTGGATTAGGTCTCAACCTTCTCCAAATTTTCAGCTGATCTAGGGTTGACCCAGTCAAAACCCTAATTCTACCATTCATGGTTGAATCTTCTGAATTCTTGCACAATGACTTCTCTGGGCTTCATGATGGCTATCAAGACATCTCATAGGCTTTCTCAAAACATAAAGTTCATTCTCAAAGTCTCAGAATCATCTGAGGGGCACCCACAACTCTCAAGCTATGAAGCACACAACCCTGGTTTCAATCCACTTCCTCTGAGGATCTCTTGAACTTTCTGATGAAGGTATCAAATCTCAAACACTAGATGGATAAATAGTTGTTGGTCAAATTTTGGGGTGCAACAGAGGGTAATGGCCCAGTGTCCATCGTGCTGTGATGATTGGTACCACATGCATTGAGTCTTGTTGCATTTGCATTTATGGGTCCTTTTGTATGAATTATGACATTGTGGCCTTTGAGGCATATTGAAGGATATGAATGTGTTGAATATGATTATGATGCCATATATATGTTGATTTTTATACATTGATTATTATGAATTGTTTTACTCACCCTACTTGTTTGAATGTTACCTCCACGTGGGTAACGTGCAGATGATCAGGTTTAGCCGTGGACGCCGTTGAGGATTTTTGAAGTCTTTGAGTTGTTAGCCTTTTGGTTAACTTAGAGGGTCTTTCTCTGATATGTAACATCGGATTGGGTTCTTTTGAGTTAAACTATATACTGTTGAATTATTTTGCTTATCTTCCCGTATGAGGAAAACCTTGATTTATACCTTTTGAGTTCCGCTGCTTTGTGCAATTTGATGTATTTTGAGAAAACTCGTTGTACACTGAGCATTGACTTATTTTGAGCTATTGAGAAATGTACACCCTTTGAGGTGATTTTTATTGAGTTAAATAATTTACTCTAATATCTGTGTTATTTTGCCTTAATAATTGTGGGGTAAAAAAGGGGGTTACATGCATCATACCCAGGATCTTCCCATAATCATCTTTGAACAATTCCAAATTACTTTGAGTGGTCTTGGGAAGCAAACTACGGATCCGATCCAACTCTGGCGATTGAAATTTATAAATGATGGTATTCTTCCTACTAGTGTCCATCTCTGCCGATATTCAGCAACAAGAATCAAGAATGAGATGCAAACCCTGGAAATAAACAAACATAATTATTAGGATGCACTAATTGTCATACCCTAATTTTGTTCGGGCATTTTAAATTTTTTATTTATCTGACTTTATTTTCACTCTGCATCATATGCATGCATTTCATCTTGTGTAGCACTTAAAATGTCAGCCAGAAAATTTTTCAAATTTACAGACAGACTGATCAAACTAAATCTCAATTGTGCGTAAACTTAGTAAACCAAAAAATTTAAAGTCTAGCTTGCAGATGTCAATTATATTAATCTACGTTTCGCGTAGTTTAATCTGACATGTTCATTTTAATTTTTTGACCATTTTTCGTCACATTTTGATCAGTTTGACCATTTTAACGGGTCAAAATTTATTTTTAAATTTGATCAAACGCTGTATTTTTTTGAGTTTTTTTTTATTTCATTCTGATCATTTTGGTGTACTCGATTTATTCTCTTGAGCACTTGGTGTAGCACCCCAAAATTTGCCCAACCTTTTCTTCTATCTTGGTTTATGTTTCATAGCATCTTGCATTAGCATTTGTGCATAGCATTGGTTCTAGACAGGGGATCAAGGTGTTTTATTTAATACTCAAGGGAGAAGCTTCATGTTCAAAGCTCAAGCAAGGGTACAATTTCAAGTCACCAAGTCTTCATTATCATCAGAGTTGGTCTCAAAGCTTCTTGAGGAGAGAAACTAGGTGTCTGGTTATCTCCTCTTATCTTGAGGATGATTAGAGGCACATGTGGCTATCTCCTTAGATGAGACACGGTTCAAGGGCACAATGTACACCCTAGGGGTCCTCTATAGGGGTTACATGATTACACAAATCATTTGCAAGAACCTCAATCAGTGGATAAGGTGTAAGGGTTTCATCTGGTCAACAAAAAGTCAAATGTGGATTTGAAAGAGCTCAAGGCTTGATTTTTTATCATTGAAGCCATGAGAAGTCATCCTATGTCATCTCAAATGTTATTTTGAAGCTAGGTCAAGGAGATTCAAGAGTACAAGAAGTTGCTAAATTAGGGTTTCAGATGATTCTAAGTGTAAAATCCTTTTTTTTGGTATCTAACTTCAAGGATAATTTTCACCATGATGCAAGTCCTATCTCATTTTATATCAAACATGAGACTTGTTCCTCATCTTTCAAGATTTCTTTTGAGTACAATAACTCTTCCATTGGGTTCATATATCTCAAGTTATGATGTCTACAAGTTGGTGTCACAAAATGAAAAGAATTTAGAGGTACTCAAGGGTAACTCACTTCTAAGACATTTTTTACATGGAATCAAGCTCTTCCTCATTTTTCAACAAACATAAGAGTTGTTCCTTGTTGTCTAAGCTTTCCAAAAAGTGTTAGAACTCATCATTCCTATGTGTGAAGCTCTAGTTATGATCATCCCAAGTCAAGGTCATTTTTGGAAACCTAGTTTTAGGTCATTCACTTCAAGGACCGAATTCATGAACTTCAAGACCTCAAATCTTGTGTGCCAAGACCTTAACTTCATGAAACTTGTGTGCCAAGACCTTAAATTCATCATGATCCCAAATTTCATGACCTTTGATGATTTGTGAGACAAATAAGGCATGATGAGCACGAAAAATGGATTATGGATCTAATGTGGTTTTCTTACTTTCCAAGTTACCAAATGGGATTTGTTTTTGATCCTTTGATATCATTTCATCATCATGTCATGACCTTACTAGTTTTTACCCAAAATGAGCAAACATGAGCTCATGTTTTCAAGCCATTTTGAAATTTCATGCTTTATGAAGAAATTATCCAAAATACATGACAATGTCATTTCATTTCCTTCCAACCCCCACATTCATTTCCTCACCTCCATTTGACCCAAAAGAATACATTGAAGTAGTGGAGCAACACCTCAAACCCGTGTGCACTTCATTTGGAGTTTTTTTGGCAAGTTTGTGAAATCAAGAGAATCATCCATCATGGGCCTGCAAAAACATCACAAAACTCTCATATATAAAGTGTAAATAAACCCTAACGTGAAGGAGGAGGTTGGCTGATACAAAGAGAGTGGAAATCATTCAAAATTTCTCAAACTTTCTCTCACATCGAGTTGTATATTTTCCTTGGCGTTTTCTTCCATTTTTGGCTTGGTTCTCACTCATTGAAGCATAAGGAGGAGGTTGGCTACTGCAGAGAGAGTGGAAACCATTCAAAATTTCTCAAACTTTCTCTCACTTCGAGTTGCACATTTTCCTTGGATTTTTCTTCCATTTTTGGCTTGGTTCTCACTCACTGAAGCATAAGGAGGAGATTGGTGGCTTTGGATTGAAGCTTGCACAACATTTGAAGGACCAACGAAGTTGCTCCGTTAGGTAATTTTTCTTCATCTGGAACTTTCACTCTAAGCATGTAAACATGGTCATACTAGTTGCATCTAAAGCCCTATCATGTGTAGACAATGTTTGTGTGTTTATGGTGGTTGTTTGATCAAATTTCAGTTTGAGTGTTCAACTTTCGTGCCTTGATTTCACCATGATAGAGTTATCTTTTTTGAAAAACTAATGGCATATTTGGAATCTACGTGAAATTTCCTTTGAAAACATGTCTGGAGTTTTCATTTTTATGATGTTTTTCAGTCATCACCGGTGAGGCTCGCCGGAGAAGACGGCCGGAGCTAGGGCTCCAGCGTCTGAGGTCAAAAGCTGAGGTGGCTGTGATTTGGACGTTGGCTTGCTTGCGTGGGTGTTGAAAACCTGATGTGTCATGCCACATCCATTAATGAAAAGTTGCGTTTCATTAATCTAAGGTTTTGCTGGATTGGGCTTAGGCCAATTTGCTACGCACACACCCTTTTCTCAGCCCATTTGCCTATTGAACCTAAAGCCAATTTATCTGGATTTTGCTATTACACCCCCTTGCACTCTTTTTCTATTTTTATTTTATTTTTATTTTATTTTTATTCTATTTTCATTTTAATTTCAATTTTAATAGTTCTAATCACTTTTAAAATCCATAAAAAATACTTTCTGATTAATTGGTCTCTTGATATATTTTTCACATTTTTTTTTATTTTTTTTTCATTTTATTTTATTATTTTTAATCATTTAATTTTGTGAAGTGGTTTTCTTGCTTGTCCTTGTGATTTAAGCTTGATATTTGACATCATTTGAATACCCCCTTTGACCAATTTTCCTCTCACACTTGGGTGTTTGATTGAGGATTATTTGAGAGCTGGTTTGATGCCTTGGTGATCATTTCTTGTTTGTTTTTCATTGGATTTTATTTGACCCTCGATGTATGCTCGATAAATTGAGTACCTTGCCTTGATTGATACAATTGGTGATGCTTTGATACAATTCTTGTCATGATCTTTTGCACACTGATTCTTGATTGACTTAAATTGAGTTTGGGATTTTATTTGGATTTTATTTGGACACTTTTCTATTTTTGGTTGATGCCTTAAAACCTTGTTGTTTTAACTATGTGTGTGTGTGTATGTCTTGACCTAATTTTTGAAGTGTGATCTTGTGTGATCCCATGAGTGCTTGTTGAGTCTTGTTTGTTTTTTATAACATGTTAGAGGTTCTGATTTGAATGATTAGGAGTCCTTTGAATGTTTGTTTCATCTCATATGCTTTGTATGATCATTGTTTTTGACTTGTGAGATGTTTGCATGACTTTTGTGCTTCAACTTGAGTGTGATCCTTCTTGATCTTGTTTGATAAGTTGAATTTGAACTTGGTGCATATCATTTGAGTTTGCTTCTGACCTTGATGAATGGATACTTGATCTTGATGTTTTTGTGGCATGTGTCTTACTTTGAGAATGCTTTGAATGCATGAACTTGTTTTGAGCTGTGTTTGGATATTTTCCTTTGAATGATCATGAATGAATGCTAGATTTTAATAATCATGATGTGGTTGCTGCCCCACTCTATCTCTCCCCTCATTTCTTTGCTTGTGGTTCAATGTTTGACACCATTCTTCTTAAGATGTTTGTGGCATGTGGTCTCGTTTCGTTGCCTTGTTTACCTTGTTATTCTAACTTTCATTTTGTTGATTTGAGTTTAACCATGTGTGTGTCATTGATGTGTGCCTCATGTTTGTATGTCTTAATTCAATGTTGTTTGTTGGTGTATGCTTCTCTCATCTTCTTTCATCTTTCATGACTTGTTTAAGTCTTTCTTTCTATTTTCATTTGTGATTGATTAGTAATGTGTTTACTTGTGCTTGTTCACATGATACCTTAGGATTCCTAGTCCCTCTGTTTAAGATAGGAGTATGAGAGACATTAGGCTTTCAATCCTTTGTATGATAACATTAGGTAGTACCCTTTCATCTTAAATTTAGGACCATTTTGCATGACAACATTAGGGTTCTTAGCTTCCTTTAGTGTCCTTGTGTTTTCTCTTCTCATCTCAAACTCCTCTAAGACACTTAATAAAGAATGACAAGTGTTGTTTGCTATGAGCCTTAAGTACATGAGAAATGATAAGTCGGGAGGTCTCTCTTCACTTGTCTAGAGTGTTTAGTGTATGCCTTTTGGGTGATATGCGACGCATTCGCTCTTGTGTCATAGTCTCTAGTGCAATATGAGTCTCAATCAATTCAATCCACTTCTTTAAAACTCACAAACAAATTTCAAACCTTTTCATCCTTTGGGATTGTTTCAAACCTCACTTTCAGAAAGAGTACGTTGTTTTTTTCCGTTCTACCGCAAACAGGCATCGTCCCTAACTGCTGGAATGGAAACTTAACCTCACTCATAAAAAATGCTTAACCAACCTTTTTTCCATAGTTACCCAAACTACGTTTGCTCTGATTTTTCATACCAGATGAGGATACGTAGGCACAAGACGACGATGTCTTGGCGAGCAACCTTCCCCCCTTCGCCCGTAGTTTTCCTGAACTACGTTGACTCTGACTTTTCCATTACACGAGGGAGTACATAGGCATAGGGCAGCGATGTCCTATCGAGTATTTTCTTTTCTTTCTCCCCCGTTAGCAGTAGCTTTTAGATAACTTTCACCCATAGATTAGACAACAAGCGTGGATCCCGTTGAGTACAACAGACGTGAGGAGTGCTCATACCTTCCCCTTATGTAACTGACTCCCGAACACTAGATTTGGTTGCGATGACCTTGTCTTTTCCCGTTCTTTTAGGTTTTCTTCGATCGATTATTCCCCTCTCTTTGGGATAAATAACGTTCGGTGGTGACTCTTCTGTTTGTTTCCGCCGGCCCCTTTTTCGCAGTTGCGACACTTGGGCGCCTAAATTTTATTTATTTAGAGTCCGTTTATTTATATATTTTGTCTAAATATTTAGAATAAATAAATAGGATAATTAGTGTTTTCATTTTAATTCTATTTTAAATACGGGGAGAGCGGTGAATCTATGTTTATTTGTGTTTTTCTCTTTTATGGTGAAACATGAAGGCTTTGTCGGTTTCGTAATTGCCAAAAAAACATTAAGTTTTGATTCATGTTCAGATGTTGGGAAATGATTACAAATATATAAGGTATTACATGTTTGTTTCAACATGCCGCCAATTGAGTGAATCACTTATAAGGTATTACAAAATAACTTCCTAAATACTGTTACCCACGTTTATTTATATATATATATATATATATATATATATATATATATATATATATATATATATATATATATATATATATATATATATCGTACCTCGAAAAATTCGATCCTCGCGAAGGACGCAGAAAAAAGTTATTCGAACAGAGTCGTCACCGAACTTTGATTTATTTCAATAAAAGAAAAGAAAAATATCGAGAAAACCTTTTAAGAAAAGGAAAATGGTCATCACAACCATATCCGGGTTCGGGAGTGAGTTACGTGAGGGGAAGGTATTAGCACTCTCTCACAACCGTTGTACTCAACGGGAACCTCCTAGTCTAATTTGCGATTTTGAGTGTCAACTAAGCTTATTTGTCTTCTTTGAAATGATAAAAATGTAAAAGGTTTAACTAGGGTTTGAGGGAAAATGTTTGATTTTATTATTAGGGTGTTCGCCAAGGATTGTGGCCGTTGTGCCTACGTATTCATTCGTGCAATGGAAAAGTCAGAGCAATCGTAGTTCGGTTCTACAGTTTGTTGGTGTGTTTTATATATGTCAATTGCTCTAACGCGAGAAAGACATCTCATACCCAAAAAATTGAATTGAAGACTCCACACCTCTCTGTTTTCATCTTTAATAAAAATTCTTAAAGTAGGATTAGGTGTTTTAAAGACGACGAGTGTGTTGAACACCGACAAAGATTCATCGTATCCTAAGCACTCGAGAAGAAAAATGGAAGACTTCATTCTCCTACTATTTCGTTCAAGTGATTATGAAAATAATTTGAATTTGATTCGATGGAAAACATTTAGGGAACAATTGTTTAAACGTGAGAAAGATATCTCGCATCCAAACACTTGAGGAGAAATTTTGAAGATTCAAAACTCCTCCCTTTATTTTAATAAAGAGTGTTTCGATTTTGATTTAAGAAAAATACTCAATGTACGGTCGAGGTTTGAATTTGCGTGATGGCGATTGCAAAAGACAACCGACTTATGAGGGAAGAAACCACTTGATGTTGGATCAAGGGTTTGTGAAAAAAGTTAGGTCAATTCCTAGTCCCTAAAGGTGCTCCTAGTAAACGAAACCACGACTCAAGAAAGAGAGAAAGTGTATACATGAGGTTGACAGCGATGCTAAAAAGAGCAATCGACTTACAGGGTTTTAAAAAGGGCTTGATTAGAGCAAGAATTAGTTTTGAAACTATTTAGGTGTGAACGGGAATAAGATGCATACACAATATTAACATCATACAAAAATGAATCAAAACGTAAATTGAAAAAAAAGTGCACGGATTAAAATCATGATGCGAATACGCAAATCAAAGTCGTGTATGCGAAGATGTGCAAAGACTATCACAAGAAATTAGATCTGATAATAACGATAACGACGTTGAATCGTTGAAATATAACACGAGTTGAAATAGCAAATTGTTACCGCCTTAGCGGTCATCGCAAGTCGAACCAATAAACAACAATATCAAAGAAAATCAAATTGTCAATCGGAATGCGAATCGGTAAGCGCAAAAAGTGAATTGTCACTATGTTAAACCGTTGGACGCGTGTACAAAATTAAAACACCACGATAATCAATTAAAAATAACTAACATAAACCGATAAAACAACCAATAACATGCTACACCTAACGTGATCATTGCAATATGGATCTGAATTGTGCGGATCTAAATTTATCAAATATAAAAAAAAGATTAAGTAAAAAGAATTTTAAATGTGCTAAAAAATTCAACAATATTACTAATACAAAAATGTGATTATCGCAACCGGATCAAATCAAAATAAATGTCACACATCATGCAAACAACGTATCGATATAATTCGATCCGAACAATAAATCAAAACATTATTATTACACTTCAAATATATATATATATATATATATATATATATATATATATATATATATATATATATATATATATATATATATATATATATATATATATATATATATATATATATATATATATATACATATATATATATATATATATATATATATATATATATATATATACATATATATATATATATATATATATATATATATATATATATATATATATATATATATATATATATATATATATATATATATATATATATATATATATATATATATATATATATATATATATATATATATATATATATATATATATATATATATATATATATATATATATATATATATATATATATATATATATATATATATATATATATATATATATATATATATATATATATATATAAACAACCGTGGGTAACAATATTTAGGAAACTATCTTGTAATACCTTATAAGTGATTCACTCAATTGGTGGCAAGTTGAAACAAACATGTAATATCTTATATACTTGTAATCATTTTTTAGCATCCGAACATGAATCAAAACATAATGTATTCTGGCAATTACCAAATCGACAAATCCTCGTGTTTCCGCGATATATATATATATATATATATATATATATATATATATATATATATATATATATATATATATATATATATATATATATATATATATATATATATATATATATATATATATATATATATATATATATATATATATATATATATATATATATATATATATATATATATATATATATATATATATATATATATATATATATATATATATATATATATATATATATATGTATATATATATATATATATATATATATATATATATATATATATATATATATATATATATATATGTGGATAACAATATTTAGGAAACTATCTTGTAATATCCTATAAGTGATTCACTTAATTAGCGGCAAGTTGATGTTGGTGCAAAGGTAGAATAAATGATGAAAGATAGAAATATTCTATTAAGAATGACGGCAGAAAACATGATAAAAGTTACAATAATTGTCACCCTATTTATAAGCTGAAACTAGGGTTACTAGAATAAGATTAAATACTAAAATACCCTCTAACAAACTTATGGGCTTAAGAAAGTAATATAATAAAATATGAATTATTACTAATATCATCCCTTAATTCATATTCCATCAAAACTTGTAACACCAATTCCATCCCTTAATCTGAGAAATTGATCAGTCTTGATAGCTTTCGTCAGAACATCTGCCAACTGCTTCTGAGTGCTGCAGTGTACAACTTCTAACACTCCACTCTGAACTTGGTGTCTCAGAAAATGATACTTGGTCTCAATATGCTTGCTTCTCCCATGCAACACTGGGTTTCTGGCAAGATTGATTGCAGACTTATTGTCAATCATCAACTTCAGAGGTTTGTCTACTTTAATCTTCAGATCCTGCAACAGATTCAGAATCCACACAGCTTGGCATGCAGTAACAGCACCTGCAATGTATTCAGCTTCACAGGTTGACAACGCCACAACAGGTTGCTTCTTGGAACACCAAGAAATGGAACCTCCCAGAAATTTGAACAAGTATCCAGATGTACTTCTTCTGTCAACTCTGTCTCCACACCAATCAGAGTCTGAATAACTCAGAAGTTCTGACTCATTATTTCCTCCAGAGGGAAATAACACTCCATACTTCAGAGTTCCTTTGATATACCTCAGAATCCTGACAGCAGCTTGGTAATGGGACCACTTAGGTTTACTCATGAACCTACTAACCATCCCAACTGAGTAGCAAATATCAGGTCTGGTATTGCACAGATACCTCAGAGAACCAACCAACTGTTTGAAGGTTGTAGCGTCCACATCCTTTCCTTCAGAGTCTGAATCCAGTTTCTGATTTGTATCAGAAGGTGTGACAGCCATCTTACAATTCTTCAGATCAAATCTCTTCAGAAGTTCTAATTCATACTTGAGCTGATGCAAAATGATACCTTTCTCAGAATATCTGAACTCCATCCCTAGAAAGTATGTCATTTTGCCTAGATCAGTCATTTCAAATTCATTCATTAGAACCTTCTTGAACTTGGCTATCTCCTGTTCAGAACTTCCAGTCAATAGTATATCATCAACATATAAACATACCAGAGTCATATTGCCTTCAGAAGTATGCTGAACATATACACCGTACTCCATCTCACATTTCTGAAAGCCTTGCTTCTTGAAAAATGAATCAATCTTCTGATTCCAAGCTCTGGGCGCTTGTTTCAGTCCATATAGAGCTTTGTATAATCTGTACACCATCCCTTCCTGATTCTTTTTCACAAATCCAGGAGGTTGTGACACGTAAACTTCTTCTTCTAATGGACCGTTCAGAAATGCAGATTTTACATCTAAATGCATCAGAGGCCAATTCCTGTTAGCAACTATTGCAATCACCATTCTGATTGTTTCATGTCTTGCTACAGGTGCAAACACTTCAGAGTAATCCAGCCCAGGTTTTTGTAGAAATCCTCTGGCTACCAACCTTGCTTTATGTTTGCCAATTGAGCCATCTGGCTTTAACTTCTGCTTGAAAACCCATCTGACGCTGATGGCTTTCTTGTCTTTTGGAAGTTCTGTCAGCTTCCAAGTCTTGTTTCTCTCTATAGCATCAAGTTCTTCTTTCATGGCCTTCAGCCAGAGCTTCTGCTTAAGAGCCTCCTCTGTACTTATAGGTTCAGAATCTACCATCATGGCACACTGAATAATTTCTCCTTCAGAGTCTACTTCAGTGTCTTGCAGCATGTCAAATTCTGCATATCTTCTGGGAACGTTTCTTATTCTTTGTGGTCTCTGAACTTGTTCAGAGTCTTGAGCTTCAGAGTTTCTAGCTTCAGATGATTGACCTCCAGAGCTTTGACCATCTTCAGAGTCTGGCATATTTCCAGAGTCTGAATTGCCACCAAGATCTGGATTGCCATCAGAGTCTGGGTCATCTGGGTCACCTTCATCTTCTGAGTCTTCTTCAGAGTTTGAATCAGTATCAGAGTCAGAGTCAATATCAGGGTTTACTTCAACTTCAGAAATTCTTAACTCTGGCCTTTCTTCAGAGGTTCTGACATCAGAATCAGATTGAGACTTATCCCAATTCCAAACTTCTGATTCCTTCATAATCACATCTCTGCTGAATTCAATTTTATTGGTTTCTAGACAATAGAGCTTGTAAGCACCAGTACTGTGGTACCCTATCAGAATCATCACTTTGCTTCTATCATCCAGCTTCTGTCTTCTGGCTTCTGGAACATGTTTATAGCAAACAGAACCAAACACCTTTAGATGACTAACACTTTGCTTATCTCCAGTCCACTTCTGTATTGGAACTATTTCCTTCAACTTCTTCGTAGGACATCTGTTGAGTACATACGTTGCAGTGGCAACAGCTTCTCCCCAGAGCTTCTGAGGAAGCTTCTTCTCCTTTAGCATGCTTCTCACCATATCAAGCAAAGTACGGTTTCTTCTTTCAGCAAGACCATTGTGTTGAGGGGTATAAGGAGCAGTAACCTCATGCTCAATTCCATTCTCCTCACAGAACTTCTGGAACTCTTTGGAGTTATACTCACCTCCACCATCAGTTCTAAGAATCTTCAACTTCTGACCACTCTGATTCTCAGCCTTCATTCTGAACTTCTTGAATTCATCAAACACCTCGTGTTTGAACTTAATAAGGGATACCCATGTCATTCTTGTGAATTCATCAACAAATAACACAAAGTATTTATTCCCTCCAATTGATGCTACTGGAAATGGACCACACACATCAGAGTGTACAACTCCCAAGGCATATTTTGCTCTTGGAGCAACTTCTGATGCAAATGGCAATCTTGGTTGTTTTCCTTCCATGCAAACTTTGCATGACTTTTCAGGCTTCTTAATTGCAGGAATTCCATGTACCAATTTCTTTGAATTCAGATGTTGTAAGCTTCTGAAATTCAAATGACCAAATCTTCTGTGCCACAGCTCACTCTCCTTCTCAGTACATGTTGCACTAAGACATTCTGAGTCTGCAGTTCTAACATTCACCTTGAATGTTCTATTCCTTCCCTGTTCTGACTCCATAATCAACTTCTGATTGCAGTCATACAGCTTCAGAAGATTATTCTTCATGGTAACTGAAAAACCTTTCTCAATTAATTGTCCCACACTCATCAGATTGCTTCTGATGCCAGGTACATACCACACGTTCTGAATCAATGTTGTTTTCCCATTGTTCAGAGTCACTCTGATATTTCCCATACCTTCTGCATTAAGATATTTGTCATCAGCACATCTGATCTTTGTCCTCTTTTCAGAGTCAAAGTCAACCAGCCATTTCTTGTTTCCAGTAAGATGATTTGAACAGCCAGTGTCCATATACCACCAGTCTGTCAGATCCACATTATCAGATTCAGAGGCCATCAACAGCACAGATTCGTCATCAGAGCCTCTAGCTATATTTGCTTCTTCTGATTTCTTCTCCTTGTTTGACCAACAATCTCTAGCAAAGTGACCAAACTTCTTACAACAGTAACATTGGATCTTCTTCTTGTCATACTTCTCTTTTCCCTTCTGAGCATTCTTTTGCCTATCAGAGGTTGAGCTTTCTGACTTCTGACCACCATCAGATCTTCTCTTGGCTTCTGACTGCTTCTGATACCTCCTATCAGAAGTTGCTTTCAGAGCCTGCTGCTCTACTTCTCTTTCAGAAGTTCTCTCAGTCAAATGCAACTCTTGTGCTTCTAAACTGCTCTGCAGCTCTTCAATTCTCTTGGTACTCAGATCTTTGGAATGTTCTATTGCTACCACAATGTAATCAAATTGAGAGGTAAGGGATCTCAATACCTTCTCCATAATTGTTTCTTCAGAAAGAGTTTCTCCACACGCCTTCATCTCATTAGTGATCAGAATCACTCTGGAGATGTATTCAGAGACTTTCTCATTATTCTTCATGTTGAGATTCTCATATTGCTTTCTCAAGGACTGAAGCTTCACCTTCTTCACTGATGCGTCACCACCATAACATCTAACCAGTGTGTCCCACGCAGCCTTTGCTGTCGTTGAATCTGCAATCTTCTCAAACACATTTACATCAACACATTGATGAATAAAGAATAATGCTTTCTGATCCTTCTTCCTTACTTCCTTCTGCGCATTTTTCTGTTCATCCGTTGCATCTGCTGCTACCGGAACATAACCATCAGTGACAAGATCTAAAACATCTTGAGCACCAAATAGTACACGCATTTGGATCATCCAACGATTCCAATTTTTACCGTCAAATACTGGAAGTTTGGTGTTCATGTTGCCGTTTCCGTTCATTTTCTACTTTGCACAATACACTCAGAGTTTTCTCACACAGTGTTTCCAAACCCACAGAATTAAAAAAAAAATTCTGATCAGATTTTGTTCAAGATTCAACACGAATCTAAGAATCAAAATCAAACACACAAGACCTCACGTTCACTCGTGTTTCCCGTGTTTCCCAATGAATCTGAACCAGAGCTCTAGATACCAATTGTTGGTGCAAAGGTAGAATAAATGATGAAAGATAGAAATATTCTATTAAGAATGACGGCAGAAAACATGATAAAAGTTACAATAGTTGTCACCCTATTTATAAGTTGAAACTAGGGTTACTAGAATAAGATTAAATACTAAAATACCCTCTAACAAACTTATGGGCTTAAGAAAGTAATATAATAAAATATGAATTATTACTAATAGTTGAAACATACATTTAATATATTATATACTTGTAATTATTTTTTAGCATCCGAACATGAATCAAAACATAATGTATTCTGGCAATTACCAAATCGATAAATCCTCGTGTTTCACCGTAAATTATAAAAAAACACAAATAAATGTAGATCCGCCGCCCTCCCTGTATTCTTTCACTTTTCCTCCCTCTGGTCCCTTTTCATCGACAACGCACTTTTATTTATATATATATATATATATATATATATATATATATATATATATATATATATATATATATATATATATATATATATATATATATATATATATATATATATATATATATATATATATATATATATATATATATATATATATATATATATATATATATATATATATATATATGGAACAATTAGAATTAATTCTAAATTGTCAATAATATCTCTAATATTTATTTTTAAATCCCAAATTAAATAATTAGTTAAATTCAAAATAAAAATAAAGATTTAAAATAGAATTACAATGAAAACACTAATTATCTTATTTAATTATTGTAAATATTTAGACAAAATGTAAAAATAAACGGATTCTAAATAAATAAAAGTCGGGCGTCCAAGTGTTCAAAAAAATAAATTGAGTACATCAAAATGATCAGTGCGAAATAAACGACTCGGAAAAATACAGCGTTTGATCAGATTTTAAAATAAATTTTGACCCGTTAAAATTAAAACGAACACATCAAGTTAAACTACACAAAACGTAGATTAATATAATTGATGTTTGCAAGCTTGATTTTGAATTTTTTTCGTTCACTGAATTTACGCACAATTGAGATTTAGTTTGACTAGTCTGTCTATAAATTCGAGAAATTATTCCGGCTGACATTTTAAGCACTACGCGAGATGAAATGCATGCATATGATGCAGAGTGAAAATAAAGTCAGATAAATAAAAAAATTAAAATGTTCTGACAAAATTGGGGTATGACAGCATAACTTGATTTTTGGGTGTAGTTTTCATTCGGGTGTGCACAAGTCGATCCACCTAATGCTTAGTTCGACTGCTCGCTATTGTGAGTCAATTTGTCTGGTCTATTGTGTTTCAAAATGTTGTTATGTTGGTGATTGGTTCTTGCCATCATATATATTCATTTTGTCTCATCATTACATAAAGAACAAGAAAAGTGAAAGATATACACTAAATTTTTGCTAATCATCTTCATTCTCACTTGCATTCTTCAACAATTACACATAACAATTTTTGCTGATCTTGTGCATTGTCAAGGTGATAACGTTCAAAAATAGGATTGTGTATCTAGTTTGGGTTGAGAATTCATTGGGTTTTTCTTGAATAAAACCATTAGGGTTTTATGCTCTAAGATCTTGAGGATTTGGGGGTTTTCGCACAAATCTTTTTCTCACAGATTCAGCCGAGTGAAAGGTTTGAAGAACGCTGGGTTCGTTCATACAAGTAACGGTAACCGGAGGATTTAGAAGAAAGATTTAGGGTCGAACGTATTGCGATCGAAATCAGCCGAGCGAAAGGTTTGAAGAACGGTGGTTCGTGCAAACAAGTAGCGGTAACCGGAGGTTTGTTCGGAGCGTTTGATGCACTTGATTCGACTTGAATCAAGGGGATAGAAGGAAATAGTATCAACGTCAACAATTAGGATTGAGTGGTGGTGACTGTTACTTCTCTTGTATAAACTTTGCAACGTAATAATAAAAATTTAAATTCTAGTTTTAAAATTGGGGCCAGACATACCCGAAGCGATGACGAAAAGGGGAGATGCTTAAACAAATCTAGTGTTGTTCTTTTTTTCTCTATATCTTTTATTTGTGTTGTTAACATTTGTGTGATTTCGATTGTTCGATAAATTTTCTCTATTGTGTAATGTTGAAATTTTGTTTTGCAAAACTAATTATAATCTCTTGGATGGTGATTGTGAAAAATTATGCACTAGAATTACAAGGAAGTTTTACTTGGGGTGTTGTGCACACCAAGTGTACGACGTATCGAGTGCACACAATCTGTTTCCGATATTGTCAATTTAAGTTTACTTTTTACAATTAATTGGAAATAGGATAAACTAAGTGAAAATTACTTGTATTGATTTATTGGCAAATCATTGATTCGTATTCTCATTGTATTTTAATTCCATTTAACTTTTCGTATATCCGATCTTTTCAATAACGGTTCGTTTAGACGATTTGGTTAGTCGGCCGCTTCCGCATATTTAAAAAAAAAACTTTAAGCGCCGATTCTTGTTAAAAATTAATGATTTATTCAACCCCTTTTAGATCATTGTCATCCTCTAACATATTATATTTAACGCATACTAGTTCCAACATAAGTTACTCTCTGTTTGAAAGTTAAGTTAAATTCTTTCAAACCCTACTGTAATCCATCTACAAGTCATCTTTCAGATCCTCAAGTACACAAAATCAACATCTTCTCAAGGCGTACTCTTTAAGACAAACTCTTCCACAACTTTGATAGGGTTTGCAGATTTAGACTATGGCTCTTGCAAAGATACTAAACGGTCTACAACTAATTTTTGCTTTTTTTTAGGGACATCTCTCCTGAATAACAACTAGTTATGACTTATGTTGTCCATGCTTTTGTAACGAGGATCTAACATGTATGTGATGAAAATTGACAACCAGGCTGATATCCCAATTGCACATGGTTCTGAAGAGATTGAAGTAGTGACACTGATAGATAGCAAAAGCTAATGTCATAGTAGCTTCTGATGAGAAAGCTATTGAAGTCATGCCTTGTGTTGACAATAATCTGCTGCATTTTTCATATGAGAAATGTAGTCTATATCCCACATGTCTTAACAATTTAAAGAAACTAAATATATAAAAATGTCTTAAAAGTCTTACATTCAATTTCTTAAAAATTTAAAAATTACTATGTTTATATAAATTTTTATTTTAAAATTCCTACGTATATAGACCACAAGCTAACACAATCCTAAAATCATTCATTAATTACAATTCTCAACAACTTTTTGTTCTTAACAACCTTGTAATAAGTTATGACAGTTGCAATTAAGTATTTTGCGAGACTTTACGCATATGTCATTGATCTTGTATAGGCATTGGCTAAACTTGCAGCAATAAACTTTCAAGTTTCAGCTCAAGACAACTTCACTGTGCACATTGCCATCCTCCATCCTGATCCAAGATCGTATAGAAAAGGGTTTGTCAGTGATCTCTAAAATTCGAGCTCCTCTAGGCCAATTACCATATCCTCCATAGCCAGTGTGCCTAGCGTAGCATAGCCATAGTTTCTTGTATGGGCAGCACCAATCCAATCCATGGTTGTGTCCAACAAATATTGCCTGCCATTATCAAAGGGAAACAAACACCTTAATTGATAAACCCATCCTGTTGACAGTTTCTCATCTTGTCACAAAATATAAAAATAAAAAAGCCACAAACTTAAATAATGATTAAACAAAGGGAACCAACACAAGGCTTTGGCCTTACCTTGACAGAGGTTCTTTTCACAAGAAGATCCATGATCCCCGTTTCAGCTTCTTGAGCTGCAACTTTTTCCTTGTTGATCGAACCAACACAAGGCTTTCGTATGCCAAACTTCGGAGCCACAATCTTATAGGCCTTACTTGGTATATGCCAGAAAATAATCTCAGGAACCCTGCCATACAAAACATATTGTTAGCAATATTCCAAAAAAGGAAGACAACAAAATAAGAAAGAAACTTCTATCACGTATTTTCAACATATTTTACTTCACAAACTTAAATAACAAACAAGGATTAGAAATCAACAAAGTTACTCTCATCTATAACAAATATAATGTTTCGAAGATATTAATTGGATAAGTTTATTTCGAGAGTAAGGTTTTATTTTTATGTAATGCTTTCTTAGTCAACCTAGAGTCAGAGTTAATTTCTTTAGATTTCTGCAGAAACCATTCTGCCTGGCCAGTAGATATGACTTCTGGATAAGAACCACCACCAGAATCTAGAAAGTATAGGAAAGCCACCGGTGATTGCAGATCATCTGACGCCGAAACCCGAACGACATAATTTGATACACTGGGCCAAAGGTTTCTTGGACCATATCTAGAAAACGATGCATTGTGTTTGATCTCATTTTTCATCAACTCCAATCTTCCTGTTCCTCTAAAGCTACATTCTTCCCCTGAAATTTATCAAATACGCCTTTTCGATTAAGATATTTTAAACTTTTAATCTCATGAAAAAGAGTGTGAGAGACTATGAAAAAAACTAATGAAGCCAAAATGATAATCAGAAGAATGGAAGCACCTGTTTGAAAACAGTGAATTGGAGGAATTCCAGGGGCAGAAAACCAGTCTAATGGCCACTGAAATGAAGCATCATCATGGTTTCCAAACACACTTGCCCAAGGTATACCCTTTTTTCTCGCCGGCGAAGTTGCTTGATCCCAATACAAACTTGCATTTCCAATCATGATATTGTTAGCCGTAATGACATCTCCAAGATATATCACAAAATCTGCCATACAATTAGTCTAGCATCATTATGTTGAACAGCACATCAAATGAAACCAATAGACATCATGTTCATCACCTTCTGACCTGGAGATTCATCATCGAGCACCGTATTCATCACCTTGACAGAGTTTACATCTTGAAGTGGTCCCCAGTTCGTCCATGTGTCTTCGCCAAAATGCAGGTCCGCAAACAGTGCAACCTTTAAAGGTGCACCTGCTCGCATCTTAATCTGCCTGTCCAATTTGAATCGTATGGCTGACGATGACGATGTCTGGTTTTGAAGATAACATGACGACTGGACTGTGGAGAATAGAGAGAGAAGCAGTAAGGGTAAAACCGTCTTCCATAGGCTTCCTATAGCATCCATATTCACGTGTTGTGAGGAACGAAGATGAAAATTGATACGGAACAGATTCAACAAAAACACTTCAAATATTTGCAAGTACAGTGCAAGTGTTTGGAGAGAAGCGTAAAGTCACACAACAGTAATAAGGATGGATAGGAAACAACAAAAAGAAAATGTGATGTTTTAAAAATCTGAATAAATTATAAAATTTTCTGTAAATTAAGAAATATTTTTAATTTTATATTTAAAAATAAATAAAATTATAAACCGTTTCATAAAAATATATCCATAGGTAAAAAATATGTTCTACCTAAAATAGTATATATTCTATATGGCATATACCAGGAACATTAGGAATATTCTATGGCATCTTTCGCCCATGCAATGGCATATACCCAGGAACATTAGGAATATTCATGGAGTAAAATTTTATTAAATTGTTTTAGCATTATATATAATAAAAGTTCTACAAATATAAACATATTTAAAGAAAAACAAAAAAGATAACTATGTAACCCATAATTATGAACAGTTTTTGAAAATATTCCTCATATTTATGTCATCCCTATCTCTGCTGTCACCATTGCATTCTCCACCACTATATTCTTCATTTTGTCTTTCTTTTTTGATATTATACTCATATTATTCAACAAAACAGTAACAGAAAAAGGAAACGGATATGCTTGAAGCTGGAGTGGGAGTGATCTCAAAGTTTTGGATTCTCCTAATAACATGATAAATACAAATAGGATCAAAGTTCTTCATCAATAAACTACATCGCAGATATCTAGCATATTAACGCCTTAAAATCTTGAATGTTGAATAGAAAGATATATGTTTTGACCATGTAGAAATTAGAAATCAGCCTAGAGGTGGTTTCTAATTTCTAATTTCTAGCAATTTGATTTCATCTTTTTTCAAGTATGATTGTGTTCTTTTTTTAAAAAAGTTTCAAACTTTTCAAATCTCCTTTATGTTTCTGTTTACATTTAACATGCTCTTTGTAGGATTACAATGTTATACTAGTTTATGTTTTTAAATTTTGTTAACATGTTGTTTATAGTATTACAATGTCATGCTAATACATTTTGACTTATAGGAAAGGTGAATGAAAAAACTTAACTCAAGAAAGAACATACTATGGGTGTGGTTCACAAATTGTTTGTGTTGCTAGGAAGAAAAATACAAGAATGATGAAGGGGAAGTGAAAGTTGCAAGCTTGAGTGAAAGACTCAGAATGATACCCATTCAAATTTAACACAAGTTTGCAGCTCTCACTTCAGCTTCATCTCCCTTTCATTGTGGATGTCATTCTGAGACAATTAGATCATTTCTTCATCTTCATTCTCCATAAACCTTTTCAATAAGTGAAACATTTTATGTGTTTATATATTGTTGTTCAAAATGTTTGCCTTGTTAAGGTTTATTCATGTTTTTGTATCTCCTAATTGAGTTTATTATATCATATGTAGATTGTTTGTTTGTCATACCCCAAATTTGTCCTACCTTTTTTTCAATCTATGTGGCTTATGCATCTCATATCCCTCATGTACATACCCTTCATTAGATCGTCTAACACATCATGCACTCTCTAACATCAAGGCTTGATACATTGAATCAATGGTCATGGGATTAGGATTTTACATGGTGCATTAGGGTTTCATCTTTCGTAGGTTGGTTTCAACTGAAAATGTAGAGATCATGGATTGGGGTTGTTCTTTATACTTATGGTTATCAGGTAAGTCCTTAGAGTTTTGGCTATGAAATCATCTGGAGCATCTTATTCTTGAAATGGCTTCATCATCACTTTTGATACAAGGTATTCCATAAGGTTTCATTCAATAGGCTTGGAGCTTAAGCATGGGATTTCTTGAGGAGCATTTTCTTATGCTTGTAATCATCACTTAAATTAGGGTTTATTTCCCCAATTGATGTGGTGATCAAGAAGGTTCTTTAAGGAGTTTTGATTCATTAATAAGATCATCTTTCAAAAGAATCTCATGCATTGCTTCGGTTACAAGTAATTCTAAGTTATATTCACTTTGGTTCTTGATGGGTTCACTTTGGTTGAAGGAAAGTCAAAAGGGTTTATTATAATCCATCATGGTTTAAGTGGCAAGAGGTGTACAAATGGTCCAAATGCTTGCAAGATTTATTTAAGCTTGTTCGACATGGAATCAAGCATCTCATTCAATTTTAAGTTGGTTTTTAGTGAAAAATACAAATATAATGTTCTATCTTTTGGATCCAATTCAAGCTTAAGCCATCGTTCTTGTCATCAACGTGAAACAAGACCAATTTCTTCGCATTTGATTTGTGTTGTGTAGTTTAGGATTAATTTGATTTTGATTTGAGAATTTGGAAAAGATTTTTAGAAATTATGGAGAGATTTGAAACCATGAGGACGAGCCAAGTTGAAACATGTAATCTTGGTAGGGATTGAGTTGCCGCAGTCGCCGCCGTGAGGCGTGCCAGTGCAGCAATATGAGATGATTCACGACAAAAATTTTAAAGTTGAAGAAAGGAAACCACATGAGTTGTGTATGTGATAAGTGAGGCTGAGAATTTTAGCTGTGTTTGGACCATTCCCATGTGCAACGGATTGGGCTTCCAAGCCCATTCAGATTTGATACTAGCACCCCTGGTAATCATGGCCGCATCTCATCACATTATCTATCCATGAGAATTGGGCTTCTAAGCCCATGCATAGGCTAGTTGTACCCTTGGTAATCTTGATACACCTCCCTCTGTTTTTATGTTTCTTTTAACTTTTAGTTTCTTTTGTTAAAATTTTATGTTCAAGTTCATAGAATTTTGTTGCATATTCTTGATTAGAATTTTTGCATCTTTTATTTGTTGAGTTTTAATGCTATCTTGATTAGATTTTTTGGCATTTCATTTGTCGAATTTTGTTCATATCTTGATTAGATTTTCTTTTTGCATGCTATTTGTTGAATTTTATTTCTATCTTGATAAACCTTTTTGCGTGCTATTTGTTGAATTTTGTTGATATCTTGATAAGAACTTTTCACAGCCTATTTGTTGAATTTTGTTTCTATCTTGAGAAGAATTTATTGGCATTTTATTTTTTGAATTTTGTTGCATTACTTTCACGGAACTTTTTACATTAATTTGTTGAATTGTGTTGCATTATCTTAATGGAACTTGTGACATTGTTTTATTGAAATTGTATGTCCATTCTTGATAGAATTTTATACATTATCTTTGGTAGAATTTTGTGTCATCTTGCATCAATCATTTTAATGCAGTTTACTAACTCTTTGGCTTTCATTTTGAGGTATCATTTGGAGCATTTTGGTATATTTTGCACCTTGGACTAATGAATTAATAATTGTAGCTTATCGCTTTATTTTCGCTTTAAAGTTCTAGCTTAGGTATTATCCCCCCCCCCCCCCCCATGGTAGGTTCATATGCCTCCCCATTCCCATGAGCATTGTAATAGCGTATGCCTTTATTCCTTTATCGCTTTGATTGTTTGTTTGCTTGTATGCCTTGCATGATTAAAAGATAAAACTAAAAATGATAGGAAACAATTTCAAAAAACAAAGACAAACAAAGCATGATCCAACATCAAGCTATTTTCAAAATAAGTAATTAAATTTCACCTTTCACCCCACCTTAGGATTTCCGCAGCTTTCATTATTCGTAAATCGATTGCTTAGGCATCACCACCAACTTCCATCCAAGTCATTCCACCACTTAACCCAAAAGCAAGCCTTGTATGTGAAGGAAAATTGCGATCTAAACGCAGCGGAAAACAAAAATTTCCTTTAGTGATCCTTACGAATGAGCATGGTCAGTGATAGAATCGTTACCTCTTTGTGGCGATTCAGATCTTTGATGCAGCGATCACAAGCGTTGATGAAGTGCAACGCCTCTACTCAGTCCACACGAACAGCTTCCGGTCACAGTGCTAGCTGCTTACGAACGAAATTATTTGAGTGGGAAAAGAGAATCAAAAACGAAATTGCATCAAGTGAAAGCTTCATCACAAGGGTTCCTTTTATAGACTCTCTTGTGGGCTGCGGGTTAAAACCCAATTCACATGATCCATAATAATATTATATATTATTATAATAACTATTATTATAATAAATATATTTATTTTATTATTATTTTATAACCATTATAAAATAACAATAATTATTATTATATTATCCGAATTTCTATTTTTCACTTAAGTGCACCGTACCTTACGGTGTTCCTTTAATTTCTCTATCTCTCATCAAACTATCCTTATGTGTGTGACCCTGTAGGATTTCGTAACGTTGGTAATTATATTAAATTATATATTTAACATAATAAACAGTAAGCGGTATCTAGCAACACATCACTGCTACCCAAGTCACGAAAATGTCATGTGATCTGACAAAACCTTTTTCGTGATAATATATGTTTGTACAATTACCCTTTTGCCCCTATGTCTATATTGAACACAAGGCATACACTGTGTCATCCCTGTCCAGTTCAATATTGGGCCCTTAGACATTTCTCCTGTTATGCAGGATTGGCAAATTCCATCTAGGACACTCATGTCCCTCAACATGCTTCGTGGAGTGCCCATCAACTGTCTTTATGATCATCCAGTTACGGATAATGTTTGATCAGCAATAAAGCACCCGACTCTAAATCTAGGGTCCATAGTGGTTTCAGGTCGAAGGGTGGTAATACACCATTATCACCATGAGAATAACTTATGACACTTTGCATAACATACTATGTAGTATTCTCATAGCGGGTCAATCCGGTATAAATATTACTCCTAATATTTATACCTATGTCAAGACTTGATAACTCTTTATCCATGATCCATGAGATGTGATCATCAGTCTATCTTCATAATAGTCTCAATGCTTTTAATGTTATCCCACTTTGCAATAAAGCTTGACTACGGATATTTTAAGAATAATGTCTTTATGTTTAATGGGATCTCATGATTAAGTCACACTTAACATTTCATTAAACAGACTAACTATTCTAGGGACTTTATTATTCTGAAAGACAAACATAATAAAGAAATGCCTTTTATTATTAAACGAATAATCCGATACAAGTACCAAAAAGTATTGGCCTCTAGGGCTTACACCAACAGTATGTTCCTCACCCGTAATTTGATTGCTTAGGCATCGCAACCAACATACCTTTACCCAATCCACCACCCTTTCACTTCAATCCAGTCCACCTCATTCATTCATCTTCATGCATTCTTTAATAAAACTAAAACCTTGGTCATTGTACCAAGTTCCTTTTCAAAAACTCTTTTCTAAGCAAACATGGAATGGTTGTGGAGTGTTTAGGCGAAGGCCTTGTCCTATCCTATGTGTTTGATATTACTTTTTTTTGTACTTTTAGGATAGTTGATTGTGACCAACGTCCCTAGATGTCCCCAGCAGGTCTTGGAGGTCTAGTATGAAGGTGAGAAAATTACTTAGAAGGGGGGGGGGGGGGGGGTTGAATAAGTAAGACTAAAAATCAAAGATTAGAACACAAATATTTTTATCCTGGTTCGTTGAATACAACTACTCCAGTCCACCCTCTCAAGAGTGATTTGCCTTTCTCTGCCAAGGTCTTAATCCACTATTTAAATCAAACAGATTACAAATAGCAACACCTAAGAACAACTGTTCTTAGTCTTCTTAAGAGCAACTGATCCCAACTGGATCCTCTTAAGGAAAACCTTTTACAAACAATGTAAAACTTTTACAAGAGTAAGAATGCTTCTAATAAGCTGTTATCACAACTGTGATATTTCTCTTAATTTAAGAACGAAGTTAAAGCAAAATAAAATAATAAGAGCTTTGAGAGATTTGCTTTGATGAGTGATTTTTCTAGAAGTTCGATCCTGAAGAAGATGGAGTGGACTTCTTTATATAGGCACTAAGATCCAAGAAGTCTTGTTACGTTGAAGGCTGTGCAGAAAAGCCTGAAGCCTTTTGTCTTCACATTGGAGGCTGTGCTGAAACAAGCCTGATGCCTTTTGTCTTCACTTGCAGAAAACTTTCCTCAGAATGGAATGCACAGATAAAACCTTTTTGTCTGTGTCCTTGTGTCTAGCACAAAATAGGAAAGAGCTGTTGAGATAAACCAACGTACATATTTAAATCTTCTTCAAAGTAAGTTCAGCTTTCAACATTAGAATCTGAATCTTCAGAGTCTCCAGACTAGAGATCATCTGGATCTTCAGAGTCTTGGATGTTCTTCAGATTGAGCTGAATTAGAGTAGGTGCAGCTTGTGTGCTTGAGCGTGTAAATCTATCAGAGCAGAGTCTTCTATGCTATAGAGGCTCCTGCTTCAGAATCTTCAAGAGACAGTAGTCAGATTCTTCTGGGAGCAGCGTTCAGATCTTTACTTAAGATGCTCTTGAACTTATGAAGCCTTTCATAATAACATTGTTCAGATCCAAATATGCTTTCTTAAGATAATTTTCTTTAGTGCCTGTAGCAAACAATCTAGAACACGTTTAGAGTATATAATTCTTGAATACAAAATTTATAAGTGTTATCATCAAAACATAGAGATATAACTAAGACACAATCTGTGCTCTTACAATCTCCCCCTTTTTGATGATGACAAAACATGAGAAAATTTTGTTCAATAAAGAGTAAGAATTAGAAACTCCCCCTGAGATTAACAATCTCCCCCTGAAATAAATACTTCAATAGAATAGAATACTTCCCTTTCTGATTAAGTATATTTCAGATTCAGAGCCTGATGAAAGAGTTCAGAGTCAAATCTTGATGCCAGATACATATGACTTCCTTCAGTCAGAGCGTCTGGTTATCATCTTGCATGAATTCTCTTTCAGAATAAATGTATCAGAGTAAGATATCAGAGTTATCAGAGTTGATTTAATACTCAGATTTTCTTTAGAGGATCAGGTTCTGGTTGACACAGTCTCAGGGTAACTTCAAAGAATTATGTCAGATATATCAATGTAATCTGAAAGACTTAAATTCAAAGTAAGTTAATAAAATGTCTGAATTTCAGTTTTAGTAATTGCTTATAGGTTGAACACTCAGTTTCTCTTTTTCTCCCCCTTTTTGTCATAATCAAAAAGAATTTTAAAGACAGAAGGATATAGAAGAAAAGAATCATATAGGAGCAAAACAAGTTATCATGCAATCAAAACAAACCAAAGTTCACAGTCAAACAGGCAGAAGCCAAAACACATAACACAACAAAAAATAAACAGACAGCAAAATCAGTTCATGTGCAAAACAACAAATAAAACTAGGTCTGGCGAGAGGCAATAAGGGTCAGAAGCTTTGTCATCTTGGCAGCTGACTCTTCTTGTTTAGACATCCAGGTCTTGATTTCATCAGTTGTTTTCTCTTGCTTGATCATCCAGTCCTTTATATCCTTCACATCATTCACAAGTTCTGCAACCACAGATGAAGACGGAGCAGATGCAGTAGCAGCAGGGTTCCCTTCAGATTGGTTTTCAACAGAAGCTTGTTCAACCATTTCAGATTCAGGAACTACTGGAGGAGCAGCTTCCAAAAGTAAGACAGGAGGAGGAGGAGGCATGTTCATCAGAGTTACCTTGATTAATTCTGCAAATTTAGTCCTAGCAAGCTTAGAGCATTTAGCTCTAACTTTTAAGGCAGCTTTGTTGAACATCCAGATGAAGCGCTTCCAAGCAGTATTCGAAACAGTGGGATCCAAACTAGACATGCATACAGCCTTAACCCGATCATATTCAGAATCTAACTCCTTTTTGAAAATATCAAACATAGCATTAACACATGATCCTAGATCTGACTGTTCAGGCTGTCCAGAGGAAAAAGGATTAGGGGTGTTAACAGGAGTAGGTTCAGATGGTTGTGGTTGAGGTGTGAGTGGTTGAGATGTGTGGATGTCAGATTGAGGGAGTTCAGATGGTTGAGGAAAAGTCTGATTTTCAGATGGATTAGTTTCAGGTGGTTGAGGAATGGTTTGGTTTTCAGATGTTTGAGTGTCAGATGGTTAAGTTTCATATGGTTGTTGATGAGATGGAGAGTTTGGTGGGGTATGAAACAAGGCAATGTTAAGATGTTTCTTCATAACACTTTCAGAGCGAGCTTGTTTGAGTGATTCTGAATCACAGTCAGATGAATCAGAAGATTCATCTGAGTGAACAGATGTTGAAGAAATTATAATAGATTGATTGAGGGGTTGAATATCAAGAATATTGTCAGAAAGATTTGGATCTTCTGAGGGAATTGTTTGTTCAGAGTGTTCAGTTTGAACAGTCTCTGGTTGGTTTTGTTCTGAAATAATTGTTTCTGGTTGGAGAGTCTCTAATTGGGGATTCTCTGGTTGTGACAAAGTTGGTTGTGGAGTTACTGTTAGGGAGTTTTCTGGTTGAGTTGGTTCTGGTGGTGGAATTTCTGTTTGAATTGTTTGAGGTTGTGGTTCAGATGGAATTGGTACAGGAGATGATTGTAAATTTACTGGTTCAGAGGAGAGTGGTTCAGATGAAATATTGACAGACTGTTTGGATTTAGAAGTTCTTTGTCTAAGGCTTGGAGAGAGTTGTGGTGAAGACAGGGGTGAATGAACAGTAGGTGTAGGATCAGATGCTAATACCTGTTGAATGGTGTCTCTGATCTCTTCCAGAGTGGCTTCTCTAGGACTGATTCTGGCTTTCTTTCCTTCTCTCTTCTTCTTTCTTGAAGCTTCAGATGCTTTTCTCTTCTTCTGAACGGATCCTTCTTCAGCTTTCCTCTTACTACGCCTTTCCTTCATCTGATTGGGCAATTCTTCTCCTGGCTTCTGAACAAGATTAGCAGGTAGAGGAATTCCTTCCTTTAGACATTCAGTAATATACAGCCAGACAAATTCCTTTGGTTCATCTGCACTGAATAGTGGAAAGTCTTCCACAGGAATTCTTCTGCCTTGAACCTCTTCAGAGTTGATCTTCCTTAGTTGTCCTTTCAATTTTGAAATGATTTTCATCCTTTTCAGATTGAGTCCATTTATTTTAGAGCCAATGATGTAAGTCAGATCTTCTGTAATCTTCGCATCTGTCAGATGCTGTACCAGCTTGTTCTCAATAAGGATGTCTGAAATCAATCTTTCCAGGGGTATCCACGTCCTAACTTTACCAGCTTTAGCTCTTACTTCCTCTCTGGTTTCTTTGACATGAGTTAGTAAATGACTGAAGATAAGATACGGTAGATCCACTTTGACATTTTTGCTAATGCAGTACATAAAATACAGATGTTCCGAACTCACATAGTCTGGTGAGTTGGATGGTTTTCTGTGAAAAAATGTACTCATAAAGATTTTTGCCCAGATCCTATAAATGGGTTTCAAATCTTTAACCTTACTTGATGGCATTCCAGCTATAGTAACTTCTTCATAAACCCTAGCCATATCAATGCGAGAAGAAGCAAGGTTTGAAACTCCATCAGATTCAGTATAACTGAACAGTTGCCTGATCAGTTTTTTAGTAATAACTATCTCCATTCCAAGAACCGAGGAATGAATAAACTTGGGACCAGCGCTTGCATGAATCCAAAATTCCTTTACCAGTGATGGAAATACAGGACCCATTAGTCTTTCAAAGTATTTTTCCCAACCTTGAGCTTTAATGGCAGAAATGAGGTCGAACCCATTTTCCTTTAACGAATCAAGATCAATGAAGCTTTCACAGAGCACCTCCAGATCAGCCACTGGAGTGAATAAGGTTCGTTCTGGTTCTTTGTACATTATAGTCTTGTTGGGTTTTGCAGCAGTGTTTGAAGTAGACGCCATTGAAGAAGAAGAGGATCTTGGTTTAGGTTTAGGGTTTTGGTAGAGATTGAAAAGAAAGCAGAAACGCATGAATGTAGTGAATGTGGAAAGTGTGAAAATAGTGTGATAGGTGATATTTATAGATAACCAAAAATCAAGCATAGGGCACACAAAAGACACTTACGCACGTTTGGACAGCATTTAATGAAAAATAATCATTTCATATTAAATTTATGACAGCTGGGGGGAAAACCAAGAAAAGTGAGATTTTCAAAGCAATACCTCAAACGTCAATTCAGTTGAGCACTCCATCTTTTCAGATATTGAGTGACACGTGTTTGCTTTGCTGGCGCATCTGATGTCTCTCAAGAAATGAAACGTTTCCAACTTTCAGATCTTCTGAGCTTGTTAGTTCAAAGTTTCACACACACAAAAAAAAATTGAATGAATATAAATGAACAAATAGACAGATGAAATACTTCAGATCATTAAACATTTAGCATCTGAGAGGTTGCCTCTGATAAATATTACTCTGGACAAAAATCCATACAAATATTTTTCAGAATGAACTTAAATCTATCTTCAGCAAGGGGTTTTGTGAAAATATCAGCCCATTGATGATCTGTATCAACAAAAGCTAAATTAATTACACCCTTCTGAACATAGTCTCTGATGAAGTGATGTTTAATTTCTATATGTTTTGCCTTAGAATGCAAGATTGGATTTTTTGACAAACATATAGCAGAAGTATTATCACAGAAGATAGAAAGATTACTCTCATAGATTTGATAATCTTCTAATTGACTCTTCATCCAGAGCATCTGAGTACAACATCCAGCAGCAGCAATGTATTCTGCCTCTGTAGTTGATAGTGCAATGGTAGGTTGCTTCTTGCTGTACCATGAGATCAGATGACTTCCAAGAAACTGACAGCTTCCAGAAGTGCTCTTACATTCAACTCTGTCTCCAGCATAGTCAGCATCACAGAATCCAACTAATGAAAATTCATCAGATCTTCTGTAACACAAACCCATGTTAGCAGTACCTTTCAGATACCTTAGAATCCTCTTAACAGCTGTTAAGTGTGATTCTCTAGGATCTGATTGGAATCTCACACATAAGCAAACACTAAACAGAATATCTGGTCTAGAAGCAGTCAAGTATAGAAGAGATCCTATCATACCTCTGTAGAGTTTTTGATCTACCTTCTTACTTACCTCTTCCTTACCTAGAGTGCTTGTAGGATGCATTGGAGTCTTTGCCATTTTGCTATCAACCATGTTGAACTTCTTCAGAAGCTCTTTAACATATTTGGTTTGATGTATGTAGGTACACTCTGGAGTCTGATTGACTTGGATTCCCAAGAAGAATCTCAATTCTCCCATCATGCTCATTTCAAATTCTTCCTGCATACATTTAGCAAACTCCTTTCCAAGCATAATATTTGTTGATCCAAAAATAATGTCATCTACATAAATTTGACAAATTAACAGATCTTTCTTAACAGTTTTACAGAATAAAGTTGTATCCACTTTTCCTCTGATAAAATTTTTCTTCAGAAGGAAGTTGCTCAACCTCTCATACCAAGCTCTGGGAGCTTGTTTTAATCCATAAAGGGATTTCTTTAATTTGAAAGCATGATCTGGAAAGTTTTCACTTTCAAAACCAGGAGGTTGGTGGACATATACTTCTTCTTCTATAATACCATTAAGAAAAGCACTTTTAACATCCATCTGATACAGAGTGATGTTATTTTGTGCAGCAAATGAAATAAGAAGACGAATAGATTCTAACCTTGCCACTGGAGCATATGTCTCAGTGTAATCAATACCTTCTTGTTGACTGTATCCTTGAGCAACCAGCCTTGCCTTATTCCTTTCTACCTCTCCCTTTTCATTCAGCTTATTCCTGAAGACCCATTTTGTTCCAATGACATTGAATCCTTTAGGTCTAGGAACCAGATCCCAAACTTCATTTCTGGTGAATTGATTCAGCTCTTCTTGCATAGCTATAATCCATTCATTATCTTCCAGAGCTTCATCTACAGATGTTGGTTCTATCATTGACACTAAGCCAAATAAGGAAGATTCAGAAGTTCTGAGAAATGATCTTGTCCTTATAGGATCATCCTTCTTTCCAATTATCACATCTTCTGGATGAGAAGCTTTGATTCTGGAAGAAGATCCTCTGACAGTTGCTCTTTCAGAAATATGCAAGTTGTTTAGTTGGGAGGTCAAAGGTGAAGCATCTGGGGTTGCGTCAGATTCTTTGTTCTTTGCCTTTTCTGCCTCTGAGCCTTCAGAGTCTGTGAGAATCACTTCTCTATCTGCAGAACTTTCAAACTGCTTTGGCTTTTCAGAGCCAAGCTTATCATCAAATCTGACATGAATAGATTCTTCCACAATCCGTGTTTCAGTATTGAATACTCTGTAGCCTTTAGAGCGTTCAGAATAACCAAGCATGAAACACTTCTGTGCTTTGGAATCAAACTTGTTCAGATTATCTTTAGTATTAAGCATTTAACAAATACATCCAAAAGGATGAAAATAAGCAATGTTAGGCTTTCTGTTTCTCCACAATTCATAGGGAGTCTTTTTCAGAAGAGGTCTTACAGACACTCTGTTCTGAATATAACAAGCTGTGTTAATTGCTTCTGCCCAGAAATATTTTGCCAGATTTGTCTCGTTGATCATGGTTTTGGCCATTTCTTGCAATGTTCTATTTTTCCTCTCTACAACTCCATTTTGTTGTGGAGTTCTAGGGCAGGAGAAATCATGTGCAATGCCTTTTTCAGAAAAATATTTTTCAAAATGTTTATTTTCAAATTCTCCACCATGATCACTTCTGACTTTAATAATTTTACAATCTTTTTCAGTCTGGACTAGATTGTAGAAGTCAAAGAACACAGAATGAGACTCATCCTTATGTTTTAGAAACTTTACCCATGTCCATCTGCTGTAGTCATCTACAATGACTAACCCATACTTCTTGCCTCTGATGGATGCAGTTTTCACTGGTCCAAACAGATCAATGTGAAGTTATTCCAATGGTCTGGAGGTAGAAACAACATTTTTTGATTTAAAATGAGATTTTGAAAATTTACCTCTTTGACATGCTTCACACAGAGCACCTGAGTTGAACTTCAACTTAGGAAGTCCTCTGACCAGATTGAGTTTATTAATCTGAGATATACGTCTCATATTAATATGCCCCAATGTTCTATGCCAGACCCATTGCTCATCATTTACAGATAAGAGGCATTTTACATTTTGAACTTTAAGTTCTGAAAGGTTAATTTTATAAATGTTGTGTTTCCTCTTTCCATTGAATAGGATAGAACCATCCTTTTGACATACAGCTTTGCAACATTTTTGATTAAAGATTATATCATAACCATTGTCACTTAATTGACTTATGGACAATAGATTATGTTTCAATCCTTCAACTAACAGAACATTAGAAATAGAGGGTAGGTTGCCATTACCTATTGTTCCAGAGCCAATGATCTTGCCCTTCTGGTTCCCTCCAAATTTCACGTCCCCTCCAGATCTAAGTTCCAGACTTTGGAACATAGACCTTTCTCCCGTCATGTGTCGTGAGCATCCAGAGTCCAGGTGTTGCACCCCAAAATTTGACCAACCGGGTCTCGCATTTGGCTCGATGTTTCGACGCATAACCGCATTCGCATCTGCATATCGCATACATTGCATTTTTCATTTGTATTGATTTTATCAGGGATCACAGCTCTCGTCTCGTGTTTCAGGTGTTTTTTATCAGTTTTAATAGGTAGACTCGATTTTTGGGATATTTCGGTGCCCGTTTACTTTTACCGATTATTTTTGTGTCGTTCGGTGCTCATTTTGTCCCTCTGGGAATTATTGTGATTTTTCTGGATTTTATTAGCATTTTTTTAGGGTTTAAACAGATTTTAAAATCATTTTTAGGATTTAATAGAATTTTTGGTATTTTTAATTCTTTTTAAATCAATTTTTAGCATTTTATAGAATATAATAGATTTTAAATTCATTTTTAGGATCTATTAGAGATTAAATAGATTTTAATTTTTTAGAATAGTTTTGTTAATAGAAATTAATTGTTTTAATAATAGATAGATTTTTCTTCTAATAGTCTTTAATAGATATTATTGATTTTCTTTTATAGAAATAATAAGTGGATAGATTTTTCTTTAATAGATTTTTCTTTTATAGATTTTAATCATTTTAGGATTTAGTAGATATTATAGAATAATATAAATTTTCTTTTATAGAATAATAAAGTCTTTTTCAGAATTTAATATAGATTTTAGAATATTTTTTAATTAGAGATTTATTAGAGTTTTGTTAATTGAGTTTAATTAGGTTAATCCTTTTTAATCCATTGTATTCAGACTTTTTGTGAGTTTTGGTCCATTTTCGTTTTGGGCCCAGCCAACTCGCAGGCCCAGTTGATGAATGAGTCCAGAAAATGTCCAGCAAATTTCAGCAAATATTCCAGTTCTTCCCAGCGTATTCCAGCAAGTGCTAGAAACTTCCAGAAGGCGCCAGAGGTTCAGCTCAGTTTAAATAGCATGCAGCCACGTGTAGCAAAGGAGGGGTCCCACATTTCTCCACCCATGAACGCCACCTCACCACTCCGTTTTCCTCTCTCTCTGCCAAGTGGCAGCCATGCGCCACATCCACTCCACTAACTGCCACCACGCGTCCTCATCACGCTACCTCACCGTGAAACCACTCCGGCCGGCCTGCATGGCCGGCGGCAACCGTCCCTCGCCCAGGAAACCCATCACAATCCCAGAAACCTCTCAACTTCATCCCTGACCTTCATTCATCTTCCCCATCCAACTTCCGGCCACCACCAACCCTTCACCGGAGAACTCCAACTCTCCAGAATCCGGCCAATGTTCATCATCCACCACCGATCTCAACAGTTTTCATCTCCCTTCTCCTTCACATCATCGTTACTTCTCTGATCAACTCACCAATCTTCACAAACTTAACAATATCATCATCGTTCTACAGAATCTTATTCATTTTTGCTTCAAGAAATCATCAACGTTCATCTTGCTAATCAGGATCCCCAGTTTTTTCCAGATTCGATCTTCAACCACCGCAAGAACAAATTTCCAGAACAAGAACTCGCATCAGCAAATCTTCGTCATTATGATCTTCAACAAACCTCCAGCAGTTCTTCAAGATTTTTCCAGAAATCTTCAGAGCGAAGCTCATCATCACATCAACTTCATCGTTCGGATTCTCCAGAAAGACTCCCTAGAACTTCATAGATCATACAGTTCAACAATTATTTTTCCAGAAATCTTCCTTCAACGAATCTCCAGAAGAAACTTCGAGAGCAGATGATTCTCCATCGTTTCCAGATTCAACCGTGTTCAACACAAACTCTCAGAATCCACAAAAGCCTTCATCAGAGCACTCATCAACAGATCTTCAAAGATCTGTTAGCCATCTTCAAGATATCATCCATATGCAATCTACTCCAGATCTTCCAGATCGTGTTTGAGCGAAAGAAAAGATTGATAGAGAGAATGAGTTTGGGAGAAAGATTGAGCACGAGACTAAGGAATGATGTTTGGACGGAGGAGAGGGAGAGGCTGAGAGAAGAGAGGACGAAGGAAGAGGACGGCGGCGCTGAAGGGAGATTGAGTAGTTTAGGGTTTTCAGATGAGAGTGGAGAGAGGTAGACGGAGATGAGTCTTGGGCCAGGCCCAAATCTTTTTTTTTTTGATCAGCGCCTCCTCACGTTTTTTGGACAAACGTTGGGCCTGAGCCCAACACCACCTTCTGGCATACTCCCAAGTCCCACACCATACCCCCTTCTGCGTTTGAGAGACTTGGGCTGGGCCCAGTTTATTTGCTGTTTTTTTTTATTTTCCTGTTATTCCCCTGTAATCCAGTTACACCCCCTCCCCTCTTTCTTGTTTTTTTATTTTTTCTTTTAAAGAAGTGAAAAAGAAATAGAGAAAAAAATAGAAAAAAAACATATTATACAAAAAAAAGAAAAGAAATAGAGAAAAAAAAAATAGAAAAAGCATATTATGCAAGAAAAGAGAAGAAATGAAAAGAAAATATATTGTGAAAAAAATAGAACAATAAAATAAAAGAAAATAGAAAAAGAATGTGAGAAAATAAATATTGTTAAAAATAAAGAGAAAAAATATGAGGAAAATAGATACATATTGAGAAGAAGAAAAGAGGAGAAAATATTCAATAAGAAAATATGGAAAAAATATGTTAAAGAGAAAAGGAAAAAAAAGAGAAAAAATATTAAAGTGTCGATTTAATATTTTTTAAAAGCATTTTCTTTTAGGTATTTCCATAGAGTTTATTTTCCGCTTTTAGGATAGCTTAGAAGCCCATTTGTTAGGGGGCTACTTTCATTCGATTTTTTCAAGATAGAATAGGATAGCGTTTCCTAGGAGATTTATTTCAATATGCACTCATTGTAACCATTTTTCAGAGATTAATAAAACGAGATTTGAGCTGTGGTCCCGATAGTAGCCGAACTACAGCTGCTCTGATTCTTCGTACCAGACGAAGATATGTAGGCATAGGATGCGATATCCTAGCGAGCACACTAACGACTAACCTGTTGTTCTCTCGCGGCTGTGCGATCGAGACTTTCCCGCTGACGACTAATTGAGTACCCTTTTTCTCTCTTGCCCAAGTGCATTTGAGACTCAGCCATAGTTGTGACCATAGGTTCCCGACCCTGTGAAACCAGTTGTTTTTCTCACTGCTGTGTGAGAATGTTTTGTTTAGCCGTAGTTAGTCTGAACTACGTAAAGCTCTGATCTTCCATCCAGTGGAAGTACGTAGGCACAAGACGCGAGGTCTTGGCGAGCCAATTTTCCCCGTAGTCCCGAACTACGTTGACTCTGACTTTCTCTCTTGAGAATACGTAGGCATAGAGTGCGACGCTCTATCGAGTCAATCCCCTTCCGTTTAGATTTAGCAGCCGTAGATAAGATTGTTTTGCATCCAGTAGACAACCCAAGCAAGCGTGGATCCCGTCGAGTACGACGGACGTGAGGGGTGCTAATACCTTCCCCTTGCGTAACCGACTCCCGAACCCAGGCTATGGTTGCGATGACCATACCTTTTCCCCGTTTTTTTTGCGAGGTTTACTTCGAGCGTTTCCTTTCCCGCTCTGAGGGATAAATAACGCACGGTGGCGACTCTTCTGTCAGCCGGCGCCGATTTTCGCAGTAGCGACAGCTGGCGACTCTGCTGGGGACTGCGATAGTTCCCCATGCATGTGGGATCCAACGTCCCTTAAGAGAGTCAATCCTAGCGCTTGTTTGCTTGTCTATTTGGGCTTATTTATCGATATTATCTGTTGCTGTTGGGCTGTCACGGGTGTTCTATGATTGAGATAAGCCGGACCTGGGCTCGAGTATGAGTATACACCTAGATATAGTTGCGGAGAAGTAGTAGACGAACCTGTCTGCTGAGCAGGCGCAGTTCCCTACGAAAATTCGCACTCGGACGAGGTTCTCGCATAGGTGCTCCTTTCCGGTCCTGAGGATCTGAGGGGAGTCCAGACGTGAGGATTGTCGACTCTGGGAACCGATCAATTGGGAGTTATCTAAGTGAGGCCTCTTCATGAGATGACGATGCCACTCCTTCTGGGAATCGTATCATTCCTCATGAAAGTCTGTGACGCTGACGACCGCATAGGATGCCGTACCTTGTCAGATATAGGTCCACACCTGTGAGTGGGGGGTTTTTTGTGCAGGAAACTTGACTTCCAACCTACCCGTTATTCTGGTCTTCTTTTCAGAGAACGTCTCCGTCAGCAGCGCAGCAGTATTCAGATTTTGTGTGGGGGCTGTGGTCCCATTGTTTGCTGCATTTTGCATATCATATGCATATCAGTGTTGCATTGCATATCATCCTCCAGCTAGCCAGAGTTCTGATCCAGCCTTTGTTTCCTGAAGGTGATTACCCGGAGTTTGGATTGAGCAGCTGTTGATTGTCAGAAGACCTACCTAGGGTTTGAGTAGATTTGAGCAGAATCAAGTGTCGAAGTCAGCTGAAGATTATTGGTAGCCATGTCTGAAGGCCATTTCCAGTCTCCTAACACCTTGGCAGGGTTCACTATGGCGTCCAACCCTCTGTATGATTCCATGGAAGATTCTCCGCAAGTGAACAACGTTGCTGCAGACCAAGTTGTACAGCCTTCTGTTGAGAACCGAGATCGACATGAGCAGTTTGTTGCCCAGAATGGGCGTCCTCCTCCTGTCAACAATCAAGGTGTTGCTTTCCCTGTGATGAATTACCGAAGAGATATTCCAGCAGCTGGGATGGTAGATCCAAGAGCCCTTGACGATGGTAGAAGACTCCGAGTGTTGGAAGAGCAAATGAAAGCTTTGAAAGCCAAAGATGCTGTCAACCTGGATGCTGTAGGCATGTGTTTGGTTCCTGACCTGGTGTTGCCTTGCAAGTTCAAAGTGCCGAAATTTGAGAAGTACACGGGAGATAGCTGTCCGAAGCTGCATTTGATGATGTTCTGTCGAAGAATGACTGCGTTTGCGCGAAATGACAAGTTGATGATCCATTGCTTTCAAGATAGTCTGACTGGGGCATCTTTGAGGTGGTATATGCAGTTAGAGAGGAATCAGATTCAGTCATGGATGGATTTAGCCAGAGCTTTTCTGAAGCAGTACGATTACAATTTAGACATTGCTCCTTATCGCATGCATTTGCAAGAGTTGTCTCAAGAGATCAATGAACCGATCAGGAAGTATGCTCAGAGATGGAGAGAATTTGCTGCTAGAGTGCGTCCACCGCTGTTAGACCAAGAGCTGGCAAGCATGTTTGTGGATTCCCTACAATATCCGTACTTCAAAAGATTGCTCGGGATTCCGGCAAGTTTCTCTGACGTGGTAGCATTAGGAGAACACCTTGAGTACTCCATAAGAATGGGGAAAATTCAGATTACTTCATATGATCAAGCTGGTGAAACTGAATACCCTTGTGACTATCAGAGTGAAGAAGAAGTTGTGATCAACTCAGTCATGCCAAAGGTTGAATATCCTCGAAGCGAATCAGTGAATTTTGTTGGTTCGTCATCTTATCAGAGATCAGTACCTCCCGTGGCTTGTTATACTGAACAGACAGCCGTGCCTGGGGCACTCTATCAGGAATCTTATGTCACTTCCATTGCAAATCAGCGAACTCGTGGCCGAGGTTATCAGAATCAGCGTCAGAATCAGAACAGACCTCGCAACAACTTGGAACGAAGGAAAGCTCCTTTTCACCCAGTGCCTATGCCGTATAGCCAGCTGCTACCGTCTTTGATCCAGAGTTCTTTGGTGGAACCTAAAGCTCTTAAGCCAGTTCCAGAACCTTACCCTCCTGGGTACAATCCCCACGTTCAGTGTGGTTATCATGGTGGCTCTCCGGGGCATTCAACCGAAGATTGTAAAGCATTTCAGGCGAAGGTACAGCAGTTGATTGATCAGGATCGCATTTCCTTTCGAGAAGGATTTCTGTTTGTTCATCCCTAACCGTTCAGCTGTCTAAGCTCGTAGACTCAGAAGGTATTCCCCAGCAAAAGCCAGTGGTTCAGACAGGAAGGCGCCTCAGCATTGGCAGCTCTCAAGCTTTTATATCATTCGCATTTGTAGTTTCTTTTCTGTTAGTTACTACCTGCTTTTTAACATTGTATGTTTTGAATGGTGATAATAATAAAGTGATTATGCATTTTTCTGAATTAATCATGCCGCTGTCGCTCATTTATGGCATTGCACTGACACTTGCATTTTATTCACTCCACTTTTTCGCTGTGACTAGCAAAGTTAGGAGGGAGGATGATGAAACTGAACTCATAACCAATGATTGTATGCTTTCAGATAAGACCGTACCGATGACGTACAAGGCATTGTTTCGAATTCCCCAAACACTGGAGATATAAGGAGTTAGTCCCTTGTTAACCACTTCGAGCCAGGAAGTAGAAGTTTTTTCGGACTTTTTAAACCCTCACATCTTAACCCGGGGCAGGGTAGTTGACAGTTAGCTTGACCAAGCATTCAAATCTTGCAGAGGAGTGTTGTCTTTCAAGGACCAATCAGTTTATACCTTTCAAGAGGTCAAACCTCACCAATCAGGAGTGAGACAGTTACAACCCTTTCGGAGCAATCAAGACCAGTGTCACACGACTTTGTTCCAAAAGAAAGAAAGAAAGAAAAGCCCGCTAAGTAAAAAGAAAGAAGAGCAGGAAAGCTAAATACTTAGGCAAAAATCAGGGCATCCCGCTGGACTTCAAGAGAAATCGAAAAATCGAAAAGAACTCAAAATGAGTCAGTCCAGGCAAAAGTTAGGGAATCAAAAGAATGAAAAGAGGGTTAAAAAGAAAATTTTCCCCAGCAAATCACAAAGTCGTGTACACAGACACCGAAAACGAAGAAGGAGTAACTATCACTCTGGAAGAAAAGCTTGTGAATTCCTTAACTGTGGTTCTTACCATTCAACATACTACTCAAAGAGGCGAGCGCTTGTGCCAGGTTAACTGAACCTTAGGATCGGAGATCATCACGTAGAAGGGGTGGGTACAAATCAAAATTTGAGCCAAATATCCTTTGTTTCATGAACCGTGAACCCGACCACGATACAACCCTCAAAAGACCTAATTGAGGTAGGGTTAGTCTGAAGCGCATTACGATAAGGTTGAGTAACCCGACTCCTTCTTGACTTGCTAGTCACATCCTTGTTGTATTTTCACTGACCATGTAAGCACTGCGTTTGAACTTTGGTTCATTCGTCACTCACAATCATATGCATGTAAATGAGTGGCAGCTCAAAATTTTTCAAAATCTGCATAACCATTACATTAAGATTACCATTCATAGACAGACGATTCTAATTGCAGGTTAGTAGTTGACATGAAAGAAATTCCAGCAGGAATAATCAAATAGGACTGAGTAATCCAGCAGTCTGAACCAGAATGGTGAATGTTGTGAAGCCCGATGAATCAGGGGCATTGACTTCCAGTAAGTTCAGCATCAGTCAATCTGAGTACAAGCCCCGAAGCTCTAGTTGATCAGGGGCAGTTTTGCTTGAGAAGCAGTTGATCAGAAGGAGTCTTCTCAAGACCCAATCAGGGGCAGCTATGCAGAGCGCGGAGATTTGAAAGCAGATGCTTCCAATGGATAATCAGATCGGGTTGAGTCGCTAGAATGCTCATTCAGGGGCAAGTCATCGCAGAGAATGTTGAAATCAACTGGGTTGTTAGGTGTTTAATTGGAGATTGAATTCTGTTGTCGTGCAGATGCCGGGGCAAATATTCTCGAAGTATTCTCGTAGCAAGTTGTTCAGAGCAAGTACTCCCAGGAGTTAGATTAGGGCAAGGTGCATTGTACTGGGGCAAGTTGTGCACGCCAGTCTTTTATCCCCCAGCTGAGTGTACCAGGGGCAAGTCATTCAAACCAGCCTGCTTATCCCCAGCCGGAGTTGAGTATCGGGGATCATGTCAATACCCTTATCAAAACCTGAACCTTTCAAATATAAAGGCCTTGTTGTCGTTGGATCATTATCCTGCAGTTCTCACCTGGAAAATCAGTAACCAGTTCTCGTCTGGCCCACCCTTTCGTAAGCATCAGTTCCCGTCCTGGTGCAGTTTATTGTAAGCATCAGTTCCCGTCCTGGTGCAGTTTATTGTAAGCAGCAGTTCCCGTCCTGGTGCAGTTTATTGTAAGCAGCAGTTCCCGTCCTGGTGCAGTTTATTGTAAGCAGCAGTTCCCGTCCTGGTGCAGTTTATTGGTAACCAATTCTCGTTTGGTCACCGTTTCTTCAAGTGTTATACCAGTTCTCGCCTGGTGTACGTTAGCTTTCAGCCATTTCTCGCCTGGTTGTCTATACCTCAGTCTGTTATCCAGTCAGCCCGTCTGATGTTCAAAAACACAAAAATCAATTTTCCTAACCTATTTTCCTATCAGTTCTCGCCTGATAGTCTACCTTTGAATGCTAGTTCTCGTCTAGTATTTTCCACATCTTTCACTGTGTACATAGTCCATGTTTATTCTAAACCAGAAAAGCAAAAAAAAACCTAAAGGTATCTGACACAATATTTCCCAATGACTCGCATGTCGTCATGTTCCCCGATACGAAGCTCGACGGATGCCAGTGCTTCGAGTAATGTTTGAATTCCTTGTGGATGTTATTAAATCAGAATTGCTACTCTTCAGCAGATGAAAGTTGCTTGTTATCCCCGGAAGAGTCGAGATTGTCTTTTACCCCGTATCAGAGTAGGATCAGGAGTATCTTCAGCAGATTAAGATTGATATCCTCGATAGTATGAGCATTTCCAGCAGTGTGCTGCGCGTAATCAACCTCAGTTTGGGTCAATCCCCGCAGAGCGCAATCAGTTGTCAATGGTTTGAAGAAAGCATCCCCGAGCAGAGTTGTCTTTCTTTCCCCAGTGAAGTTGTCAAGCAGGGTTGCCTTTTCATTTCTCCAGCAGGGCAGTTATCCCCAGCGGATTTGATTTCTCGTTTCCAGCATTTATTTTGCTGAGATGGTTCTGTGACTTCAGGTCATCCCCAGTAGAGTTGACGTTTCCTTCGGCATTTATTTTGCCAAGTGGTTTTCAGACCTGGTGTTCTCTGGCAGCTCGAGCCTGCATTAGCATTTGCATATATAGTCATAGCATTTATACAAGCATATAGCATATCCATGCCGTCTGGGCCTCGCATTTTCAAACAAAACGCATAGCATTTACATGTCGTATAGGACATTGCATCATTTCAAGCATACGCATGTCGAAACATAGACCAAGATGGTTACCTATTGGATTTCGAATTTGTTCACCTGCAGAGTTGTGTGGTTCAGCTTCTTGTCTTCCCCAGCGGAGTGATTCTTCATTTGGTTGCTACGTCAGCATCGGAAAAAACAACAACAACAACAACAAAGATCGACATATATCAGACTTCTGAAGCTGCCCCCTTCGTCAAAATAGGTGCCAGGCAGTTCCATTCAGATTTCCTCAGGAGAATTGTCCTCAAGTTCGCAATGAACTGTGAGTTGACCAGATTTGATCCCATGAGAGAGATGGGAATCAAGGTGTTTGCTTTACGAAGCGTTATTTCAATACTTGTGGCGTCACACAGGTGTTGAAAAGGAGAAGAAAATTGTATCAGAAAATTGACCAGTTGTTGCCGTGATAACCGAACTTCAGTTCATTGGAAGCTATTTCTCAAGCAGCTTTGCAGTATATTCTTGCGGTTGGCAAATTTCAGGGTTCCATTTGTATTCAACCGTCATCTACCTTGAATGTTTGAAGGCTGAGCGCTCTTCACCCATTCAGGTCGAAGCCGCTTGAATAGGGGCAGCTGTTGCACCCCAAAATTTGACCAACCGGGTCTCGCATTTGGCTCGATGTTTCGACGCATAACCGCATTCGCATCTGCATATCGCATACATTGCATTTTTCATTTGTATTGATTTTATCAGGGATCACAGCTCTCGTCTCGTGTTTCAGGTGTTTTTTATCAGTTTTAATAGGTAGACTCGATTTTTGGGATATTTCGGTGCCCGTTTACTTTTACCGATTATTTTTGTGTCGTTCGGTGCTCATTTTGTCCCTCTGGGAATTATTGTGATTTTTCTGGATTTTATTAGCATTTTTTTAGGGTTTAAACAGATTTTAAAATCATTTTTAGGATTTAATAGAATTTTTGGTATTTTTAATTCTTTTTAAATCAATTTTTAGCATTTTATAGAATATAATAGATTTTAAATTCATTTTTAGGATCTATTAGAGATTAAATAGATTTTAATTTTTTAGAATAGTTTTGTTAATAGAAATTAATTGTTTTAATAATAGATAGATTTTTCTTCTAATAGTCTTTAATAGATATTATTGATTTTCTTTTATAGAAATAATAAGTGGATAGATTTTTCTTTAATAGATTTTTCTTTTATAGATTTTAATCATTTTAGGATTTAGTAGATATTATAGAATAATATAAATTTTCTTTTATAGAATAATAAAGTCTTTTTCAGAATTTAATATAGATTTTAGAATATTTTTTAATTAGAGATTTATTAGAGTTTTGTTAATTGAGTTTAATTAGGTTAATCCTTTTTAATCCATTGTATTCAGACTTTTTGTGAGTTTTGGTCCATTTTCGTTTTGGGCCCAGCCAACTCGCAGGCCCAGTTGATGAATGAGTCCAGAAAATGTCCAGCAAATTTCAGCAAATATTCCAGTTCTTCCCAGCGTATTCCAGCAAGTGCTAGAAACTTCCAGAAGGCGCCAGAGGTTCAGCTCAGTTTAAATAGCATGCAGCCACGTGTAGCAAAGGAGGGGTCCCACATTTCTCCACCCATGAACGCCACCTCACCACTCCGTTTTCCTCTCTCTCTGCCAAGTGGCAGCCATGCGCCACATCCACTCCACTAACTGCCACCACGCGTCCTCATCACGCTACCTCACCGTGAAACCACTCCGGCCGGCCTGCATGGCCGGCGGCAACCGTCCCTCGCCCAGGAAACCCATCACAATCCCAGAAACCTCTCAACTTTATCCCTGACCTTCATTCATCTTCCCCATCCAACTTCCGGCCACCACCAACCCTTCACCGGAGAACTCCAACTCTCCAGAATCCGGCCAATGTTCATCATCCACCACCGATCTCAACAGTTTTCATCTCCCTTCTCCTTCACATCATCGTTACTTCTCCGATCAACTCACCAATCTTCACAAACTTAACAATATCATCATCGTTCTACAGAATCTTATTCATTTTTGCTTCAAGAAATCATCAACGTTCATCTTGCTAATCAGGATCCCCAGTTTTTTCCAGATTCGATCTTCAACCACCGCAAGAACAAATTTCCAGAACAAGAACTCGCATCAGCAAATCTTCGTCATTATGATCTTCAACAAACCTCCAGCAGTTCTTCAAGATTTTTCCAGAAATCTTCAGAGCGAAGCTCATCATCACATCAACTTCATCGTTCGGATTCTCCAGAAAGACTCCCTAGAACTTCATAGATCATACAGTTCAACAATTATTTTTCCAGAAATCTTCCTTCAACGAATCTCCAGAAGAAACTTCGAGAGCAGATGATTCTCCATCGTTTCCAGATTCAACCGTGTTCAACACAAACTCTCAGAATCCACAAAAGCCTTCATCAGAGCACTCATCAACAGATCTTCAAAGATCTGTTAGCCATCTTCAAGATATCATCCATATGCAATCTACTCCAGATCTTCCAGATCGTGTTTGAGCGAAAGAAAAGATTGATAGAGAGAATGAGTTTGGGAGAAAGATTGAGCACGAGACTAAGGAATGATGTTTGGACGGAGGAGAGGGAGAGGCTGAGAGAAGAGAGGACGAAGGAAGAGGACGGCGGCGCTGAAGGGAGATTGAGTAGTTTAGGGTTTTCAGATGAGAGTGGAGAGAGGTAGACGGAGATGAGTCTTGGGCCAGGCCCAAATCTTTTTTTTTTGATCAGCGCCTCCTCACGTTTTTTGGACAAACGTTGGGCCTGAGCCCAACACCACCTTCTGGCATACTCCCAAGTCCCACACCATACCCCCTTCTGCGTTTGAGAGACTTGGGCTGGGCCCAGTTTATTTGCTGTTTTTTTTTTATTTTCCTGTTATTCCCCTGTAATCCAGTTACACCCCCTCCCCTCTTTCTTGTTTTTTTATTTTTTCTTTTAAAGAAGTGAAAAAGAAATAGAGAAAAAAATAGAAAAAAAACATATTATACAAAAAAAAGAAAAGAAATAGAGAAAAAAAAATAGAAAAAGCATATTATGCAAGAAAAGAGAAGAAATGAAAAGAAAATATATTGTGAAAAAAATAGAACAATAAAATAAAAGAAAATAGAAAAAGAATGTGAGAAAAGAAATATTGTTAAAAATAAAGAGAAAAAATATGAGGAAAATAGATACATATTGAGAAGAAGAAAAGAGGAGAAAATATTCAATAAGAAAATATGGAAAAAATATGTTAAAGAGAAAAGGAAAAAAAAGAGAAAAAATATTAAAGTGTCGATTTAATATTTTTTAAAAGCATTTTCTTTTAGGTATTTCCATAGAGTTTATTTTCCGCTTTTAGGATAGCTTAGAAGCCCATTTGTTAGGGGGCTACTTTCATTCGATTTTTTCAAGATAGAATAGGATAGCGTTTCCTAGGAGATTTATTTCAATATGCACTCATTGTAACCATTTTTCAGAGATTAATAAAACGAGATTTGAGCTGTGGTCCCGATAGTAGCCGAACTACAGCTGCTCTGATTCTTCGTACCAGACGAAGATATGTAGGCATAGGATGCGATATCCTAGCGAGCACACTAACGACTAACCTGTTGTTCTCTCGCGGCTGTGCGATCGAGACTTTCCCGCTGACGACTAATTGAGTACCCTTTTTCTCTCTTGCCCAAGTGCATTTGAGACTCAGCCATAGTTGTGACCATAGGTTCCCGACCCTGTGAAACCAGTTGTTTTTCTCACTGCTGTGTGAGAATGTTTTGTTTAGCCGTAGTTAGTCTGAACTACGTAAAGCTCTGATCTTCCATCCAGTGGAAGTACGTAGGCACAAGACGCGAGGTCTTGGCGAGCCAATTTTCCCCGTAGTCCCGAACTACGTTGACTCTGACTTTCTCTCTTGAGAATACGTAGGCATAGAGTGCGACGCTCTATCGAGTCAATCCCCTTCCGTTTAGATTTAGCAGCCGTAGATAAGATTGTTTTGCATCCAGTAGACAACCCAAGCAAGCGTGGATCCCGTCGAGTACGACGGACGTGAGGGGTGCTAATACCTTCCCCTTGCGTAACCGACTCCCGAACCCAGGCTATGGTTGCGATGACCATACCTTTTCCCCGTTTTTTTTGCGAGGTTTACTTCGAGCGTTTCCTTTCCCGCTCTGAGGGATAAATAACGCACGGTGGCGACTCTTCTGTCAGCCGGCGCCGATTTTCGCAGTAGCGACACCAGGTACCATGATTGGTGTCCTGACTTTGCTGCTAAGGACATCTGCAACAGGGATTATTTTGTCTTTAGGTACCCAGATCTTCTTGGGTCCTTTAGGGTTAGTTGCCTTGTAGGTTTTTCTAAACTTTTGTTTTTCAACATAGTTTTTGTTTAGACTTGCCTTAGATCTAAACACATGAGTATTCTTTTCAGAGCTCGTGTGTTTAATATCATTTAAATTACCAAATTTAAAATTAGAGTATAAAGGAGTTATCTTAATGATCAGATTATCTACAGGTATTGGTCTTACATCTTTTTCAAGAGAAGAAGATTGAAATCCAATTCCCTTTCTTTTATTCCTACTAACTCCATAGATCATAGAAGCCATCTTGCTTCTGTCTATGCTTTTAGTGAGGAACCTCTGAAAACTAGAGTCATATTTTTCCAAAATATTTTCAGATGACTTAGCTTCAGAGTCAGATTCTTGTTGGGCAATTTCCAAATCATTTTTGATTTTTATATTTATTTCTCTCTGCTCAACAAGTTCTGTTTTCAGATTATCAATCTCAGATTCAAGATTGCTTTTCAGCTTCTTATTTTTGAGTTTGATATTATTATAGCTTTTCAAAACTTCAGATAACACCTTTATAAGTTCTTCTTTGGTAAGTTTAGACATTACCTCTTCAGCGTCAGAGTCAGAGTCTGACTCAGATTCAGATGATAATTCTTCATTCTGATCTTCTATTCCAGCCATTAATGCCATGTTGGCACACTCTTCTTCTGCTTCAGATTCAGATTCAGATTCATCTGAATCATCCCAAGTTGCCATAAGAACCTTCTTCTTTTTATCAAACTTTCTCTTGGGTTTCTCCTTGAGAAGTTTGGGGCAGTCATTTTTGTAATGCCCAGGTTCCTTGCATTCATAGCATGTGACTTCTTTCTTTCCAGATCTTCTGTGTCCAGAAGATTCCTTCCTGTGGTCAGCTTTTCTGAAGTTGTTAAACTTCTTTCCCTTGTGGTTCCAGAGCTTGTTGATTCTTCTGGAAAGCATGGACAATTCATCTTCTTCAGAAGAAGAAGATTCTTCAGAGCTTTCTTCTTTTACCTGCAAAGCTTTAACAGGTTTGTTAGATTTTAAAGCTATGGATTTACCTTTATCTTTCTTCTGGGGTTCATCTTCCTCCAGCTCTATTTCATGGCTTCTCAAAGAACTGATAAGTTATTCTAAAGAGATCTTATTCAGATCTTTTGCCATCTTCAATGCGGTCACCATTGGTCTCCATCTGGTGGGAAGACTTCTGATGATCTTCTTGACATGATCTGACATTGAGTAGCCCTTATCCAGAACTTTCAGACCAGCTGTAAGAATCTGAAATCTAGAAAACATAGTTTCTACATTTTCAGACTCTTCCATTTTAAATGCCTCATACTTCTGTATGAGCGCCAGCGCCTTGGTCTCTTTAACCTGAGAGTTTCCCTCATGAGTCATTTTGAGTGACTCAAACATGTCATGAGCAGTATCTCTGTTTGTAATCTTCTCATACTCAGTATGAGAGATTGCATTAAGCAATATAGTTCTGGCTTTGTGGTGATTCTTGAAATCTCTTTTCTGTACTTCAGTCATTGATTTTCTATCAATCTTTTTGCCATCCTCATCAGTAGGATGTTCATATCCATCAATGACCATATCCCAAAGATCAGCATCATACCCAAGTAAAAAACTTTCTATTCTATCTTTCCAATAGTCAAATTTTTCCCCATCAAACATGGGTGGCTTGGTACTGATCCTATCTCCTTCATATTTGTAAGTTGATGTAGATGTATTATCCATAATGACAACCAAACAAATATCAAAATATCTTTCTCACTGGATCTTTAACTATCACGGTTAAGTGGAGCACACGCAGAACCGGAGCTCTGATGCCAACTGAAGGTGAGAAAATTACTTAGAAGGGGGGGGGGGGGTTGAATAAGTAAGACTAAAAATCAAAGATTAGAACACAGATATTTTTATCCTGGTTCGTTGAATACAACTACTCCAGTCCACCCTCTCAACAGTGATTTGCCTTTCTCTGCCAAGGACTTAATCCACTATTTAAATCAAACAGATTACAAATAGCAACACCTAAGAACAACTGTTCTTAGTCTTCTTAAGAGCAACTGATCCCAACTGGATCCTCTTAAGGAAAACCTTTTACAAACAATGTAAAACTTTTACAAGAGTAAGAATGCTTCTAATAAGCTGTTATCACAACTGTGATATTTCTCTTAATTTAAGAACGAAGTTAAAGCAAAATAAAATAATAAGAGCTTTGAGAGATTTGCTTTGATGAGTGATTTTTCTAGAAGTTCGATCCTGAAGAAGATGGAGTGGACTTCTTTATATAGGCACTAAGATCCAAGAAGTCTTGTTACGTTGAAGGCTGTGCAGAAAAGCCTGAAGCCTTTTGTCTTCACATTGGAGGCTGTGCTGAAACAAGCCTGATGCCTTTTGTCTTCACTTGCAGAAAACTTTCCTCAGAATGGAATGCACAGATAAAACCTTTTTGTCTGTGTCCTTGTGTCTAGCACAAAATAGGAAAGAGCTGTTGAGATAAACCAACGTACATATTTAAATCTTCTTCAAAGTAAGTTCAGCTTTCAACATTAGAATCTGAATCTTCAGAGTCTCCAGACTAGAGATCATCTGGATCTTCAGAGTCTTGGATGTTCTTCAGATTGAGCTGAATCAGAGTAGGTGCAGCTTGTGTGCTTGAGCGTGTAAATCTATCAGAGCAGAGTCTTCTATGCTATAGAGGCTCCTGCTTCAGAATCTTCAAGAGACAGTAGTCAGATTCTTCTGGGAGCAGCGTTCAGATCTTTACTTAAGATGCTCTTGAACTTATGAAGCCTTTCATAATAACATTGTTCAGATCCAAATATGCTTTCTTAAGATAATTTTCTTTAGTGCCTGTAGCAAACAATCTAGAACACGTTTAGAGTATATAATTCTTGAATACAAAATTTATAAGTGTTATCATCAAAACATAGAGATATAACTAAGACACAATCTGTGCTCTTACATAGTAGTCACTAGCATCCCCGGTGAGTTTGGTCTTATTTCTAGTCTTTTCCTGAAGATCTCGTTTGAACTTTTCGAGTCTGTTGACTTTTGTTCCCCTGTGTGGCTTCTTATCCGTGTGTCCCTTAATGCATCTTCCGGCTAGATTTGCATTTCCCTAGTGGAGATTTGTCTTCCCCGGTGGAGTTTTTGTCCCCTGTCCCTTGTGTGGAGGATCCCCTTGAAGTACCTTCATTAGTCATGTCTGAACTATTGGTTGGTATGCTTTGGATCTCTCCCCAGTGTGTCTGTGTTCCCAGTGAATGATTACTTATTGTTTTGTTCTTCTTTTTTCTTTTACTCGTGTGTCAGCATTTTCTTGCACTCAAGCATCATAAATCATCATTCTTAGAACTCATTTCATGATCAACATTTGTCCTTTTGCATACCATCGTATCTAAGGGCAAATTTTCGGTTTGCTATATTTAAATACCTTTCATTGTGATTCAATGGAGATCGTTATCTTTCATTGCCATCTGGTAAAGATATTTAAATAGGGGCAACTGTCATACCCCAAAATTGACCCCTAGGTTCCATTATCATTCTAGGCGTATCAAGCATATGTTATCTAACTCTAACCTCTTTCAAGTTAGTCTTTGTCAAGATGCAGATGAATTAGGGTTTCACACTATTAAAATTAAGAATCCCGCGAACTGATCAGTCAAGGTTTTGGATTTATGTTCTACATATAAAGTCTTCACATCATCAAGAGGTTCATATCTTACCAAGAATAAGTGCTATTTGATGTTTTTACCAAGAGAATTGAAGCAGTGTTGTGCAAAACCCTGATTAGGGTTTCTAGTTGAAAATGTCAACTATAGTTTGACTTTTGGTCTAAATGGGTTTCCAAAGCATGAACCATGGTCCATGATGTTTCTATGACTTATTGAAGTCCTTTCAAGAAGTATGAAAGGTTCAAAACTAAGGATCGATCCTGAAGATTTCAATTGTTCTGTTTGTCTGTCTAGAAAGTAAACTCTTTGACTTTTAGGGTTTAGACCCTAAATTGAAGCAATAAAGGTTTCCAACATCATGTTATGCCTAACTAGTGAGTTTGGTGAAGATTTAATCAAGAATTGATAGATAACTTTTGAATCAAGAAATTAGGGTTTATGAAAAACCCTAATTACAAGCTTATTTGGAATGGTCATAACTCTCAAATCACACATCCAAATTGAATGGTCCAAAGCTGCTTGGAAGAAATCCTACAAAAGTGTCCTAGAGGGTTGATGTCCAAAAATGCATAGATTTTGAGTTATGAGCTCATTAAGTTGTGAAGGATTTCCACGCTTAGAAAAATTTCTTGTTTTTTTTACTTGTAAGTCAAGTTTTGCAGCCAACTTCATGAAGATTTTTGACCTAGTTCCCTTTGGAATCTGAACTTTGGACAAACGTGAACATTGTAGATCATATTTATGGATTTTTAAAAAGTACAAGAGCATTTTCACAGCTTTTGTGGTTAGGGAGAATTGAAGAGAGCAAGTTAGGGATTTTTTATGTCACAAAACCAAGTTCATCACTTGCATTTTGATGCATAAACCACTCAAACCTCTTCTAATCACTTGTTTGACTCATTCTATGATTTTTAGGGACTTAATTGATGAGATTAAAATGGATTACCACGAGCAAAAACCAGAGATTGGATTATTTGATTTGTTTATTTAAGCAAGTGGATGCAAGTGGCAAAGAGAGAGAAACTTTTTACATTTTTCTGCTACACCTCAGCTACTGCATCATCTACTCTCTTTCCTTCACTTCATGTCAAATATTTGCAAGCTATTAGTGATTTTGAAACACATACGAAGGTTGCTCATGCTCAGAAAAGAAATCTCAAGTTGGATTTGCTCATTTTGCCTCCATAAAGGGCAAACTTGGCAAGTTGGCACAATCTGCCCACACCTCTCATTCTCCAACCTTGCCTATAAATAGAACACACTTCTAACATCCAAACTGCACCAGAATCAACTAGAAACCAAGTTGAATCTCTCTCATTTCTCTGGTCACCATCTTCTTGCAAGTGGTAGAAGTTGCTTCCTTGTGAAGAAAAAGATACCTTGCAAAAACTCTACCACAACTCAATACAGCCACCAAACACTTGAACCAATACCTCAAACACATCACATATGATGCATTGAAGTTGTCCAAACCTTCACATTCACCAAAAAACCTCACATTCCAAAAGTCAACTCTCATACCTTGAAAATTTGACTTTTCTGCATCTTTATAGACCAGAACCAAACCAGCCCTTTTCAATCATTCTAACACTTCAAACACTCTTCATATAAGTTGTTTGAACGGTCCATGGCATCATAAAATTTCTGTAACACCATTTCCTAGAGTTTCACTTTGAAGCTTTTGGTGTTTTCTTGCATAAGAAGGCATTTTGTCAAGACAATGATCTTGGAGGAGTTCTCATCATTTGAACACCTTATTTGGAACATATTGGAGATGCTTGGATCATCATCCATCAATTGGTTTTTGTATTTGGTGCATTGACTTGAAAAATATACAAGAGGTAAGTGTTCCAACTTGCTACTTTTAAGATCATGTTGAATATTGATGTACACTGATTATGAACATGCTAGATACACTGTATAGGTCATGCTTGAACCATTTCTTGCTCATAAACTTGGGTATTCATGACTGTCCCTTTGGTTTGGCTTGGTAGATTAGTTTAAGTGTAATTTCAATATGAAACTTGTTGATTCTGGTTAGGCATAGATGATTGGTGTTTGTAAACATCATTTATAGGTTATATGTGATATGTTTGATCATTTAGTTGATGCTAATTGGTACATTTCTGTCTGTTGTTTTGCTCTTGCACAAGCTTGCTATTTTTTCCACTACACATGCCATATGTTGAATTATATTTTCTATTGATGTATGATGCTTTTAAGCACTCTCTATATGTCTCGTATGTTGTGTTTGAATCATTACTTGCTGCTTAGAACATGTACATTAGACTGTCACATTGCTCTTGCACATAACATGTCTTTTTCAATGACGCTATTGAGTTTTTCACATGGTGCATGATCTGAGAAAACCACCACCACCATTAGATTCCTTGTGAAAAAATACACAATTTTATTTTTTTATTTCATCCAATTTGATTAATTTTTGAGTGAGTTATGACCCTTCTTGCAAAGTCTGCATTGCCTTGGTTTTGCTTGCCTTGTTTTTTTGCCTTAGTTGCCTAGTTTTGTGCCAAGTTTTCAAATGTGCATAACTTCTTTGATTTTTATCATTTTGATGCCACAGTTTTAGTAATATATTCCTTAATATGTCTAGTTTCAATGTGTGAAGAAAGAATTCAAAAATTGTTATTTTTGAAACACTTTGGTCCACTTGAATGACATGGTCCTTTTTAGGGTATTCTTTGGTTTTCATGAACTTTCTTGACATAGTACTTGATTTTTTTTGTAAAATTGATCTTGTATGAATCATTGTTGAATGTATAACATGTTAATATGTTTTAAAACACTTGGCTCTTTTTCTTTACCATGATTATACTTGCCTTTGTGAATGCATGAATGTGAAAAGTATGCCTTGAAACGTCTTTGTGAACCATGATATGTTTCTTGATGTTGTAACCTCATGAACATGATCCTTCACCCCCCATCTTACTTGTTTATGTGTCTTGTTAGAACCATAAAATGTTTATGGTTGTTTCTTTCCTTGAAAGTTACCATGAATCTTGTTTATCTTTCCCTTTGTGAAGTTTGAATCCATGCTTGAACTGTTGTTACTTTTCTAGCCTATCCATGATTGATTGTCATCAATATGTCTTGAATATGATTAAATGTGTTACATTTGTCTTTAATTGATTCATATACCATGTTTGATTCAAGTTGTAACTTGTTTGCATGAGTTTTTTTTGAATACCATTGATGAAAATGTTGTTGTTACACATGTTTCATGCTTGCCCTTGTTGGTTGTTACCTTCATGATCTTTGAACATTGTAATGTTAAATCATAAAACCTTGGTTTTTACCCTTCTTTGTGTTCAATTTGTTAATTGATCCTACTTGTTTATCTTTATCTTTATTAAGTTTGTTTCTCGAGTAATGGAACTTGTCAGTTCTCATCAAGTTGCCTTGTTATCATATTTGCTTAATGTTGTCACAGGCTTGCCCTTATCTTTCTGTGTTGTTACCATGACTTTATATCTTCATCATGTTTGAATGAATGCATATGTATGTTTAGGATTTGTTAAATTTCCCCAAGTGATGTAACTTGTTAGCTCTCATCCAGTTGCCTTGTTATCCCTTATTCCAAAGGAAAATCTCTCTATTGACTTCACTATCATAGATAGCTCATTACCCCTCCCCTTGACTTGGTTAATTCATTAGGTCTTTTAACTTAGTTAAGTTAGAACCTATATCCATTATAATTTTCTTTAAGTCTAAAGACCTACCCCTTGTTAGGAGTATCCTTCAATTAGAACTTTAAGATAGAGTTTGTTAACTCTATGTAAGGACGTTGTCATGATTACTTACTCCCCTCTTGGCTTATGTCAAAGTCAATCCCCTTGAGTGTTAAACTTAAATCTAGAGAGTTTTGTCAAACTCTATACAAACATTGTTATATTTATTCCCCCTTGGAGTCTTGACCATAATCAAGTATTCCTCAACCTTAGTGAGGTGAACTACGGTTGCTCTGATTCCATCCTAGTAAGGATACGTAGGCATAAGATGAGATATCTTTGCAAGCAAACTTAGAACTATCCTTAGGTCTTTACCTCAAACTTTACCTTAACCTTGATACCATGACCCTAGAAAACAACAAATTAGATAACTTAGCATACATATACACAAAAGGTTCCTGTAGAGTACTACAGATGTTCAGGATGTAAATAACTACCCTAGGCATAACCAACGCCCGATCCCCGAAACTCTAGCATTGTTGTTTCATCGTGCAAAAGGTTTTTCTTTATTTAACCTTTACTTTGGATAAATCAAAGATGGGTGGTGAATTTCAATGAATTAAGATTCAAGTTAATAAATAGCTTAATATCAAATTCTCACCGCAACAGAAAGGGCGACTTCACTGGGGATAAATTGAGAGTTTAACCCACTTTGTGTGCTTGTATGCTATATCTTTGTATGTTTGCCTATACATGTATATTTGTGAATATATAAATGTATGTTTGCATTGTATCATTTGGGTGATATCTTGAGTGGTGAGATAAGTCCTAACCCGGACTTGAGCGTACACATATGATAGGATGTGGTATGATCAATAGTTGACTGTTGTGAGTAGTCCTAACATGTTTGACATATTATGTAACTACACTCAGTTGAGACCTTCTTGAGATAATTAATGGTGTACGTGTAGTCATGCATTTCATTAGTTGTTTCAACCTGAGAGTCCGTGAAACTGGGGACCTTTAGTTACCCACATACTCCACTTGGCCTTTTTAGGACGTAGTGCGGTGACCATGAGGGAGTAGTTCCGAAATAGTTGTTACGCGATACTACACTCAGACGAGTTTATCCCGGGAATATTTTTGACCCACGTGAGTAGTCGTGTGGGTTGATAATATCCGAAGGATTTATCTATGACTCTGGTGTCGCTACTGCGAAAATCGGCGCCGGCTAAACAGAAGAGTCGTCACCGTGCGTTATTTATCCCAAAGGAGGGAAAGGAAACGCTCGAAGTAAACCTACCGCAAAGACGGGAAAGGAATGGTCATCGCAACCAAATCCTGGATTCGGGAGTCGGTTACGCAAGGGGAAGGTATTAGCACCCCTCACGTCCGTCGTACTCGACGGGATCCACGCTTGCTTGGTTTGTCTAAAGGATGCAAAACAATCTATCTACGGCTGCTAAATCTAAACGGAAAGAAACTAACTCGATAGAGCATCGCACTCTATGCCTACGTATTCTCAAGAGAGAAAGTCAGAGTCATCGTAGTTCGGGAAACTACAGGGAAATTGGCTCGCCAAGACTTCGCGTCTTGTGCCTATGTACTTCCACACAGCGTGAAAGATCAGAGCTTCCGTAGTTCCGGTTAACTACGGCTAGACAGGGTGTTCTCGATCACACTGGGGTGAGAGATTAAGTTGGTTTGAAAGGTACGGGAACCTACGGGAACTAGAACTACGGTCTGGTCTCAAGTGCCCAAGGGCAAGAGAAAAGGAAACATCAGTCGTCAGCGGGAAAGTCTCGATCGCACAACAGCGAGAGAACAGAGAGGTTAGTTGTTAGTGTGCTCGCTAGGATATCGCATCCTATACCTACATATTCTCATTCGGTATGAGAAATCAGAGCAGCTGTAGTTCAGCCTACTACAGCTAAAACGGGGAAAAAGGGAAAAAGGAGCTCGCTAGGATACGACATCCTATGCCTACGTACTCTCGTCCGACACGAGAAATCAGAGCTAACGTAGTTCGACGGGAAAACGAGTCTCGATTGCACGGGGGCAAGGAAAGGGTCTTGATCGTCTGAACGCGAGAGAAAAGGGGTTTCGCTCGCACGGGGCGAGAACAAAGAGGAAGCAGGCCTACGCCTAAAAGGGAAGGAACTCGGGACACACACGCAAGAACCTAAGACGTAGGAGCGAATGCGTTGCATATCACCCTAAGGGTGATACACTAAACATCCAAGTTACGTGAGAGTGACCCTCCCGCAACCATTTCATATGTATCTAACGATCTCACAACACTCGACGGTTGATTAAAAGACTTGAATTAGATAGATGTTACCGAACGGAGTGGTTCTGTTGACCCTTGACATGCGCGCAAGCTCCATTCCAATCTTCTCCTCTCTGGATCTTTGATGATGACGCTTGAATCAAGAACAATGTACCGCTTAGACCGTCAGGGTTCGACTTATACGGGAAATCGAACTCTAAGAGGTAGCGTATTAATATCCGTGTCAAAGACAAGATAGAGAAATGATATCGAAAATCATTCTCCAATTAAATCGTGTCACACGGCCAGCCAGAAATAAAATCGAGAATAAAATCAGATAGAAACTAAGATAGGAGAGAAAATAAGAGACAAATCCGCTAACAAATGGGAATAAAAGTCTACTCCTAAAATACGGCAATTAAATTCTACTAGAAAGTATTCTAGAGAAATATTAATAGGAAATGCATAATAGAAAAATGGCACATAAAATCTATCTAACTCTATAATATTCTAAGGAAAATAAACTCTATAATTCCTATACAAACATATGCTATAATTTTCTACAAAGAAAAATACTAAAGTATTACAAAGAAAATAATACCTATAATTCCCTAAAGAATATCCTATAATTTCCTAACAAAATATTACAAAAAAAATGCAATAGAAAAATATTAAGAAAATAACTGCAGGGGGTGGTGTAGTAGCCAGGGGTTCTGCTTCAGCAAAAGGTAAAAACAATAAAACTTGGGCCCAGCCCAACCAAATAACAACCAAACGAGGGAGGGGGAAGAAAAGTAAAAAATGGAGGTGCCAAAAAAAACCAGTGGGCCTGAGAGAGGCCCAATATCCACACTCTCAGCCACGTCCCTCACCTCTCAAACTTCAGAAAACCAAAAAAAACCCTAATTGCCCTTAACTCCCCCAACACTGTTCACTATCACCTCCGCCGTTCTCACTCTCGCTTCCTCACAAACTTCGTCCAACTCGGTGTTCATCTTTCTCACAATCTTTCAACCTCACAATCTCCAAACTTCTTAGATTCTCAACTCCAACTTATTATACAAATCTCAAAACAAAAGAAAGAAATACAAAACAATAAAACTTAGTCAGAATGCTTTCATGACTTCGTTTGGAGCTTCTCCGGAAGAAAATGCTTGGCGAACTTGAAGTGTTGGTGTGGAGATTACTGGATCGCTTGGAAGGTTGAGGTTCTCGAACAGAGGATTTATGGAGTTGCTTCAATGAACGTGAAGAGCGCGTGATGGATCTGGTGAACTGGTAGGAGATCGATGCTTGCATGTGGAAGATCTGGAGAATCTAGATGACGTTCTTGGCATTGAACGATGGAGGTTATTAAACAACGAAAGTCTATGAAGAGACTTGGATGAAGATTCTTGAGATTTCTCGTTTGATGAACATGCACGAAGCTCTGATGGAGATCTCGCCAGCCTCGTGATGAAAGTCTTACAAATCTGGAGTTCTTTGACGGACGGAGTTTGGATCGGAGACCATTTCATGGATCGGGAAGTTAGATGATGATGATCTAATGAAGATCTTTGAAAAGGCGATCTGGCGAAATTGATGGAGATTCTTGAATCTTCTTGAAGATCGTGAGAGAATACGCAAAATTCTGGAAGGATGCTGATGAATGTTGAAGATTCGGACGATTTCTGGAAAATATCTTGATGAACACGAAGAGTGTTCTTGAAGTCTTGAGGAGAATCCGGAGAAACGGTTGAAGATCAAGGATAATCTGGAAAACAAAACCGGAAAATGGTTCGAAGACGAAGGCGAATCTTGATGATTGTTGGAATTTCTGGAAAAAGATAGTATGAGGATGATGAAGATTGATGAAGATCCGGTGGAGTGGATGAAGTTTCCGGCGGGAGAATGCGGTTTCTGGCGAGTCTTGGCCGTTAATTAGTTAAGTTCGACTTCTCCGGCGAAGTTCGCCGGTGTTTGCATGGCCAGCGGTGGGGGTTGGTGGCTCAGGGACGCGTGGCAGCTCGCATGGGAGTGGGAAGGAGAGGTGGACGAGTGGCACTGGAGACGGAGAGAGAGAAGGACACGTGTGGCTTGAGGTGGCGTGGAGGGCTGAGTGATGTGTGAGGTGTCAACGAATGGGAGTGGTGAGGTGTCGTGAGCAGAGTGAAGGTGAGTGTGAGGTGGCTGAGGAAATGATAGAACGTGTGGCACTCTTTTATAGATGACAAGTGGCAGCGAGTTGGGCTTTTAGAAATGGACACCTGGCCCACTATGGACTTAATTAACTGATTAATACTAATTAAATGGACTAATGAACTACAACTAGCATGATTAATGGAAACGAAAATTAATGGAACTCAGTTAATGACATGATTAAACTAATAAAAATAAACTAACTAATACAACTAATGGCCTAATTAGTCTAAACTAAAAAATCCTAATAAAAGAAATCTTATTAAAACTAAACCATTAATATCTAATTAATATCCATACTAAAATCTATTTAACAAATGCTATTAAAACAAAATCTATTAATTCTATAAAATCTATAATATTCTAATTACATCCTAGCAAATAATAAAAACTATATCTAAAAAAAACTATTAAAAAACCTGTTTAATTTCTAGAACTAGATTATAATATTCTAAAAACTTATTTAAAAATCTATTATACCTAAAAAAAAATCTAGGAATCATCTATTTAAAATTCTAGAAAAAGAATTAAATTCATTTAAAATTCTAGGAAATAAAGGGAAAAAAATCTAAAAAATACGAGGAAGCCGATTAAATTGATTAGAACACGAATACGTGAATACAACAAAATAAGCGGTAAAAACCGGACACCGAGATAGCCTGAAAACATAGGGAACGAGCACCGATTCTCAAAATAAATCCTTGTATTGGCCTGAAATGCCTGAAGCGCCAGGGGAGGCTGCGATCCCGATAAAATCAATATGAATGAGAAAATGCAGCATATGCGGTATGCGAATGCGAATGCAAAATGCGTCGAACCATAAACCAAATGTGGGAACCGGTTGGTCAAATTTTAGGGTGCAACAGCTGCCCCTATTCAAGCGGCTTGGACCTGAATGGTTGAAGAGCAAACAACTTTCAACATTCAAAGGTAGAAGATGGTTGAATACAAAAGAAACCCTGAAATTTGCCAACCGTGGAGATAAACTGCACAAACTGCTTGAAGAACAAAATCCCCCAAATTATGCTCCACCTTTGCTATGGGGATTGATCTTATCAATACGCAATACAACTTCTCTACCTATCATCGCGGTACTTGATTCTGGAAACTCACTATATACAGCGTCTCTGTCTATTTACAGCAGCTTATCCTTTGATGCAAACACAACTAATCACAGTTTTTTTTTACGTGACTCCATCAACCAAATGGGTATGAATAATTCTGCTAACAACATACAATTTTCTGACGTTTTTTACTGGTAACTCTCTCAACAACACCGGGAATAACTCTGGCGACTTCAACTGGGGAAATAACTCTGTCACCAATACAGGAAAATAACTCCGCCATCACTACGGGGAATAACACCGCCATCACTACGGGAAAATAACACCGCCATCGCTACGGGTAATACTCCGCCATCACTACGGGAAAATAACACCGCCATCGCTACGGGTACACTCTTGTCATCACTACAGGAGAAGAATACCGCCATCGCTACAGGTAATACTCTGTCATCACTACAGGAAAATAACACCGCCATCGCTACGGGTAATACTCTGTCATCACTATAGGAAAATAACACCGCCATCGCTACGGGAAATAACACCGCCATTGCTACGGGTAATACTCTGCCATCGCTACAGGAAAATAACACCGCCATTGCTACGGGAAATACTCTGATTACAGCTTCTCTGCCTATCTTTGCAGTAGCTAACTCCATCAATCAAATGGGTAACACAGTACGAGTCCAATCTTTCAATCTTTAATGCTGACACGACAATAAATCTGAGAAGGACTTTACTGGGGATTTTCTGAAATCACACTGCCAGACACTTACTGCGACATAAGCGGCAACTTTCACAAATTGATTCACGAAGTCTTTTGATACTGACATAACAACAATCTTGAAGAAATACTCTGCTGGAGGGGTAAGAGAAACTTAAACAAGCAACTCTGCAGGGGAACATACTCGAAATCCAAGAGGTAACCAACCTGGTCTATGTTTCGACATGCGTATGTTTGATAATGATGCAATGCCCATATGGCGTGGAAATGATATGCACATGTTTTGATAGATGTAATGCCCCATACGGCATGGATATGCTATGCGTTCTGGATAAGTGCAAATATGACGGTATATGCAAATGCAAATGTAAATGCAGGCTGCCAGAGAACACCAGGTCTGAAACCACTTGGCAAAATAAATGTCGGAGGCAAAGTCGACTCCACTGAAGGTAACCGGTTATCACAGAATCATCTCAGCAGAATAAATGCTGGAAAAGGGAAGGACGGCCCTGTACGGCGATATTCTTTCTAAACCACTGGCAACCTGATTGTACTCTGTGGGGATTAACCAACTGGGGTTGATTGTAATTGGCTCACTGCTGGGAATGCCCCTTCTGTCAAGGATATCAATCTTAATCTGCTGAGAAAACTCCTGATCCTACTCCGATGCGGGATAAAATACAATCTCAACTCTTCCAGGGATAATACGTGACTTCCGATCTGCGGAGGAAAAGTACTCCTGATTTAACAAAATCCATGAGGAATTCCAACCATTAATCGGGAACAAGTATCAATCGAGCTTCGTATCAGGGACTGTAACAACATGCGAGTCACTGGGAATTATCGTGTCGGATATTTTTTAGGATTTTTTCTGGTTTAGGGATGAAAATGGGTTATTTACAAAATGGAAGATAGGGAAAATACTAGACGAGAACTAGCATTCAAGGGTAGACTACCAGACGAGAACTAATAGCAAAATAGATTAGGTTATCGGACGAAAATGGATTTTATGGTTTGAACATTAGACGGGGCTGATCGAATCAATAGATTAAGGAACAAATGACCAGACGAGAACTGGTTGAAAGCTAACATGCACCAGACGAGAACTGATACAACAAATAGGTTAAAGAAACGGTGATCAGACGAGAACTGGTTACGCGATGACATGCACCAGACGAGAACTGATACAACAATAGGTTAAAGAAACGGTGACCAGACGAGAACTGGTAACAATAACATACACCAGACAAGAACTGATGTTTACAGAAAGGTTGACCAGACGACCACTGGTTGAAAGACACCATGTACCAGGCGAGAACTGGTAGTTACGAAAACGTGGACCAGACGAGAACTGGTTACCGGCTTGCCAGGCGAGAACTGGACTTTGGAAACGATCTGGTTACAAAGTTCTGACACGTAACAAGTTTAAACTGTAGGATAACGATCCAACGAAGGTAAGACCTTTTTCAGAAGGTCAAGGTTTTTGATGAGGGTAATGACACGATTCCCCGATACTCAACTCTGGCTGGGGATAAACAGACTTGCTTGAATAACTTGCCCCAGCGCAACTCATCTTGCCCCAATCTAACTCTTGGGAATATCACTCTGAACAGCTTGCTATGAGACGACCTCGAGATTACTTGCCCCGGTATCTGTACAATGAAAAGATTCAACCTCAATTAAACAACTTTCAACATGGTTGATTTCACTATTCCTGAAGTGACTTGCCCCTGAACAAGCGTATAAGCGACTTAACCTGATCTGATCACCCACTGGAAGGATCTACCATCCAATCACAACATTCTGGATAATTGCCCCTGATTGGCTCTCGAGAAGATTCATTTCTGATCAGCTGCTTCTCAACTAAACTGCCCCATAATCAACTGATGCTTAGGGACTTGTCCTCAGACCAACTGATTCTGAACTCACTGGAGGTTAATGCCCCCAGATTCACAGGGTTTCACAACATACAATATTCTGATCCAGACTGCTGAATTATTCAGTCCTGTTTAACTATTCCCTGTTGGAATTTCCTTCATGTCAACTACTGACCTGCAAGTAAAATTGTTCGATCCCGAATGGTAATTTTAATGCAGTGTTCATGCAGATTTTGAAAAAAATTGTGTTGTCACTCATTTACGGGTCATGATTGTGAGTGACGAATGAACCAAAGTTCAAACGTAGTGCTGATTTGATCAGTGCAAAATGCAACAAGGATATGATTAGCAAATCAAGAAGGAGTCAGGTTACTCAACCTTATCGTAATGTGCTTTCAGAATACACCCTACCTCAATTAGGTCTTTTAAGGGTTGTATCATGGTCGGGTTCACGGTTCGTGAAACAAAGGATATTTGGGCTCAAATTTTGATTTATAACCCACCCCTTCTACGTGATGATCTCCGATCCTAAGGTTCAGTTAAACTGGCACGGGCGCTCGCCTCTTCGAGAGGTATGCTGAATGGTAAGAACCATAGTTAAGGAACTCACAAGGTTTTCCGTTTTTAGAGTGATAGCTACTCCTTTTTCGTTTTCGGTGTCTGTATCTACACGACTTTGTCCTTGTTCGAGGATTTTTCTTTTTTGGTATCCTTTCTTTTTCATTCTTTTGATTCCCTAATTTTTGCCTGGACTGACTCCTTTTGAGTTCTTTTCGATTTTTGAAGTCCAGCGGGATGCCCTAATTTTTGCCTAAGTGTTAGCTTTCCAGCTTTTTCTTTTTCTTTTTACTTGGCGAGCTTTCTTATTTCTTTCTTTTGCTTGGAACAAGTCGTGTGACACTGGTTGTCTTGATGGCTCCGAAAGGATTGCAACTGTCTCACTCCTGATTGGTGAGGTTTAACCATTGTGGTTGACGAGGTACGACCTCTGGAGAAAAATAATATGTGATTGGTCCTCGAAAGGCAACACTCCTCTATAAGACTTGAACGCTCGATCAAGCTAACTGACAACTACCCTGCCCCAGGTTAAGATGTGAGGGTTTAAAAGTCCGAAAAAACTTCTACTTCCTGGCTCGAAGTGGTTAACAAGGGACTAACTCCTTATATCTCCAGTGTTTGGGGATTTGAAACAATGCCTTGTACGTCATCGACAAGGTTTTATCTGAAAGCATACGATCATCGGTTATGAGTATTCAGTTTCGTCATCCTCCCTCCAATCTTTGCTAATCATAGCGATAAAGTGGAGTAAATAAAATGCAAGTGTCAGTGCAATGCAATAAATGAGCGACAACGACATGATTAATTCAGAAAAATGCATAGTCACTTTATTAATATTACCATTCGAAACCAACAATGTTTACAGCAAGTAGTAACTAACAGAAAAGAAACTACAAATGTAAATGATAAAAAGTCTGAGGACTGCCAATGCTGAGGACGTCTGCCTGTCTGAACCACTGGCTTCTTGAAATTAAACTTTCTGAATCTACAAGCTTAGACAGTCGAGAAATTGGTATGAACAAACAGAAATCCTTCTCGAAAGGAAATGCAATCTTGGTCGATCAACTGTTGTACTTTCGCCTGAAAAGCTTTGCAATCTTCAGTTGAATGCCCTGGAGATCCGCCATGGTAACCACACTGAACATGGGGATTGTACCCAGGAGGGTAAGGTTCTGGCACAAGCTTAAGAGCTTTAGGTTCCACCAAAGAACTCTGGACCAAAGATGGCAGTAGCTGGCTATACGTCATAGACACTGGGTGAGAAGGAGCATTCCTTCGTTCCAAGTTGTTACGAGGTCTGTTCTGATTCTGACGCTGATTCTGATAACCTCGGCCACGAGTTCGCTGATTTGCAAGGGAAGCGACATAACGTTCCTGATATGGTGCCCTAGGCACAATTGTCTGTCCAGCATAACAAGCCATAGGAGATGAAGAACCAACAGATTTCACCGATTCATCTCGAGGATATTCAACATCTGGAACGATTGCATTGATCACAACTCCTTCTTCATTCTGATAATCATAGAGAGATTTCGTTTCACTAGCCTGACCGTTTGAAATAATCTGAATTTTCTCGATTTTTATGGCATGCCCAAGGCGTTCTCCAAATGCTACCAAGTCAGAAAAATTTAACGCAAGTCCAAGCATTCTTTCGTAGTACGAACTCTGCAGTGAGTTTACAAACATGCTTGTTAGCTCTCGGTCTAAAAGCGGTGGTTATACTCTGGCAGCAAATTCTCTCCATCTCTGCGCATACTTCCTGATGGGTTCATCGTTCTCTTGAGACAATTCTTGCAACTGCATGCGATGAGGAGCCATGTCTAGGTTATAATCATACTGCTTCAGAAAAGCTCTGGCTAAATCCACCCATGATCGAATCTGATTACTCTTTAACTGCATATACCAATGCAAAGATGCCCCAGTCAGACTATCCTGAAAGCAATGAATCATCAACTTGTCGTTTTGCACAAACGAAGTCATTCTTTGGCAGAACATCACCAAATGTTGCTTCAGACAGCTATCTCCTTTGTACTTCTCAAATCTCGGCGCTTTGAACTTAGGAGGCAACACCAGGCCAGGAACCAAACACATGTCTGCGACATTCAGGTTAACAGCATCTTTGACTTTCAAGGCTTTAATTTGTTCTTCCAACACTTGGAGCCTGCTAGCACACTGTTGCGGTGGAAATAGGATCACAAACTATTAATGAGTTTGAATCGCAATTCAATTCACAACCGCTCTTTGATTTATCCGAAGGAAAAGGTCAAAAGAGGGAAAACCTATTTTGCATCGTAAACACAATGCGGGGAAAGATCTAGGGTTCGGGGGTTGGTTAAATTTAGGGAAGGTATTAGCACCCTAAACTTCTGTAGTACTCTACAGGAACCTTTTGTTCAAATGTTTACTATTTGCTTTATTTATTTGCTTAAGGTATATGCACAAAGGATTAAAAGTGAGAAAAAAAGACCTAGGGGTTAATTCTAAGTTTACTCGGCAAGACATCGCATCTTGTGCCTACGTATCCTTACGGGAGTGGAATCAGAGTAATCGTAGTTCCCCTCAATAGGGAGGTTACAAACTTCTTGACTGTGGTCAAGGTCTCAAGGGGAATAAACGCATCTTAAGGACACGCTTACGTGGAGTGTAGAAACTCCAAGTCTCTACGTTGAAATGTTAAGTTGTAATTAGGGTTAAATTAGGGATTCCACGGCGGGAAACCCTAAAATGAGCGCGGCGGCTCTTTGACCTAATGCTAGGGGTAAAATTGTAATCTTGCCTGCGGCGAGGCATTTGTGAAAATTAGGGTTTGTAGTTTGTAGTTTTGAGGATTTGAAATTGAATGTGTGAAGTTTTACGGACTATTGGCGCGGCGGCCAAACAGTTAGACCTAACCTTCGGATGTGTGCAATGTGACAGAAATAATGGTAAACGCGTGAGATAATTGAATCATGCAAACAGAGAGATAATGTCATAATTTAAACCATGCAAGCAGAAATTTAAAGGCAGAATTTAAAGAGCGATTGTTAAGTTCGCGAGGTTACATGAGAGGAGCAGATACAATATGATAATGAAATTTGAATTGAACAATAATAAAATAAAATAAATAACGGTTCTAGTTATTATTTAAAAAAAAAAAGATTTTAGTTATTATTTTAAATTTATCTAAAAAAAAGTTTTTCTTAAAAATAATAGGTTTTCATATTAATTTGGAAAAGATGTTAATGTTATTTATTTTAAAAAACAGATTTTTATATTATAACAAGTTTTAATAAATTAATGATAAAAATAATAATAATAATGGTAATAATAATGATAATAATGATAATAATAATAAATAATGATAATAATAATACTAATAATAATAATAATAATAATAATAATAATAATAATAAAGCAATAATGAATTTTAAATGTGCCAAATAACCCAACAATGTTGCTAACGCAGAAATGCGCTCATCGCAACCAGATCTAAATCGGACGAAACAAAATTTATCGCAAAGAAAAAGAAATTAAGCAAAAAATAGTACTATTGCTCACACAAAAATGCGATCATCGCAACCAGATCGAACTAACACAAATGTCACGCGTCATGCACACAAATGTGCAAACATCGTATCGACATAATTCGATCAAAAATTAATCTTATATATATAAACTCTAACAATTTAAAAATTATATATATATATATATATATATATATATATATATATATATATATATATAAACGTAACAGTAATAGATAAAGAAAAAGAAATAACGGTAATAGATGAAGAAAAAGAAATAACGGTAAAAGATGAAGAAAAAGAAATAACGGTAAAAGATGAAGAAAAAGAAACAACAGTAATAGATGAAGGAAAAGAAATAACGGTAAACGATGAAGAAAAAGAAACAATAGTAATGGATGAAGAAGAAAACTAAATAACGGCAAACGACACTCACTCCTCTTAGGTTTTTTTCATCCTCCCCTTTTTTCCAACAAGACAACACATGTATATATAGGGAACAAATTAGGGTTAACACCAAATTGTCAATAATGTCCCTAAAGCCCATTTTAAAGCCCAAACTAAATAATTAGTTAAGAAAAAATAAAATTTAAATAATTTAAAATAATTAAAATAAACTTAAAATAAAAACTAATAATCCTATTGATTCCTAAAATCAAAAATATTATAAAAAGAACAAAATTTTTTTCAATATTTTTTATTTTATGATTTTTTGGATATTTTTATGAATAATTTAGAAAAAAGTGAAAAAAATAATATTTTAAAAAATGATTTAATTAAAATACGAAAATAATAATTAAATAATAATAAAAAACTATTTTTGTTATTTTTTTAATGAAAGATAGAAAAATTTAGAGTAAAAATAATAAAAAACAAAAAAAGTGACAAATGTGAGATTCAAACTCTCAACCTTTCACACTCATAACTCCTTACACATGTCCTCCTGCCAATTGTGCCATTTTTACTTTTTAGAAAAAAAATGCATGTCATATGATATTTACCTGCAAAAAGTCAAACGACTACACAAATTTGTTAGTAATTGATTAAATGCAATTAAAATGCAATGAAATGCGACGACAAATCTTAGGGCAAAATTTGGGGTATTACACACACTCAAGAGCTCTTGGGTCTACAGTCCTTGCTACTGGGATCTCTCTTCGGATACTCGGCACAGGGAAAATAACACCTTGACTATTGATAAGAGGAGGTCGTTCATTGCGGACAACAAACTGCTCATGTCGATCTCGGTCCATACCAGGAGGTTGCACAAACTGGTCTGCAGTAAGGTTGTTCACTTGCGGAAAGTCTGCCTCGGAAGTAGAACCATACAGAGGGTTGGTCGTCATAGTGAACCCTGACAAGGTGTGAGCAGACTGGAAGTTGCTCTCAGACACAGCTACCAATAACCTTCAACTGACTTCACTGCTCGATTCGGCTCAAATCTACTTCAACCCCTTGGTCGTCTTCTAACAATCAACAGTTGCTCAGGCCAATCACCAGATAATCACCTTCAGAATCAAAACAACGGCTGGATCAGACTCTGGCTAGCTGGAGAATGGTATGCAATATGATGCAACACGTTTATGCAAATGCAATGCAGCAAATACGGGATCACAGCCCCCACGAAACTCTGAATACTGTTGCGCTACTGACTGAGTACGTTCGCTCTGAAGAGAAGACCAAAATATCGGGTTGGCTGGAAGTCAGGTTTCCTGCAAAACCCTCCCACTCACGGGTATGAACCTAATCTGACAAGGTACGTCATCCTATACGGGTATCAACGTCACAGACTTTCAAGAGCGATGATACGATACCCAGAAGGTGTGGCATCATCATCCCTTGAAGCGACCTCACTTAGTCGAATTCCCAATTGATAGGTTCCCAGAGTCGACAATCCTCGGGTCATACAACTTGTCGAGCCCTAAGGGCCAGGCAAGAAGCATCAAAGAGAATCTCGTCCGAGTGAGATTTCACGGCTAGCTAGTGCGAGCTAAGCAAGCAGGCTAACCACTACTCTCTCTCTAAATCTATGTGTGTACTCAAGCCTGGGTTTTGGCTTCTCTCTCAAAGGAACAACCACCCAACAGCACAACAACAACAAATAATAGCAAAGTGCGGAAATTGTAAATAAAGCAAAATACAACACGCGAAAGGTAAACATCCAAAGACAAGCAAACAAGCGCTAGGATTGACTCTCTTAAGGGACGTTGGATCCCAAATGCATAAGGAACCATCGCAGTCCCCAGCAGAGTCGCCAGCTGCTGGGGACAAGCCCAGACAGCTAGGAAGAAAACCCAAGGCGAGACTCGCATAGGGAACCATCGCAATCCCCAGCAGAGTCGCCAGCTGTCGCTACTGCGAAAATCGGCGCCGACTAAACAGAAGAGTCGCCACCGTGCATTATTTATCCCAAAGGAGGGAAAGGAAACGCTCAAAGTAAACCTACCGCAAAGACGGGAAAGGAATGGTCATCGCAACAGAATCCTGGATTCGGGAGTCGGTTACGCAAGGGGAAGGTATTAGCACCCTCACGTCCGTCGTACTCGACGGGATCCATGCTTGCTTGGTTTGTCTAAAGGATGCAAAACAATCTATCTATGGCTGCTAAATCTAAACGGAAAGAAACTGACTCGATAGAGCATCGCACTCTATGCCTACGTATTCTCAAGAGAGAAAGTCAGAGTCATCGTAGTTCGGGAAACTACAGGGAAATTGGCTCGCCAAGACTTCGCATCTTGTGCCTACGTACTTCCACACAGCGTGAAAGATCAGAGCTTCCGTAGTTCCGGCTAACTACGGCTAGACAGGGTGTTCTCGATCACACGGGGGTGAGAGATTAAGTTGGTTTGAAAGGTACGGGAACCTACGGGAACTAGAACTACGGTCTGGTCTCAAGTGCACAAGGGCAAGAGAAAAGGAAACATCAGTCGTCAGCGGGAAAGTCTCGATCGCACATCAGCGAGAGAACATAGAGGTTAGTTGTTAGTGTGCTCGCTAGGATATCACATCCTATGCCTACATATTCTCATTCGGTATGAGAAATCAGAGCAGCTATAGTTCAGCCTACTACAGCTAAAACGGGGAAAAAGGGAAAAAGGAGCTCGCTAGGATACGACATCCTATGCCTACGTACTCTCGTCCGACACGAGAGATCAGAGCTAACGTAGTTCGACGGGAAAACGAGTCTCGATTGCACGGGGGCAAGAGAAAGGGTCTCGATCGCCTGAACGCGAGAGAAAAGGGGTTTCGCTCACACGGGGCGAGAACAAAGAGGAAGCAGGCCTACGCCTAAAAGGGAAGGAACTCGGGACACCCACGCAAGAACCTAAGACGTAGGAGCGAATGCGTTGCATATCACCCTAAGGGTGATACACTAAACATCCAAGTTACGTGAGAGTGACCCTCCCGCAACCATTTCCTACGTATCTAACGATCTCATAACACTCAATGGTTGATTAAAAGACTTGAATTAGATAGATGTTACCGAACGGAGTGGTTCCGTTGACCCTTGACATGCGCGCAAGCTCCACTCCAATCTTCTCCTCTCTGGATCTTTGATGATGACGCTTGAATCAAGAACAATGTACCGCTTAGACCGTCAGGGTTCGACTTATATGGGAAATCGAACTCTAAGAGGTTGCGTATTAATAACCGCGTCAAAGACAAGATAGAGAAATGATATCGAAAGTCATTCTCCAATTAAATCGTGTCACACGGTCAGCCATAAATAAAATCGAGAATAAAATCAGATAGAAACTAAGATAGGAGAGAAAATAAGAGACAAATCCGCTAACAAATGGGAATAAAAGTCTACTCCTAAAATACGACAATTAAATTCTACTAGAAAGTATTCCAGAGAAATATTAACAGGAAATGCATAATAGAAAAATGGGACATAAAATCTATCTAACTCTATAATATTCTAAGGAAAATAAACTCTATAATTCCTATACAAACATATGCTATAATTTTCTACAAAAAAAAATACTAAAGTATTACAAAGAAAATAATACCTATAATTCCCTAAAGAATATCCTATAATTTCCTAACAAAATATTACAAACAAAATGCAATATAAAAATATTAAGAAAATAACTGCAGGGGGTGGTGTAGTAGCCAGGGGTTCTGCTTCAGCAAAAGGTAAAAACAATAAAACTTGGGCCCAGCCCAACCAAATAACAACCAAACGAGGGAGGGGGAAGAAAAGTAAAAAATGGAGGTGCCAAAAAAAACCAGTGGGCCTGAGAGAGGCCCAATATCCACACTCTCAGCCACGTCCCTCACCTCTCAAACTTCAGAAAACCAAAAAAAACCCTAATTGCCCTCAACTCCCCCAACACTGTTCACTATCACCTCCGCCGTTCTAACTCTCGCTTCCTCACAAACTTCGTCCAACTCGGTGTTCATCTTTCTCACAATCTTTCAACCTCACAATCTCCAAACTTCTTAGATTCTCAACTCCAACTTATTATACAAATCTCAAAACAAAAGAAAGAAATACAAAACAATAAAACTTAGTTGGAATGCTTTGATGACTTCGTTTGGAGCTTCTCTGGAAGAAAATGCTTGGCGAACTTGAAGTGTTGGTGTGGAGATTACTGGATCGCTTGGAAGGTTGAGGTTCTCGAACGGAGGATTTCTGGAGTTGCTTCAATGAACGCGAAGAGCGCGTGATGGATCTGGGGAACTAGTAGGAGATCGATGCTTGCATGTGGAAGATCTGGAGAATCTAGATGACGTTCTTGGCGTTGAACGATGGAGGTTATTAAACAACGAAAGTCTATGAAGAGACTTGGATGAAGATTCTTGAGATTTCTCGTTTGATGAACATGCACGAAGCTCTGATGGAGATCTCGCCAGCCTCGTGATGAAAGTCTTACAAATCTGGAGTTCTTTGACGGACGGAGTTTGGATCGGAGACCATTTCATGGATCGGGAAGTTAGATGATGATGATCTGATGAAGATCTTTGAAAAGGCGATCTGGCGAAACTGATGGAGATTCTTGAATCTTCTTGAAGATCGTGAGAGAATACGCAAAATTCTGGAAGGATGCTGATGAATGTTGAAGATTTGGACGATTTCTGGAAAATATCTTGATGAACACGAAGAGCGTTCTTGAAGTTCTTGAGGAGAATCCGGAGAAACGGTTGAAGATCAAGGATAATCTGGAAAACAAAACCGGAAAATGGTTCGAAGACGAAGGCGAATCTTAATGATTGTTGGAATTTCTGGAAAAAGACAGTATGAGGATGATGAAGATTGATGAAGATCCGATGGAGTGGATGAAGTTTCCAGCGGGAGAATGCGGTTTCTGGCGAGTCTTGGTCGTGAATTAGTTAAGTTCGATTTCTCCGGCGAAGTTCGCCGGTGTTTGCATGGCCAGCGGTGGGGGTTGGTGGCTCAGGGACGCGTGGCAGCTCGCATGGGAGTGGGAAGGAGAGGTGGACGAGTGGCACTGGAGACGGAGAGAGAGAAGGACACGTGTGGCTTGAGGTGGCGTGGAGGGCTGAGTGATGTGTGAGGTGTCAACGAATGAGAGTGGTGAGGTGTCGTGAGCAGAGTGAAGGTGAGTGTGAGGTGGCTGAGGAAATGATAGAACGTGTGGCACTCTTTTATAGATGACAAGTGGCAGCGAGTTGGGCTTTTAGAAATGGACACCTGGCCCACTATGGACTTAATTAACTGATTAATACTAATTAAATGGACTAATGAACTGCAACTAGCATGATTAATGGATTTAATGGAAACGAAAATTAATGGAACTCAGTTAATGACATGATTAAACTAATAAAAATAAACTAACTAATACAACTAATGGCCTAATTAGTCTAAACTAAAAAATCCTAATAAAAAAAATCTTATTAAAACTAAACCATTAATATCTAATTAATATCCATACTAAAATCTATTTAACAAAAGCTATTAAAACAAAATCTATTAATTCTATAAAATCTATAATATTCTAATTACATCCTAGAAAATAATAAAAACTATATCTAAAAAAAAACTATTAAAAAACCTGTTTAATTTCTAGAACTAGATTATAATATTCTAAAAACTTATTTAAAAATCTATTATACTTAAAAAAAAAATCTAGGAATCATCTATTTAAAATTCTAGAAAAAGAATTAAATTCATTTAAAATTCTAGGAAGTAAAGGGAAAAAATCTAAAAAATACGAGGAAGCCGATTAAATTGATTAGAACACGAATACGCGAACACAGCAAAATAAGCGGTAAAAACCGGACACTGAGATAGCCTGAAAACACAGGGAACGAGCACCGATTCTCAAAATAAATCCTTGTATTGGCCTGAAATGCCTGAAGCGCCAGGGGAGGCTGCGATCCCGATAAAATCAATATGAATGAGAAAATGCAGCATATGCGGTATGCGAATGCGAATGCAAAATGCGTCGAACCATAAACCAAATATGGGAACCGGTTGGTCAAATTTTAGGGTGCAACATCTGGGAACTCTTGATAGAACCCATTCTGCAGGTACAATAAACACCTTAGTACATGTCTTTTGGGAGGGTATACCCTGGCTTTATGCTCATAACCCCGAACCTAGGACCCTTTCTTGTTAGCATATGCATTTATTCATTGTGTATACTTGTATATATGATATGTGTGCATCATGTCATCATATCATCATGGCATCTCATCTTGTTGTACTGGTTTTGTGAAACTCAGTAGTCTTCGTTTTGCGAAACCCTAGATATCATGGATTTGGGAAAAGAAACACTAAGAAATAAAACTTCAAGAAATGTGATACAACGAAGTTGAGAGAGCTAGGAATGTTGGTATCCGAAGATTTTGGGAAAACGTACGGGAAACTCATGGGTATTGTGAATACTAGAATGAAAGAAGGGGTTCTTAGCACTTTGGTTCAGTTCTACGATCCAGTATACCACTGCTTCACCTTCCCAGTTTACCAATTGATGCTGACACTGGAGGAATACTCTTACTTCATTGGAATCCCTGTGACAGATAAGAAATTGTTCATCGGTTTGGAGAAGTTACCCTCGCCAAAAGAGATTGTTGATGCACTTCATCTAGAAGTATCCGAGATTAAAGCCAATTATGCTTCAAATAATGGAGTTAAAGGTTTTCATCTTGATTACTTATTGGAGAAGGTTACTTACCTTGCCAAGGAGGGTAGTATGGATGCATTTGAAGCTATTTTGGCTCTATTGATATATGGGTTGATGTTGTTCCCTGAGATAGAAGAATTTGTCAATTCAACTGTTATCACCGTGTTCTTGAATGGTAATTCGGTACCCACCTTGCTAGGTGATGTTTATCATTCCATTCAGCATAGGACTCTTCAAGGATTATGTCTCTAACTAAAGAAGATATTCACTAGTATGATCCCGCCTATGATCGAGGGGGTCTACATTGACAGCTATGGTTCTTTTCCAAATGTACGAATCCAGGGAGTACAAGGGGGAATCAACTATAATCCCACTTTGGCCAAACGTTGTCGCACCATCTTTTTCATCCTAACCTTTCACCACCATGTTATTATCATTTGCATTAGCATTTGTACTTAGCACTGATCTTAGACAAGGAATAAAGGTGTCTTATCCAACATTCAAGGGAAGAGCTTCATCTTCAAAGCTTAATCAAGAGCTCAAGATCAAATTTGTGATAATCTTAAGTCACAAGGTCTCCATCATCATTAAGGCATGTCATTCAACCACTTGAATCAAGAACACAAGCATTGATTCTCCTCCTCCTATCTCATGGATAACTGTCTAGGGTTTTGGTTCAAAAGAAGATTGGTGGCTAATTCCTTGAGCAAGACATGATTCTAAGGCTCAACATACACCTTGAGGGTCCTCCACATGGATTATGTGTCATCACAATCCCTCACAAGAGCCTCAGTCAGTGGAAATGGTCCTAGGATTTCATCTGGTCAACAAAAGTCAACTATGATTAAACTAGGTCAAAATATTGGATCTCAAGGTTAATCAAGGGCAAGATAGTTGTTTTCAAGTGATTTCATGTGTTTTAAGCAAGAAAAATCAAGGAGAAACATAAAATCAAGAGTTTGACTAAATTAGGATTTTGATGGAAAATTGTTTAAGTGTAGAAAACCCTAATTCTAACCATCTTGCAACTTCCATAACTTTCTCATTTTTTTATCCAATGAGGGCAAATTTTTTGTCAAATTAAAGAGGACACCATGAACTAAAAGTTTGTGGAAGGAAACATGTCCAAAAGATTCATGGTTTAGGAGATATGACGAGTTAAAGTTAAAAAAGGAGATTATGGCATTTCAACACTTAGAAATGTTTCTAAGTATAGAAAATTAGTTTGAGATACCTACTTTCAAGCCCATTTTACATGATGATTCAAGCTTCAAATGATTTTTCCTTGAACATGAAAGTTATAGAGAATCCTCCAAGATTTGTTTTGAGTACTAGATCATCTCCATTGAATGTGTAGAGCTTAAGTTATGAAGCTCCCGAATTAGGGTTTCAAAGATGTTAAAATTGGCAAGTGGTTAGACAAAATTTTCAACCAAACTTCCAAGACATTTTTCACTAAGTTCTTGAACTCAATTGAATTTTCTCAAAACATGAAAGTTGAAGAGCCTTCTTCAAGCTTTCCAACCATTACAAGAACTACCCCATTGGATCAATATATCTCAAGATATGGTCTTGCAAAGATGTCAAAATGTCCATAACTTAGAAAATTTCTAAGTTACTTTGGACTGAATTTTAGGACCAACTTCAAGACACATATTCATCACCTTCCAGGCCTTGTTTCAAGTTTCCATCAACATGAAATTTGTTGATCATTATGCAAGCTTTCATAGGAGCCAAATAACACACCAATTGGAGCAACATTCATGAAGTTATGGTGATTGAAAGATGGCATTATAGACTTGATTCTCATGAATCATGTGTTATCATTTTGGTGCACAACTTGAATAAAACATTTGTAGCACCCTCTTGTAACATATTCATGCGTAAAACTTAACACCAAAGCATTACCAAACCTAGCCAAACACATTCATGTACCACTTGTACCATTTTGCACAAACTTTGCCAAAATAAGAAAATAACAAAACTTACTAATAAGAATGTTTGCTGAGCCACCCACTTATTTTGATTTCCTCTCTCTCTCTCTCTCTCTCTCTCTCTCATTCCACTCACAATAACAATAATACCATCTCATATCATGCTAACCCGAGCCACCCTCATTATCACTCTTCATTTAAAAAATTTCACAAAATTAATAACCACAACTTTTAACCATAGTAACCTTACTTCTAACTCACTAAAACCCTCATATAAATACCTAAACACCCTAGCAATAGAGGGGAGGCTTCATTTTGCTCAGAAGAAGAACAAAACCTCTCTCACTTGCTTCAAAGTTGGATTTTCTTTGAGTCTCATTATAAAAGGCTCCTAATCCATTTTTCTTGCCCAAAACACTCTTCTGAGAGCTTCGGGGGATTAAAGTAGTGATTTGGAGGCATGCTTACACGTGGGAAGAACCTTTTCAAAGCTTGCTCAGAGGTAATATTTTTATTTTGTTTTCACTCTTTTAAATTAACCATCAAGCATGTTGTGAGCTCCTCTGAAGTCCTACAGAGATGGAGGCATCGTTTGAACTAGTTTAGGTCATGTTTGAGCATGTTTAGATTGACACCTTGGTTTTTGTTTGCTTCGATTCATCCTTTTTTGCCCTTTTAAATTGTGTTTGATCATGGAATTGAAACCAACATGAGAAGCTCTTCATTTTGATGGCCATTTTGTGTTGTTTGGTGGTGGTTTCTGGTCTGCATCTCTGGCGCCGTGGCTGGAGAAAACGACCAGAGTTAGGGCTCTGGCGTCTGAGACCAAAGTCTTAAGCTGATGTGGCTTGTTAGACTTTCACACGTGACCTTTTGACTTGCTGAGCTGTATTAATGAAACGTTGCATTTCAGTTAGAATGCTGGCCTTTTTGTTTGGTCGTTGGTTTATTTGGTTAATGGGCCTAGATTGCTTTTTACACACCCCTGTTTTATGGCCCATACACGCTACAACTTGATTTCCCTTATTCTGGGTTTTACTTCAAAACCCCCCTTTATTTCTTTTCATATTTATTTTATTTTCTTTCCTTTTCATTTTTAATCTTATTTTAATTGTTCCAAGCATGAGAAAAATTCATAAAAATATATTTTGCACTCTTTGATGTCTCAATTATTTTATCACATTTTTATTTTATTTTTAAAAATTGTTTTTCTATTTTATTTTGATTTATTTGTAAGAGGTGTTTCCTAAAGTACCTTTAGATTAGGGTTTTGAGTTTTGATGCCTTAAACACTTTTGCTTGAACTAATTTTTTGCAATGTTTTGGCATACAATGAGTGTATGTTTGGATGATTTTGTTGAGATTTGATAATATGGTTTGGTATGCTTTTAACTTGATTATTTGTAACCCTCGATTTATGGTCAATTTGTGGAGTACCCTAGCTTGTTGGTTGCTTTTGTGTAAGTTCTTGTCCCTAGATTTTAGCCATCTTTTGCACACGCACACACTTGAGTATGTTGACATGAGCTTGAGTCTTTTATTGGAATTTATTTGATCATTTTTCTATTTTTGGATGCTATATCAAGTTGATGATATTTTGACCATGCTTCTTTGATGCTTTTGACCTAGTTCTTGAACTTGTGTTCTTGTATGAATCCATCTAATGTTTGATGATCTTAATTGACTTGGAAGGCTGTGTTTAAGTTTCTTACTTCCTTTGATTCATTATGTATGGCTTGACTTTTGATGATCCTAATTGCTTTGATTGTGTCTTGACCTAGTTCTTTGAAGCATGTTTTATCTTGCATACTTATTTGTTTCATCCTAATTGCTTTGATTGTGTCTTTTGCTCTGGGTGTCTGAAATGAACTCTTGATGATCCTTTCCTTCCATAATTGATACATTTCTCTCACTCCTTCATACATTGCATCTCATTCCCCCCTTGGTGGGTATTATGTATCCCTTTCCCCATTACAATGTAATAGTCTAGTTTCTTGTGCTTTCATGCTTGCTTTTTGCTTGTTAAGAAAGATAAAAATTGAATTAGAATAGAACACCCTTTTCAAAGTAAAGAACAAATAAGGCTTGATCCAATGTCAAGTCATTTTCAAAACCAATTAACTTGGATTACCTTAGGGTTTCTCCTCTATTCTCTTTCTCTTTTCCTTATCTCTTCCATTAACCCCACACTAACCTTCTATGAATTTCACCTTTGTAAGTCGATTGCTTCACGCATCACCATCAACCTACCTTGATCTATTCACCACCCTTTCTTTTCAAAACTTTTCTCCATTTATTTTTGTCCCCTTGAGTCTAAAACCCTTGGTCTTGTACCAAGTCCATTTTTAAAACTTCTTTTCCTAATAAATTTGGATGGTTGTGGAGTGGTTAGGCGAAGACCTTGTTCTATCCCGACTGCTTAACATTACCTTTAGGGTTCACTGTCGTAAAGTACTTACCATTCAAAATTAAAATGTCTTTAATAAGCGAATAAGGTTCTCTTTGTATTGAACTAATGAGAGAGGATTAAGTGAAGACTTCTTCCTCTCCGAGTATTAGGATACTCACTTTAGAGTGTGTGGTCTCGATACTAGTCTTTCAATATGAAGACGTGACTATATCTGCCACACCATTTTTACAATAAAACCTTTTGAGATAAAGAATTGGGTACTACCCACAAGGGGTTACTATCCGAGGACTTATTTCACCCCTAAAAACAACTTTCACAAATCAAATGTGACATCTTGCCTTGATGGAGAAAACTAATTCCTTTCAAAAAGGACATGTTACATATGTTCTATCATAAACAGGTAACGCCTAAGACTCAACAAGCAAGCTGCAATACACCTAACTGTTAGAATGCGCACGTTGGCATCGTCCATAAAAAACACCAACAAACCGTAGTCAGAACTATAGACGCTCTGATTCTTTACTTCTTTTAAGTAAAGATACGTAGGCACAAGGGCCCCAATCCTTGGCGAGCACATTCCTATCTTTTATCTGTAGTCCTCCGAACTACGTTGACTCTGGCTTTCTCATATCTATTAAGAATACGTAGGCGTAGGACCACAAAGTCCTACCAAGTCTTTTTCCCCTTTCTACCTTCTCTTTTCTCTCTATTCTTGATTTCCAACCCTTATATCTTCCTTTAGAACACTTTTAGAAAGCAACATCCTTTAGCAAATATCTTCACACATAGACAAGCAAATGGTTCCCATCGAGTATAATGGATGTGAGGGGTGCTAATACCTTCCCCTTGCATAACCGGCTTCCGAACCATTTCTCTTAGTTGCGAGACCATCTTATCCATTTCCTTCTTGGGGTTTTCTCTATGTTTTCCCTTCCTCTTTTGGGATAAAAAAAGTTTGATGGTGACTCTCTTGTTTTTCTTTTTCGCCTCTCCTTCGTTGCATTTTTTTGAGTAGCGACAGACGTCAATTTGGATTCCCAATGAAGGATAAACCTAGCAACATCCTATTGTCTGGTTCCTTCTACCTTAACACTAAAGCAGAGGAGAGTTCAAGGAACAGTAGATTGATGCTTGGGAGAACATCCAGAAGAAAACTAAAGCTGACCTTGGGAAAAGGAATTGTGTAGCCTTTTAGCCATTCACTCAGTTGGTTCAATCTAGAGCCCGTGATCTCAAGATGCCCTACCTTTCTGAAAAGAATATGCGATTGTCATCGCATCGTCTTCCGCCATCCCTATTAAAAAGATGGAAGAATACCAAGAGATCCTTGAGAGAACCAAGCTTGAAAGGGACACTTGGAAGGGCAAGTACCATAATCTTCATTCTAAGATGACGAAATTGAAGAGAGAGCTAAAAGATAAGGATGAGTTGAATGAGTGGCTCGAAAGTCGCTTGATTGGTGAAGATGTAACGAAATAGAATTTATTTTTCTCTAGCATCAAACTTATGCAAAGTACTCATGAGTATTCAAATATCCCACCAACTTCTGGCGCCTGGAAAGGAATAGATAGATTGGTGATGGAGAACACTGTGCTGAAAAGACTTCATAGCATAATCTATTAGGAAGATCATACTATGGGAGGCCGGTCAATAATAATTTATGTATCATACATATTAGAGATATGATAGAAACCGTACTCCTAAAATATGTAGCACAAGTAAAAAAACAAGGAGGGATCAAACACTAAGGCAATGAGATTGGTCCATTAAATCAATCATTCTTCATGATAACTTAGGATAAACTTATAAATTAATCCAAAGTACCTCAAATGATCCATGATCAATTGGAAGGTAGATTTGAAATGATGAAATTTCATCAAGTACCAATCCAAACTTCATGAACAAGATGGACTCTAAATCATACAATTGATCAATAGAAAAGAAAAAGTAAAGAAGGAGATGAAGAGAAAGAAAGGGACAAGAAACCCAAATTGAACCACAACTTTGATCAAGTTATCATCAAGATCAACCACCTATCTTGGTGAATTAGGGTTTTCAACCTATCAACATCCATGGTCCATTGATATTGATGAAAGTTATGATCAAAAAGTCATGATCCAAGGCACCAGAAGTCAAACACAATATAAAATGGAAAAAGGAATTAAAATAAAGCATTAAACAAATTTTTAAATGATTTCTTAAAATGGAAAAGAAAATGAAAAATGAAAATGAAGCATCTATACATCAAACAAAAACTCAATAAAATCATGAAAAGATAGAAACAAGTCAAGAAGCATATAACAGTTTTTTGAGATTTTTTTAGTGCATGGAAAATATGAGGAAACTAAAAGAAAATTATAAAACACAATAAAATTGTGAAAAAATTACACAAGGTGTAAAATAATAGGAAATAATTTTGTGAATTTTTTGGATGAAAATCAGATTTAAAAGGAATTTTTAAAAGGAAAACAAAATTAAATTAAATAAAAACAAATAAAATCAAATAAAAAATGCGCTGACCATCAGATCTGCCTTCATTAATCCAAGTGGCACATCAGATGGCTTAGAGCTAGAAGCTCACCATAGACCTTTAATTAAATAACACATCAGATCAAGTTTAAATCAGCCAATGAAATTAAAACACACAAACCACCTGAAAGCTTCTCCGGTCGTCTTCTCCGATGAATAGTCACCGGAATTTTGGCATTTGGTAACGTCAAAGCAGGAAACCACTAACATTGTGATCCTTTCATCAAGACAAACTCAAATTCATGCTCCATTTCCATTAGTTGAAAATGAGCATGGAGAACTTTGAGAAAAACTCAATGAAAACTAAAACACGAAAGGTAATATTAAATGCCAGATACGATCAACAAAAATAAGATAAGTTAGGGGAAAGAATCAGAGAGTATCAAGCTACATCATGTTAACTTGTTTCAGTTCGAATGATGCTTAGAACTACCTTGTCCAAATGATGATTAAAGATGCTGAAAGACTGACTTGGTTAGGGCACTTCAGAAGGTCTCAGAGCTTGGTTTTTGTTGTTATAGCTTCAGAAGATGCCGAAGGTGCTAATGGAATCAAGAAATGAAGCTGAAATTGCTTAGAGTTTGAAAACAAACTTGGAGAAATCAGTGAAAAATGTGATCTTGGGCAGAGTTTTTAGGGGTTTTCTAAGCTTAAAATGAAGTGCAAAGGCTTTCTCTATTTATAGTTGAGGTGAATGAAGCTCATACGTGTGAAAATTGGTTGCAAATCGTGTGAAATCATAAGCATGGAGTGCGTGACCAAGCTTGAATGGAAAGTCACCAAAGCGCAGGTTATTCCAAGCCATTTTAGGTCATTTTGAATCACTACATTTCACTTAACATCACCAGGTACCAATCATGTGCACACATTGGCTTAATTTGTAGAATTGAGTGAGTTTCCAAAACTGGTCATGACCAAATTCAGTTCCATGGGGTCAACTTCAAACCATTGGGGAACTGTGCACACTTGACCTTTGATTCTCATTCTTTTTGAAAAATGATCACATCATAACATAAAGTATAATGCAAAAAGAATGGTTCCATTTTGATGCTTGAGCAAATAGTTATGAGCTGGTAAAGTTGGCACCATGACCTATAATTAGAGGTCAAAATATTTATAAGTCCAAAATGACCTATAATGTCTTCAAACTTTTCATGACTTTTCAAGCATAATTGGCCTTTAGTCCTTGAAACAAACTTGTAGAGGGAAAAAAATGTAATAATTGGAAAAAAAGAATCACCCACAAAATTTGAAAATTGAGAGAGTTATGATCTTTGGAAGTTAGGTAAATAACACTTGAATTTAGGTCAAATTTCACTGAGTCCACAAAGTGACCTCTAATGTTTCCAAACTTTTTATGATCTTCAAAACATAATTGGCTCTTGAATTGTAAATAAACATTGTAAAGGATGTCAAGAAGAGCCATTTTCCCAAGGAAGCATTCAAAAATGTTGAAAAATGAGTGAGTTGTGAAATTTTGAACTTGGACTTGAAATGTTGACTTTTTAGGTCAAAGTACCTTGAATGATCTTGCAACCTTTGAACTTTTCTTGCATTTCAAGGTACATTGATGATCATGTGAGCTCAAAATAATATACTCATGAATTTCCTTTGATTAAACTTGCAAAGGCTTGAGGAAACTTGTTAATGAAAGCATGGAAATAAATACATGAACCTTTGAAGTTTATTGAGAAAGAAGCTATCAAACTTTGAAATACCTTTGATCAAATGAAGTTGAATGATGCTTCAGACCCTATTTTTTAGAATAGAGGTCATGCTTTGACGAATAGCCTTTGAAAATCAATAGTTGACCACACTTTGACTTGAGGAACTCAAACCTTGGCTGAGGAAACAATCACTTGATGTTCTTGATCTAAACTCTACCTAGCAAAAGAAACAAAAGGGACAAGGCGTATTTTTTAGTTTTGATTAACGGTTAGTGACTTATAAAGCATATAAATACCAAAATGTAAAAAAGATATACAAATAGGTGCTTGATGATCTCTGCAAAGGCAAGCCTAAAGATGAGAGGATTAGGAGGAAACCAAGTTAGTGATCTTGATGCAATACAAAGATGAAAATGAGGCGGGATCTTTGGGGTAAAAATTAGGGTATGAAATTAGGAAGCAAGTTTGAGTTCAGAATCTGATTCCGAACAATTGCACTAGGATAAAGATTTGAGATCAGAGATGTGTTAGATGGATCTACAAAGATGCACCAAGTAGGAAGATGGTATTCCTAAACAAGAGTTCCTGGGATTTATCCAATTTCCTCACAATTTATCACATTAGCAATTGATTTAGAGGTTAATTTTATAGAAACACCAGTCACTTTAGAAAGAAAAGCACACTCATAATTCAGCTCAATAATAGAAGCATTGATCCAAAACTCTTTGACAAGACTTGGATAATGAAACCACAAAGAATATCAAAGTATCCATTCCAACTTTATTCATACGTAGTCTTCCAGAAGTTAAAACCTAGCTTAAGTAACTCATCAAAATCCACAAACTTTTCATTATTGACAACTAGTTAATTCAAAGGAGAATTGACTAGAGAAATCATCTCAGGTTTGGTTTGGTTTGATCAGCACACAATCAAAGAAAATAAAAAAGAAAAGAACTGAACAAGATTCTAAAAGAATAAGAATCTTGTCATAAAAAGAACACAAAATAATGTTTCACAAAATAGGGGGTATAGATAATAATAGTATATAAAACGAAAAATATCATTACCCAAAGGTTCTTATCCAACAGATTTATTGAATCCATTAGATGATTTTAACCTTTTTGAATATTTAAGTAATATAAATTTTTTTTTGGAAAAACCTTCTACTTAAACTGCTTTATCAGAAGTAAAGAATCATTTTCTGAATCTCAGAGTTTGACAATTTTTAGAAGTTATCATCCATCTGAGTCTAGTAGATATAGACTTAGAGAGAAACATCTCCTGTCAATCATCAGTCTTCAAAACTCTATTCAGAACCAAAAATTTTCTCTTGAAACAAGAGTCATGAGTGATTAAAGAATATTGAATTGGTTTCTTTGATAGGTAACAAACAACAGTATCAACACAAAAAGTGAGGAAACTGTTTCCATAAATATGACCATCCTCTAGCTAATGATATATTCAGTATAGACAAATACAACATAATTTCTTCTTAAAGATTTCTGAAGATTCTTTTATCAAAAATAACTTCTCTAGAAATATAATAGAGACTTTGTATTTACATATACACAAATATCTCATTAATTTAAGTAATAAGCTAGAAAAGAACAGACATACATCTTTTTTGTTATTCTCGGTCAGGCTCGTATGAGTATTCCGATTTGACCATAAAATTTGAATACTAGTCTGAGTGGATTATGATTCAATGGTTGTTAAACCATTGACTCCACTTCTTTCACCAAACTCAGTACCTCTAGCACTTGAGTCTGGGTTGTAGGCTCTTCTTCCATCAAATGTTGCAAACAACCTTTGATGAGTAACATGGAAGATGCCTTTTCTCCTTTCTTCGATATCTCCAGCAACTACGCTTTAACTAATGATACTCATATTTCTATGAGTCCATACATGTTAGTCCAGACAAGCTTTCCTTTGCCTTATGTCACACTGTGATAGCAGTACCATGATTCATTCCAAAGTATAAGTCTAGGATGAGTCATGATATGAACAAGATCGTGTTCTTAACAAAATCATTGATTTCATTGTCTTGGATTAAATCTTTTGACTTTGAAATATTTGATAAGCATAGAACCAGGCGGTGTTAGCTATTAGAGATTGGTATAAAACAAATTAAAGCAGTGTCATACAATTGCTGGCAGAATACGAAGAAGAATTGAAGTTTTCTCATAGAATTATCCTTTAATACAAATTCCATGATGATGATCAATCACGGAGAAATGAAGTCATTTAAGATATTACCTTAAAGAACAGACTCCTTATTATCAAATATTGAAGCAAGATAGGTTTGGCATAATATCTTTCTCTTCAATACTTGATTTTTATTCCAAGATTCAAATGCTTCTTCAGTAGCTCTAATGACTGGCAGAGCCAAATTACTCTTTCTTCTAAATTCTACACTAATTTCATCTTCAAATGAATATACATTGAAGATCACAGACATTAGGTTCTAGTAGTATTTATCCTTGTTCTTGGATTTGGGAAATTAGTTGAAATACGAACATCTCAGAAGCTTCTGAAGTTACTCTTCTAACAAAAGATGTCACGTTCCATTCAACCAGTTAAAAAAATATTCTAATTAGGAAGGTTAATTCCTCATCATCATACATTCCATAGGAAGTATCCTTCAACTGAATTTACAAAAGATAATTTGATAAATAGCTTTTCATCATCTAATTCCATTTCTTTTCTTTGCAGATTGCAAGATAAACCTACAAGCCATATTACGCTTAAGTTGTATGACTTCTTGAGTAACTGTGACCTCAGGTTTGAATTCACAACAATCTTCTCAGAATTTACTTGGAAAGATTAGATGCAGTGTAATTAGAAAAGCTTCATAACTGAATCTCACAAATCTAATCACAAGGATTCAAAGATAGTCTCAACATTATACTTATTAATGACGTTGATATACTCAGAATCGAGATAGAGAACCTACCATAATGCATCTACCTCTGAGGATATTTTCAATAAGCTTCTTCTTAGCTGGTGAGAGAGACTTTCAAATTTTGATCATCCCTACACCATCAAATTCCATAGTAATACCTTTTTCAAGGGTATTCTACAGACCTTCACAAACCCTTTATCAAGTCCAATGAATTAAAAATATATTTAACTTTTCCATCATTTAAATTTAGCGAAATCACCATTTGAATATGGTAGGAAAAGCAATGTAATATTTTTCATGTGGCACTTGATTCCTTCTTGAAGGAAAGTCTTTAACAGACATACTTTTCTCATTGAATCATTATATGTACCACTGTTAAGTGTTAAGTATAGGCCATGCTCTGATACCAATTGAAGGTGAGAAAAAGTACACAAGAAGAGGGGGTTGAATTGTGTTTTCCATTTTCTTAATTTGCGCTTGATCAGAGTTTAGAATCTAAAATGGTGTTCAGATTCTCATTATACTTAGCAGCGGGATGTTAACGGGAGCAAATAATAATAGCAGAAGATACAAAGATTTATATTGGTTCCTCCCAAATGAGATTAGTCCAGTCCTCTTGCATCACAAGAGATTTTCACTATAACTAAATTATGATTACAATCGCTTATGCATTATGCATAAGAATTTTACAATGCTCATGCCCTAAGTCTGAGACTTCTTGCTTATACCCCTAAGGCTCCAGACATCCTTGCTCAAGTCCTACAGACCCAAGACTTGCTTGCTTAGACCCTTAGCCTAATACTTTCCTGCTCAAGCCTGTCAGGCTCGAGACTTTTGCTCAAATCGCAGCCTAAGACTTTCTTGCTCAAGTACCTCAGACCTGACACTTCCTGCTCAAGCCCCTCTGGCCCAAGACTGCCTGCTTAAACCCCTCAGTTTACAGACCTCCTACTTAGAACACAGCCTAATACTTTCCTTCTTAAGCCTCTCAGGCTCAAGACTTCTACTCATACCCTTGATATGAAACTTCCTTACTCAATTTCCACAAACCCAAGACTTCTGCTTAATCATTCCACTTGATTAAGACTTTCAATGCTCTAGCACATAGCAGGAGACTTACATGGATCAAGCATCTTGGAGAGATACTTGTATTTGCTTAAATAATCTACTTGATTAAGACTTTCATTGTTCTAGCACATAACATGAGACTTACATGGCTCAAGCATCTTGGCGAGAGACTTTGATCTAAACTACTAAACAACATATTCAGCAGAATAAAAAACAAGGTGTACTTGATACAAATATCAAAAGTACAAGGAAATCACCATAACAAAGACCTAAAGCTCTTAATATTTCTAAGATAATCAATGTGTAAGAAATCTTAAGGCTTTTACTGAAGGAAAATTGCGATCTAAACGCAGCGGAAAACAAAAATTTCCTTTAGTGATCCTTACGAATGAGCATGGTCAGTGATAGAATCGTTACCTCTTTGTGGCGATTCAGATCTTTGATGCATCGATCACAAGCGTTGATGAAGTGCAACGCCTCTACTCAGTCCACACGAGCAGCTTCCGGTCACAGTGCTAGCTGCTTACGAACGGAATTATTTGAGTGAGAAAAGAGAATCAAAAACGAAATTGCATCAAGTGAAAGCTTCATCACAAGGGTTCCTTTTATAGACTCTCTTGTGGGCTGCGGGCTAAAAACCCAATTCACATGATCCATAATAATATTATATATTATTATAATAACTATTATTATAATAAATATATTTATTTTATTATTATTTTATAACCATTATAAAATAACAGTAATTATTATTATATTATCCGAATTTCTATTTTTCACTTAAGTGCACCGTACCTTACGGTGCTCCTTTGATTTCTCTATCTCTCATCAAACTGTCCTTATGTGTGTGACCCTGTAGGATTTCGTAACGTTGGTAATTATATTAAATTATATATTTAACATAATAAACAGTAAGCGGTATCTAGCAACACATCACTGCTACCCAAGTCACGAAAATGTCATGTGATCTGACAAAAACTTTTTCGTGATAATATATGTTTGTACAATTACCCTTTTGCCCCTATGTCTATATTGAACACAAGGCATACACTGTGTCATCTTTGTCCAGTTCAATATTGGGCCCTTAGACATTTCTCCTGTTATGCAGGATTGGCAAATTCCATCTAGGACACTCATGTCCCTCAGCATGCTTCGTGGAGTGCCCATCAACTGTCTTTATGATCATCCAGTTACGAATAATGTTTGATCAGAAATAAAGCACCCGACTCTACATCTAGGGTCCATAGTGGTTTCAGGTCGAAGGGTGGTAATACACCATTATCACCATGAGAATAACTTATGACACTTTGCATAACATACTATGTAGTATTCTCATAGCGGGTCAATCCGGTATAAATATTACTCCTAATATTTATACCTATGTCAAGACTTGATAACTCTTTATCCATGATCCATGAGATGTGATCATCAGTCTATCTTCATAATAGTCTCAATGCTTTTAATGTTATCCCACTTTGCAATAAAGCTTGACTACGAATATTTTAAGAATAATGTCTTTATGTTTAATGGGATCTCATGATTAAGTCACACTTAACATTTCATTAAACAGACTAACTATTCTAGGGACTTTATTATTCTGAAAGACAAACATAATAAAGAAATGCCTTTTATTATTAAACGAATAATCCGATACAAGTACCAAAAAGTATTGGCCTCTAGGGCTTACACTAACATTTACAATTACAACCTATAACAGAAATTTTGCATAACTAATTGTTTTGATAATTGTTGATCTTTTTTACTCCTCCATCAAGTTGATCCTTGTTAAAGATTCAGTTTGAACCTCCAGCTACTTATATAGCATTTGCAGAAGAATAGTCATTGGAGAGATAACTAAATCAAGTGTCTTTGCTTTTTCCATAGTACAAGAGACGTTGAAGATAGTTATACCAAAAGATCTTGATACATTATGTATCGTGTTTAACCATTGATTCTTCAAAGAGATCTTGTACTATAGAGTCGTTGAGAGTAGATATTCGTAAATCATGCCAACTTTTATTGAGCCTTGTGAACTAAGACTCTAGCTGACAAACTGATTTGACAATGCAGCTTGTTATCTACAGTACAGATAGCTTTAGCTTTATTACTAACTTTGAATAATCACCAGAAGCCAATTTACATTCACCAAGTACAGAGACAATATTGCTGCTTCTTCTAATGTTGAGACCTTCAACTTCAGAGTCTACCCCAGACATCACTTAGAGAATGCTCTTCAGTTTCTGCACCACCGAATGCTAACAATTCAGCTTCTCTCAAGTGTGCCTTTGTAAATCAGATTCTGAATATATATATATATATATATATATATATATATATATATATATATATATATATATATATATATATATATATATATATATATATATATATATATATATATATATATATATATATATATATATATATATATATATATATATATATATATATATATATATATATATATATATATATATATATATATATATATATATATATATATATATATATATATATATATATATATATATATATATAACTTCTAATATATATATGTAGCTCTAGTTTTAGTGACACGACCACTACCGCATTTAACGTTACTTTCTAATTTCTAATATTTATCCTATGATGCTTAAAAAGAAGGGGAGATATCTCAAACTAACTCTAATCACAAATGTTTTTCTTACAAATGCTATGAGATCTGGAATCGGGGGTTGGTTATACTAAGGGAAGCTATTAACACCCTAAGTATCTATAATAATATATAGGAACCTTTATTACATATTTCTATTGTTGAATTACTTGCTTGCTTAGGTTTGTTTTGGTTGTTTGAAATGATTATAAATGATTCTTATTTATAGGAGAACAAATTTTGTGTGGGAGGAATAGTGAATGGATGAAGGATCACTCTATTATCCAATGTGTTTTGCCATGTAGCCAAAGTCTCCTCCTAGCATAGTTATGCATTGACTCCCATCAATTTTGCAGGTTTGGAGTCTTCTTGTTCTCGGATATGTCTTGACTGGTTTATGCATAATCCATGCCACCTCTATGTATCACGTATATGCAGCATAACAAAATTGAATTTCAAGGCTTTTGTCATGATGAATTTGCACATGCCAAGCTAGATTCTTGACTCCTTGGTCCAAATTTGAAGATATCAAGTAATTCATCAAGATTCCTTCTGATATTGGAAGATGACAAACCTTGCAAAATGACAAACGTGTTGTGAAAAATCGTGTGGTGCAAGAAAGTCCCAAAATCTGTCTTTGAAAAACAGTTGCAGTAAGGTGAGTTGTGAGGTTCATAACTTCTTGCTCAAGTTGAATCAATGGATGTTCTTGTACTTCTTAGAAATCTGAGATGATGTTCTTCAACATTAATGTTCACAGTTTGTATTAATTCTACTTGGATCATAATGAAAAGTGCCCTTCAAAATTGATGTTTGATGCTGAAAAACTTGGCAGAATTTTCACTAAGTGTTGAAATTCATTTTCTAATTTTTTTTTTATTTTGATCACTTCATAACTTGAAATCAATAAAGTTTTTGGATATGGTTTAGCCTAGATGTCATACCCCAAATTTTGGCCCTTAGATTCCATTACCATTCTAGGAGCATCAAGCATTGCTTCCTAACCCTAACCTTGTTTTAAGTTTTTGTTGTTGAGATCCACCTGAATTAGGGTTTTGCACCATTAGAATCAAGAAGACTATTTCCTGATCAGTCAATGTTTTGGATTGATCATCATCTAATCAATATTTCCATACATTCACAAAGTTTATATTCAATAAGAATCAAGTGTTAATTGATCATACTACAAGTCAATTGAAGTCCAATTTCATTTGCTCCCTAAATTAGGGTTTTGTCAGGAAAAGTCAATTGTGCCTTTAAATTTTAATCCAAGCATGATCCCAAGCCTTGGTACATGATTCAATATGTTCACATACATCCTTGGATCCTATCTATAATTCTTTAGAAATCCCAAGAGGCAAATTCATTGAAGATCAGACAGTTGAATTCATCTGATATAAAATTCATCTTACAAAGTCAACTCTTTGACTTTTAGAGTTTTTGGTTCAAATTGAAGCTTCCAAGCCAAATTTCATCAAAATATGTTTAATCAATGAGTTTGATCATGAAGAAATCAAGATTTGAGAGGTTTCTTGCAAAATAAGAAAACTTGGATAACTTGAATTTTTTTAAGTGTGGAAAGAAACCCTAATTTTGGTACCAACTTTGAGAGGCCATAACTTTCAATCCAAACATCCATTTTTTTAGTTCCAAAGATCCATTTAAATATCTCTTAATGTACTAAAAAAGTGTCCTGGTGACCTATTGTTGCACCCCAAAATTTGACCAACCATTTCTTGTACTTGGCTTATGTTTCATTTTATTTTCGCATTTTTGCATATCATAGCATTTGTTCTTGAGGCAGGGGATCAAGGTATTTCTGTGGCTCAGAGCTCTCTTTTAGTGCAAGATTCTAAACAGCGTGCATCAGGGGCTCTGACATTTATTTTGCCCAGCGATCGAGTCATCGATTTTATTTTATTCAACAAAATAATTTTCAGATCAGGAGACAATAACCAAGCTACCTCAGGCATTTTCAAAGTTATAATATTCAAGGGCTAGTTTCAGAGGCTTAACGGGGCTCAAAACGAGTAAGAACGGGCAATTGTGCAAGTTCTCTCCAAAAAGCACCAAAATTCAAATTTTTAAGGCGTTAACCGATTAAACCATATGGTTAACCGGTTAACCATAACAAAATCAGAACAAAACGTGAATTTGCAAGGCAGCCACTTTTGGGGTCCATTTTGATCACTTGTGAATTTGATTTTACACCAGAAGAAGGATCTAGAATCACTCTAATTTGGATTAGTTTTCAAAATTAATTAAATTTCTTTCCCACTTTCCATTCCAAAAACCCATTCTAATTTTCATAACCTCACTCCAAACCACATTCTACTCCAAACCTAGAGCATATTTAAATGAATTTGCTCCAAACCTCAAGGGAGAATCCTCACAATTTCATTTCATTTTCAGAATTCACTCACTCTTGGAATTTTCTCTCCACCTTTTCTATCCAAAACCTCCATTAGAGCTCTCATTTGAGTTCTTTGATTCTTCATTGGAATCATAGAACTCTAGAGCTAAACCTCTATCATCCATCTCCATTATCTTCATTTCACCATTCAATTTTCGTTTGGGTTTGGATCTAAATTTGGAAGTGCTTATTTGGATCGTTTTTGCTTGATCTTGCTTGATTTTCATTTCTACAAAAAGAAATCTCTTGGATCTTGAAGAATTTTTGGGTTTCTTGCTTGGATCTGCTCATTTGAAGTTGAATCAACACTCACCAAAGCAAATATCCGCTTTGTAGGTTGGCAATTCTAGATCTAATTCTGTTTTGAGCTTATTTGCATAATCAGAATGTAGATCTTGATGTTTTGATTGATTTTGGTGATTTTGATTGTTGTGATTTGTGATCTCAATACTTGAATGTGTTTACATGTTGTTGGATCACTGGTTTTTGGTGTTAAATTCGTGCATAATTGATTACATGATCATTTGGATGATTGCACATTGGATTAATTGCTGAAAGTGCTTTTGAGCTGGTATTTTTCTGTTTCTGGTGCAGTGTTAACCGATTAACGAAATGCAATGCAAACTGGTTAACCAATGCATTTTTCAAACATTTTTGAGTGGTTAACCGGTTAACCAATAGTTTTAACTGATTAACACTGAACCAGAATGCAATTTTGGTTATTTTAAAGCAAGTTTGGATTTATTTCCACATATAATCTTCATGGATTGATATGATGCATTTATGTGGACTATTTTGACATGTTTCCTCATTCTTGGATGTTTGCGTTGCATCATAAATCATCTTTGAATCATGCGTCTCCACTTGTTTTAAGTGTTGAGTTTGTGTTTGAATTTTGGTTCATCACTTGTACATGATCATGATTGTGATTCCTTCTTGTTTTGACCTCGATTTGGATTATTCCATTTGTGATTCGCTTCTGTCCTATATGGTCTATCTCTTATTCAAGACGATTTGATGTCCATATTTGCACTTTGAGCTTGTCTTGAATAATGAACCACTTTTTGCACTTGTTTGTTCTTGTTCTTTCTTTTTACATGACCATTGTTGGATGTTTGGTTGAGATAATTTTCATATGCTTGCTGCCCAAGCCTCTTTCTCCCATCTTCTCTTTGGTCATAGCCTTTTGGTTTTTGTTTTATGTTTAGTCTTTGTGTAAGTGATTGATGTTTGAATGTGTCACACCCTAATTTTTGACCTTAAGACCCCACCTCCTTGTGCATCTTTTCTTACATGTTTTCTTTATGCTTTTGTATGTGTGTTTATTATGGCTAACCAACTTGCGCAGATGCAGTAATTCCAAGTGAACTAGCATTCATTCTCACAATTTCAAAGACGGGGTCAGTTGGGCTTTGATTCAATTTAAATATGAGGTGCCCTGAAACGATAAGGATTGAAGATGGGAATTGAGTTTATACTTTAAGTATTCAGAGTAGAATTTAAGATTTATGAAGGGTTGAATTGATTCACTACCTTTCTTCGCAACTTCAAGATTCAAGTACAAGCTACAAATTAAAATAAATTGTGTGTATCCTAGCAAGTTGAGGTCCAATTGAGGCTCTTTCGTAGCTATCATAGGAAGAGCCTATATTCATATTTAAGTGGAAGAGTTTGAACACGATTCATCAAGTTTTCAGCAAATTTTAGTACATTGCAAAATCAAGAACTATGAAATTTAAAGAGATCCAAGTGGGAGGAAGACTGTTTGTTCACCATCAAGGTTTAGAGATCACAAATGCAAGTTGGTATGCATAGCTTACGACGAACCCGTTTGGTTAATCAATTAATATTTAACTTGTTTGGTTCCAAACAAAAAGAAATCAAGATTATGCTATTACAATCAAATATGTTTGGAGCTACACATAAATCAAACTCGTCGCAATTAGAAAGGGTGTCCTAAAGAGATCAACAACAAGCTTTGCAAGGTCGGATTGTTATCTGTCCCACAAAACAAACTCAAATCTAATTCATTCATCTAAGAGAGCATGTTTTTTATACCGTTTGCACTACAAAGTTAAGTTTTTATTATCCAAATCAATCCATGAATCATTTACAAGACAGTCATAGTAAGGATCCTAATCTTAATGCAAAAATCTATTAGTTTTCCTTTACAAAGAGAATCTAAGCTAATGTGAGGACAACGTGACAGTAAGCTATCGCCCCCAGTTCTTCATAACACCTTCAAAGTTTCTGCCAGCTTTGTCGTGGCCGAGCTCGTGAGAGATCTCTGTCTCTCTAACGACAACATCTTAAGGGATCACACTTGGCCAGTACTCCACATCCGCCACCTCCAAGTTAAGCCTCGAGAGGTTGTAGAAACACCTGAAACAATCAAAATTCACCTTAAGTTTCAAAACCCTCGATATCATAATTACGGCATACAACAATTCCAAAACATGTTTCAAGAAATCAAGAACAGAAATTTAAAGTTGTGAGCTCTCAGCTTCAAATCATCATTGGGCGTAAATTCGAGCAGCCGGGAGGGCGACAACCGAAATTGTCACCGACTCCCCACCGAGCATTGAAAGAGGCAAATATCAGAAAAATAGAGCAGCCGTAACCCCAAAGCCTCCCGGTTCAGACATAAGTCATCATAACCAAATTTGGAACCTTCCTCGACAGCATCCGACAGGCAACATCTGAACTTTTAACGGTGTCCTGAGGGAAGAAGAAGAAGTAATACAGCTAAGAACAAAATCAGAAACTCACCAGAGGTTCCAAGAAACACCCTGTGTTGCACCCCAAAATTTGCCTAACCTTTTTTCTTACTTTGCTTTTGTTTCATTGCATTAGCATATCATTGGTCTAACATTTGCATAGAATAGCATTAGCATTTATGCAGGGGATCAAGTGTGGTTTATATCAAAAGGAGCCTATCTAGAGGTCTTATTCAAGCTTTAAAAGTCACCAAAGTCATCAGGAAGTGGGTTGTGTTCTTGAAGAGTTCAGATGCTTGTATATCATTCATCTCCTAACCTGAGGACCAATTGAATACCATCAGTGGGTTTTGGAGCCTTGATCATGGATAAAGTGTGGGGAGAGCTCATGAAGTGCCTTGAGGTTCATGGTAGAGCTCAGTAAAGTCATTATACCAAGTGTGAGGAGCCACAGTTGAAGGTGTTGCAATTAGGGTTTTTGTCTGAGTAACCTTGAGTCAACTGTGCAATTGAAGGAGATTAAGACTCAATTCTAAGTCTTTGTGATCATGCAAAGTTGTGTTGAGACACATGAGGTGATATTCCAAGATCAATCCAAGAAGAATTCAAAGTGTGAGGAGTTGCTAAACTAGGGTTCTCAGGGTAAAATCCCCTATTTAGTGCCTGACTTCAAGACCACTTACCTCAAGATACAAGTTTCATCTCAACTTTTGGCCAACATAAAACTTATAGAACATGTTCTTAGCTTTAATTTGAGTACTATAATTCCTCCATTATATTTATAGAACTCAAGTTATGATCCAGACAAGTTACAGGTCATCAGATGAATGTGAAATTTGTCTGCAAAAGTCAACCTACTTCCATGGAACTTTTTACTTAAAAGGATGCGTCTCCTCAACTTTTGGCCAACATGAAAGTTGAAGGTCTTGAGCTTAGCTTTCCAAATTGTACTAGAAGTCTTCCATCTTATTTGTATAACTCAAGTTATGAGGTTTACAAGTTAGGGGTATTTTGGGAAAGTGAGAATATAGGTTATTTGGCATTATAGGTCATTTTTTCTATCTTGCACACTTCAAATGAAGTTTTGTCCAACAAAAAACTCTCAAAATGTCATTTTTAGGTGAACCATGTATCAAGGATGTATTGATTTGGCTTAGGGTGAGACTTGGTTTGAAGGAATTTGGTAAAGGGCATTTTTAAAGGCATTTAAGTGAAAAAAATCCAAATTAATTCATATGTGTTCAAACCAATGCAAATGAGTGCTCATTTTGATCAGAAAAATCATTTGGAGCACAATGGCCATATTAGAAATTTCATTCAAGGCCTAGTTCATGGTGTTTTACTTTGATACTTCATGAGGAAGTAACACATCAAAGGTTGGTCATGGGATGGAATTAAGCTCTCAATTTGATCCCTACACTCTCCACGGTCCATAAGGATTGCAATTAAAGCTTCTTGGAGAAGGAACTAGTGCAAATTCGTGAACACCATAGTTGGATTTTCAAGCAAAAGTGAAAAGTTGGATCTCACTGTTTGGGCCTCCAATGGGCCTCTAGAATCTTCCATTCACTTCTATTTAAGTTCAGAAAGTGATTTGGGTCAGGGTTGGTGCTGATTTGAAGCTAGAACCAGAGAGTGCAAAGCGAATTTCAAAGGAGCAAGTGCAAATCGTGTTTTTTTTTCAAGAGTAATTCAAGGCAAATTGAGAATTGAATCATCTTCAGCATCAATCATAGAGTGTATCTGCACAGTTTGAAGCCAAGGATCATGCCCTAACTGCTCCAATTTGAAGCTGCAACTCAGGTATGCAACTTTTAAAATTGTTGTAGATTCATGATCATCTAGCATGATTTAGCATGATGTTAAGGTTTAGGAGAGATTATAGATGGATTCTGGATCAAAATTGGGGAGTTTAGAGACAATTCTAGGTGTGAGCAATTTTTTGTTGAGACTTGTAACTGCTTGATCTTTGAGAGTTAGCTTGATCTAGATAGTTCATGATGATCTATGATGAATAAGGAGAAGATATGTGGTTTCAATTGGAGGTTTGATGAGATTTCAGGATGTGGTGTATTTTGGATTCTTCACCGTGTTTTAAATTTCATGAGGATTTAGGAGAAACGAATGTGATATTTGAGATCAACATGAAAAACTGAGAAGATTGATGTAGGTTTGGTTCATTTTGGTGTTGGTTTCATAAGCTGCAAGTTTTGGCTCGCTGGAGAAAATGGTGGCTCAGCCACCGGAGCCACCGTCTGGTACACCTGAAAATCTTCCCTCCATCTGAGTTTAAAATGAAGACGATGAACAAGATCCCTTGGGTTTGTGGAAATGTTTGACAAAGTAACCCAATCCAACGCTTGTGATCTAACCTGAGAGTTGAACTTGGACTTCCCAAAATGCTGCGCATCATTAATGCACTGGCAAGCCCTTAGCCTTTGGATGGTCAGACTTAGTCACTTGATCCAACGCGCCTGATATTTTCCTGGATTTTATTGTTTTTTAATTCATTTTCTTTTTATTTTAATTACTTGTTTCATTTTTAATTCACAATAATTTCATTATTGATCAGAAAAATAAAATAAAAATATGTGCATGATCTAGATTTTATTTCTGATTTTCTGGTGCTGTTACATTTTATTTTCATAAAATTTTCAATTTAATTTGATTTTTTGCATTTTGTTTAATTCCTTAATTTTAGCTTATTTTCTCATTTTCTTGCTGATTTTTGTATGGCTGTTTGGTATGGAATTTGGATGAGATTTTTTGTTGGTTGCTAGTATAGAGATGCATGATCCCTTAGGAATTATTTCATGATTTTTAGATAACAATAGGTTCTGTTGTGAATTAGGTTCCCATGACCTTCCATTTTAGGGTTTCCCTTTGACACTTTATGATTAAAGATTTCTCTAGTGCCCTTAAGCATAGTTCTAGGCCCTGAACTTTCTACCATAGGTACCTAACAAATGTAGGTTCCCTTAGAAACTTTTATAGGATTTTAGAGGTAGCTTTGGTATTTTAAATAGATTTAAAACTTAGGCTAGTTTTAAGGTACTTTCAACATAACACTTGCACTAGTTGAACTTCAATGGTGGCCCATAGCATAAGATAAATTCTCCTTCTTTTTGAATGGTGTTTTAAACTTATAGAGGTTTCTGTTTGCTTGATTTTGGTGTTTGGTTTTGGTGTTTAGGCCTTATTTTAGTAGCTTTCTTTAAGCTTGTAAGAATTAGGGTTTTGTAGAGCCTTAGAAGTTGTTTTTTCTTTCACAAACATGGATTTCCTTGATTGCTTTCCATTCTCATCCCATGATTCAAGGTCCCTATGTGGAAGCCTCATCCCTCCTTTAGAAGGATGTGTGGCCTTCCACAAAAGGTAGAACCTTTGAGGATGTCTATCTCAGATGTATGGTTGAGTGCCATGGTGGATTCCCTTGGTTTCCACCATGCTTCCCATCATCATGCTATCATCTTGATGTTAATTCTCATCTCTCTTGGTGGATCCTTTGAAGTTTGAAGATGGGGATTTCATTTCCTTCTCTTGAAGATGGCTTAGACTTGAAGTTGTTTGCAGTCTGTGGATTTGCTTTGTTAGAAGACTGCTTTGTTGTTGAGCTGCTTGTCTGCTGTTTTGTCTGCTGTATTTTCGGATTTTTTTGATGTGCTTGTGTGACTGCTTGGTGTGTTTCATTAGACTAGGTCTCATGTAGATGTTTAGGTCTAAGAGCATCCTAAAGGTTGAGCCTATCTCCCTTTGCTTGTCTGCATGAGAGGTTGAGTCTGTCTCCCTCTGCTTGACTGTTATTGCTTGGCTTTGCTTGCTGGTTTAAGGTTTAGTCTGTCTCCCTTGCCTGTGTTGTGTGTAGCCTTTGTGCTTGTTTTCTCTAGAAGTTGAGGTTGCCTCCTTCTGCTTGTATTGTTGCATTGCATGCATTTTACTTACAGTTGTTTTCTTACAGTTATTTCTTTTGTTGTTGCTTTCTTTTGCCATGCTCCCCTAGGAACTCTGACTTCTTTTGTTCAAGAGAAGTTATGATAGACATTAGGGTTCTAACCATGCATGATAACATTAGGTAGCTCCCGCCTAACCTCAATCATAGGATCAACTTTGCATGACAACTTTAGGATTGGATCAGTTCCCCTTTAGTGCGTCTTTTCTCTTCTCATCTTCAGACAAATCAAAATACAGTAATAAAGGTTAATTGATGTCGTATGCTATGAGCCTTAAGCTACTTCAGAAAGGGTTATTGGAGAGTTTCTTTTCAACAGCTTGGATGTTTAGTATGGTACCCTTTGGGTGACATGCGACGCATTCACTCTCAGGTCATAGTCTCTAGTGCGATATTAGTTGCAAACATCCATAAAAAATTACTTCTTCCGTAAAAGACAGAAAACAAAGATCAAACATCTTTTTGTCCTCTTGGACCTTTAATACTTGGAAACTATTTTCATAAGGAGAGTTCTGTTAACTATCGGTTCTACCACAAACGGTAAACGCCTAAGTCTCCGTTGAGCGAGCTGCATACACCAACTGCTGGAACCGTCTGTTAACCCTACTCGGATAAAAAAGACAAACTTGTGTCTCTCATAGCCCGAACTACGTTTGCTCTAATCTTTCACGCCATGTGAAAGTACGTAGGCCCGAGATGAGATATCTCGGCGAGCAACCTTCCCCCCTTAACCCGTAGTTAGGCAAACTACATTGACTCTGATTTCTCGTTCTAGACGGGAATACGTAGGCATAGAACTGTTGTGTTATGCCGAGTCATTTTCTTTTCTTTTCAGACCAAACTTTTAGCGTAGATAGATAAACCAACCCGTCAGATAAACACAACAAGCATGGATCCCATCGAATACGATGGACGTGAGGGGTGCTAATACCTTCCCCTTGCGTAACCGACTCCCGAACCCAGACATTGGTTGCGATGACCTTGTCTTATACCTTTTCGTCAGGTTTTTTTGATCGTTTCCTTTCCCTTTCTGAGGGATAAATAACGAAAGGTGGCGACTCTTCTGTTTTTCTGGCACCTTATTTTTGCGGTAGCGACAGCTTGCGACTCTGCTGGGGACATATAGCAGCTGGGGAATTTTCCCATCCCCTATGTGAGTCAATCCTAGCGCTTGCATGTTTACCTGTTGGGTTGTATTTATTTACCTCTTTTCACTTTCCGCATTTTATTATGATATCATTATTGAGCTGTTGTGGGAAGGGGCTCTGATGAGTGAGAAGCCAGACCCAGGCTTGAGTGTACCTAGCATTAGTTGTGGAAATTAGTGGGCGCGTGCTTGCTTTGCAGGTACTAGTGTCTCACGAAATCCACGCTCAGACGAGGTTCTCCCGGTTGACTTCTTTTCCGGACCTTTGGGCATGAGGGTTATTGGTTTGGAGGATTGTCGACTCTGGGGAGCGATCATTTGTGATTCAGCTAAGTGAGGCCGCTTCAAGAGATGATGATGCCACACCTTTTGGGTATCGTATCATCGTTTCTTGAAAGTCTGTGACGCTGATGAACGCATAGGATGCCATACCTGTGTCAGTGGATTAGGTCCATACCTGTGAGCGGGGTCGGGTTATTGCAGGAAACCTTAACCTTCAGACTACCTAGTTTTCTTGACAGTAAATCAGTTTTGTTGGTATCAGAGGGTTTTCATCATCAGAGACGGTTGTTCTCGACAGTGCATAATTATTGCTGTAGGCTGACCATCACCAGGCTTGTTGGTCGAGGTCATGCCATTGATTCCCCATGTATTCAGTGACATTGTATTGCTGCCTTGTTGGGCCTTATATATATGAGATGTTATTTTAATGACTGGATCCAGACTTCTTATCATCAGCACTGGCACTCTGGCACTAGAATCGGGGGAGAAATCTCCCTAACACACAGACACACGTTTGCATTTACATAAATCATTTGCATCGCATGTACCTTGAGTTGTTTTCCTAACCCTCTGTCGATGCAGGTTTCAGGATTGCCGACCAGCGAATTCATCGCTACTCTACGAGAAGTAACTGCAAGAAAGCTATGGATCAAATGCAATCTGAGATGCAGGAGATGCGCGATAGGATGGCGCAGTTCATGCAAGTTATGGAAACTGTAGCCAAGGGCCAAGAGCAGCTTCAGACTCTGGTGCAACCTCTGATTGCACAAGTCGACAGTAATGGTGTGCTACATGGCAGGGTTGCTACTAATCCTTCTCAGGTCAGGACTCCTCGAGCGGGGGATGTTGTATCGGTGGTCGTTCTCAATACTGATGAGAACAGTAATAGAGTTGGGAATGGGAATGTGACTGGTAATGGTAATGGGCATGTGGAAACCAACGGAAATGTTGGAGCTGGAAACATGGGTTTTAATGTGGGAGCTGGAAATGCTGGGTTTAATGTTGGTGCTGGAAACATTGGTGCTGGTTTTGGTGGTAATCAGGGCTATGGTAATCAGGGTTTTGGCAATATAGGTTTTGGCAATGCAAGCAACAACGGTTTCGGGATGGGTGCCTACAACGTTAGCTTTGGGCCAGGTGCTGCTAATCAGGGTTTTGGTAATGTGAGGTATCGTCTCAGGTTCAATCAGAATGGCTTTGGTCCTAATGCTACTTACGCTAGGTATGATAATGAGGATCCTCATTGGAGCAAGGATCGTCAAGAGGATGCTTTCCCTCCGCCGAGCAGGAATCTTGAGATGCCCGCAGACAATGACCGAAGGTTCAAGATGTTGGAGAAACAAATGAGAAATCTTGCGAATCAGAACTCCATGGGGTTGGACATGGCCAATATGGGCTTGGTTTCTAGCTTGAGGGTGCCACTCAAGTTCAAAGCACCCACTTTTGACAAGTATAAGGGGGATACTTGCCCAAGGGTTCATGTACGGTCCTATTATCGAAGAATGTCTGCTTATTCTGATGACGAAAAGATGCTGATGCATTTTTTCCAGGATAGCTTGTCTGGACCGTCATTGGAGTGGTATATGGGGTTAGAGCCCACTCATATTGGTAGCTAGAAAGAGTTGGCGGAAGCCTTTGTAAAGCATTACCAATATAACAGCGACCTCGCGCCGAACAGGGTCCAACTCCAAAATCTTTCTTAGAAGAATGGCGAGAGTTTTAAAGAGTACGCCCAGAGGTGGCGTGAGCTCGCAGCTAGGGTGCACCCACCCATGGTAGAGCGTGAGTTGATGGATCTTTTTGTGGGCACTTTCTCTGGTTTATATTACGACAGGCTTCTCAATTGTACGACGGCTAGTTTTTCTGATATGATACTCTTGGGGGAATGTATAGAGAACGACGTCAAGATCGGTAAGATTCAATCGGGAGAATCAACCTCAGCCGGAGGTGGTAAAAAGGCTTTTGGAAATAAGAGGCAGGGGGATACTAATTCAGTATACAGCTCCCAAGGAAGAGGTAGAGGTCGAAACCAATACCGTCAGCAACAGATTGCTAGTGTGACAATTCCCGTACCGCAACAACAGCAACAGCCACAGCAGCAGCAGAGCCAGCAGCACCCTGCTCAACAAAGAATTCAGGATAGAGATAGGGCCGTGAGAAGAGTATTTGATGCGCCTCCACTACCGTATGCTCAACTTCTTCCAACTTTGCTACAACTCCAGCTTGTTGAGAAAAGGATGTTAGCTCCACCGAAAGGCACACCTCCTTTTGGTTATGACGCCAATGCACATTGTGAATTCCACTCCGGGGCACCCGGTCATAGCAGAGAATTGTCATGCATTCAAGCACAAGGTGCAGGATTTGATAGATAGCAAGGCTATAAACTTTGGTAATGAGGCACCCAACATTGAGAAAAATCCGATGTCGTCCCACGGATCTGCACAGGTGGGTGCAATCTTGGAAGATACCAGTCTGAATTTTGTTATGAATGTGGATGAACTAAAGACGCCTCTGCGTTATGTAAAAAGCAGGTTACTGAAAGGGGGAGACTTCCCTGGTTGTGATACAGATTGTGTTGACTGTTCAGCCCGACCTAAGGGTTGTGATAACTTAAGAAGAGGTATCCAAGGGCTGATTGATGAAGGAACGCTGCAATTCGACCGTACTGTTGAAGAGAAGCCTGTTGAGGCAATAACTGAAAAGCAGGGCGAAGTTGCAACGGTTACGATCCCGTTTAAGATTGTCACGATATCGGCGCCTCCCAAGAGGTCGACCATCACTATAACCAAGGCTGGACCCATTCCGTACGAAAGCACTAAAGCCATCCCTTGGAACTATGGGGCAAAATTTTACTGCAATGGAAAAAAGATTAACCTGGAAAGCCCGCCGGTTGGGTCAGTTGATAACCTTGTGGAGGCAGGGGGCATAACCCGCAGTGGCCGAATTTTCACGTCGCCAGAAGTAGAAGCTGAGAGAATTGCCAGAGGGAAAGGTAAAGTCAATGAAGAAGGACCTTCTCAAGAGAAGGAGAAAGAAACATTGACCAAAGATGTGGAAGAATTTATGAGATTAATTTGGAAGAGTGATTATAAAATTGTCAATCATTTGCAGCAGACGCCTTCCAAGATCTCGATTTTGTCATTGTTGCTTTGTTCCGAGGCCCACCGGAACGCTTTGCTGAAAGCTATTGACACTGCTTATGTACCCTAGGAGATATCCGTTAATCAGCTTGAAGGGGTGATTGCGCACGTGAACGCGGGGCATGATCTTGGCTTTACAGATTTTGATTTAACACCCAGGGGCCGCAACCATAACAGTACGTTGCATATCTCAGTTGAGTGTAGGGGCACTGTTATGTCTCATGTCCTTGTGGACACTGGTTCGTCCTTGAATGTTTTTCCCAAGAAGGCGCTGCTGAAGCTAGATACCCGAGGCATAATATGCACGCCAAGTGACTTGGTGGTGAGAGCTTTTGACGGGAATAGAAGGTCCGTGTTTGGAGAATTGACTTTGCCAATCCAGGTCGGTCCATAGGTGTTTGATAATGTGTTTTATATTATGGACATTCAGCCGGCTTATAGCTATTTGCTCGGACGACCTTGGATTCACTCTGTAGGGGCTGTAACATCCACGTTGCAACAAAAGCTTAAATATATGGTCGGTGGTAGCATTGTCACCGTGTGTGGGGAGGAAGACATCCTGGTAAGTCACCTGTCGTTGTTCAAATATGTCGAAGTGAATGGTGAGATCCATGAGACATTGTGCCAAGCTTTTGAGGGGGTGCAGATCAGAGACCAATCTCCTGTCGTAGGCAATGGGCCAGAGGTGGCCATGTCTTCATACAGAGAAGCCCAAGTGGTAGTTCAGGCCGGGGAAACTAAAGGTTGGGGTCAAGTTCTAGAGATTCCTGTTAAGCAGGACAAGTTTGGCTTGGGTTATCACCGGTCGTCATCATCTTCATCACATAGCGTGCCAAAGTTCAAGGGGCCGATTGTGTTTACTCCAGGAGGAGTCAGTTTTGAAAGAGTTAATGTTGTGTCTGACAGTGAAGATGGAGATAGCGACTGTGACATGGATTCATGGATCAAGCCCAGTGAGCCAGGACAAAGCCTATGCAACTGGTCTATTCAGGACTTTATTCAAGTGACGATGAAACAGTAATGCCTTGTTTTTCGATTATTGTACAATCCTATGTCCTACCCGGGGCATAGTGATTTTATTTCAGGGCCTACTTGTTTATGTGTATGCTTTGTTTTAATCATCAAATAAAGGCGTTTTTCCTCATGCAAATTTTGTGATCCCTGTTTTTCTATTTTTTTATTTTTATCAATAAAATGGCAATGTGGTTGTGTGCTTTGATTGCATATTATTTGAAGCATTTAACCATTTCTCTTGCAGGATCCATATTTCAGATGACACCGACCAAGAACTCCCTATGACTCGCTTCGACTTGGAGCATCCGATACTTCAAGCCGAAGAAGAGATTGTTGAGGACAACGACTTACCAGAAGAGCTGACTCGACTTTTGAGACAAGAAGAGAAAATCATTCTGCCTCATCAGGAGGAAATTGAGGTCGTTAATTTGGGTTCGGAAGAAGTTGTCAGGAATGTCCGGATAGGGGCTGTGCTGCAAAGCGATATCAAGCAGAGACTCGTCGAGATGCTTCGAGAGTATAGTGACATCTTTGCTTGGTCTTATAAAGATATGCCTGGGTTAGACACTGATATTGTGGTCCACCGCTGGCCATTGCGTGAAGACTGTCCGCCGGTCAAGCAAAAGCTCAGAAGAACGAAACCAGATATGACCGTAAAGATTAAAGAGGAAGTACATAAACAGTGGGACGCTGGTTTTCTAGCTGTTACAACTTACCCTCCTTGGGTCGCCAATATAGTACCTGTACCGAAGAAAGACGGTAAGGTACGGATGTGCGTTGACTATCGGGATCTGAACAAGGCAAGCCCTAAGGATGACTTCCCGCTTCCTCATATTGACGTATTGGTCGACAATACTGCTCAATTCTCTGTGTTTTCCTTCATGGACGGCTTTTCGGGCTATAATCAGATTAAAATGGCACCGGAGGATATGGAGAAAACAACTTTTATTACCCCGTGGGGAACGTTCTGCTACAAGGTGATGCCCTTTGGTTTGAAGAACGCTGGGGCAATGTATCAGCGTGCTATGACGACACTCTTTCATGACATGATGCATAAAGAGATTGAGGTCTATGTTGATGATATGATTGCCAAATCCCATACGAAGGAAGAGCATCTGGTGAATCTTCTGAAATTGTTTGAGAGGCTTAGGAAGTTCAGGCTGAGGCTGAATCCTAATAAGTGCACCTTCGGGGTGAGATCTGGAAAGCTATTGGGGTTCATTGTTAGTGAAAAAGGAATTGAGGTTGTTCCTGCAAAGATAAAAGCGATACAAGAAATGCCAGCGCCAAAAACAGAGAAAGAGGTTCGTGGCTTTTTAGGGAGGTTGAACTACATTGCCCGGTTCATATCTCATCTCACAGCCACGTGTGAGCCAATGTTTAAATTGTTGAAAAAGATCAGACGATTGTCTGGGATGAAAATTGTCAAAAGGCGTTTGAAAGAATAAAAGAGTACTTGTAGGAACCTCCAATTTTGATACCTCCAGTAGCCGGAAGACCACTAATCATGTACTTGACGGTTCTTGAGAACAGCATGGGTTGTGTTCTCGGTCAACATGACGAGACTGGATGAAAAGAGCATGCGATATATTACTTGAGTAAAAAGTTCACAGATTGTGAGTCCCGTAACTCAATGCTCGAAAAGACGTGTTGTGCACTTGCTTGGGCTGCCAAACGTTTGAGACAATACATGCTAAATCATACAACCATGCTGATTTCGAAGATGGATCCGATCAAATATGTCTTCGAAAAGCAGGCGCTTTCAGGAAGGATTTCCCGATGGCAAATGGTATTGATAGAGTACGATATACTGTATGTTTCGCAAAAGGCTATCAAAGGTAGCGTTCTGTCAGAGTACCTTGCCGGGAAGCCAATTGATGAATACCAGCCAATGAAGTTTTATTTTCCTGACGAGGATGTCATGTACTTAAAGATGAAAGACTACGAAGAGTCGTTGCATGGTGAAGGTCCTGAGCGGAGTTCCCAATGGCAGTTAATATTTGACAGGGCTGTTAATTCATACGGAAGTGGAATTGGGGCAATCATTATTACTCCTCATGGGACGCACATCCCGTTCACTACCAGATTGACATTTCTAGTTACCAATAATGAGGCTGAATATGAGGCGTGTATCATGGGTCTCGAGGAGGCTATTGATCTGAGAATTAAGAATCTCGATGTGTATGGAGACTCCGCGCTAGTCGTGAACCAGATCAATGGAGAATAGGAGACTCGTCAGCCTAATCTGATACCGTACATGAATTATGCAAGGAGGTTGTTGCCTTTCTTTGACAGAGTAGAGTTTCACCATGTGCCACAGGTAGAAAATCAGATGGCTGATGCTCTTGCGACATTGTCTTCGATGTACAAAGTTAACTTCTGGAATGAGGCTCCCAGGATAGTTATCTCTCGCCTTGATAGGCCCGCCTTCATATTCGCCATTGAGGAAGCTTCCGAAGGCAAGTCGTGGTATTTTGATATCCAGAATTTCCTAAAGAACCAAGAGTATCCGACTGGGGCATCCAGCCGCGATAAGAAGACTCTTAGGAGATTGGCTGGCAACTTCTACTTGAATCCAGATGGAGTTCTGTACAGGAGAAACCATGATTTGGTTCTATTGCAATGTGTGGATGAGAAAGAACCTAATCTGCTTATGGAAGAGGTCCACGAGGGAACTTTTGGCACGCACGCCGACGGACATGCTATGTCTCAGAAGTTATTACGAGCAGGGTATTATTGGCTGACGATGGAAAGAGATTGTTTCAAGTTTGCAAAGAAATGCCATAAATGCCAGATTTATGCAGATAAGATTCATGTGCCGCCGAGCCCTCTGAATGTTATGGCATCCCCGTGGCCTTTCTCCATGTGGGGCATTGATATGATTGGCAAGATTGAGCCCACGACATCCAATGTACATCGATTCATCTTGGTAGCTATCGATTACTTCACCAAATGGGTCAAAGCAGCGTCTTACGCCAATGTTACCAAGCAAGTAGTAGCTCAGTTTATCAAAAAGGACATCATCTGTCGTTACGGAATCCCCGAAAGAATCATTACTGACAATGGTTCGAACTTGAATAATAAGATGATGAAGGAATTGTGCCAGAATTTAAAGATTGAGCATCACAACTCGTCTCCCTATCGGCCTAAAACGAATGGCGTTGTCGAAGCGGCCAATAAGAATATCAAGAAGATAGTTCAGAAGATGGTTGTGACATACAAAGACTGGCACGAGATGTTTCCCTTTGCATTGCACGGTTATCGTACGACGGTACGCACATCGACTGGGGCAACATCTTTCTCACTGGTGTATGGTATGGAAGCTGTCCTACCATTAGAAGTTGAGATTCCTTCTTTGAGAGTTTTGCTCGATGTCCAACTTGATGAGGCATAATGGATAAAGAACCACTTGAATCAGCTCAGTTTGATGGATGAGAAGAGACTTGCACCTATCGCATATGGTCGGTTATACCAGAGCCGGATGAAGAAAGCTTTCGACAACAAGGTGCGCCCTCGAAGCTTTCAGACGGGCGATCTTGTGCTGAAGAAGATTCTCCCACCACAATCAGATCACAGGGGAAAATGGACTCCCAACTATGAAGGTCCATATATTGTTCGAAAGGTCTTCTTTGGAGGAGCCTTATTGTTATCCACCATGGATGGTGAGGATTTTACATCCCCTGTGAACTCGGACGCAGTTAAAAAATACTATGCTTAAAGAGACCCGCTGGACAGAAAAAAAAAGTCCAGGCAAAAATGGGGCATCCCGGCGAACCAAGAAAATAGAAAAGGGTTCGGGCAAAAATTAGGGATAAAATTGAAAAGATGTACACCCGCGAGGTCGAAAACCTAAAAAGGCGACTTCGGCAAAAAAGGGTATCCCGGTGAACTGAAAACCCGCAAAGGGCGATTCAGGCAAAAGTTAGGGATTGAAAAAGCAAATGACTGCAGTCCGAGTTTGATACTGCATTGCCTAGTGGTTTGGGAGTACCTGAGGGTCGATTATCCAAGTCAACTTCTTCTGAGGATGGAGTATCCGGAAAGCGTCAGAGTCAGGCGAGTCATAGGAGAATCAACTCATGGTGTTTGTCTGTACCACGTTGCCGACATGTATACAAATTTCTTTGTACCTCGGTACATATCTGTATTGTGTTGTTGTGTAGCTTCCTCTTTTCAGGAGTTGCATCCATTATAAAATCTTTGCCTATTTACAGACACGTTATCAATAAACGCATACTATTCAGTACTTGATGTTTGTTTTAACTTTTACTATTTTGTTTGTGGAAAACGCCGATGCTTTGATAAACTTGCACGTGCATAAACTTGCAGGCCTTGGCCAATAATTGTTAAAGCTTTGAATTAACTGAACAATTGTCACGGATATTGACCAAGATAGTTCCTTTTGCGTAGAATTGTCTTGTTTCGTTCATATTTTGCAGGGTTGTTACCTTCGAAGCAAATAGCCAAGGAATCGTGTTTCCCCAGCCGGAGTCCCTCAATGTAGGAGCATGCTCTAGGTGATCTTATTCCTTCCTAGAAGATGGAAGTCGCATTTTTATACCCAGAAGAGTTTGATGCGAGTTAGCAAGCGGTCGGGCAGTAATGTGTAATCCTAGCAGTTGGTCGTGGGCGCGTTTAATCCCCAGTGAGGTCCTCACGGAGTACGACCAGGTTGTCGGTAGTTTGTAAAGATCATTCCCGCGCAGGATGTTCTTTCTGTTCTTCAGCAGGTAGTCTTTCCTCCAATAGGTTGATCCTCCTCGACAGCGTTTGTAACCCCGGATATTCTGAGATATCCCCAGTAGGATTGTTTCTTCCGCCAACGAAAGTTTGGCTTCGTACCTCCAGCATTTATTTTGCTGGAATAATTCTGTGATACTCGGTTATTCCCCAGCGGAGTCGGCCTTGTCTTCAGCATTTATTTTGCTGAAGCGGTTCCGTATCCAGTTTCTCCAACAGCCCGAGCTTGCATTTTGCATCTTTGCATATATCATCATATTTGCATTTCATCCTCAAACGCGTAGCATTTCCATTCCGTATGGAGCATTACGCCATTTTCAAACATGTGCATTTTGAAACATAATTCAGGTTGGTTACTTCTTTGTTTTCAAGTGTTTTTCCCTGCAAGTGATTCGAATTCTTGTTTAGGGTGGTTTTCGGTTATTCAAATTTTTGGCGTGAGATATGTGATGATAACGTTCGTCCTATCATGGGTGCTTTTATCAGAGTTACTTGGTTAAGTTTCCTTTCGTCCCAGCGGAGTTTTCCTCAGATTGTTGTTACGTCAGCATTTAAAAGAGTTCAGGGATTAGACATTTAACTTCGTTACTCATTGTCAAAGTGAGTGTCTGGCGGTTGACGTCAGAATTTCCCCAGTAGAGTTTTCCTCGGATTGTTGTTACGTCAGCGTTAAAAAATCTCATGGATTAAACCTTTGGAGATTTACCCGTGTTGACGGAGATTGTTACCCGTGTTGACGGAGATTGTTACCCGTGTTGACGGAGATTGTTACTCGTGTTGACGGAGATTGTTACCCGTGTTGACGGAGGTTGTTACCCGTGTTGACGAAGATTGTTACCCGTGTTGACGGGATTGTTACCCGTGTTGACGGAGATTGTTACCCGTGTTGATGGAGATTGTTACCCGTGTTGACGGAGATTGTTACCCGTGTTGACGGAGATTGTTACCCGTGTTGACAGAGATTGTTACCTGTGTTGACAGAGATTGTTACCCGTGATGGATGAAGATTGTTACCTGTGTTGGCAGAGATTGTTACCCGTGATGGACGGAGATTGTTACCCGTGTTGACGGAGATTGTTACCTGTGTTGACAGAGATTGTTACCCGTGTTGACGGAGATTGTTACCCGTGTTGACGGAGATTGTTACCCGTGTTGACGGAGATTGTTACTCGTGTTAACGGAGATTGTTACCCGTGTTGATGGAGATTGTTACCCGTGATGGACGGAGATTGTTACCCATGTTGATGGAGATTGTTACCCGTGTTGACGGAGATTGTTACCCGTGATGGACGAAGATTGTTACCCGTGTTGACGGAGATTGTTCCCGTGATGGACGGAGATTGTTACCCGTGTTGATGGAGATTGTTACCTGTGTTGACAGAGATTGTTACCCGTGATGGACGGAGATTGTTACCTGTGTTGACAGAGATTTTACCCGTGATGGACGGAGATTGTTACCCGTGTTGACGAAATTGTTACCCGTGTTGACGGAGTTGGTACCCAAGTTCGCGCTTTACATAGTGCAACTACCGGTAGTGTCAGAAATGTTCCCTGCAGAGTTGTTCGTTCAAGTCTTCGAATGCCAGATTAGCACTTTTATTTAGTGCTTCGCCCGTTTCCGTGGAAATGGGAGGTCAAGGATAGTACATTGACCACTCGCGTTTTACGTAGTGCTTGCCCGTCCCTTTGGAGATAGAAAGTCAAGGACAATGTTTTGATATGGTCTTGTGACTCGGTTCCCGCTCATTGTAGCGTATAATGTGGATTCAATGCATGTGGCGTCACACAGGTGATTGATGTTGAAATCAGGTCCTTTATCAGATGATTGATCAGTCTGTTGTCGTGACAACCGGATTCAATTTTTTGGATTTTTGTTCCCCAAGCAGTTTGAGCATTTTATTTCTGTGGTTAGCAAATTTCTGGGTTCTCTGGTATTCAACTGTCTTTTACCTCGATTGGCTGAAATTCGTTCGCTCTTCACCCAGTCGGGTCCAAGCCGCTTGAATAGGGGCAGCTGTTGCACCCTAAAATTTTCCTAACCTTTTTTCTTACTTGGCTTTTATTTCATTGCATTAGCATATCATTGGTCTAACATTTGCATAGCATAGAATTAGCATTTATGCAGGGGATCAAGTGTGGTTTATATCAAGAGGAGCCTATCTAGAGGTCTTATTCGAGCTTGAAAAGTCACCAAAGTCATCAGGAAGTGGGTTGTGTTCTTGAAGAGTTCAGATGCTTGTATAGCATTCATCTCCTAACCTGAGGACCAATTGAAGACCATCAGTGGGTTCTGGAGGCTTGATCATGGATAAAGTGTGGGGAGAGCTCATGAAGTGCCTTGAGGGCCATGGTAGAGCTCGGTCAAGTCATTATACCAAGTGTGAGGAGCCACACTTGAAGGTGTTGCAATTAGGGTTTTTGTCTGAGTAACCATGAGTCAACTGTGCAATTGAAGGAGATTAAGACTCAATTCTAAGTCTTTATGATCATGGAAATTTGTGTTGAGACACATGAGATGATATTCCAAGATCAATCCAAGAAGAATTCAAAGTGTGAGGAGTTGCTAAACTAGGGTTCTCAGGGTAAAATCCCCTATTTGGTGCCTGACTTCAAGACCACTTATCTCAAGATAAAAGTTTCATCTCAACTTTTGGCCAACATGAAACTTGTATAACATGTTCTTAGCTTTAATTTGAGTACTAGAAGTCCTCCATTGGATTTATAGAACTCAAGTTATGATCCAGACAAGTTACAGGTCATCAGATGAATGTGAAATTTGTCTGCAAAAGTCAACCAACTTCCATGGAACGTTTTACCTAAAAGGATGCTTCTCCTTAACTTTTGGCCATCATGAAAGTTTTAGGTCTTGAGCTTATCTTTCCAAATTGTACTATAAGTCTTCCATCTCATTTGTAGAACTCAAGTTATGAAGTTTACAAGTCAGGGGTATTTTGGGAAAGTGAGATTATAGGTCATTTGGCATTATAGGTCATTTTCTCTATCTTGCACACTTCAAATGAAGTTTTGTCCAACACAAAACTTGCTCAAAATGGCATTTTTAGGTCAACCATGTATCAAGGATGTATTGATTTGGCTTAGGGTGAGACTTGGTTTGAAGGAATTTGGTAAAGGGCATTTTTAAAGGCATTTAAGTGAAAAAATACAAATTAATTCATATGTGTTCAAACCAATGCAAATGAGTGCTCATTTTGATCAGAAAAATCATTTGGTGCACAATGGCCATATTAGTAATTTCATTTGAGGCCTAGTTCATGGTGTTTTACTTTGATACTTCATGAGGAAGTAACACATCAAAGGTTGGTCATGGGATGGAATTAAGCTCTCAATTTGATCCCTACACTCTCCACAGTCCACAAGGATTGCAATTGTAGCTTCTTGGAGAAGGAACTAGTGCAAATTCGTGAACACCATAGTTGGATTTTCAAGCAAAAGTGAAAAGTTGGATCTCACTGTTTGGGCCTCCAATGGGCCTCTAGAATCTTCCATTCACTTCTATTTAAGTTCAGAAAGTGATTTGGATCAGGGTTGGTGCTGATTTGAAGCTAGAACCAGAGAGTGCAAAGCGAATTTCAAGGGAGCAAGTGCAAATCGTGTTTTTGTTTCAAGTGTAATTCAAGGCAAATTGAGGATTCAATCATCTTCAGCATCAATCATAAAGTGTATCTGCACAGTTTGAAGCCAAGGATCGTGCCCTAACTGCTCCAATTTGAAGCTGCAACTCAGGTATGCAACTTATAAAATTGTTGTAGATTCATGATGATCTAACATGATTTAGCATGAGGTTAAGGTTTAGGAGAGATTATAGATGGATTCTGGATCAAAATTGTGGAGTTTAGAGACAATTCTAGGTGTGAGAAATTTTCTGTTGAGACTTGTAACTGCTTGATCTTTGAGAGTTAGCTTGATCTAGATAGTTCATGATGATCTATGATGAGTAAGGAGAAGATATGTGGTTTCAATTGGAGGTTTGATGAGATTTCCGGATGTGGTGTATTTTGGATTCTTCATCGTGTTTTAAATTTCATGAGGATTTAGGAGAAACGAATGTGATATTTGAGATCAACATGAAAAACTGAAAAGATTGATGTAGGTTTGGTTCATTTTGGTGTTGGTTTCATAACCTGCAAGTTTTGGCTCGCCAGAGAAGACGGTGGCTCAGCCACCGGAGCCACCATCTGGTTCACCTGAAAATCTTCCCTCCATCTGAGTTTAAAATGAAGACGATGAACAAGATCCCTTGGATCTGTGGAAATGTTTGACAAAGTAACCCAATCCAACGCTTGTGATCTAACCTGAGTTGAATTTGGACTTCCCAAAACGCTGCGCATCATTAATGCGCTGGCAAGCCCTTAGCCCTTGGATACTCAGACTTAGTCACTTGATCCAACACGCCTGGTATTTTCCTGGCTTTTATTGTTTTTTAATTCATTTTCTTTTTATTTTAATTACTTGTTTCATTTTTAATTCACAATAATTTCATTATTGATCAAAAAAATAAAATAAAAATGTGTGCATGATCTAGATTTTATTTCTGATTTTCTGGTGCTGTTACATTTTATTTTCATGCAATTTTCAATTTAATTTGATTTTTTTTCATTTTGTTTAATTCCTTAATTTTGGCTTATTTTCTCATTTTCTTGCTGATTTTTGTATGGCTGTTTGGTATGGAATTTGGATGATATTTTTTGCTGGTTGCTAGTATAGAGATGCATGATCCCTTAGGAATTATTTCATGATTTTTAGATAACAATAGGTTCTGTTGTGAATTAGGTTCCCATGACCTTCCATTTTAGGGTTTCCCTTTGACACTTTATGATTAAAGATTTCTCTAGTGCCCTTAAGCATAGTTCTAGGCCCTGAACTTTCTACCATAGGTACCTAACAAATGTAGGTTCCCTTAGAAACTTTTATAGGATTTTAGAGGTAGCTTTGGTATTTTAAATAGATTTAAAACTTAGGCTAGTTTTAAGGTACTTTCAACATAACACTTGCACTAGTTGAACTTCAATGTTGGCCCATAGCATAAGATAAATTTTCCTTCTTTTTGGATGGTGTTTTAGACTTATAGAGGTTTTTGTTTGCTTGATTGTGGTGTTTGGTTTTGGTGTTTAGGCCTCCTTTTAGTAGCTTTCTTTAAGCTTGTAAGAATTAGGGTTTTGTAGAGCCTTAGAAGTTGTTTTTTTCTTTCACAAACATGGATTGCCTTGATTGCTTTCCATTCTCATCCCATGATTCAAGGTCCCTATGTGGAAGCCTCATCCCTCCTTTGGAAGGATGTGTGGCATTCCACAAAAGGTAGAACCTTTGAGGATGCCTATCTCAGATGTATGGTTGAGTGCCATGGTGGATTCCCTTGGTTTCTGTCGCTACTGCGAAAATCGGCGCCGGCTGAACAGAAGAGTCGCCACCGTGCGTTATTTATCCCAACGGAGGGAAAGGAAACGCTCAGAGTAAACCTACCGCAAAGACGGGAAAGGAATGGTCATCGCAACCAAATCCTGGATTCGGGAGTCGGTTACGCAAGGGGAAGGTATTAGCACCCCTCACGTCCGTCGTACTCGACGGGATCCACGCTTGTTTTCGGGTATGGATTGTTATTCTATCTACTCTACAGGTCAGGGGTTAAAAGGAAATAAAATGACTCGGCAAAGTATCGCACTTTATGCCTACGTATTCCCGTCTGGAACGAGAAATCAGAGTCAACGTAGTTCGCCTACCTACGGGAAAGGAGGGGAAGGTTGCTCGCTAGGATATCGCATCCTATGCCTACGTACTTTCATACAGCATGAAAGATCAGAGCAAACGTAGTTCGGGACACGTACGACACAAGTCTGTCTTAATTGTTTTTATTTCTTCTAAAAAAGGTTTTTCTGATTAACAGTCCAAGCGGACAAAAATGACGTTTTGATGAGTTCACATTCTTTTACGGAAGAAGTGTCTTTTATTGTGTTTGAAATATTTATTGTGTTTTTCTGTTTGTTTTGAGAAAGAAGAGACAGAACTCTAACCTACGGTTGCGAAGGGAATCAAACTAACCTAATGTTATCATGCATGGGTTAAGACCTAATGTCTATCATGCTCCTCTCTTGCGCAGAGAGAAACAGAGATCCTAAGGGATAAACGGAAACAGAAACAATAGCATATATACAATAAAGCAGTAAAATGCATGGATGCAGCAATACAAGCGAGGCAAGGGAGTCCCACTCAACCTCGAACCTAGAAAACAACAGGCAAAAGCGAACAAAATTCGCTTTCAACCTAACAGATTAAATGGCAAACAATACAGTCAGGGAAAACCAATCAATACATCAAGAAATATAAACAGCAAAAAGAGTAAACAGCCACAGCAGCTCTGCATCAACATCTGTCTTCAAGTCCTCTCCAAACATCCACAAGCTCCAAGCAAGCATCAGTCTTCATCTTCAAGCCTTCAAGCAAGGTCTCTATCATCAGTCTTCAATCTGCAATGGCTTTTCTTCAAGTCTCAATCTCCAAGATGAATATCAGTCAACAAGATGGAATGAATGTTAAACAGTCAACTGCCTACCAAGGGTGGCTCACTAACTGTTAACATCATACAGACAATTTTCTCTCAAAAGTTCTATCTTTTAAATACATTCACTAATCCTTCCAAAGGAAGGAGGTGGATATTTAAAAGAGACTTTGAATCATAGAGAAAGAATGGAGGCAGACAAGGCCTTCCATGCTTGTGAATCAAGTTCTCTACTCTAGAGCTCTGCCTAGCTCCTAAACCCTATAGCCTCCAACAGCTGCTAGCAAGAATCTCTTCATCAACTCTGGAAGTTGGTATTCAATCTCTTTAATCTCCAATGGTCCTCATCAGCATAGTCTTCAACTCAAACCCCAAGCCCCAAGCAAGCCCAATACCCCACACAGTCAAATGAAATAACCCCAGAGAGGGCACACCACACAGTCAAGCAAATGCAAGCAATATACTGATAATAATAGTAGAATAGGGGAACCTAGTAATTCCTAAGGGATCTATTATCTACCCATAATCCCTATAGTCCCATACCCCAAAAATTCAATCTACAACTCCTAAAAGAATTGATTCATCACACCTATATTATCTCCTAAACCCTAGTTTTAGTTCTTCTAATCACACCTAAACAAATCATCTAAAATTAAGTCCTAAAATTATGAATTAAATTTTATATACAAGCTAAAGGTCTAATTTAATCACCCTAAAAAGAATGGATCTAAAATGTTAAAGCATCTAACCAAACCAAAATCATCAATATCATGCATTAAACTAAACATTATTTACAACCTATTTAAAAGAAAAATATACTAAAAATATAAAAATAAAAGGAAATGCTAATTTTTTTATATGATAATTTTCTTAACAAAAATATGAAAAATATGCAAAAACAACCAATTAAAAATAAGCATTTTTCAATTATTTATGATTTTTCTAAAGAATTAACAAAATTAAAAGAAATTAAAATGGATGAATTGGGTTAGGGGTGCATCTAGTATTTAAAAGCATTGGAAAAAAGCAATGGGCCCAGACTGGGGGGAGCGCCTAGCAAGGCGCGTCTGGGCCCAGTAACTCAGAAAACTTAACAAAAAATAAAAAACAAGAAACGGTGCAAAGAGTAAAAGTTCAGTTAAAAAACATTGGGCCTGCGTTTGGGGGTGGGAATAACAACTGATTATTGAGCCCAGGGTCAGATTTTAATTGAAACGCTGCGTTTCACTATTGCCATTTCCCTCCGTTTTATCTTTGAATCGTGGCCATTAGATCAGATTGCAAGTCAAAGTCCACCTCACGATCCTACGGCCATGCATCATCGTCTACCTCTAGAAACCCTAGGTTCAGAAATAACCTCTCCATGCACGAATTTTCAACACCTCTGCTCTCCCTCAACTCTCAATGAAATCACACGATGTAAAAACCAAAGACGATCTATTCTCTTCCTTCTACACAGCCATGGCATCATCTTTCTCTAAAACTCACTCAAATGTCAAACCCGATAGGTAGAAGCCATAGGTTCCACTATTATGCACTGATATCAACCATGAGGATTCCTTCTAATTATTACCCTAACACGATCTACACACTACACTGATCATTCTGAGCTATTCATCTAAGATTATCATGCTTTAATCTAAGAGTTCTAAGCCACAACAGATTTAGTGCACCATTGGTCACCTCCATGAAACCTTCTCAAACTTTGTGGAAATGATCCTCTAACCTATCCTAACAATTCTAACCTAAAGATTCTACATTATGCTAACCTAATCATGCTAATTCGATAGAATTACCAACCTGGTTTGATGATGAAAACAGATGCTGAATTCTTCAAATCCAATGCTTGCAATGATCTGGATTTGATCAACACACTTGATCCTTGCTTCTGTATGCACTATCACTTGCTCAAACCTCTTGGATTCTTGTAACCACTTTTTCTTGCACTTTGAATGGTGAAGTTGGATAGCACGATTCCTCTTCAATTCAACCAAATCTTTGATGGAAATTGGATATATGAATGATGTAGATGATGATCAGATCAAGAAATTTGGAAATTGGTGAAGATTTGATGAAGTTTGAGATGAATTTGCAAAATGGAAGAATGAGGTATAACTTGGTATTTTGATCACAATGATTCACCAACCCTTGAATGAAACTACTCAATTCAATATATAGATGGAATTAGAAACCTCTAGAACTTTGTAGAAACTTCCCATGCACACTTTCCTTGAATTTTGATTATGTAACTTCTTTTGTAAGCAACCAAGCATAACTCCCAAATCTTGAACCAAACTCAAAAATCCACTTTTTCCAATGTTCTTAAAACATTTTTTCCAATCAAAATGACCTATAATTTCATCCCATTTGGCCAAGTTATGAAAAATCTCAATTTTAGGTCACTTTTTATTCATTAAATTCACCAAATTTGAAACCTTGAGTTATGAGCATTTCCAAACTTTCATGGTCACTTTTATAGACTCAAAATGTCATTTGGAGCAAGTTTGATGTTGTGAAGTTTTTCATTTGAAGCTTCCTTGTATGAGTTTTGGGCATAGGCTTGAAATGACCTGTAATTCTCAAATGACCAAAATACCCTTTGCTTGCCAAGACCATAAGTAGAGTTCCACAAATCATATGAAGGCATACCATACCTTTCTAGAAATATAAGACAATGAGGAACAACTCTTATGTTGACCAGAAATTCATTGGAAATTTCCTTGAGGGGTAAAAGTTGCTTGGAAGACAAGTAACTTTCACAGACAAAATTTCAGATACCTCAGATGACCTGTAACTTGCAAGGACCATAGCTTGAGTTCTATAAATCTCCTTGATGTCTTCCACCACTCAAATTAAAGGTCTTGAGATCCTCTACAAGTTTCATGTTGGCCAAGGATCCATTTGAAGCTTGCATTTTGACTTATCTTGCTTGGAAGTTTGACCTAAATCAGGGGATTTTACACAGAAACCCTAATTTAGAAACTCCTCTTCTTCTTGATTTCTCTTGATTTCTTCTTGGCACATCACCATATCCTTGTCTACATGTAAAATGATGAACCCCACACCTCTTAGATAGACCTTGATGCCCTTCAATCAATCAATTGACCTAGGGTTGACCCAGGGTTGACCCAGATGAAACCCTAGTTGACTGTCTTCAACTGCAACTCTTGTGATCATATCAATGGCTTGTCTCACTTTCAAAATGACTCCTCATGTATTTCATTATGTCTAGATACTCTCCATGCTCAATTCACAGCTCACAACTTCTTTGATGATTTTCAGATACCCTCAGATAGGAGATAGATTCACTGCTTGATCCACTGACTTCTTAGGTTTCAATTTCTTCCTGATGACTTGAATGAGATTGAATTTGAACAATAACCTCTTGATAGGCTCACAGAGATGAGAATAGCACTTGGTCCCTTGTTGGATGATTTGCTATGCTATGCTATGCAGATGATTAGACTATGTACATGACCCCTTATGCAAATGCTAATGCAATTGAAACATAAACCAAGTGAATTAGGTTGAGCAAATTTTAGGGTGCAACAGTTTCTACCATGCTTCCCATCATCATGCTATCATCTTGATGTTAAATCTCATCTCTCTTGGTGGATCCTTTGAAGTTTGAATATGGAGATTTCATTTCCTTCTCTTGAAGATGGCTTAGACTTGAAGTTGTTTGCAGTCTGTGGATTTGCTTTGCTGTTAGAAGACTGCTTTGCTATTGAGCTGCTTGTTTGCTGTTTGGTCTGTTGTATTTTCTGATTGTTTTGATATGCTTGTGTGACTGCTTGGTGTGTTGCATTAGACTAGGTCTCATGTAGATGTTTAGGTCTAAGAGCATCCTAAAGGTTGAGCCTATCTCCCTTTGCTTATCTATATGAGAGGTTGAGTCTATCTCCCTCTGCTTGACTGTTATTGCTTGGCTTTGCTTGCTGGTTTAAGGTTGAGTCTGTGTCCCTTGCTTGTGTTGTGTGTAGACTTTATGCTTGTTTTCTCTAGAAGTTGAGGTTGCCTCCTTCTGCTTGTATTGTTGCATTGCATGCATTTACTTACAGTTGTTTTCTTACAGTTATTTCTTTTGCTGTTGCTTTCTTTTGCCATGCTCCCCTAGGAACTCTGACTTCTCTTGTTCAAGAGAAGTTATGACAGACATTAGGGTTCTAACCACGCATGATAACATTAGGTAGCTCCCTCCTAACCTCAATCATAGGATCAAATTTTCATGACAACTTTAGGATTGGATCAGTTCCCCTTTAGTGCGTCTTTTCTCTTCTCATCTTCTAACAAATCAAAATACAGTAATAAAGGTTAATTGATGTCGTAAGCTACGAGCCTTAAGCTACTTGAGAAAGGGTTGTTGGAGAGTTTCTTTTCAACAACTTGGATGTTTCGTATGGTACCCTTTGGGTGAAATGCGACATATTCACTCTCAGGTCATAGTCTCTAGTGTGATATTAGTTGCAAACATCCATAAAAAATACTTCTTCCGTAAAAGACAGAAAACAAAGATCAAACATCTTTTTGTCTTCTGGGACCTTTAATACTTGGAAACTATTTTCATAAGGAGAGTTCTATTAACTATCGGTTCTACCGCAAACGGTAAACGCCTAAGTCTCCATTGAGCGAGCTGCATACACCAACTGCTGGAACCGTCTGTTAACCCTACTCGGATAAAAAAGACAAACATGTGTCTCCCGTAGCCCGAACTACGTTTGCTCTGATCTTTCGCGCCGTGTGAAAGTACGTAGGCCCGAGATGAGATATCTCGGCGAGCAACCTTCCCCCCGTAACCCGTAGTTAGGAGAACTACGTTGACTCTGATTTCTCGTTCCAGACGGGAATACGCAGGCATAGAAATGTTGTGTTCTGCCGAGTCATTTTCTTTTCTTTTCAGACCAGACTTTTAGCGTAGATAAATAAACCAACCTGTCAGATAAACACAAAAAGCGTGGATCCCATCGAGTACGATGGACGTGAGAGGTGCTAATACCTTCCCCTTGCATAACTGACGCCCGAACCCAGACATTGGTTGCGATGACCTTGTCTTATACCTTTTCGTCAGGTTTTTCTGATCGTTTCCTTTCCCTTTCTGAGGGATAAATAACGAAAGGTGGCGAATCTTCTATTTTTCCGGCACCTTATTTTCGCGGTAGTGACACCCTGCATATTGGAAAAACGCATTTTAGAACCAAACTTAACAATTGCCGGTTACCGTAACCCGTCCACAAACACAATAACAAGAAAAGAAGTATTACGATGATGGAGCTGTTCAAGGCAATTCATGATAGTCAACAGCCAATTCCCTAATGTTTTTAAAGAACTCAAGATGGAAAGAAAGAATCATAACTAGCAAGACATAGCTAACACAATGGGCAAAAGGTTAACTTGTAACAACCATGGAGTAAGCAAGGATGGAAACGTTTATCACCATGAACCTCAACAGCCATTCTCATCTGACCTCTCGCCTCTTGTATACCTTAATGACAAATTCAACATCAAGAAACCTTGGTTGTATTCTCTTCACGCTCCCTGCAACAATAAAAAAACGTTGTTAGAATTCTAATTTCGCAAGCATTAAGCAGCCATTTGAGTTGAAATGTAACTGACAGTAATCATCAACATTGATCTCTTGCAAAACGCAATCATACAGAAAAGGGAACTTTTCATACTATCAAGCATAATCAATGAACTTTCCAAGATAGATCTTGACGGAATAGGAAACCATCATCAATCACATTCAAGTCAGAACTTCTCCCAGGAACTATAAAGGGAGGGGGAAATTCTGAAAGCAACACACAAAAAATTCACCCCAAACCCTAACAGAAAGACAACATTCAACATCCATAGAAACCCCTAATCAAACCCTAAGTTCGAAGAAGAGGAAGCTTATCTCCTTAAAACCTTTTTTTCGTCGCTTCTGCAAAGCTGTCACGGATCGCCCTCTTCATCCACCATCGTCAGAGCACCTTCGACCACCCTCTCTAGGCTTCACCGTGGAGCCCGTGAATCGGCCATAGCCAATTTCATCCACCACCCGCGAAACTCGCTTCGCTGGAAATCGCCTTCACCGTCGCAAATTCGTCATCGGAAGCGCCTTCAATATCTCTATCGCAAATCACTGTCCTCCATCCACCGTTGAAGCCTGCGAAGCATCTCAAAGCGTGAGTGTTGACTAGTGATTAATCTGTTATTTTCATTTTGTTTTCAGGAAATGAGGAAGAGAAGAGAATGAGAGTAGAAATGGCAGACGGAGATTGAAGAGGGAGCACACGACACAAAGAGGGGGGAATGAGATTAGGGCTCCTGCTTTCCTTTTTTTTTGTTGTAATTGTATGTATGATATACCACCGTATTCACCATGCACCACACGACACGCCCTTTGATCTGTCCACAGATCAGATCACATGGCCTCACTTGCGCTTCCACGATAACACCTCGCGAGCCTGCGCACATGGGATCCGTCCCTCTCAATTAACTCTTAATCTCTTTTTAAAACCTAATCACTTACTTTTTTTATTTAATTAACATAATTAACCATTTTTTATTTAATCAGCCCTTTAATTAAAACCAATTATAACCTTTTCTTAATTAACTTTCTCAACTTATTTATTAATAAATTCAATACTATTAGTTTATTTGATTTATCAAATTAATAACTCCATTTTTATTCATAAAAAAATTATTTTGTTTATATTCTAAATAATAAAAAGATCTTTTATAACTTGAAGTAAATAATTTATTTTATTAAAAAAAAACTATTCTAGATAACCTACATTTTATTAATAATCAAAACAATTTATAATAACAAAATCCTATATTTTAAATAATTGGCGTATCCAATGAGAACTATTTTTAATAAATCTTCACTTAAGTTTATTTCTATTAAGCCGATTAATTCATAACCTTGATCTAATTTTTGCTAAAATAAAATCAGTTCATACCACTTTTATTTTGAACTAATAATCAAATTAACTTTTCCTAAAATCAATTCAACCTTCCTCTAAAATCAACATCGTAATTTAATCCAAGCGTGCACGTTCCCGCTCCAATCCATTCACATATTCACTTTCACTCACTTGTATGTTTTAGCGCTTTCATGCGTTTGTATGTTTTACTTCATCAGCAATTCACTTTTACCGTATTTATTTTTATCGCATTGCATAAACTTCCAAACGAAGAATTTGCGCATGACTTAACAATCGTGTGTATGCATTTCATTTGCATCATAATCCCCGTATGATCCTTGATCCCATTTAAGTCAATCTCTTAAGTTAGATCCTACCCCATAAGGAGGACCTTTGTCTTTTACCTTTACAACTTAGATGAACAATCCATATTCAACTTATTCAAACTATTTAAACTATTAGAGAATAAGATGTTAGTCATCTTGACAATCGAGATAAATCTCTTGCCCCATAACAATACAATCGAGATGTAGGCACTTTTCCGCTTGAGAGAGATAGTGGCATACTCGTCGATAATTCTGAGTGTTTGAACTCTTCTCTCAAGACGAGGCAAAGACCATTTTCCTACATGTTGTGGTGGCTAAGTCGAGTAATCTCCCTTAAGATGACAACTCGTCTTTTCTCCTAGACCCAATCAATCAACAACCTTTATCCGTTTGGAACTTTGACCAACAGTCAATACTTCCTTAAACCCTTTAGGGGAACTACAATTACTCTGATTCCATTCCTATCAGGATATGTAGGCACAAGATGTGACGTCTTGGCGAGTATACTTAGAAATAAACCACTAGGTATTTCATCCTTAAGCAGATAACCCTTAGCAATAAACAACATAAAACAAGAGGTTCCTGTAGAGTACTACAGAAACTTAGGATTCTAGCACCTTCCCTAAGTTTAACCAACCCCCGAACCTATAACTCTCTAGCTTTTGCATTTGCATTGCATTGTGGGTAATTCGATCTTTTTCCCTTCCTTTGGACAAATAAAAGATCGATGGTGAACTAAATGAATTAAGGTTCAAATTAATTAATAATTTGACATCCAATTCTCATCGCGACAGAATGGTTGTAGGAGTTGTAACTTCTCCCATTTCATCTTACTCTTTTGAACTCGTTCAAATCTTTTAGATTATTTGCATTGCTTGTATCTCGAAGAATTGTATGGTTGATATGTGCTTGTGGGTTGATGCCCCACACGTTTTTCCTCCCTCTTTTCTTTGTGTGTGCATCTTAGGATGGCACCTTTACTTTGATGATTGATGGTTGATGGTTGTAGGAGTTTGCTTCTCCCATTTTGTCTCATCCCTCTTGTACTTGAGTCTCATTTTCGTGTTGAGTCTTTGTTGCATTCTTGCATTTTTGTTTGCATTTCATGTTTCATTTTCTTCTCATATGTGATTGAATTGCTAAGTGTTTACTTGTGCTTTTGCCATGATCCCTTAGGATTCCTAGTCCCTCTGTTTAAGATGGGAGTAGGAGAGACATTAGGTGTTCAATCCTTTGCATGATAACATTAAGATAGATTTCCCCTTTCAATCCCAACTTTAGGAGCATTTTGCATGATAACATTAGGGTTGTTTAGTTTCCCCTTAGAGGTTGTGTCTTCTCTTATAATCTCATAACATCTTAAGACACTTAATAAAGGATAATAAATGTTGTACGTTACGAGCCTTAAGTACTTGAGGAATGATAGTTGGGGGGCCTCCTCTCATACTGTCTAGAGTGTTTAGTGTATGCCCTTTGGGTGATATGTGACGCATTTGCTCTCAAGTCATAGTCTTTAGTGCAACATGAGTTACAAACATAACTCAATTCACTTCTTGTTTAAACAATGCAAAACAAAACATCAAACCTTTTTATCCTTCGGGATTGTTTGCAAATCATTTTCAGAAACAGTGTGTTAAGTCTTGGTTCTACCGCAAACAGGCATCGTCCCTAACTGCTATAATGAAGGTTTAACCCTACTCAGTTAAAACACTTGAACCAAATATGGTTGTGTCAGCCCGAACTACGTTTGCTATGATTTCTCGTGCCAGATGAGGATACGTAGGCACAAGACGGCGATGTCTTGGCGAGCAACCTTCCCCACCTTCACCCGTAGTTTTCTGAACTATGTTGACTCTGACTTTCCCATTGCACGAGGGAGTACGTAGGCATAGAGTGGCGATGCTCTATCGAGTCTCTTTTCTTTTCTTTTGTCTCTGTGAGCCAGCCTTTTGATAGATTAACTCCCTTTTAGATAGACAACAAGTGTGGATCCTTTTGAGTACAACGGACGTGAGGAGTGCTCATACCTTTCCCTTGCGTAACCAACTCCCGAACCCAAGATTTGGTTGCAATGACTTGTCTTCTCCCTTTTTCATAGGTTTTCTCTGATCGTTTCCTTTCCCTCTCTTTGGGATAAATAACGAATGGTGGCACTCTTCTATCTTTGCTGGCCCCTCTTCGCAGCGATGCGACAGCTGGCAACTTTGTTGGGGGTTTTCCCATCCCCTATGCGAGTCAATTCTAGCGCTTGTGTGTTTATCCTTGGGTGTGTATATATGTGCATATGTGTTGGACCTGTATGTTTCAGCATGCATTAGTCCCCACGAAATTCGCGTTCAGACGAGTTTTGTTTGAAGACATCCTATCATGTACATCAGTCAGGAGGGGGTGTTGGATCTAGAGGCTGTTGACTTCGGAGACCGATCATTTGGGAGTCAGCTAAGTGAGGCCAATTCGTTAGACTATGATACCAAACCAGAAATGGTGAATGTATCATCGTCTCTCAAAAGTCTGTGACGTTGACGACCGCATATGATGATAGACCTTGTCAGATATTAGGTCCATACCTTGTGAGTGGGAGGGTTATGCAGGAAAATTGACCTCCAACCTACCTGGATTTCTTATCAGTGTGTACCTTTAATCTCTGATGTTACGAGGTTCCTATACTTTGGTCTTCTGGTGCACCGGTATTTTCTCGCCAAAGCGAAGCGCTGGTCCATCTCAGTCAGCAGCATAGCAATCTTGATCCCCTGTTGCATTTGCATTTTAACATTGACATGTATTTATGTTTCAGGTGTATATTTTCTCCTTGATTTTAGTAATATAATCCACGGTTATTATGGAGCCTGACTTGAAAAAGAGTGTGCTATATAAGTTTCCGACACCGTAGATAGCACCTCTGCTCAAGCTAATTTCTGTGGCCGATCGTAGTGTGATGGAAGATTTCAGGAAGGAGTATGGGAAAATTCTGAGTTTTGTCTGTAAAGCCTCCAAGTTTGAGCTGGATGGTGTTTACGCGTTGTTGCAATTTTATGATCCTCAGTTACGCTGCTTCATGTTCCCAGGATATGTTTTATTGCCCACTCTAGAAGAGTTTGCTCAACTAACTGGAATTCCTGTGTTGGAAGGGGTGCCTTTTATGCACTTTGAGAAGGAGCCTGAGTTGTCTAAGTTGGTCGGTGCTCTTAATCTTGATGCTTCTGAGTTGGAGGGTAATTTGGTATGAAGAATTAGAACTCCTGGCTTTCCGCTCCCATTCTTAATAGGTAAAGCTCAACATTTTGCTAAGGAAGGATGTTGGGTGGTTTTCAACGCTATCTTGGCCTTGTGCATCTATGGGATAGTCCTATTTCCCAACTTGCCTGACTTTGTCGACTTGGATGCCTTTTATATCTTCGCCTCCAAGAATCCTGTTCTAACACTCTTAGAAGATGTTTATCATTCTGTCCACTACAAGAATGAGAACAGAAGAGGAAAAAATGTTTCTTGTTGTGTGCCTCTCCTATACAGTTAGTTTATTTCGCATCTGCCTAAGTCTTGTCCTTTTGTTGATATTGTAGACATTGTTGATTGGCCGGGAAGACTTATGGGTTTAAGGTCAGAGGATATTGTATGGTTTAGCAGAGATTTCTTGGGTATAGATATTGTCCACAGTTGTGGGGATTTCCCCAATGTTCCTCTGATTGGGCGCAAAGGTGGCATCAATTATAACCTTGCTCTTGCAATCAGACAATTTGGTTATGCTCTAAGAGAACCTCCGAAGGAAGAAGAAATACAAGAATATATGTATTTCACCAGTTTAGTTGACAGTGAGACTTTAGTCAAGTTGGAAAAGGCTTGGGGTAAAGTTCACCGTAAAGGAAAATCTTCTTTGGGAAAGAGCGATTGCAGAGCCTATGGACCATATGTGGAATGGATCCAGGAGAGACTTGACAGACGGTTGCTACCATTTCCAATCAGAGAACCTTTGTACCCCGTGGTAGTTGAAGAACCAACGAAAGTTGATATTCAGAAGTACAATCAACTATGGGTTGAAAAAGAAGAACTATGCAGGGTAAGTGAAGAATTGGAGAAGGAAATCATCCAGCTTAGGAGTGAGAAGAATCAAGCCACTCACTTGTCCAAGATGCAGATGGAGACAGTGAACAAGATGGGCAGAGAACTGGCCAAAGAAATTTCCGTCAGAGAACGTCTCGGTCAGGATATGAGGAGCCTAGGTAATGCCCACAAAGGGAAGAAGAAAGAATTGGAGAAAGCACACCTTGAGATATCCAAGTTCAACACACAATGGAATGCTATCTTAACCAACAACAAATAAAGAGAGAGCGGGCTTCATTAACAGATTGATAGGTTGAAGACTCAACTCCGAACCAAAGATGAAAAAGCCCCCGGAGAATCAGCTCATCGATACGAAAGCGACTGCAGGCTACGTTAAGCTCTTGCAACGTTAGAGGAGTATAAGTTGAGAGCATATCTGAAGAGGTCTAAACTTGAAGATGCATTTGGGGAAGGCGCCTGGGAATATTATGCTCAAGGCTTACAAGCTACCATCAGCAGAAGGGAGTTGCTTATCCAGGGATTGATTGCTAGGCTTGATCACCCTGATACGAGAGAGTTGTTAGAGGAGTTTCAGACTCGTTGTTGCTCTTGATGTATTTTCTCTTTTGTATTTGTTGTTTTTGTATTCCAACCATCACCAGGATTGTTGGATGAGGTTATATTGACTCAGTTGTATATTCCTTGGGGATGTATTATGTGTTGACACTCTGTTCCTTATTCTATTTTATGAGAAAGGTTCTATGGCTCCATTTGTTAGCTCTTCATTCTCCTTTTGTTCTTGTGGAACTAGAATAAAGGGGAAGATTTCCCTGAACCATATTTACATGTCTGCATTTTGCATCATTTTTCATATTGCATTGCAGGTGTTCTGGTTCCGTTGACCTTATTCCTTTTTGTGGTTGTCTCAGCATTGTTTCAGGATTGAAGACCGCACCATCCACCGCTACTCAACAAGGGGGAATCAGCAAAAAGCCATGGACCAAATTCAACTTGAACTGCAGGAGTTCCGTGACCGTATGACGCAATTTATGGACCTAATGCAAGGGGTCGCCAATGGCCAGGAATAGATAAGAACACTCATTCAACCTCTGATTGATAGGGTTGACGGAAGTGGGGTTCTGCATGGAGGGACTGCTGATGTTCCTCCAACAGATGACAATGGCACTCCTCATGCCACTGCCATTCCAACAGTTGTTATCCTTCCGGGCGAAGGTAATCAGACTGGAGTCCATATTCCTGCACCAACATGTGTTGTACATGGAAACGCTGGTCCTCAATGGGAGGAGGACGAGTAGGACGATATTTCCTCCATAGGAGATCTGGGAGCAGGACTGCAGCCGGATGCAGACAGGAGGTTTAAACTGATAGAAAAGAAGATGAGGAATCTTGAAAATCAGAACTCTCTCAGTCTGGACATGTCAAACTTGGGGCTGATCCCAGGTTTAAGGATCCTACCAAAGTTAAAGGTCCCAGACTTTGATAAGTATAAGGGGACAACCTGTCCCAGGGTGCATCTTCGCTCTTACTATAGAAAAATGTCTACGTACTCTGACAACGAGAAGTTGATGATGCACTTCTTTCAAGATAGCTTGTCCAGTGCGTCCTTGGAGTGGTATATGGGTTTAGAGCCGGTCAACATTAGAAGTTGGAGAGATTTGGGAGAAACTTTCGTCAGACACTATCAGTATAATAGTGATCTGGCCCATAACCGTGTGCAGTTGCAGAATTTGTCGCAACGAAATAATGAAGGATTTAAAGAGTACGCCGAGAGGTGGCGCGAACTTGCTGCAAGGGTTCAACCTCCTATGGTGGAGAGGGAACTTATTGATCTGTTTGTAGCTACACTGCCTGGTGTGTACTACGAGAAGTTGGTCGGCAATATGTCCAAAAGCTTCTCAGACTTAATCATTACGGGTGAACGGGTTGAAAATGGGATCAAGTTGGGAAAGATCCAAGCCAGAGAAGGGTCCTCATCTAGAGGAGGAAGGAAGAATTTTGGTAATAAGAAAAGAGAAGGGGAGATGAACGTTGTCTCGGGATACAGGGGTAACAACAGAAACAGAAATAGAAATCCACAGTACCATTAACAACAACCTCAGATTGTGAGTATTGTTATTCTAGCAGTACAACCACAACAACAACAGCAACGTCCACAATAGCAACAACAACAAAATTATGCTCCACGACAGTTCCAAGACTGTAGGAGGACAATGAACAGACATTTTGACGCACCGCCAATTCCATACTCACAATTGTTACAACATTTGATGCAGCTGCAATTAGGTCAGAAGAGGACGCTGGCGCCTCTAACTGGCGCGCCACCCCTAGGGTACGATGCAAATGCCAGATGTGACTTTCACTCGGGTGCTCTCAGCCATCACATAGATAATTGTAAAGCCTTCAAGCATAAAGTTCAAGACCTTATAGATAGCAAGGCGATCAACTTTATGAATGATACGGCCAATGTTGTGCAGAATCCTATGCCCAACCATGGGGCAGCGGGGGTAAATGCTATTGTGGAGGGGGAGAGTTTGAATTTGGTGAGCAGTGTGGAAGAGCTGAAAACTCCTTTGAGTGTTGTTAAAAGCAGACTGTTGAAGGGTGGAGTGTTCCCAGGCTGTTTGGAAAGCTGTGAAGGTTGTTTGGTGTGTCCTGAGGGATGTGAGGACTTGAAAAACCATGTGCAAAAATTGATGAATGAAGGCATACTACAGTTTGACAGAATTGGTGAAGAAAAAGCTGAAAGGGTAATTGGTCAAGAGCAGAATGAGGTTGCCACAATATCAATTCCATTCAGAACCATTAATATATCTGCACCGCTGAGGCCAACTACCGTCATAATCACCAAGGCAGGGCATGTACCTTACGAAAGCACTAAGGCGATCCCATGGAATTATGGCGATGAAGTCTTTTGTAATAGTAAAAAACAAGCGCTGAAAGGAATGACATCAGATTTGGTGGATAATTTGGTAGGAACAGGCGGAATGACGAGAAGTGGGAGAGTGTTTGCACCTCCATAGGTTAATGCTAAAAGACAGGATAAGGGAAAGGGGAAAGTTGTTATAGAAGAAAGTTCCCAAGGGGCTGAGAAGAATGCTTTGTTGAAAGACGTCAAGGAATTCATGCGTCTAATCAGAAAAAGCGATTACAAGATTGTGGACCATCTCCAACAAACCCCGTCAAAAATATCAATCTTATCATTACTATTGTGCCCTGAGGCACATTGGAATGCCCTTCTGAGGATTCTGAACACTGCATATGTGCCACAGGAGATATCTGTGAATCAACTGGAAGGGGTGGTGGCGCATGTGAACGCTGGAAATGGATTAGGGTTTACTGATCTGGATTTGACGCCCAAAGGGAGAAACCACAATCATGCCCTGCACATTTCAATTGAGTGCAGTGGTGCCGTATTATCTCACGTGCTGGTGGACACTAAGTCTTCGCTTAATGTGTTGCCCAAAAAGGCTTTGATAAAGCTGGACACCCAAGGAGTAATATGCACGCCTAGCGATTTGATTGTGTGAGCATTTGATGGGACGAGGAGGTCCATGTTTGGAGAAGTAACTCTTCCTATCCAGGTTGGCCCTGAGGTTTTTGATGCCGTCTTCTACATAATAGATATCCAGCCAACATACAGTTGCTTGTTAGGTCGGCCCTGGATTCACTCGGCAGGGGAAGTGACGTCGACCTTGCATCAGAAATTAAAGTATATGGTGGGGGGTAATGTAACAGCCCAATTTCGGTTTAACTAATTAATTTAGTTATTGGAATTATTTTAATTATGGGATAGTGTGATAATATGTTAAGTCTACATATTATGCTATTTTATCATTTGTAGAGTTTTGGAAAGTTTAGTGGGAAATATTTCGGACAGTCTCAATTAATGGTTAAGTGGATGGTTTATGGAAATTGATTGGAATAATAGGTGTATTGGAGGAAATAGAATGGAAAGAAATATAAAGGATAGAAATAGAAAGAAAAGATATAAGAGAAAAGGAGGAAAGAAAAGAAAGGGGGAAGAAGGAAAAAGGAAGAGAAAAGAGAAGAAGAAGAGGAAAAGAGTGGAATCATCAAGAGCGACTCAAAGCTTCAATTAATCCAAGGTAAGGGTGTGAAATCTTACTATCTTAATCATTGTGTATGATTGCGTATGTGTGTGGATGAGTTTGGTTGTTTTCCAACCTTATTTCCATTTAGGTCAAAATGATAGAAATCGATAGAAGCCGATGTTCGGACGGTTAGAATCGAGAATAACTTTCGTAGCTTAGTCGGGATATGTTAGACTAAGGCCACTGGAACAACATTGGATTTAATCGGGTGATTTCGGTGAGTTTGGAAGAGTTGGAACAAAACTGAATGTTGCTGTTTGCAGGCGACTCTCTAGCAGCTCGCTAGGCGAGCACGCAGCGAACATTCGCTAGCAGCTCGCTAGGTGAGTTCGTAGCGAAAGGTCCCAGACTTGGGACAGTGGTGTTTTGGTCTCCTTCGCTGGCAGCGAATGGAGTAGCGAATGACTCGCTGGGGGTTCGCTGTGGCGAACGAAGTATGCAGCTTCTGTTCTTGCTCGCTAGCAGTTAGCTAGGCGAGAAGGTGGTGAACGTTCGCTAGCAGCTCGCTAGGCGAGCGTGTAGCGAACGTAAGAGGATGAATTTCCCCTGTCGCGTGGTGCCTTCGTAGCTTGGGGTTTCGGTTGCAATCGACCCTTCTTTTATTTAATAGCTTATATGCTGGATTGTAATGTGTTGTGGGTAGCCGTAAGGCGTGAATCCTAGTGTATGAATGTGATTTTGAATCGTGGCCTTTGGGCAAATTATGCATTGTTAGAATTGAATAAAAATGCATGGCAATTGTGATGAATGATGAATATATACACATTGTAAGTGCATGATAATTGTACGTGTTGATGTGTGAAAAATGCATGATAATATATTTGCGAATATGTATGCATTCGTGTTTTATATTTAATCCCGTGTAGGATCTGCAGAACCTCGCTTGATGCGATGGTTATATTTGATCCCGTGTAGGATCTGCAGAACCTCGCTTGATGCGATGGTTATATTTGATCCCGTGTAGGATCTGCAAAACCTCACTTGGTGCGATGGTTATATTTGATCCCGTGTAGGATCTGCAGAACCTCGCTTGATGTGATGGTTATATTTGATCCCGTGTAGGATCTGCAGAACCTCGCTTGATGCGATGGTTATATTTGATCCCGTGTAGGATCTGCAGAACCTCTCTTGATGCGATGGTTATATTTGATCCCGTGTAGGATCTGCAGAACCTCGCTTGATGCGATGGTTATATTTGATCCCGTGTAGGATCTGTAGAACCTCGCTTGATGCGATGGTTATATTTGATCCCGTGTAGGATCTGCAGAACCTCGCTTGATGCGATGGTTATATTTGATCCCGTGTAGGATCTGTAGAACCTCGCTTGATGCGATGGTTATATTTGATCCCGTGTAGGATCTGCAGAACCTCGCTTGATGCGATGGTTATATTTGATCCCGTGTAAGATCTGCAGAACCTCGCTTGATGCGACGGTTATATAGTGATTCCTTGGAAAATATGATGAGTTACAGTGTAACCGTATAAGTGCGAGAGGAGTGAATTCTAAGAGAATCTGACGGACGAATGAGTCGGTACCGTGGTTGTAGCTGCATAGGGTCGAGGTGTCGGCCTCTATGAGTGCATTATCGTCTTCATATGACGAATTGAAAATAATGCATTGAGAATGTATTAGTGTATGTATATATATATATATATATATATATATATATATATATATATATATATATATATATATATATATATATATATATATATATATATATATATATATATATATATATATATATATATATATATATATATATATATATATATATATATATATATATATATATATATATATATATATATATATATATATATATATTTATTGCGTCTGGTAAATATGAGAATGAGGTCGATGTATATGTAGAGAGATTCTACTCACTAGGGTAGAACGGCGATGCGTCGTTCCTAGTGAGGTAGTTACCGGGGTAGAATGGCCGAGACGTTGTTCCCGGTAGAGCATAAGCGACGTACCCATAGTCCGGAAAGAGGATTGAGGGTAGTGAATGAGTCTTATATGGATCGCATGGTATGATCGCGATTGTCATATGTAAATATGCCTATGTGCAGGAATTGATGAGATGCGTTAGCAAATAAATAAATGTGAAAGATATTGACCGATGAATAGACGGTTAAGTGTGAGCGATTATGTCTATGTGTATTTGATGCGGTGAGAATCTATGGTTATGCATTGTAGTGAATAAGTATGAGGTATAGGCATTCGGTACTAGTACATTTATATATATATATATATATATATATATATATATATATATATATATATATATATATATATATATATATATATATATATATATATATATATATATATATATATATATATATATATATATATATATATATATATATATATATATATATATATATATATATATATATATATATATATATATATATATATATATATATATATATATATATCTCTTATGCCTTGATTATTATGATAATGTTCCTCACCCTTATGTTGTTTTATAATGCCCTACGAGGTATTGCAGATTAGGATTCGCTGGAGGTTTCCTTTGGAGTATAGTTCCTTTCCCCTCGTGTCGGTCGCTCTGATATGTAACTTTGGGTAGATAGGCTTGTAGAATGTCTTAATGACGTTTTGTTTGTATGTGAATGAAGTTGTGAACAACCAGATGACATGTAATTACGTTTTGTCATGTCTTAAGTGAATATATATATGTTTTAGTCTTCCGCTTTAAGAGAAAACATGAATATGTAATTTCGAAGAATCATGCGTTTATTTTTAGTTGAGATTTACCCCTTTTGAGTTAATTCTTTTTAAACCTTAGTATTCATGTGGTCGTTTCGTGGGTATTGTGACACACTTCTTTTATACCTTAATGTAAATATACTCTGATGAAAATAAAAATACTTATATTTGTGACTATATGATTTGATATGTGATTATTTTGGGGTATAGAATGGGGGAGTTACAAAGTGGTATCAGAGCAGGTCGGTCCATCCGGCCAAGTTGTCTAATGTTGGTTGTTCCCTTGTACACGACATGTGTGTGAAGACACTGTCGGTACGTGTTTGTTGTTTAGCCATTGTCTGCAGAGGTAGGAATGATCCAAGTGGGGGAGAACTTGTGGTTCTCCAAGATGCTACAAGTGTGGATCTGTAGCTAGGTGTATTGTTGAACATCAAGAGTTGGTGTTATCCGTGTTGGAGGAGAAAGAAGTGTTATGTCACTATGAAGAAGTTCAAGGAGTTTTGGAAGAACCGTCAACAACTTGTGTGTCGGTTATGTCGAACCCGATCGGACCGTTTGTTGTGTGTTGTGCCAGGGTTTGAGAGCTTTAATTGTTTAGTTGAGATTTGAGGCGAGTAATGGCCTTGAGAGCTTAAGATGTTTAACTTTGAGGGAAATTTTGAGTATTAATGAAAGTGGGAAGTTGGCGGTTTACCGGTTGATTGCTGTTGCCCGGGAGTTATCCTGACAAGATAAGTGTTGTACAACCAGGACGTGAAGTGGAGTTGCAATCGAATTAGTTGCGGAAACTAGTCAGATATTGAGAGCTCCGTATGGTATGTCTGCTTAGATGGTAAAAGGATTAAAATTGATTGAGTTGTTTTGGAAACTTGTGTCTGGTGTGTATGCTACGGCAACGAATTGCGGAACCTTAGGTGATGAGACTGATTATTGGTATTCTCGACGAGATTCGAGAAGGTTGGAATTCTAATTGGAGTTAATAGGGTGATTGAGTTTGACGAATTAAAAATCGAATGAGTGATGTTTGGATTGGTGGAGATGGTGACATGAGATGTTGTGATTGTAGAAGCATGCTTTAGTCTCAAGTTTTGATGATGTCAATACTACTCAAGGTCATCTCTTGATTGCAAAAAGACAAGCCGTTCAAAGTTATCAAGATCAAGTCAAGCTATCTTTCAAGTCAAGCTACATATGGAACTATGATTCTTCTAGACTTGGCTGCATTACTGGTATATCAAATTCTACCCTTATAATTTGATATACAAGTGTTCAAAAACATCAAGCATTTTTGCATAATACATAAGCATGTTTTAGAAACCTTAAAAATGGTATAACATTAATTTTAAAAAGCATTTTTCTGAAAATTAGCAGTGTTAACCGATTAACTATATAGGTTAACCGGTTAACCAATTTGAATTTTGAAATTTCTGGGCTAACGTACCAGTGTTAACCGATTAACCATATGGGTTAACCGATTAACACTGAACGTGCAGTGAAAAATTGCTTTGTTTCAAGTTCAAAAATTATTTAAAAAATTATACCATTTCATATTTTTGATGACTACTCAATGTACCTTTTTGAAAGGGTATTTTACTCATATAAATTCTGAGTTTTTCAATTTTGAAATATATAGAACATAACACAAAAACTTTTCAATCTCCAAACACTTTCTACATTCATTTTCAAATTGTCTTAGAATCAAATTCACCATTTTCAAAAACTTTCATTAAGTGTTCATATGTGCATAAATTTCATATTCATCCTTGAACACTTGTATTGAAAATTGTAAGAGTGAATTCTGATCATTTGGAGAAGATCAACTTTGATATCATTACTCTCAAATTCAAATCTTTACAAACTTGTGTATATTGACTTGTGATCCAGGATTGTTGGACACAAGGGTGAGTGTTTACAAGAGGATTGTTCTTGTACACTTGTTAGTTTTATTGTTTGATAGTAGGCCTCACCGGTTGATGGTGTGATAGGTTGTACTTTATTAAACAATAGTGAAAATTCTCTTTCATGTTGAAAGGGGAGTGGAGTACTCTCGGATTGTGAGGGGAACCACTATAAATCCTGGTGTCCATTGTTCTTTTATTTTTCTTCTTCTGCTTTCATAACCAAAAACATAAACCAGTAATTTTTCAAGATACCATAAAAACCGGAAAAATTTCAATAGTCCTAATTCACCCCCCCCCCCCCCCCCCCCCCCTCTTAGGCATACTCTGTTCTTACAATTGGTATCAGAGCAGGTTAAGGTAACCTGTTCCTAACGATTCAGTATGGCTTCCGCAAGTACCAACCCGGTTTTCAAAAATGGTGAAAGTAGTAACAAGCCACCACTCTTTTCTGGAGAATACTTTGATTTTTGGAAAATCCGTATGAAGGCACATCTTGAGGCTCAAGGAGATGGTATATGGGAAACCGTTGAAACTGGTCCACATGTTCCTACAAGTGTGGTAAATGGTGTTGGAACCCCAAAGATTAAATCCTCATATGATGAAGATGACAAGAAGAGAATCTTGGATGAGAAGAAAGCAATCAACATACTTCAAAGCGCTCTCAGTATGGATGAATTCTTTCGCATATCACAGTGTCAATCGGCAAAACAGATTTGGGATACCTTGGTAGAAACGCATGAAGGAACAGCAGAAGTAAAAAGATCAAGACTTAACACGTTAAGTCAAGAATATGAGATGTTCCGTATGCAGCCCGGTGAATCTATTGTTGTCTTGCAAAAGAGGTTCGTTCATCTAACAAATCACCTGATTGCTCTTGGGAAGACCTTCACCAACGATGATCTCAATTTAAAAGTCCTAAGATCCTTGACAAGAGAATGGCAACCAAAGGTGACCGCCATTTCGGAAAAGAAAAGTCTTTCAACAATGACATCCGCTTCATTATTCGGGAAACTTCAAGAGCATGAACTGGAACTTGGAAGGCTTGAGAAACATGAAAGTCAAGACAAGAAGTCCAAAGGAATTGCCTTGAAGACTGACACAAAGGATGACAAAATTGACGAATCTTCCGAAGACGAAAATTTCATGCTTCTAGTAAAGAAGCTTAGTAAGTTTTTTAATAATAATAAAACTTCTTCTTTTTCTAAAAAGAATAGACATTTCAGGAAAAAGGAGGCATCCACATCAAACCAAGAAATTACATGTTACGAATGTGGAAAACAAGGTCACATAAAGCCAGATTGCCCAAAACTCGCAAATAAAGGAAAATTCAAGGGCAAGAAGGATTTCAAAACAAAGAAGGCTTATGTCGCATGGGACGACAACGAAGTGAGTTCATCATCGGAATCAGATAGCGATGAAAGCGCAAATATTGCCTTAATGGCCTCTCACCATTACGATGACGAAAATGAGGTTAGTAGTAATTTTTCTGTCTATGATAATGATGCACAAGAAGTTATAGATGAACTTCTAAGAGAGTGCAAGACTTTGTATAAAGACATCTCATCACAAAAGAAAAGAATTTTAATTTTAGAAAAACAAAATTCTGATCTCTTAAAAAATATTGAAGATGAAAAACAAAAAGTGATGGATGAAAAACAAAGTCTTGTATGTAAGAATTGTGAGTCTTTGTCTTTTCAAATTGTTCAACTTAAAAGAGTTTTAGAAAGATACGAAAAAGGTCAAATTGGCTTGGAAGAGATTCTTAAACATCAAAGGTATCCTAATGATAAAAGTGGATTGGGATATTCTAAATTTTCAAAACCAAGCACCAATAAGACCATTTTCGTAAGAGCAAGTGAACAAATTGTTAAGGAAGAGACAAGCACTTCTAAAATTCAGCATCAAAATCATAACAAGAAAAGAATTAATAAGAAAAAGAATTATATTCCTAGATATAGAAGTCATTTTCAACCTACATGTTTTTATTGTGGTATTAAAGGGCACACACCTAATGCCTGCTATGTACGTAATATTGGTATTGCAAAGGGGCATTATGTGTGGGTGGAAAAGGGTACTAACTATCAAGGACCCAAAGCAATTTGGGTACCTAACACTACCTAATTTTGTTTTGTAGGTATGCTTGAAGACAACCACAAATCAATGGTATCTTGATAGTGGCTGCTCGAAGCATATGACGGGAGATATAAACAAATTTTCAAGTCTATTATTAAAGGCCAAAGGATACGTCACTTACGGTGATGATAATAAAGGAAAAATTCTTGGAGTTGGAACCATTGGTGCACCTCCATGTACAATCATCGAAGACGTTCTTTTTGTTGAAGGCCTTAAGCATAACCTGCTTAGCATCAGTCAATTGTGTGACAAAGGGTTCAAAATCAACTTCACAAAGGAGGAATGCTTGATCGAACACGAAGTCACTCATGAGATTCTGCTAAAAGGTAAAAGATATAATAATATTTTTATGATTTCTTTTGATGACTCTTCCTTGAAGGTAAAGTGTCTTTTAGCGAACAACAACGAGGCATGGCTTTGGTATAAAAGATTTGCTCACATTCACATGGAGCATTTAAACAAATTAATCAAGCATGATCTGGTTGTTGGGCTTCCGAAGATAAAATTCATCAAGGATAAATTATGCGATGCATGTCAAAAGGGAAAACAGACCAAGACAACTTTCAAATCCAAGCAAGTGGTTTCTACATCAAGACCACTTCAATTGTTGCACATGGATCTTTTTGGTCCATCAAGAACGAAGTATGCAGCTTCTGTTCTTGCTCGCTAGCAGTTAGCTAGCCGAGAAGGTGGCGAACGTTCGCTAGCAGCTCGCTAGGCGAGCGTGTAGCGAACGTAACAGGATGAATTTTCCCTGTCGCGTGGTGCCGTCGTAGCTTGGGGTTTTGGTTGCGATCGACCCTTCTTTGATTTAATAGCTTATATGTTGGATTGTAATGTGTTGTGGGTAGCCGTAAGGCGTGAATCCTAGTGTATGAATGTGATTTTGAATCGTGGTCTTTGGGCAAATTATGCATTGTTAGAATTGAATAAAAATGCATGGCAATTATGATGAATGATGAATATATACACATTGTGAGTGCATGATAATTGTACGTGTTGATGTGTGAAAAATGCATGATAATATATTTGCGAATATGTATGCATTCGTGTTTTATATTTGATCCCGTGTAGGATCTGCAGAACCTCGCTTGATGCGATGGTTATATTTGATCCCGTGTAGGATCTGCAGAACCTCGCTTGATGCGATGGTTATATTTGATCCCGTGTAGGATCTGCAGAATCTCGCTTGATGCGATGGTTATATTTGATCCCGTGTAGGATCTACAGAACCACGCTTGATGTGATGGTTATATTTGATCCCGTGTAGGATCTGCAGAACCTCGCTTGATGCGATGGTTATATTTGATCCCGTGTAGGATCTGCAGAACCTCGCTTGATGCGATGGTTATATTTGATCCCGTGTAGGATCTGCAGAACCTCGCTTGATGCGATGGTTATATTTGATCCCCTGTAGGGTCTGCAGAACCTCGCTTGATGCGATGGTTATATTTGATCCCGTGTAGGATCTGCAGAACCTCGCTTGATGCGATGGTTATATTTGATCCCGTGTAGGATCTGCAGAACCTCGCTTGATGCGATGGTTATATTTGATCCCGTGTAGGATCTGCAGAACCTCGCTTGATGCGATGGTTATATTTGATCCCGTGTAGGATCTACAGAACCTCGCTTGATGCGATGGTTATATTTGATCCCGTGTAGGATCTGCAGAACCTTGCTTGATGCGATGGTTATATTTGATCCCGTGTAGGATCTGCAGAACCTCGCTTGATGTGATGGTTATATTTGATCCCGTGTAGGATCTGCAGAACCTCGCTTGATGTGATGGTTATATAGTGATTCCTAGGAAAATCTGATGAGTTACAGTGTAACCGTATAAGTGCGAGAGGAGTGAATTCTAAGAGAATCTGACGGACGAATGAGTCGGTACCGTGGTTGTAGCTGCATAGGGTCGAGGTGTCGGCCTTTATGAGTGCATTATCTTCTTCATATGACGAATTGAAAATAATGCATTGAGAATGTATTAGCGTATGTATATATATATATATATATATATATATATATATATATATATATATATATATATATATATATATATATATATATATATATATATATATATATATATATATATATATATATATATATATATATATATATATATATATATATATATATATATTTATTGCGTCTGGTAAATATGAGAATGAGGTCGATGTATATGTAGAGAGATTCTACTCACTAGGGTAGAACGGCGATGCGTCGTTCCTAGTGAGGTAGTTACCGGGGTAGAATGGCCGAGACGTTGTTCCCGGTAGAGAATAAGCGACGTACCCATAGTCCGGAAAGAGGATTGAGGGTAGTGAATGAGTCTTATATGGATCGCATGGTATGATCACGATTGTCATATGTAAATATGCCTATGTGCAGGAATTGATGAGATGCGTTAGCAAATAAATAAATGTGAAAGATATTGACCGATGAATAGACGATTAAGTGTGAGAGATTATATCTATGTGTATTTGATGCGGTGAGAATCTATGGTTATGCATTGTAGTGAATAAGTATGAGGTATAGGCATTCGGTACTAGTACATTTATGTATATATATATATATATATATATATATATATATATATATATATATATATATATATATATATATATATATATATATATATATATATATATATATATATATATATATATATATATATATATATATATATATATATATATATATATATATATATATATATATATATATATATATATATATATATATATATATATATCTTATGCCTTGATTATTATGATAATATTCCTCACCCTTATGTTGTTTTATAATGCCCTACGAGGTATTGCAGATTAGGATTCGCTGGAGGTTTCCTTTGGAGTATAGTTCCTTTCCCCTCGTGTCGGTCGCTCTGATATGTAACTTTGGGTAGATAGGCTTGTAGAATGTCTTAATGACGTTTTGTTTGTATGTGAATGAAGTTGTGAACAACCAGATGACATGTAATTACGTTTTGTCATGTCTTAAGTGAATATATATATGTTTTAGTCTTCCGCTTTAAGAGAAAACATGAATATGTAATTTCGAAGAATCATGCGTTTATTTTTAGTTGAGATTTACCCCTTTTGAGTTAATTCTTTTTAAACCTTAATATTCATGTGGTCGTTTCGTGGGTATTGTGACGCACTTCTTTTATACCTTAATGTAAATATACTCTGATGAAAATAAAAATACTTATATTCGTGACTATATGATTTGATATGTGATTATTTTGGGATATAGAATGGGGGCGTTACAAGTAACATTGTCACCGTCTGTGGTGAGGAAGACATTATGATTAGCCACTTATCTTCGTTCAAATATGTGGAAGTCGATGGCGAGATACACGAGACCCTATGTCAGGCGTTTGAGACAGCCCAGGTCCGAGAGAAGGCGTCAGTTGTGGGCAAAGTTCCTGAGGTTGCTATGTCATCATTCAAAGAAGCGCAGGCTGTGGTAAAGTCTGGATCATCCCAAGGTTGGGGACAGGTGTTGAGTATCCCCAATAAGCAAGATAAATTTGGGTTGGGGTACAGCCCATCATCGTCTTCTTCACAGAGCGCGTTGCGCTACAGAGGGCCAATCCAGTTTACAAGTGGTGGGGGTGATATTTGACCAAATCAACGATGTGTCCGAGGACGGAAGTGACAGTGACTGCGATATGGATGCATGGATCCAGCCTTGTGTTCCCAGCCGAAGCCTGAACAACTAGACTATCGAAGAAAGTGTCCAAGTGACACATGAAGAGTAATTATCTTGTTTTGATTATGTGCAGCCCTATGTTCTACCCGGAGCATAACAGTCGTTGTTTGTAGGGCCTTATTCTAGCTTATGTTTGAACCATTATTTTATCATTAATCAAAGGGCGTTTTGCATTCAAATATTATGATCTTTTTTTTTCTTGTTTTTATTTTTGACAATAAAATGGCAATGTGGTTTGTGTTGTTTGCATATCATTTTAAGCATCAAATCATCATCATTGCAGGTTTCACATAGTAGATGCCACCGATTCAGACTCGTCTATGACTCGGTATGACTTTGATAATCCAATCTATCAAGCCGAAAAAGAGATTGAAGAAGACGAAGACCTGCCTAAAGAACTCGCCAAGCTGTTGAAACAGGAAGAGAAGGTTATTCTGCCTCATTAGGAGGAAATCGAAGTCGTCAACTTGGGCACAGAGGAAGATAGAAAGGAAGTCAGAATAGGGGTTGCTTTAGAGGATGGTGTCAAGCAAAGACTGGTAGAAATGCTTCGAGAGTATAAGGATGTCTTTGCTTGGTCATACGAAGATATGCCCGGACTTGATATGGATATTATGGTTCATCGCTTGCCTCTTCAAGAAGAGTGCCCACCTGTGAAACAGAAGCTAAGAAGGACCAGACCGGACATGGCAGTTAAGATCAAAGAAGAGGTCCAGAAGCAATTGGGCGCCAAATTTCTTGTCGTGACGAACTACCCTCCGTGGGTCACTAACATTGTACCTATACCAAAGAAAGATGGTAAGGTCAAGATGTGTGTAGATTACCATGATCTAAATAGAGCGAGCCCGAAAGCCGATTTCCTGCTCCCCCACATTGATGTACCTGTTGATAATACTGCTCAGTATTCAGTGTTTTCCTTCATGGACGATTTCTTCGGGTATAACCAGATCAAGATGGCCCCGGAAGACATGGAGAAAACGACATTTATCATGCCGTGGGGGACTTTTTGCTACAAGGTAATGCCCTTTGGATTGAAGAATGCAGGGGCAACCTATCAGCGGGCAATGGTGACTTTGTTTCATGATATGATTCATCATTAAATTGAAGTTTATGTTGATGACATGATCGCAAAGTCACAAATGGAGGAAGGACATTTGGTGAATCTGTTGAAGCTGTTTGAGAGGTTAAGGAAGTTCAGACTAAGGTTGAATCCGAACAAGTGCGCTTTTGGAGTATGGTCAGGAAACCTATTGGGGTTTATAGTTAGTGAAAAAGGAATCAAGGTCGATCCTGCAAAAATAAAAGCTATACAGGAAATGCCAGCACCAAAAACTGAGAAAGAGGTTCGTGGTTTCCTGGGTAGATTGAACTACATTGCAAGGTTCATATCTCACCTCACAGCCACGTGTGAACTAATGTTCAAATTGTTAAAGAAAGATCAGGCGGTTGTCTGGAATGAAAATTGCCAAAGGGCATTTGAGAAAATAAAGGAATACTTGTAGGAGCCTCCGATACTGATGCCTCCAGTGGCTGGAAGACCATTGATAATGTACTTGACGGTTCTTGAGAACTCCATGGGTTGTGTTCTCGGTCAACACGATGAGACAGGAAGAAAAGAACATGCCATCTACTACTTGAGTAAAAAGTTCACAGATTGTGAGTCTAGATACTCAATGTTAGAGAAGACGTATTGTGCACTTACTTGGGCTGCCAAACGCCTAAGGCAATATATGCTGAATCATACAACCATGCTGATTTCAAAGATGGATTCGATTAAGTACGTGTTTGAGAAGCAAGCACTTTTGGGAAGGATTGCTAGGTGGTAGATGGTTTTGATAGAATACGACATTCAATACGTCTCCTAAAAGGCTATCAAGGGGAGTGTTCTGTCAGAATATCTCGCAGAGCAACCAATCGATGACTATCAGCCGATGAAGTTTGAATTTCCTGACGAGGATATCATGTTCTTGAAAATGAAAGACTGCGATAAGGCGTTATCTGATGAAGTCCTGAGCTGGGTTCCCAGTGGCAAATGATTTTTGACGGTGCTGTTAACTCTTATGGCAGTGGAATTGGGGCAATCATTACCACTCCCCATGGTTCGCATATACCATTTACTGCCAGGTTAACATTTCCTTGCACCAATAACAAAGCTGAATATGAAGCATGTATCATGGGAATTGAAGAAGCGATTGATTTGAGAATCAAAAACCTTGATATTGTTAGAACACAGATTGGTTCTTAATAATATCTCTATGTTTTGATGATAACTATTATGAAATTTTGTAATTAAGAATTATATACTCTAAAATTTGCTTAAGAGTTTTTACTGCAGATAGTACAGGAATTAACACTCCAGAAGCAAATCAAAATTGAACATAAGAAATTTGCTAGACTCTGAAGCGCCAGATGCATCCATTAGAAGATTCTGATTGCTGCCAACAGAAGATCCTGAGCGTAGCCTCCAGAAGGATCTGAAGCAGAAGCTCCAGAAGAATCTGAAGCAAGTCAGAAGCATTTGACCCAAAGAAGAATTCTGTATGAAGAGTTTTTCAAAGCATAGTTACTATAGAAGATTCTGAAAGTACAAAAGCTGCCAGTACTGAAGATCTGTCTCAAATATGCTCTGATCTTAAACACGCTAAAAGCACACCTGCTGCAGAAGACTCTGATTCAGCAAAACTCTGATCATCATCAGAAGACTCTGATCTAATTAGACTCTGATGAATTTGCTGAAAACTGAAGAAGAATAATTTAAGATTATATCCGTTGGAATAATTCAAACGACTCTTTCCTTATTTATGCTAGACACAAGAACACAGACAAAAAGGATTTCTCTGTGCTTTCTTCTTCTAGGAAAGGTCACTTGATGTGAAGACAAAAAGGCTCAGACCTTTTGGACACTCTTCTCAACGTTGAAGCTATCCTTGGATCAGCTGCCTATAAAAGCAAGTCTTCACCCATCTTCTTCAACTAACGTTCCATTGAAAGAAATCAACATTCAAAGCTCTCATACTATTCATATTCTTTCTAAGAATTAATTTATTTGTTCTTAATTGTTAAGTGAAAAATCACAGTTGTGATAAAGCTTTATAGAAGCAAATCTTAAACACTTGTATTTATTACATTTGATTGTAAACCTTAAGAAGATCCAGTTAGGATCAGTAGTTCTTGAGAAGACTTTGAACAGTTGTTCTTAGTGCTTACTATTGTAATCAATTGATTAAATAGTGGATTAAGTCCTTGATTGAGAAAGGCAAATCACTCTAGGAAGGGTGGACTGGAGTAGTTGAGTTCAACGAACCAGGATAAAAATACTTGAGTTTTTATTTCTAAGTTTTAATCTTCATACTTATTCAACCCCCCTTCTAAGTATTTTCTCACCTTCAGTTGGCATCAGAGCTCCGGTTCTATGTGTGCTACCACTTCACAGTGACAGTAAAGATCCAGTAAGAAAAACTCTGATATATATTTGGTTGTTACAATGGCTGATAATACAATATCCAACATTAACAACAAATATGAAGAAAGGGACAGAACCAACACCAAACCCCTTATGTTTGATGGGGAGAAATTTGATTATTGGAAAGACAGAATTGAAAGTTTTTTCCTTGGATATGATGCTGATTTATGGGATCTGGTCATAGATGGATATGTTCATCCCACTGATGGGAATGGCAAGAAAATAGACAGAAAATCTATGACAGATGCTCGGAAGAAAGAATTTAGAAATCACCACAAGGCCAGAACAATATTGTTGAATGCAATATCTCACACTGAGTATGAAAAAATTACAAATAGGGAAACTGCATTTGACATGTTTGAATCCTTAAAGATGACTCATGAGGGAAACTCTCAAGTCAAGGAAACAAAGGCTCTGGCTCTGATCCAGAAGTATGAAGCCTTCAAGATGGAAGACTCTGAATCTGTTGAAGCTATGTTCTCCAGATTTCAAATACTTACAGCTGGGCTAAAGGTTCTGGATAAAGGATACTCTACTGCTGATCATGTGAAAAAGATCATCAGAAGCTTACCTACCAGATGGAGACCCATGGTGACTGCTCTGAAGATGGCTAAAGATCTGAACAAGATCTCCTTGGAGGAACTGATCAGTTCACTTAGAAGTCATGAAATTGAACTTGAGGAAGATGAACCTCAAAAGAAAGGTAAATCTGTTGCTTTAAAATCTAATAAATCTGCTAAAGCATTGCAGGTAATAGAAGAAAGCTCTGAAGAATCCTCATCTGAATATGAAGATGAACTATCCATGTTGTCCAGAAGAATAAACAATCTCAGGAAGCATAAAGGAAAGAAGTTCAGAAATTTCAGGAAGCCTGACCAAAGAAAAGAATCTTCTGGACTCAGAAGATCTGGCAAAAAGGAGATTGTATGTTATGAATGTAAAGAACCTGGACATTACAAAAATGAATGTCCAAAGGTGCTGAAAGAAAAGCCTAAAAGAAAATTTGATAAGAAGAAAAAGGTTCTGATGGCCACCTGGGATGATTCAGATACATCTGAATCTGAATCTGAATCTGAGTCAGAAGAAGAATGTGTCAATGTAGCTTTGATGGCAGACATAGAAGATCAGGAAGAAGGAACTTCAGGATCTGAATCTGACTCTGAATCTGACTCTGACGCTGAAGAGGTAATGGCTAAACTCACTAAAGAAGAACTTATCAAAGTTTTATCAGAAGTTCTGAAGAGCTATAACAATATTAAGCTCAAATACAAGAAGCATCAAAACAATCTTGTATCTGAGAATAATATTCTCAAATCAGAAGTAGCTGAGCTAAATGAAAAGAATTTAAAATTGAAAAATGATTCTGAATTAGCTCAACAAAACTCTGATTCTGAAACTGAATCTAAATGCAAAAATATTTTGGAAAAATATGATTATAGCTTTCAGAAGTTTCTTGCTAAAAGCATAGACAGAAGCAAAATGGCTTCTATGATCTATGGAGTTAGCAGAAATAACAGAAAAGGAATTGGATATGAATCTTCCTCTGGAAAGGATTCAAATACAAAACCTGTTGATAAAATTATCATCAAGAAAACTCCTTTATATTCACACTTTAAATTTGGTCACTTAAATGATATTGAACAAACACGTTCTGAAAAGAATATTCATGTATTTAAATCTAAGGCTAGTCAGAATAAACCTTATGTTGAAAAACAGAAGTTTAGACAAACCTTCAGAACAACTAACCCTAAAGGACCCAAGAAGATCTGGGTACCTAAAAGTAAAATAATCCCTGTTGCAGATGTTCTTAGCAGCAAGGTCAGGACGCCAATCATGGTACCTGGACTCTGGATGCTCACGACACATGACAGGAGAAAAGTCTATGTTCCAAAGTCTGGAGCTTAGATCTGGAGGTGATGTGAAATTTGGAGGGAATCAGAAAGGCAAGATCATTGGATCTGGCACCATTGGAAATGGTAAACTTCCCTCTATCACTAATGTTTTACTTGTTGAAGGGTTAAAGCATAACTTATTGTCCATAAGTCAATTAAGTGACAATGGTTATGATATTACCTTTAATCAAAAATGTTGGAAAGCTATTAGTCAAAAAGATGGCTCTATTCTATTTAGTGGAAAGAGGAAAAACATTTATAAAATAAATCTTTCAAAACTTAAAGTTCAAAATGTTAAATGCCTCTTGTCTGTTAATGAGGAGCAATGGGTCTGGCACAGAAGATTAGGACATATTAATATGAGACGTATATCTCAGATTAATAAACTTAATCTTGTCAGAGGACTTCCTAATCTGAAGTTCACCTCAGATGCTCTTTGTGAAGCATGCCAAAAAGGGAAGTTTTCAAAATCTTCTTTTAAATCAAAAAATGTTGTTTCTACTTCTAGACCACTAGAATTACTTCATATTGATCTGTTTGGACCAGTGAAAACTGCATCCATCAGAGGCAAGAAGTATGGACTAGTCATTATTGATGACTATAGTAGATGGACATGGGTAAAGTTCTTAAAACACAAGGATGAGTCACATTCTGTGTTCTTTGACTTCTATAAACAAGTCCAGAATGAAAAATATTTCAAAATTATAAAAGTCAGAAGTGATCATGGTGGTGAATTTGAAAATAAATATTTTGAAAAATATTTTAATGAAAATGGCATTGCTCATGATTTTTCCTGTCCTAGAACTCCACAACAAAATGGGGTTGTAGAGAGGAAAAACAGAACTCTGCAAGAAATGGCCAGAACCATGATCAATGAGACAAATCTGGCAAAACACTTATGGGCAGAAGCAATCAAAATCATATAAGCTTGGTTTGTAGACCCAGTGCATATGATTTGAATGGATTGTATACATTGCTGCAGTTTTACGATCCTGCTTTGAGATGCTTCACGTTTACAGATTTCCTTATGGGTCCTACTATGGAGGAATATGCAGGAATCCTTGGTTTGCCAGTACAGAACAAGGTCCCGTTCATCCATTTTGACGCTAAGCCTAAGTTAGAGGATTTAGCGGTAGCTTTGCATATGGATGCTTCTGAGCTGTTAGTGACTTCTTGGTACGGGATTCCTGGATTCGCTCTTAATTTTCTGGTTAGCAAGGCGCGAGAGTATGCCAAGAGTGGTTGTTGGGTGGTATTCAACGCTTTGTTGGCTTTGTGTATATATGGGATAGTGCTAGTCCCAAACCTTCCAGACTTTATTGACTTTGATGCACTTCATCTATTTGCTGCCGGCAATCCAGTACCGACATTGATTGGGGATTTCTACCATTCCCTCCATTACAAGAATGAGAACCGGCAAGGGAAGAGTGTTCATTGTTGCGTGCCTTTACTGAAGATGTGGTTTGATAAACACTTACCGAAGAAAGGTCCTTTCGTAGAGCTTGCAAATGAGTCTGATTGGTCCGAGCGCCTTATGAGATTGACTTCTGAGGAGATGGTTTGGTTTGATAGGAATTTGCTGGGTTCCGAGATTATTTGTAGTTGTGCAGGATATCCAAACATGCCCTTAATTGGGAGGAAAGGATGTATCAATTACAACCCTTCTTTGCTTGTTCGTCAGTTTGGATATGCATTGAAGAGCCCGCCGAAGGCAGTAGAGGTACAGGAATCTCTGTACTTCACAGGTAGAAGCTATTAGGGGAGTATAGGGATTATGGGCATACCTGATTTGTTCATGCTTTATTGTATGCTAAACATCACCCGGCTTGTGGGTTGAGGTCATGCTTTTGTTCGTCTTGTGATACATTGGTGTTATACTCTTGCCTTTGAAGGTCTGTTCAATATATGAGTTGTTTTCTCTTTTGTGATTGAATTTCAACTTCTTGCAACTTTTAGTCACCGCACTGTCACGGCGCTACCCTGTATCAAATGTATTAGCACTAGAATGGGGGGAGTAATATTCCCCAATGCACAGGCACATATTGCATTTTGCATACATACTCATATTTGCATTACAGGTTTGTGATCCGTGTATCTTATCTCCTGCATCCATTGCAGGTATTTTCAGGATTGCAGAAAAGCGGGTCCACCGTTACTCTACCAGAACTAATCACAAGAAGATCATGGACAACGTGCAGAGTGAAATGCAAGAGATGCGTGACAGGATGGCCCTGCTCATGCAAACCATGGAGACCATCGCCAAAGGACAAGAGCAGCTGCAGAATCTGGTTCAACCGATAGTCGCACGGGCTGAAAACAACGGGACACCGCATGGTGAGAATATTGCTGCTTCACCCCGAGTTGAGAATCGTCAAAGTGCTGATGTTATTCCCGTAACCGGTTTGAATGCTGGAGAAACTGGTCCTGTAGGTGGAGGTGGGAACGCCGGTAATATGAATGCCAATACAGATACTGCTGGGGTATTTGTGGGTAATGTTAACCAGGGTTTTAATGGGGGCGTTGAGAATGTCGGAATGAATGGTATCAATGGTAACCAGGGCTTCAATGGTGTGAACATGGGGTATGGCAGCACTGCTGGCGCCAAGGCTGGGTTTGGTGGCTATGGTTATGGTAATCTTGGATATGGAACTGGTGCATACAACGCTCAAGAGATGGGCAATCTGAGGTACGACCCCAGGTACTTCCAAACGGGTCCGGGCCGCGATGCAGATTATGTTAGATACGATGCAGTACCTCGCTGGGAGGATCGCCAGGAGGATGTGTTCTCTGGTCAGAACGAGGGTTATGAAAGGGCTAGGGATGACAACCATCGGATGAGATTGTTAGAAGAGAAAGTGAACGGGTTAGCCAGCCAGAATGCTCTTGGGCTGGATATGTCCAATATGGGATTGGTACCAGGGCTGAGGGTACCTCTGAAATTCAAAGCGCCATCTTTTGATAAATATAAAGGGGACACGTGCCCGAGGGTACATGTTCGTTCATTTTACGGGAGGATGTCCGCGTATTCAGACGACGAAAAGATGCTCATGCATTTCTTCCAGGACAGCTTGTCAGGGCCGTCGCTGGAATGGTATATGAGCCTAGAGCCAACACAGATAAAAAGCTGGAAAGAGCTAGCGGAAGCTTTCGTGAAGCATTACCAATACAACAGCGATCTCGCCCCTAACCGGGTTCAGCTGCAAAGCCTCTCTCAGAAGCCCAGTGAAAGCTTCAAAGAATACGCCCAGAGATGGCGTGATTTGGCTGCCAGAGTACAACCTCCTATGGTGGAGCGTGAAATGATGGACTTGTTCGTAGGGACATTCTCAGGAATGTACTATAACCGGCTGCTCAACTTCTCAATGAGTACCTTCTCCGAGTTGATCCTGATGGGGGAGCGTATAGAAAACGGGATAAAAATCGGTAAGATTCAAGCGGGAGAGTCTGCTTCAGCTGGAAGCAATAAGAAAGCTTTCGGGGGTAGAAAACAGGAAGATGCCAATTCGGTATGTAGCTCTCGGGGAAGAAATAGGGGATGGAGGCAATACCAACCGCAACAAGTTGCAAGTGTGACAATCCCCGCGCAACATCAGCAACAGCCACAGCAGCAGGGGCAACAACATCCGGCTCAGCGAAGAATTCAGAACGGGAAGCCGAAAAGGGTATTCGATCCGCCGCCAGTATCGTACGCTGAGTTTCTTCAGAATTTGTTACGGTTACAGTTGGTCGAGAAAAGAACGATGGCTCCTCCGACAGGGATACCCCCACCCAGTTATAACGCTAATGAGCATTGTGAATTCCACTCTGGGGCACCCGGCCATAATATCGAAAACTGCCACGCTTTCAAGCATAAAGTGCAAGATTTGCTTGATAGCACTGCTATTAATTTTGGTACGGAAGGGCCCAATATTACACAACAACCAATGTTAAACCATGAATAGGTGGTTAAGGGGCTGTTAGTGGATTGAAGTGAGATATCATGAGACATCAAAATACCATATCATGAGAAATTCATGAAGTTTCTAGAATCATCCTAGATTGATCTAGAAGACTCTAGATCTTTCCATGCTCTCCTATATATTGGATTGAGATCATTAAGAGAAAAGGTTGGTGATAATTGATGTTGAATCCATTTTCTCCATTTGCAAATCATATTGAATCTTCATTTTTCATTTTTTCTCTTCACCATTTTTCCATTTTTCCCACATTTTTCTACACTTGAAAACTAAAAATTTCAATTCCATTTTTCTCCCACTTTTGGTTCATTCCACCATTGCAAATACATTCCTTATCATTCTTACAATTGATTCAACACTTTTTTGGCCATAATTGATGCATGAACCAAGCTACACAACTCCATTAAAGTGAGCTCCATGTGAAAAATTGATTTTTTGTTTTCCATCAATTCACTCCTTTCTTTCCATCCAAACACCTTCCTCATCAATTATAGGACGTGTCCACATCATTTTCTCAAAGAATTGGTGATCGAGTGAAGCTCCATAAGCCATTTTTCGGAGGTATAAAGAATTCGACATAACTCATGATTTATGAGTCTTTCTTGCATTATTGTTGTTGCATTACATTGCTCTCATCTCCTACATGGATTCTAGTACAAAAAAGATGGGTTTTATGACAATTTTTGGTTCTTGAGTTTTTCTTGAGGTGCCACGTTTTGGGAGTTAGAGAGAGTTTCAAGAAAATCTAAGACCATATTTGGATTCCTTGATTTTTTTCCTTCAAGTTTGACCAAAATTTTGTGCGAAACGGATAATTATTGATGGAGTTATGGTGCTTCAAAGTAGCAAAAAAACTCATGTTCATGGAGCTGCGGGTTACTATTCACAAAGTTGAAAATTTTGATTTGGAGAAGAAGGTGTTAACACCGTCGGATGCATTTCCAAGTCAAGGTTTCTTCCATTCATCCAACGCCTCTCACTGCGCCACGCAATCGGCCACATAAGCCTCATGCCACTTTTATTTATTCATGTTATTTTCTTTTATTTTCCTATTGCCATGTTTCTTTTATTTTTTCTGTTTTATATGCTGACTTCAAATAATCATAAAAAATAGGAAAATTAGTCTTTTTGATCCCCATTTTCTTGTGCTGAATCTTTAAGATGTCTAGGATTTAATAAAACTGGAATTATAACTTTACCATTTTTTTACATTTTCTTTGGATTTTTTACATTTGGGTCGTCATAAAAAGGCCAATGCTGGTGCTATCATTTTTTTGAATTTCTTTGACCTATCAAAACACAATTTAAATGTCAATCCTTTTGCAGGGATCTCATACACACGTTGAGGTATTGTGATATATTTTTGTGGGAATTTTATTGTACCATTTTAATTGGTTTTTGATGCTTTCTTTAACATGCTCCACTTTAATCTTTCCTTTGGTATACATGAGATATCTTGCAATGTTTCCATCTTATTTGACCATTTATCTTTGGATATTTTTGTGGTATCTCTCACCCCTGGTTTGTGGCTTGATGTAGGGCATTGGAGATTTTTATTTGAATTTTTTAGCCCCTTTTGCTATTCTTCTTATATTTTTGTATTCGGACTTGTAATTTGGACTTCCGAACGGACTTTATTTTTGTTAAGGCTCCAACGGCCGCTTTGTGTTTGCGTGATGAACACCGTGGCTTATATTTCTTATTGTAGATAGGTTAGAGGTATTGGAAGACCCTTAGGTGGCTGTTATTTGTATGTGTAGCTTGCCCAATTATCGACTTGTTTGCATGATAGCACGTTGCGATTCCAAATAGTGGATTACGCGTTTCATTCGGAGTTTTCACTCGATTCTTTGCATATGATCACTTGATATTTTCTTATTCCATCCATGAATGGGCTTGAGGTTGAGATGAACCTTCCTCCCTCCTTTGCATCGCATTTATCATTGCTATATTCATGTTCATTTATATGCGGTTATTACTTGTATTTCCGTTTCTTCCTTTCGTTTTCCTTTCCCGTAGGACTTCCATTCTTCCTTGTTCAAGGGAGGATGTGATAGACATTAGGTCTTAACCCATGAATGATAACATTAGGTTAGTGTGATTCCCTTTTCAACCATAGGTTAGAATTCTGTCTCTTCTTTCTCAAAACAACAGAAAAACATTAATAAAGGCTATAACAAAATCAATTCATTTCTTCCGTCAAAAGATTTGAACAAACATTAACCTTTTTGCAATAAGAAAACCCTTGTTTAAGGTGATATTTTTTATAAAAGACATTTGAACAGCTTGTGTCGTGCGTAGCCCGAACTACGTTTTCTCTGATCTTCCATGCAGTGTGGAAGTACGTAGGCATAGGATGCGATATCCTAGCGAGCAACCTTCCCATCCTCCCCCGTAGTTAGGCGAACTACGTTGACTCTGATTTCTCGTTCCAGACGGGAATACGTAGGCATAAAGTGCGACGCTTTGCCGAGTCATGTTTTCTTTTCTTTTCAGACCTCATCCTTTAGTTTAGATAGAAGTGTAATCCATACAAACAAGCAAGCGTGGATCCCATCGAGTACGATGGACGTGAGGGGTGCTAATACCTTCCCCTTGCGTAACCGACTCCCGAATCCAGGTTTTGGTTGCGATGACCATACCTTTTCCCGTCTTTGCGTTAGGTTTACTTCGAGCGTTTCCTTTCCCTCCTTTGGGATAAATAACGCACGGTGGCGACTCTTCTGTCAGCCGGCGCCGATTTTCGCAATAGCGACACACAGCCTGTTACATTCAGAACAGAGTGTCTGTAAGACCTCTTCTGGAGAAGACTCCATATGAACTGTGGAAGAACAGAAAGCTCAACATTTCATATTTTCATCCTTTTGGATGTATTTTCTATATGTTAAATACTAAAGAAAATCTGAACAAGTTTGATTCCAAAGCACAGAAGTGTTTCATGCTTGGATATTCTGAACGCTCTAAAGGCTACAGAGTATACAATACTGAGACACAGATTGTGGAAGAATCTATTCATGTTAGATTTGATGATAAGCTTGGCAATAAAAAGCCAAAGCAGTCTGAAAACTCTGCAGATAGAGAAGTAGTCTTCACAGACTCTGAAGTTCCAGAGGCAGACAAAGCTCAAGTGAAGGAACCAGAAGAAACGCCAGATGCTATTCCTTTAACTTCTCAGATGAGCAATCTAAACATTTCTGAAGAATCAACTGTTAGAGGATCATCATCCAGAATTAAAGCTTCTCATCTAGAGAATGTCATTATTGGAAAGAAGGATGATCCCATCAGAACAAGATCCTTTCTAAGATCATTTGAAGCATCATTGTTTGGACTGGTGTCAGAAATTGAACCATCTTCTGTAGATGAAGCTCTGCAAGACAATGATTGGATTATTGCCATGCAAGAAGAGTTAAATCAATTCACCAGAAATGATGTGTGGGATTTAGTTCAAAGACCAAAAGGATTCAATGTAATTGGAACTAAATGGGTCTTCAGAAATAAGCTTAATGAGAAAGGAGAAGTTGAAAGAAATAAGGCAAGGCTTGTTGCTCAAGGGTACAGTTAACAAGAAGGTATTGATTATACTGAAACTTATGCTCCAGTGGCAAGGTTAGAATCAATACGCCTTCTTATTTCATTTTCTGCACAAAATAACATCACTCTGTATCAGATGGATGTTAAAAGTGCCTTTCTAAATGGTATTATAGAAGAAGAAGTTTATGTTCACCAGCCTCCTAGTTTTGAGAGTGAAATTTTTCCAGATCATGTTTTCAAACTAAAGAAATCTCTGTATGGTTTAAAACAAGCTCCCAGAGCTTGGTATGAGAGATTGAGCAATTTTCTTCTGGAGAAAAATTTCATCAGAGGCAAAGTGGACACAACACTCTTTTGTAAATCATTTAAGAAAGATCTTCTAATTTGTCAAATTTATGTGGATGATATAATATTTGGATCTACCAATACTATGCTGGGAAAGGAGTTTGCTAAATGTATGCAGGCAGAATTTGAAATGAGCATGATGGGAGAACTCAGATTCTTTCTGGGAATTCAAGTCAATCAAACTCCAGAGTGCACTTACATACATCAGACCAAATATGTTAAAGAACTTCTGAAGAAATTTAACATGACTGATAGTAAGCTGGCAAAGACTCTCATGCATCCAACTAGCTCACTTGGTAAGGAAGAGGTAAGTAAGAAAGTAGATCAGAAGCTCTACAGAGGTATGATAGGATCTCTTCTTTACTTAACTGCTTCTAGACCTAACATATTGTTTAGTGTATGCTTGTGTGCTAGGTTCCAATCAGATCCTAGAGAATCACACTTGACAGCTGTCAAGAGGATTCTAAGGTATCTAAAAGGTACTTCTAATGTGGGTTTGTGTTACAGAAAATCTGATGATTTCAAATTAGTTAGATTCTGTGATGCTGACTACGCTGGAGACAGAGTGGATAGGAAAAGTACTTCTAGAAGTTGTCAATTTCTAGGAAGAAATCTTATCTCTTGGTACAACAAGAAGCAACCCACAATTGCACTTTCAACCACAGAGGCAGAATATATTGCTGCTGCTGGATGTAGCACGCAGATGCTCTGGATGAAAAGTCAGCTAGAAGATTATCAAATATTTGAAAGTAACATTTCTATCTTCTGTGATAATACTTCTGCTATATGTTTGTCTAAAAATCCCATCTTACATTCTAAGGCAAAACATATAAAAATTAAGCATCATTTCATCAGAGACTATGTTCAGAAGGGAATCATAAATTTAGCCTTTGTTGACATAGATCATCAATGGGCAGATATTTTTACAAAACCCCTTTTCTTACAAATTCTAAGAGATCTAGAATCGGGGTTGGTTATACTAAGGGAAGCTATTAACACCCTGAGTATCTATAGTAATCTATAGGAACCTTTATTGCATATTTCTACTGTTGAATTACTTGCTTGCTTGGGTTTGTTTTGGTGTGTTTGAAATGATCAGAAATGATCCCTATTTATAGGAGAACAAATTTGTTTTGGGAGGAATAGTGAATGGATGAACGATCACTCTATTATCCAATGTAATCTATAGTAATCTATAGGAACCTTTATTGCATATTTCTACTGTTGAATTACTTGCTTTCTTGGGTTTGTTTTGGTGTGTTTGAAATGATCAGAAATGATCCCTATTTATAGGAGAACAAATTTGTTTTGGGAGGAATAGTGAATGGATGAACGATCACTCTATTATCCAATGTGTTTTGTCATGTAGGCAAAGTCTCCTCCTAGCATAGTTATGGATTAACTCCCATCAATTTTGCAGGTTTGAAGTCTTCTTATTCTCGGATATGTCTTTACTGGTTTGTGCATAATCCATGCCACTTCTATGTATCACATTAATGCAACATAACAAAATTGAATTTCAAGACTTTTGTCATGATGAATTTGCACATGCCAAGCTAGATTCTTGACTCCTTAGTCCAAATTTGAAGATATCAAGTGATTCATCAAGATTACTTCTGATCTTGAAAGATAACAAACCTTGCAAAATGATAAACTTGTTGTGAAAAATTGTGTGGTGCCAGAAAGTCCCAGAATCTGTCTTTGAAAAATAGTTGCAGCAAGATGAGTTGTGATGTTCATAACTTCTTGCTCAAGTTGAATCAATGGATGTTCTTGTACTTCTTAGAAAGATGAGATGATGTTATTCAACATTAATGTTCACAGTTTGTATTGATTCTACTTGGATCATAATGAAAAGAGCCCTTGAAAATTGATGTTTCATACTGAAAAACTTGGCAGATATTTCACTAAGTGTTGAAATTCATTTTTTTTTTATTTTGATCACTTCATAACTTGAATTCTACGAAGTTTATGGATATGGTTCAGCCTATAAATCTTGTTGTATGTGATGAGATATATCATTTGAGCTTTGGAGTGCCAAAAATGGTTTCTTAGATCACAAGTTATGGCCATGTAAAGTAAGGTAAAAATCATGTTTTTCCATAACTTAGTGAAATTTTCAATTTCTTCAATTTTGCCCCTTTTGCAAGTAATCTTGATTTCTTGACCAATCCTTGTTCAAATGTAACAATGGATAATGTTTTCTTGTATAATGGCTTATGATAAACAATTTTTCTCAAAAAGTCAAACTTTGACTTTATGTATCAGATGAATTTTGTGCAGGGAAACCCTAATTCCTGATTTTTGATGAATAAGTACCCCAAGGTGATTTTAAAACTATGAATGGAATTTAAGGGTATATTTGAGTGTCTTGAATCATATCCCAAAATTGGAGATCATGTCTTGGACAAAGGTCAAAGATAGGGTTGACTTTTTCATCAAAAACCCTAGTTTGTGGCTCAGATGGGTTTGAACTCTTGCATTGTTTATGAATCAAATTCTTTGGATCAATCCAATCATGTGAATATACTAATATGATATATTTGAGGTCCTTGAAACATATCTTGAGGTCTTGGATCATGCCTTGCTCCATAATTCATCATAGGGATTGAATTATGTCAAAACCCAGATTTGGTGACACGGATGATCTTGAGGCCTGACCAACTTGAAATGATGTGATCTTGTCCTTGATTCTTGGTGAATGGGATCTATTTATTTCCATGGATGATTTAATAACTTGATAAGTTGAAGATCATGCCAATTCTTGATTGACCATTTGTCTAGATCCTTTGTAGGGTCTAAAAACCCTAATTAGAGATCATAATGAAGCAAACAACAATCTTGACTTTCTAAAAATGGATTAGTGATGCATAAAAGTGTATATGTGAGATGTAAATGATGTGGGTATCTTAGGGTCAAAAATTAGGGTATGACAATATATATATATATATATATATATATATATATATATATATATATATATATATATATATATATATATATATATATATATATATATATATATATATATATATATATATATATATATATATATATATATATATATATATATATATATATATATATATATATATATATATATATATATATATATATATATATATATATATATATATATATATATATATATATATATATATATATATATATATATATATATATAAGTATTAGAACCTGCATACATGAAACACACATCAAACATAACCATTGTTATTTTAATACTTTGTTGTCATCAAGATCCAAGGAATATATGTCATGAACAAATCTTATTCTAACACCTGTTAGTGACTATGATCTCGTTATTATTTATTTTTCTTTTCTTTGAAAATTGGCTTGAGTATTAACCGATGAAAGAGTTTGCACCATTGAGCTAAGTGATCGGGTGAGGATCACCTAACTTAGAAGGAACATTTCTTTTCATTGATTTTTTTCTAAATTGTTATTTTAAGTCTGAGATCTTACACTTATTTGCATCAGCTTACTACTTAGTGTGTGTTTAGAATGGTGCTGACTGATAAATAAACTACTTAGGGACTACTAAAGGGCTAGAACTTAAGGCTATGGCATAACAGGTACTCAAATCGATCTCCATAATTGAGTGGCTTACGATGTTAGAACGATACTGATCTTGCGGAGTTTTCCCGAGTCTCACAATCTAACCTCAATTTCGTCTGCAGCCTAAGATTTTCAAAAGAAACACTGTTTTTTTCTAATTCAAAATTTTTCAAAATTTTTGGTATACGGCTCAAGAACGGTGGAGATTTAATAATTAACAGGAAAAACGCACAAAGACTCGACAACAAGTGCAAATGACTCAACTAGACACTAAATAAGGAAAATCCTAACAACATGCAATTCTAAAGAAAATAATAAATCTAACTAGAAAGCAATATATGAAAGCGGTAAAGTTCCTCCCTCACACTTAACCCAAACATTATCCCCAGTGTTTTGTTAGAAGGTGGAAAAGGAAGGAGAGAACCTATAAAACTACTACTGCGGGCCACCACGGCCAACTCTGCTATAATCTTGCCATTGTTGTCCCTGTTTCCGCTTACTACTTCTATTTTTATCATATGGGGTGTAAATTCAATTGATTTAAATGTAATTATTTTAAACTTTACACCCGTTTTCTATAAAACAGGGTGTAAATTCCATATATACACTCGTTTTAAACAAAAAAGGGTGTAATATATCATCTATAAATATATATAAATAAACATTTACACCCGTTTTCTATAAAACATGGTGTAATATAAAATATATTTACACCGGTTTTTAACAAAAAAAGGTGTAATATAACATATATTTACACCCATTTTAAAATGGGTGTAAATTCGTATGACATTTCTCACCCGTTGAATTCACACCCTTTAATAACGGGTGTAAATTACTCTTTCTGCACTAGTGTTATGTGTGTTTCATTATGTTGGGGTACCTTGTGGTAGAGGGTAGTGACCTTAAAATTAATGACTTAAGAGTAACGGGTGTGTGGCTAATTGTGTAGAACTTGGTGGTATGGTGAGAATGATTAGTTAAATAATATTAGTAACATTAGATTAATATTATTAATTTAAATAATTAGTAGATATTGTTATTATTATTTAATTGGTAGAATAATAATAATAATAATATTAGGATAATAATAATAAGAATAATAATAATAATAATAATATTAGGATAATAATAATAATAATAATAATAATAATAATAATAATAATAATAATAATAATAATAATAATAATAATAATAATAATAATAATAATAATAATAATAATAATAATAATAATAATAATAATAATATAAGAAATAGAAAAGGGGAAATTGAGAGGAATATTGGTCAGTACATGTTTTTGGGAGAAACTGGAGAAAGAACGTGAAGTGAGAGTTAGGGCATGGGAAGAGGAATCCATTGTTGAGGAAGAAATTTTTTTTGCAAGAACTCTAAGGTAAGAGTGAGATTCTAACTAGCTAAGGGTTAGTACGATGATATTGTGGGTAGACTCTTTCATGTAGGTCTTGTGTTGTTTTTCCCTTTATCTATGTTTATGATGGAATGTTATTGTTGAATTGGTTGATTATGAGGAATGTTGTATGTTGTTGTTAGAATCATAGTAGATGATGAAACTGATGAAATTGTTGTTGTTGTTATTTCGTTTAATCGATGGTTGATTGTTGTTGTGGTTGTATTGTGTGAAATTGTGAGTTAGAGTCGGAATGATTGTTTTGGGGAAAGAAATTGGAATTTTCATGTTGATGAAAACTCGTTTTTGAGTAAAACAATGGATTACACGTTCTGTATGAAAAATGGGATTTTTGGGTGGGTTAAAAAGTGTTTTTCGTACTGATAAGTAGCACAAAAGTGATTCTACTGCAGGTGTAATTGGTTACCAGAAATAGGGTAACCGGTTACATTGTTGTAAAACTGCGTTTTGACAAATTGAAGGGGTGTAATCGGTTACGTGTAACCGGTTACACTAGGAGCAGATTGTGAAAATCTTTTAAAATTCATAACTTTCATTCCAGAAGTCTAATTCGAATGCCGTTCGAAGTGTCAGAAAGTTGGCGTGACAAACTTTAATCTAAAAATAGTTTCAGTAGCAGAAATTGAATGATTTTGCTATTTTTTGATTTTGAACGCATTATTATCATTTTGTTGTGGTGTAAAATGATTTTAAATTCCTTGTGGATGCTTGCCATGTTGTATGTCATTGTTGCTGGACTATATGGCATATTGTTGTTGCTGGCCTATAGTGGCATGTTGCATTATTGAGATGGTCGTTGTTGTTTTTGTTGTCATGCATTTTATATTTTCATGAGTTGTGATATAATTCGTGTGCCCATGTGGGGTGTGAGCGTCTTATTCAAATTCTAGTTGTGGAATCGTATCGTTGTTGCTGTTGTTATGCATTTCATGGTTGCATGAGTTGTGAGATAAGTTGTGTGCCCATGTGGGGTGTGAGCGTCTCATCTGGATTCTAATTGTGGAATCATATCATAGTTGTTGTTGTTAAGGTGGTCATTTGCCCACGTAAGATGTGAGCGATCATGGTGATTCATATATCCATGTGGAGTGTGAGCAATCACGGAAGTCGTGTGCCCATGTGGGGTGTGAGCGACATTATGGAAATTCCGACGGGAATTGTGATCCTAAAATAAGGACTGGGTTCTAAAATAGGAACCGATGATACCATATGCATTGAGTGTGGTTGTGAGTCTCATTGCATCACATATTGGTAGCATCTGTTGTAGGTTGGATGTTGTTGTTATATGTTAGATGTTATTGTTGTATATTGGATGTTATTGTTGTATGTTGAATGGTTGTTATGGTTGTGTTAGATAGTTGTTATGTTGGTTGCGTGAAATGGGTGATGTGCATGAAATAATCTAATGCTTGCTTTATTACCATGCTTTCCTTTATCTATTTATGATATATCACCCTTTTGTTTGAATGTTGCCTTTACATGGGCATCGTGCAGATAACTCGCAGTAGAGGAGTTGAAGTAAGTAGAAGATGCAGTCTTCTATTTTTCTTTAGTGTCGGCGTCTGCTCTGATGTGTAACACTGGGGTTAGGGAACATTGTGTTATATTGAGTTTGATAGAGATTTTTGGATATCTCTCGAGTAGTTGTGGTATATGTTATTTTGAAGGATTATTATGTTTTGAGTAACTTTTATGTTGATGCTTCCGCTATTTCAATAAAGTTTTGAATTTAAGACATGTGGAATTGTTATAGTTATTATAAATAATTTTCAAACATTGCATGTGTTACATATTATTATATATGAGAAGCTGATTGAGTTGAATTGTGTGACATCCTAAATATATTTGATGTAATTACTCTAATTTATTTTTATAGTTCGCGGGGTATATTTGGGGTGTTACAGAGTATCTTTAAATAATATTAATGATAAGTCATCGACAGGCCAACAACGAAGGTCGACACGAGCATGTTTAAAATCCCAAGAACGACAGTCAACAAAAGCCCTTATTGCATCAAGAGGACCAGTCGACTAAACCACGTGATATAAAAGATTTAGCAAATTTACAAGTCTTTAGTCCTTGACAGGCAATATCGACAGCACGTTGGAGCAGTTACTGTCGAAGGTTGGTAAAGAAGTGGGAAGCAGTTACCACTTAATGTGGGTTGCAAGCAGATAACTTGTTGGAAGAAACATAAGCACAGTAGTGGGAACTTGAAGATTGAATGTGGAGTAAACGCAATAGTTCCATAGTGGTCATAACAGTTGTTGACGGTTACTTGGTAAATAACATAAATAGAAGACTCATACATGGGATCAAAGGTCGCAAAATTTCATAGATATTGTCCATACCACTAGAGTATCCAGGTCAAAGAGCGAAATAGTTGAGCGAGAAACATGTATGTGTCTGCGTCCATCCTTTTTTCTTAGTCTTTTTGCTTCCTTAAATGGAACATGTATTTTTTACTTTGCGTTGTTTAATATTATTTACTGCATTTTACCTTATCATTTATAACAACTTGACTTCATTTAAAGTATTTTGCTATGTTGCATTAAATTGACACGCACATGTGTTCAAACAAATCATTTGCACAAATTGCTTTAGAAATTTTTCGAGTTAATCTCATAGACTTTCAAACTCGTGATTGCTTACCAAAAACAGCAGTAAATAATCGTACTTGTTGTTCAACAGCTCGTTGGTACCTTGCAGTCCAAGGTTAGCTCGTAGTAACTAGAAGTTAAGTAAGGCTTCAGGTTATGAAATTGGCAGTGGAATCAGAGCTCCAATTGAAGGCACTTGGACAAATTCAACTATCTAAGGAGTTTGAACTAAATCTGGATGCAACAAAACCTCTGCTTTTGGATTCGTAATGCCTTGTAGAGGAGGTGAATGTGGTTGATTGATCGCTGCTTGAGCTGGGACAACGACAACTACTTCTCGTGGAGTAGCGGTGAAAGTAGCTTTGGATCCAACCATTACATAGAAGCGTAGGAATCAAAGATCTGGAAATTAAGGAAATCAGAGGTGGAACGATGATTGGTTGGATCGAACATGACAAATCTTCGTGTTCGATTTTGAATGCTCTTGATACGGTGACCTGAGAAGATTATGAACTGGTGAATTGAATATTGGACATCAAATCGTGAAAAACACATGAACTATAATTCGTTCCCCCCCAGAAGGCACCAATGTGTGGTATTGGAACCAAAAATGGAATAAGGATCAAAGGTAATTGTAGACCTAAGCTTCCGATATTGAAGAGAGAGGATTGGCCTACAATGTTAGCACTCTAACACTCAAGTTAGTATGTGAAGGATAAGAGAGAATTGAAATTGAAATTGAAACTAAATACCTAAATTGGTGCGCACTTCATATATAGTGTAAAGAAAATAACCAACTTACAATTTGTTAGACATAAATCACTTAAAATCGTTGAATGCACTTAAAGTTTAAATTTTCTATATTGATCAATAGGATAATATTCTTAAAGAGATAAAATTCTAAAAGAATTACACCTCCTTTAAAATAGTCAGCCATAATCAATATGATGGGTCACAATTCTTCTTCCTTTACTCTCTAGAAACAACAAGACTCTTAACAAAAAAAAAAAGATGAATTTTATATTTAGTTCTTAGTAGTATCTCTAATAAAAACTATTTTTTAATAATTTAAAATCAAATGCGGTTGTATCTAACAAAAGAGAGTATAGTTTCTCCTAATTAATATGGGTCAAATCATAATTCAAATCTTTGTTAGAATACACAATCATATTTATTGTAAGTAGATGAATATCTTGTCAAAGATTAAAAAGATAAAGGCATTAATTAAATTCATACTTAAAATATTAGTACATAAGAATTATTTTTGGAGGAAAATATTCTCTTAATTATGACATAAGATGCCTATAGCAAGTAGTTTAGAGCATCTATTTAAAGTCAAATTAATTAATTAATTAGTTTTCTGTCAATCTCCTTTATCTTTTTTTTCTTTCTTTTCAAAAACACTTTAATTGAATTTAAAATGAAGATGCTCTGTCATTCTTCCATGCACCAATTGAAGCTGTCTTCGGTTGGTAAGGCTTCATAGTCCACAAAAATAGAACTATAAAAACATTATTAATAGCTTAAATAGTTTTTTTTTATTCCTAATAAGTTAGCAAATTTTTTATTTTATTTTTTATAATTTTTTTCTGAATACATATATTTCACTTGTTGCACTTATTTTAGTTTTTAAAGACAAATTTATAGATTTTTCTTTAGATTTTCATACGAATTTTAGCTGTAAGGACTAATACGAATACAAAAAATAAGTTATAGATTTTTAAATAAAAAATTATAGGACCAAAACTAAAACATACGTCAACTTAAAAAAATCAAAAGTGCATTTAAGTTTTAAAAGAATAAAGAGACATACTCTCCGTCCCACAAAAATTCATCTATTTGAAATAAAAGAATGTTCTAAAATGAATGATCCATTTTAATTTTTAATTCGTCTTTTCTAATTTTACTCTTTAATTAATATTACTTTCATCATTCCTCATACATGATAACAATACTTTAGTAAATATATCATTTTCTCTTTTAATTTTTTTTAATATGTATAAAAGATCAACTGAATTATTTATTATAGACAAAGAGACTATTAGCATATGATGGTCAACTTCAACCGAAGCTAATTCTTTCTTTTTAAAAGAAAAATTAATGTAATGATTAATAACAAAAGACAAACACCAATCTTTAGGTGATGTTGGACCATGATTTCCAAGCAACTAGCCATTCACACGCAAATGTATTCCTTTTGTTCACTTGATCATATAATAATGTTGTAAAAGGCAACCGAAGGTAAATAATTTGGTCTTTTTGACTTGGAAGTTCTTACCTCTTTTGATCTTTTAACAGCCATAGTTGAATTGAGTTTTGTCAAAAATGTTGCTACTTTAGTAACTTAAGTTGTGAATGTGTCCTTTCATGATGTAGAGAGGCTCTTAACCACTATTTTGCTTTTTGAAGAATCAAATGATGTGCAATGTTTCAGGAATCAATCATAGTGATTGCCACTCTTTTAACTTGCTTATTGTTTAAGGAAATTCATTTGAATACGGTAATGGTTTAAGAGCTATGGTTGGTAAAACCATTTTCGTTTCTCCCTTTTTTAGATGAACAAGATTTTCGAATTCGTACCTTCTGAAATGCTTGTTTCGCTCTCTCTTGTTTTTTCTTCTTCTGATGTAATATTAATATGAATTTTTGTAATTTTTATACTTTAAAGATATAGTGTATGAGGATCCGTCTATCCCACTTTTATCTTTTTTAGAACAAATCAAAATTTTAGATAAGTATCCTTAATTATATTTGTTCTATATTCGTAGAGCCTCGTCTCTAATGTTCATCTCTATCTAAATATATCATCTTAATCTTAAATTGTATGAATAGCTATTAGAAAACACACATTTGAGATAGTCTTTTCTCTTTCTCACCTCTTTTATATGTGTGCTTCAAAATATACCAATTGTTGGAAGTATTTTTTTACTAGGGAGCATTGAACATTGTGAGATTTCTTTTTTAGAACAACACTTTTGTGAGAGACACACCAAATACTCACCCAAAACTTTAAGGGGATAGGTGTATGAGTTCTTCTACTTACAAATGCTCAAGTCTTTACATTTCTAGCTAATGTGAGACTATTGCCCATACTACTCACACTCCCTCAAGTGTGAGTCTATCCACAATGCTTCCACAATACTCCCCCTTAAGCAGAAGCTCTTATCATTCACATACACTTGTATCGCCGTTGACACTCTTCAACGGAACACCTACTAACCACCACTTGTGGGGAGTACTTTTGGTACAAGTGAGTCAGTCCTTCACTAGAATCAAAAGCTCATGATACCAATTGTTGGAAGTGTTTTTTTTACTAGGGAGCATTAAACATTGTGAGACTTCTTTTCTAGAGCAACACATTTGTGAGAGACACACCATATACTCACCAAAAATCTTAAGGTGATAGGTGTATGAGTTCTCCTACTAATAAATACTCAAGTTTCCATATTTCTAGTCAATGTGAGACCATTACACATACTACTTGTTGGTGCACAAGGTTAAAAGAGATGAATAGAATGAGAGAATATATTTCTACTATGCAAATGACAACTACAAAAGTTGTAAGGAAGAATTATAAAATAACATATACCACTAGTCTACTTATACACAAAAAACTAGGGCCACAAAGGCAACATATTAAAGTACTAAATTACCCTCTAACAAAACTTAGTCACTAAGATTTATAAAATATAAATTATTTCTAACACCATCCCTTAATTTATATTTACCTAAAACCAAAACACCAATTCCATCTATTAAGCGAAGAAATTAATTGGTCTTGATAGCCTTCGTCAGAACATCAGCCAGTTGCTTCTGGTGCTACAGTGCACAACTTCTAGCACTCCATTCTGAACCTGATTTCTCAAAAAGTGATACTTAGTCTCAATATGCTTACTTCTCTCATGCAGCATTGAGTTTCTGGCAAGATTGATTGCAGACTTGTTATCAATCATCAGTTTCAGAAGCTTGTTAACTTTGATCTTCAGATCCTACAGTAAGTTCAGAATCCACACAGCTTGACATGCAGTCATAGTGCCTGCGATATATTCAGCTTCACAAGTTGACAGCGCAACAACAAGTTGTTTCTTGGAACACCAAGAAATAAGACCTCCCAGAAACTTAAACAAGTACCTAGAAGTACTTTTTCTGTCAACTCTGTCTCCACACCAATCAGAATCTGAATAACTCAGAAGTTCTGATTCAATCTTTCTTCCAGAAGGGAATAACACTCCATACTTCAGAGTTCCCTTGATATACCCCAGAATTCTGACAGCAGCTTGGTAATGGGACCACTTAGATTTACTCATGAACCTACTAACCATTCCAATGGCATATCAGATATCATGTCTGGTATTACACAGATACCTTAGAGAACCAACCAACTGTTTGAAGGTTGTAGCATCCACATCCTCACCATCAGAATCAGAATCCAGTTTCTGATTTGTATCTGTAGGTGTGATAGCAGCCTTACAATTCTGCAGCTTAAATATTTTTAGAAGCTCAAGTTCATACTTTAGCTTATGCAAAATGATACCCTTCTTAGAGTATATAAACTCCATCCCTAGAAAATATGTCATTTTTCTGAGATCAGTCATCTCAAACTCATTCATGAGCACCTTCTTGAACTTAGATATCTCTTGTTCAGAATTTCCTGTCAGCAGTATGTCATCAACATATAAACACACCAGAATTATATGCTAAACATAAACACCGTATTCCATCTCACATTTCTGAAACCCCTACTCCTTGAAAAATGAAGCAATCTTCAGATTCTAGGCTCTGGGCGCTTTCTTCAATCCATACAAAGCTTTATGTAATCTGTACACCATCCCTTCCTGTTTCTTTTTAACGAATATAGGAGGTTGTGACACGTATACATCTTCTTGTAATGGACCATTCAGAAATGCAGATTTCACATCTAAATGCATCAGAGGCCAATTCCTGTTAGCAGCTATTGCAATCACCAGTCAGATTGTTTCATGTCTCGCTACAGGTGCAAACACTTCAGAATAATCTAGCCCAGGTTTCTACAAAAATCCTCTTGCTACTAAGCTCGCTTTGTGTTTTCCAATTGATCCATCTGGCTTTAGCTTCTGCTTGAAAATCCATCTGACGCTAATGGCTTTCTTGTCCTTTAGAAGTTCTGTCAGCTTCCAAGTATTTTTCCTCTATATAGAATCAAGTCCTTCTTTCATGGATTTCATCCAGACTTTCTGCTCAAGAGCCTCTTCCGTGCTTACAGGTTCAGAGTCTACTAACATGGCACACTAGATAACTTCTCCTTCAGAATCCACTTCAGTGTCTTGTAGCATGTCAAACTCTGCAAATCTTCTTAGAATGTTTCTGATTCTCTGTGGTCTCTGACCTCGCTCAGAATCTCCTTCGAAAACTTGAACTCCAGATGTTCTATCTTCAGAAGCTTTTGCTTCAGAAGTTTGACCTCCTCCAGAATCTTGACCACCTTCAGAGTCTGGAATATTCCCAGAATTTGAATCACCACCAGAATATGAATCACCATCAGAATCTAGATCAAAATCATCTTCACCTTCTGAGTCTCCTTCAGAGTCAGAATCACCATCAGAGTCTACTCTAGCTTCAGAATCTTCTCCAGTTTCTGACTAATCTCCAGAAACTTCTAATTTTGAACTTTCTTAAGAAGTTCTCACATCAGAGTTCGATTGAGACTTGTTCCAATCCCAAGTTTCTTATTCCTTTACAATGACGTCTCTACTGAATTCAACTTTATTTGTTTCTAGACAATAGAGCTTGTACGCACCTGTATTATGGTACCCCACTAGTAACATTACTTTGCTTTTATCATGCAGCTTCTGTCTTCTGGCTTCTGGAACATGTTTGTAACATACATAACCAAGTACATTCAGATGGCTAACACTTTTCTTATCTCCAGTCCACTTCTGAATAGGAACTATTTCCTTCAGCTTCTTCGTTGGACATCTGTTAAGCACATATGTTGCGGTGGCAACAACTTCTCCCTATAAGGTATGAGGAAGCTTCTTCTCCTTCAGCATGTTTCTCATCATATCAAGCAAAATATGATTTCTTTTCTCAGCAAGACCATTGTGTGAAGGAGTATAAAGAGCAGTAAGGTCATGCTCAATTCCATTCTCCTCACAAAACTTTCTGAACTCAGTGGAGTTATACTCACCTCCACCGTCGGTTCTGAGAATCTTCAGAGTCTAACCACTCTGATTCTCAATCTTCATTCTGAACTTCTTGAATTCAGTAAACACCTCGTGTTTGAACTTTATAAAGGATACCCATGTCATTCTTATGAGTTCATCAAAAAATTCAAGGGAAGTATTTATTCCCTCCAATCAATGATATTGGAAATGGACCACACACATCAGAATGCACTACTCCCAAGGCATGCTTTGCTCTTGGAGCTACTTCTGACATAAATGGCAATCTTGGTTGCTTTCCTTCCATGTACACTTTGCATGACTTCTCAGGCTTCTCAATTGTAGGGATTCTATGTACCAGCTTCTTCGAATTCAGATGCCCTAAGCTTTTGAAATTCAGATGACCAAATCTTCTATGCCACAACTCACTTTCCTTCACAACACTTGTTGCACTAAGACATTTAGATTCTGCAGTTCTTACATTCACCTTGAATGTTATATTCCTTCCATGTTCTGACTCCATAATCAGCTTCTGATTCAGTCATACAACTTCAGAAGATTGTTCTTCATGGTAACTGAAAAACCTTTCTCAATTAGTTGCCCCACACTCATCAGATTGTTTTTCATGCTAGGTACATACCACACTTTCTGAATCAATGTTGTTTTTCCATTATTTAGAACGACTATGACACTTTCTGATCCTTGTCCTCTTACTAGAGTCAAAGTTAACCAGACATTTCTTATTTCTAGTAAGATGATTTGAGCAGTCAGTGTCCATATACCACCAGTCTGTCAAATTCGTATCATCAGATTCAGAAGCCATCAGTAGCACAGATTCATCATCAGAATTTCTGGCTATATTTTCTTCTTCTGACTTCCTTTCCTTGTTTGACCAATAATCAGTAGCAAAATGGCCAAACTTCTTACAACAGTAGCACTGGATTTTCTTCTTGTCATACTTGTCTTTTCCCTTCTGAGCATTTTTCTGCTTATCAGAAGATGAGGTTTCTGACTTCTGAACGCCATTAGATCTTCTCTTGCCTTCTGACCATCTTTGTTTCTAATGCTTCTTACCAGAAACTATTTTCAGAGCCTGCTGCTCTACTTCCCTTTCAGAAGTTCTCTCATTCAGACGCAACTCTTGTGCCTCTAGACTATTTTGCAACTCTTCAATTCACATGATGCTCAGATCTTTAGAATGTTCTATTTCTACCACAATGTAATCAAACTGAGGGGTAAGGGATCTCAATACATTCTCAATGATTACTTGTTCAGAAAGGGTTTCTCCACAAGCGTTCATCTCATTAGTGATCAGAATCACTCTGGAGATGTACTTAGATACCTTCTCATTGTTCTTCATGTTGAGATTCTCAAAATACTTTCATAAGGACCGAGCTTCACCTTCTTCACTGATGCGTCACCACCATAACACCTGACCAATGTATCCCACACAGCCTTCGCCGTCGTTGAATTAGCGATTTTCTCAAACACATTTGCATCCACACACTGATGGATGTAGAACAATGCTTTCTGATCTTTCTTCCTCGTATCTTTCTGCGTGTTCTTTTGTTCCTCCATTGCATTTACTGCTACTGAAACGTAACCTTCAGTGATAAGATCAAGCACATCTTAAGCACCGAACAATACACGCATCTGAATCATCAAACAGGTCCAGTTTTTTCCATCAAATACTAGAAGCTTGGTTCTCAGACCACCGTTTTTGTTCATCTTCAACCCTGTGCAATCACTCAGATCTCACCAAACACAGTGTTTCCCAATTCTGCAGAATTAGGAAATGTGATTCTGCCACGATTCCGTTCAAGATTCAACACGAATTCAAGAAACTAAATCAACCATACAACGCCTCACCGTTTCACTCATGTTTTCCGTGTTTCCCCGTGGATCCGAACCGGAGCTCTAGATACCAATTGTTGGTGCACAAGGTTAAAAGAGATGAATAGAATGAGAGAATATATTTCTACTCTGTAAATGATGGCTACAAAAATTCTAAGGAATAATTATAAAATGACATCTACCACTAGTCTAGTTATACACAAAAAACTAGGGTCACAAAGACAACATACTAAAGTACTAAATTAGCCTCTAATAAAACTTAGTCACTAAGTTTTGTAAAATATAAATTATTTCTAACACTACTCACACTTGTTATACTTAACATTGTTGGGAATGTTTTTTTCAATAGAGAGCATTGAACATTGTGAAACTTTCCTTTTCTAGAGCAACACCATTGTGACAGACACACCACATGTTCATCCAAAATCTTAAGGTAATAGGTGGGTGGATTCTCTCACTTATAAATGCTCAAGTCTTCACATTTCTAGCCAATGTGGGACTATTACCCATACTACTCACACTTGTTATACCTAACACTCCATCTCAAGTGTGAGTTTATACACAATGCTTCCACAATGTTCCCCCTTAAGAGGAAGCTTCATTCATATACACTTGTACCACCGTTGACACCCTTCAACAGGATACTCAACCCACCATCCGTGGGGATACTTTTGATACAAGTGCTCCAGTCCATCCCTCAAACCAAAGGCTCGTGATACCACTGCTGGGGAAGATTTTTCAACTAGGGATCATTGAACATTATTGGGGAGTCCGATGAGGCGGAGTGACAACGGAAACCCGATGCTCTAGGACTGTGAGAGAGAGAGAGAGAGAGAGAGAGAGAGAGAGAGAGAGAGAGAGAGAGAGAGAGAGAGAGAGAGAGAGAGAGAGAGAAACAAAGGGAGATGTCACATATCACCCAAAACCTTAAGGATTTAGGTAAATGCGCCACCTCTCTTGTAAATCCAACATTCTACTGATTCATAGATGATGTAGAACTTAATCACTCATATTTGCACCTAACGATCTCCCCCATAGATTGATGATGTTGGTTGAAAATATACATTTTGAAAAAGCCTCACATCATTTAATTTTGTAAGGAAAGAGAAAGTTCAATGCTATACAATATATTCAATTTCTTCATTACAAAATGCACTGGTAAAAAACACTTTAACCTTGTATTTGATTTTTTTCTTTTCTCTTACCTTATGTTAGATTATTGTGAGATGTAGTTAAATATTTGCCTTGGAGATTATGGGTGTACTGGAGTGGTTTAGGACAGATTATGTGGTGTAACATCACATTTTTACTCAAAATTTTAAGTCATTAGATTTATATGAGTCACCTCTCTTATAAATCTAAAAGTTTACCCATTCTTAGGCAATGTCAGACTTATCTAGTCTCACTTACACCCCAAAAATATCATATCATAAGTGTGAGTTTCCCGCATCAAATAATAGAATCCAACATATAATTTAACTCTCACTCCCCACCAAGCCAAACCATGACTTTAGTAACACTTATTGGGGAGTCTAGGGAGGCGGAGCGGCTGCAGAAACCCAATGCTCTAGGGGAGAGAGAGAGAGAGAGAGAGAGAGAGAGAGAGAGAGAGAGAGAGATGTCACATATCACCCAAAATCTTAAGGCTTTAGATATATGTGTCTCCTCTCTTATAAGTCCAACATTCTACTGATTCTTAGACGATGTGGAACTTAATTACTCATATTTGCACATAACGATCTCCCCGATAGATTGTTGATGTTGGTTGAAAATATACATTTTAAAAAAACCCTACATCATTTAATTTTGTAAGGAAAGAGAAAGAGTTCAATACTATATAATGGATTCAATTTCTTCATTAGAAAAGACACTGGTTAAAAACACTTTAAGCTTGTATTTGATCTTTTTCTTTTCTCTTACCTTATATTAGAGTATTGTGAGATGTAGTTAAATATTTGTTTTGTAGATTGTGGGTGTATTGGGAGTGGTTTATGATAGATTATGTGGTGTAACAATTTATTCTCTAGTTGTCATCATAGTACTAGCCTTATGAATAAGCGAACTCGGAGTGAGATAGTGTATAGTGGGGTGGGCGCTCTATTTGATCTTTTTATGGACAAATTGTGTATAATAGTTATAAACATTTTAAATTAAACAAAAATCATTCTAAATGTCAGCAGAGATGTCACAAGTTTTTGAAGATCTTATGTAAATTACCTGCAATTTAACCATGACAAAATAAATAGAGGTCATATTTAAGTGCAATTTAACCGTGACAATATTTTATGAGGTTCTATTTAGCCACATTTTAACTGTGGCAAATTTAAATGTGACATTAATGAAAAGTGTATTTGTCGGTGGTTAAAGAGTTTTCTGCCAACATGAAAATTGTATCATAAATTTTAGATGAAATTGATGAAGTCCCTCTAAAAATAAAATTTAGTGAAAATGAAGAACAACAAGAAATATGAGAAGATATATGTTGCAATTTTACTTTTGAAATATGCACACATAGAAACAAAAGTAAAATTTGAAAAATCTCCACATAAAAAACAATATCTCAAAACTCTTGATCACAAAACTCACAATTTCCTATTGATGGAACAAGACAACTTTGTACATCACTCTCACTTGTCCTTTACCTATAGTTCTAAAATCATAATCCCCCCAACAAACATTTAAATTTACATTGATCTATACACATAAACAACCTTTATTTATTTTTCAAGCAAAAAATACCCTAAAAATTCTACAACATTACACTTGCAATTTGTGTGTAACCCTTTTCTTTGATTTCTTCAGCACATCTTAAGGTCTTCTCAATATGGTACCCTCCTCCAATGCTCACTTCTCTCTCTAAATGACAACAATAACTCTCAAATACACTCACATTAACATGTAATTTGAAATTCATCATGAATAGAAATTCAAGCTCTAACTCATTCAATTCATTTGTTGTTAATCCACCAACTTTTGCAAAGTATGAATTTCTAAAATTCCTGCCAAATAACAAAAAAAAAAAAAACTTTAGTATCACATTATATAAACAAATTGAATTCAAATCTACTACATATCATTTTTCATTTTTAAAAAACGAAATCTTAGCATTTACTGAAACGATTAATCCGATTCTAATATCAGATTTGGCATCACGTAGTTTCGGAAAATTTTATATACACGTAAGAATTGAGCTAATAGAGAAAGAAAAAAATGAGGGTAAAGAGTACTTACATATCTTCAACATATTTAGAAGCAACCATGATAGTAGTTATGAGAAGTCTATGAACATTTCTTGAATTGATTCTAAAGCCAACATTATTTTGACAAAACCTATCAATATAGACATAAGCAACAACATAAACCGAAGGTCCAGCACGTGTGTACCTAAAAATTCTCTCTAAATAAGATTGAATGGTCAAATCAGGAACCTCTCTACAATCAAAGATTTTTGTGGTGATTTCTTTGGACAAAACCTTTGAACAATTCTTCACAATTCTGTGTGTTCTTGCCATGGTTCTCTCGATTAATGAAGCTAGAACATTTATCACTAATGGTGTGTTTGAATCTTGTTTGTATGAGTAGGAATATAAATCGTAGTGTAGCTTCCTTGGAGATATTGTTAAAGAAGAAGAAGAAGCCATGAAAAAAGAGATTTTGAAAGTGATTGGTATGTATAAGCTTGAAAGGTAAGAATATGTATTAATTTTGTTGTTAAGAAATTAAGTAGGAATGTAATGAAGAAGGCTTTATATATAAAGGAAAATGGAGTTGGCAATGGAGGGGAAAGGAGAGAGAATTTTTTGGACTATTAGGGTAAATAAATAAATAAAAAAGGAGACATGAGTTTTTTTTTTTATATAATTAATATTGGATCATATAATAGTCTTTTTTGTAAAAATTTGATATTTGATTTTACGAGAATTAATTCAACAGGAACAATCTCATTGTATATTTAAAAAAATTGTTTAAAGTCAGAACAAAATTTTATATGAGTCTGATGTGTTGTTCGCATCTAAAAAAATTCAAATTTAAAATTTTAAGAAAAATATACGATTCCTTCTTACCTTTGTTGAAGATGGAACTTACAAAAAAAATTATATAAAATTATATATCGCATTTTACAAGTCGGTTTTATAAAAATGAGTTAAACGAAATTCTAATTTTGACATGATATAATGAACTTATTGATTCGAATCACCAACAATTTATATATGCGTATCAAGCTAAAAAAAGTGTTGAGCGCTTGAAAAAATCAAATTTCATATATAGATAATTCGAACTACCCATCGTTTTTATTCACGCTTTAAGCTAAATAGTGTTGAACATGAGGAGGTGTATTGAAAAATACTCAAATCATACATTAGTTAAAAATAAAACTTACAAAAAATTTATATAAAATAACATTTTTCATCTTATAAATCAGTTTTATATGAATAACTTAAATCAAACTCTAATTCTAATATATATTATAAACCTAATTTTTTTTTAACGCAAAGAGTTTATTGAAAAAACCAATAATTCATATTATTCACAGTTTATATCCACACTCTAAATTTAATAGTGCATTAAAAACGGATGAATTAAATACATTGAATATGATTAAGGTTTTGGCCATTTGGAATTTAGAAAGGTAAGTAGAAGATTAATGATTAGAAAAACAACAAAATAAAATATATTAAAATATATGAGTGGGTTACTCTTTGTTTGTGATAATAAATTACAACAGTGCCAGCTAAGGTTGTTCTATGTGTTGCATAAAAAACAAGACAGTTTCTTCCACAAATTCATCTTGGTTTAAAAAATTACATAAAACTAGTAGTGGCCTGCCTGCAACTTGTTTACCACATAATTGTTCTACTTTTATTTCTTATCTTCTTTCTATAAATTTTTAAAATACATTCATGATAAATATTTATTAATTATTATATACAAAAATATCATATTACAATAAAATTGTGAGATGGATATAATTTCTAAAAATGAAGATAGTGTTACTCTTTCTATATTTTCTGGAATCTTTAGTCCAACCGACAGTGAGGTGAAGACAAGAAAGGAAATAATATAGCTGGTTGGTTGGTATATGGACCTACAAAATTAAACAACATTTAAATGTCATTGTAATATTCATATTCTTTTTTGTTTATGAAGATTTTGATATCCTAACAAATATTTTATGAACACGGGAGGAAACTAACATTTTCGGTTATTTATATATTTTTTTAAATTTTTATATTTCCAATATAGATAATTTGACCGACTCTTTTAGGCATGTCGACTTTAGTTATGGACATTTCTCTCAACTTTGATTAAATTTTGTTTGCATCCTTGTGAAAATCTACCACCTTCTTCTTTAAACTAAATATTGATTAAATATACTAATTATTTAATAAATATGCTAATTATTTAAAAATTTGAAAATAAACTTTTATTTATAATAGTAATTAGAGAAAATATTTGTTGGGTTCAAGAATAAAGGAGTAATGAGAATGAAAAAAGGAAGCTGTTATACAATGATTATGAGTCTACGTCATCACATGCCTATTTATAGGTAATTAACAAAATTTGATTATTACAAAATGTATTTGACAGAGTTGAATATTTACTAGCTCCTTTTGACTATAGCATAATGTATTCGACCTTGTTGAAAACTGCTAGCATACTTAAACAACTTCATGTTGTATTCGACTCTATCGAATATTGTTTTCATACATTACCTACTACGTGTTGTATTCGACTCTGTCGAATACAGTATACTTCAACTACTACGTGTTGTATTTGACTCTGTCAAATACACTATACACCAACTCAGTCGAATATTGCATCAACTTTTAAACAATGAATTACTACTTCAAACACACCACCTAATTCATGTTTTCTAGACTTCTTATCCAAATTATTTTCTTCAACTCATCAAACCATATTTTTTCAATGGCTTAGGGAGTATGTCATCTAGTTGCAATTCAGACTTGCAATACTCCAGTTCAAGTTTTCCTTTTTAACTTTATCCATAAGAATACATCCTTTCTATGCATTTACTCCTACCATGACACATAGGGTGACTTGCCAGGTCGATAGTTGACTTGTTATCTACAAACAACTTCATCTTTCTAGGTTCCATTATCTTGAGCTCTTCGAGTAACATCTCTATCCATAATGCTTGGCATGCTACACAAGATGCAATTACATACTCAACCTCACATGAGGATAATGCTACAACGCTTTGTTTTCTTAAGCTCCAAGAAATTGGAGCACTTCTAATCATGAATAGGTAGTCTGCAGTACTCTTTTTCTGGTCTTGATCTCCATTGAAATCTGAGTCACTGTAGCCACATACCTTTGAATTTGTGTTGTTGTTCTTATGCACTGACATCAACACACCATAGTCAATTGCGCCCTTTATGTATCTTAGCACTCTCTTGTCTGCAGTTAGATGACATTCTTGAGGTTTCTCCATGAATATGTTTAACAGTCCAACACTTTGGCGAGTGAAATTCTGGTATGCAGATCTCAGATGTCCCAAGAGATGTCGAGACACTTGATCTCTACTAAACACAATGACAAGAAGAATCACAATAAGACTTTCAAAAAATAAACGAACACACATAATTGTTAACCCAGTTCGGTGTACAGCAACACCTACGTCTGGGGGGCTACCAAGCCAAGAATGAAATCCACTAGATAGTATTAATTCTAACCTAAACAACCTCCGGTTTACAACTTATCACTTAATTATTATCTGTGCTTAATTTCTATCTAAGACTCTCCTAAGTATGAGACCCTTCTCAATTCCCTTTCAATCACAACAGTGATTGAAATTACAACTCATTGCAAATAGTCCAGTTCTAGTATCAACGCGATACAAGAGAGGCTCACAAATACACAAACCCTAAAACACACTATGCAACAAAATGTATTTTTTCTTCACACTTTGATTAGGTTAAATCCATCCAATTTATAACCATAAACAAAATAGGATATGAGCTTTAAAAATGCAGCAATTCTGTTACACAGAATCTTCAACTTATTCTTCTCAAGAATAATTTCTTCAATCCAAAGTTTCCTAAAATGTCTTTACACATAGAAAACAGAATCTTCAGATTCCAATAGAATCTTCGATTTCTCAATCTTAAAGCCACTTAGAATAAACAAATATTCCCATAATATTATGAAATCTGGAAATAAAATAGTGCCATACCCTTATTTTCGCTTTAGCCTTGCAAATTATATTTTAATCATTATCATCACGTTCGTATTGAGTATCAAGCATATGGGTGTGCTGAAGGTTTGCAAGAAAGGTTGATTGTTTCAGGACGAGCATTTGCTTTGGTTTAGATGGGTTTCCATCCAACACCCAATTCAGGAGTGATCAAAAAGAGACTCGTACATTCGTCACCTTAAGATATGACCATCAGAGAAGATTCAAAGATCAACATTTTTAGCTCATCATGGTGAAAATGGAAAGCAAGATGTTCATTCATTTTTTCCAAATGCTCTTAAATATGCTTGACATGGAACCAATTTACATTTTTCTCTTAAGGATGGTTTTAGTGAAAATTTTCAAATATGGTGTTGATGGGTTTTGAGTGTGTTCATCTTAGGTGTTGGAATTGATGGGTTTTGAGTGTGTTCATCTTAGGTGTTGGAATTCGAATTCGAGCATTGCACCATTCTTGGTTAAGCAATACTAGTTAGTCCAAATTCACATGATTGATAAAGTTTTAAAGGGTTTTTAAAGTTAACTATGTCTACAAGATCATACAAGTTAGTCTTGAACAAATTAAAACATCTTGAATTGCAAGCTAATCATGTGAACAATTAGATTTATCCTAGTTATATACACCATTAAAACATCTTGAATTGATTTGAGTCCAAATAATCATGTTATAAAAAAGGGGGGGGGTTGAGTTTCATTCAATGTCCAAAATATACACAAAGGATTTCTTTTCATATTACAAAGTCCATCATAAAAAAAAAGAGGGCTTTTTACAAGAAATATTTGCAAAAAAAAAAAAAAAACTAATGCAACAGCTTGTATAAAGCCTAGCATAACGAGATCTTGTGAAGGTTCGCCGCTGGAGCTTTAGGCCTGCTAGAGTCCACAGTATTTGCAAGCACTTGAATGGTTTCTAAGACTTTCTCCATTTCACAAATTAACAAATCCTGCATCTGTTGCATCAGAAGCACTTACTACGAGACATGTCTTGGTGGCAATCGTCATATTGTTGTTATTTGGACATGATGAATAGGATGTTGGGGTTTTATTTTTTTTGCTGCTTTCCTGGACAAGGCCTATGTGTACATAACATGGGGAGACAAACTTTCACTAATGCTGATGATGTTGTTTTGGGAGTGTCGCATCGCTGCGAAGAGGGGCCGGCAAGGACAGAAGAGTTGTCACCGTTTGTTATTTATCCCAAAGAGAGGGAAAGGAAACAATCAGAGAAAACCTATGAAAAAGGGAAAAGACAGGTCATCGTAACCATATCTCGGAAGGGGAAGGTATGAGCACCCCTCACGTCCGTCGTGCTCGACGGGATCCATGCTTGGTTGTCTATATAAAGGGTGTTGAACTATCTAAACTATAGGCTACAGGGACAAAAGAAAAGAAAAGAGGCTCGATAGAGCATCGCCGCTCTATGCCTACGTACTCCCTCGTGCAATGGGAAAGTCAGAGTCAACGTAGTTCGGAAAATTACGGGTGAAGGTGGGGGAAGGTTTCTCGCCAAGACATCGCCGTCTTGTGCCTACGTATCCTCGTCTGGTACGAGAAATCAAAGCAAACGTAGTCCGGGCTAACAAGACCATAGGTTGGTTCAAATGTTTTTAGGCCCGAGTAGGGTTAAAACTTAGTTCTAGCAGTTAGGTGTATGCAGCTCGACCATTGGAGACTTAGGCGTTACCTGTTTGCGGTAGAACCAAGAGTTAACAAAACTCTCCTTATGAAAAGGTTTTCCAAATTATGATCCCGGAGGATAAAATTATTTGATGTTTGTTTTTGTATTTTTTTAGACAAGAATTGAATTGAATTTGATTTGTAATTCATGTTGCACTAAAGACTATGACTTAGGAGAGAATGCGTTGCATATCGTCTAAAGGACATACGCTAAACACCCTAGACAATTGAGAGGAGGCCTCCCAATAATCATTCTCCAAGTACTTAAGGCCCGTAGCGTACAACATAAATTATCCTTTATCATATGACTTGAAGAAGTTTGAGGATGAGAAGAGAGAGACACACTCTAAAGGGAGACTAAGACTCAACCTAATGTTCTCATACAAAGTGCACCTATGATTGGGATGAAGGGGAATGCTACCTAATGTTATCATGCATGGGTTCAAGCCTAAAGTCTATCATAATCAATCTTGAACAAGAGAGATTAGAGGTTCCAAGGGAACATGGCAAAGAAGAGAGAAGAAGGAAGCATAAGAAGAAAGAAGAATGCAAACATGTAATGCACAATTAGAATGAAAAGAAAGGGAGGAACAAAGTGTGGGGCAGTAGCCTCCACAAGCACATCTCAACCTCAAGCATGCAAATGAGAGATGCAAGAACCAAAAGGAAATGCACACAAAAGCACATAAGCAAATTCAAACCAAAGTGAGATAAAGTGAGAAGAATGGAATCCCTACAATCACGTATGTATCAATCAATATGCCCAAAGGCAAACAAAAGAGAAAGGGAAGAAGCCATGATTAAATGGGATAATGGGAGGCAACGTGAGGAAAACAAGGAACTCAAATAAGCAACTCAACCATGAGCAACACCATAATCATGCAAGAAAACACACAAGAGTCCTCAAAGAATCACCATTCATGATATGTTCAAGGTACCTCCAAAGGAGGGACCAAACCATCTCAAATGAGACTCAAAGGTCCTTGGACAGAGGTGAGAGCAAGGGAAGAAGATTCACAAAGCAAGAAAGAACACACATCAAAGTACATTGCAAGAATAGGCAAGGCAAAGGACCTAAGTCCTAAACAACTTCAACATTTGAAACCAAATGGAAAGCCTAAAAAGAATGCAACACAAAACCAAAACCAAAACACTTTATAACCTAAAAGTTTGCATTCAACAACTTAAACATGTTACAAAGGTTAATCAAGAATAGTTGGGAGCATTTGAGATTCATAAGAATCATTTCCCATCCAAACTAGGTCAAGTATGTGTGTGAACCATCCTTAGGGATAGCTTGACTTGCAAACTACTCCAAAAATAGGAAAATGACTCAATTAAACCCAAATAAAATCTCAAAAGCACATAAAGTAATTGGAAACCATAGGCCAAGAGCACATAACCAAAGTCACTTCAAAGCATCACCATAGAAATTGATTCACTTGGGTGCTCCACTTTGAAGGAGGGTTATCGAGGGTCAAAGAAATGCCTCAAAAGTCAAACCAAAAATGGTCAAACCTTGACCAAAATAATCCTCAGAGACACTTCAACTCATCAACAACATGAGGAAGAAGACTCATTCCTTGGAGGTTAAAAATGGTCAAGAAACTAGGCATGAAACCAAAAGAACAAGTGAAAACTCATTTAAAAACACTTCCAAAGATAAATTCCCATTTTAATTGAAAAATAAATCAAAAATGAAAATAAAAATTTCCAAAAATTAGTTAACACACTAAAGTGCTCTAAAATATTTTTTGTGGGATTTTATCACATTTGGAATTATTTTTAAATGAATTAAATCTAAACAGAAATAAAAATAAAAAGAAAATAAAAGAAATAACCAAAAAGGTGCAAATAGAAATTATCAGCGTGCAATCCAATAGGCTCAGATCAGAGGGAGGGGTGAGTAGTAACCAAGGCCCACTCTCATCACAAACCAGCAGCTAAATGAAACGTTGTGTTTCATTTAAATGAATCGGCAGGCAAATATCCATGCAAGTTGGTCAGATGCAATCCAAGTCGTTCATCCAACTCAGTTAACAAGCCAAAGCATAACACGTAGGCTGGCTGGAGGTTTGAACCAGACGATGGAACCTGAGCTCCGATCATCTTCTCCGGCGAGAAGGCCAGTGCTCAGGTTCCAAAACCTCATCAAATTCAACAAAATTTGATACCAAAATGAACGCCATGCTACGTAGGTTCCAGATCCATGGTTAAAAATCATTTATCATGCATAAACAAGGAGAATCGAACGACTGAAAAAACAAGTGCATCACTGCAAATCTCAACAAACACAGCAATTAAGCTACCAGAATTTGCCTACAAGTTGTAGGACTTCAGATGAACCAACAATGGCATGGATTTAGTGCATATCATGAGAGAATTTTGGATTTTAAGGTTACCTAACGGAGTCTCTCCGTTAGAGCTTCAAATGTGCTTGAGCTTGAGCTAAACTGTGCAGAATCACTCTATGAAGTTCAAGGAAGATGATGATCACTTCAATTTTGCCTGAAATGGCTTGGATCTGGATTTGAGATTTTGAATTTTCTCTTCAGTTTTCAAATCTGGTTTCTGCTCTCCCTCCATGAAATGCACATTGTGAGAGCTCCAAAATGATTATGAGCTTTTATATAATGGATTTGGAATGAAATGGAGGCCCAATGCAGCTCCAATTAGTTGAATTAAGAAAATTCCCAAATTGGAAAGTAGCTTCATGCACACGTGGAACACACTTGAATTTTGCTTCATTCTTCTGCTGGGCATGTGAGTATTTCATGTAGATTGCCAATGGGCCTTAATTTGATCCAATTGTGGAGATTTGAATTGAATCTTCTTCTTGAAGTAACCTTGAAAACCACGTGTATTTGCTAGCCTGACCCAAAATTTCTTGGTACATTTTACTTATTGGACAAATGTGAATCATTTTGAGTACAAATATGGCATGAAAAAGTTCAAGAACCAATTCAATTGAATTCACCATGTTAATGTCATTTTTCCATTGAATTTATCCACCACTCTTCATATCCAAGCATAATTCATGATAATATTATTTTCCATGAGGAAATGGAAGTCAATTGGAGCAAGTTTCATGTTGGAGAAAGTTTCATTTGAAGTGCACAAAGGTGTGAACAAGACCTATAATGAAAATGACCCATAATCTTATGTTCCCAAAATACCCCTGCCTTGAAAACTTCATAACTTGAGTTTTACAAATGAGATGAAGGACTTATAGGACTTTTTGGAAAGATAAGATCATAAGGAAAAACTTTCATGTTCATCAAAAGTTGAGGAGAAATATGATTCTAAGTCAAAAATGCCTTGGAAGTTGGTTGACTGAAAATATGGTTCATCTTAGACCTATAACTTGCCAACATCATAACTTGAGTTCTAGAAACCCAATGGATGAGCTATAGTACTCAAACGAAAGCTAAGAACATGCTCTACAAGTCTCATGTTTGCATCAAAGTGAGATTACACTTGTATCTTGAGATATATGGTCTTGAAGTGAGGCACTAAATATAGGATTTCACACTGACAAAACTCTGAAACCCTAATTTAGTAACTTCTCCCACTCTTGATTCCTTGATCTTGAAATAACATATTAGATCCCTCAACACAACTTACCATGACTTTAATGACTTAAAACCAAGTTTCAAACTCATCCAAATCCACAGTTGACTATGCACTAGACAGATGAAACCCTAGGTGTACAATCCTTGACTGCAACCTCTTGCACATGATATGATCACTTAAATGAGCTCCACAATGGCTTCAAAATCACTCCATGAGCTATTCAAGCATCTGATATCCATATCCATGAGCTTTTGACCCTCTGATGATCCTCAGTTGGCCTCCAAGATAGGAGGTAAGCAACACTTGTCAATCTTCTCTCTCAAAGAGCTTTAACTATCTCCTGGTGATAATAAGCACTCGATAACTTGAGTAAACACTCTTGCTTGAGCTTGGACCCCTTGATACTCTTCTCTTGAGATGCACACCTCTCTTGATCCCCTACAAAGAACAATGCTATGCATATGCAAATGCTAGAAACATGAAATGAAACATAAACCAAGTGAGAAAAAGGTTGGGCAAATTTTGGGGTGCAACAGGGAGTTGAAGAGAACACGACATCATAGTTCCTACGAGCGAAAACAAAGTTTGTGTCATCATACAAATTCCTCCTAGGTTACTACCAATTTTATCAAAGTGCATACAGAAATTCACATTCAAGAAGGCAGCATCATGGCATAAGCCTTTGTTCATCCCAATGTTTTCAACAAAACTTCTAAATCAAATCTAATGCAAGTCATTTACTTCATATCAATTCATGTTCTAGTCCAAGTCATGGCAAAACTAGTTCATTCAATCATTTCCAAACCTTTATCCAAATTCATTCAAACATTAAGCCATGCCACGGTTCATATCAAATTCAAATCATCAACGAATTCAAACTCAAGTTTTTTTTCCAACCAAGTCAAGTTCCTATATCAAGAATGCAAAAATCAAGTTTCTAATTCTATTTTACCTAATTCAAGACATGCCTAAGACAATACCAAAACAAAATAGCAGGACAATTTCATATTTCACCAAGCAGTTCAAATTCAAATCTGTCATTCAAGTTTCAAGTCAAAAAGATTCCAACACCCAATGCATTCATTCATGATATATCTATATTGATAATCCAACTCATTCATACACGTACATATTAGTGGCAACTCATCATACCAGTTCATGTCAGTTCAAATTCAATTTCAATTCAATTAAGCTTAAAAGAAAATGCAAATTCCTCCAAGATATCTTTTTCATTCCAAAGCAATCAAGTCTCTAAAATTACATATCCTCATACTCATATTCAATTCAAAAACATATCCAAGTTCATCAATTTATCTTAACAATTCACATTATCATAAACATTTGCACTACATAATTCATGTCATTCACAATCATTTTACTATAGCTCAAGTATCATTACAACTGCATTTTTAAAATCCATTCATATTCATAGTCACCCAAGTTCAAACATTCAAACAAAACAGCCATGCATCTCATCTACACTCCATATACCAGTCCCTAAAAATAAGATAAAACCAGTCATTCCTAACTCTTTTTCCTTAACAACATAGTTACTCTTTTTTTCAAATTTTAGTGTTATGTATAACAGTTAAGAAGCAACCACATAGTATGTATAGCAGGTATAACATTTTGAACAACAAATAAGGGGGGACCACTTGCATTTTAGAGACATTTTTTATGCTCACTACAGACAAAGCATAATTCCACAATTGCAGAATCATACAATGACTTGCACCACTAAGGGAACAATTCACTACCACTCACCAACATACTTTTTAACTAAAAAACCCCTAATTCTGGGCATATAAATGACTCACTATTCATTAAAGCAAAGAGGGGGAGGATCCACCAGATTCACAAAAGAAAAAAAAATCTTAAACACTGGTTCTACGCAAAACCTAATAACCAAAAAGGCTTTGAATATTTTTTTGAACAAAACTTAGAACTTCTAGTTGGAGTTCTAAGTATTGTGAGCTATTCCTAATCCGCTAACAACAATAGCAATATCATAGCAAGCATACATAGAAAAAGAGGAAAATAGAAGAAGAACATGGATAAGAGTGAAGCAGAATGAGGAAAAGGAACTTACCAGACATCATCCTCCTTTTCCGCAGTGGAAAGCCATCGGACCAGCTCCAAACATGTAAGTGTAACAACCCAATTTTCAATAATTAATTAATGGTGTTAATTAATTGATTTATTTGGATTATTCTAATTATTTGAATAATTAGATGTTTGTTTAAATGGATTGATAGATGTTTGAGAGAGGGAATATATTGGATAGAAATAAAGGAAAATATATATATATATATATATATATATATATATATATATATATATATATATATATATATATATATATATATATATATATATATATATATATATATATATATATATATATATATATATATATATATATATATATATATATATATATATATATATATATATATATGAGGAAGTGGAAAAGAAAAAGAAAAAGAAAAGAAGGAAGAGAAAAGAAAGGGAAAGAAAGAGAAAGAAAGAGAAAGAAGAGAAAAGGAGGAGAAAAAGAGGAAACTTGGAGAATCATCAAGAACATCCTCTAGCTTCCGATTAGTCGAGGTAAGGGTTTGAAATCTTACTATCTTAATCATTGTGTATGATTGTGTATGTGTGTTGGATTGTTTGGGTGTTTTTGGATATTTTCCATTTTAGGTCGAAATGAGTTTAATCGGTAGAAACTGAGTTTTATCGGTTAGAATTTGGAATAGACGGTGTAGTATAGTCGAGTGATGAATGGGCTGCGCTACTGGAACTGATTTGGATTAAATCGGTCGGTTTGTGAGGTTTGGGCTTTTGGACAGTCATGGAAGTTCTGAGTTCGCAGGTTTGCCAGGCGAATGGCAGCGAAGCTTCGCCGGGCGAAGCCCAGCGAGCAGCAGCGAACCAAGTCAGAAGCAAACACCCTGTCTTCGCTGGCAAGTTCGTTAGGCGAATGAGTGTGGCGAAGGTTCGCCAGGCGAGTGTGCTAGCGAGTAATTCCAGAATAACTCCCAGTGGTCTTCGCTGGCAAGTTCGCCAGGCGAACGAGGTAGCGAAGGTTCGCCAGAGGCTTCGCCAGGCGAAGGTTGGCGAATGTGACAGCATTTGTTTTATTTTGGTTGGTTCCATCCAATGATGATGTATTTGATATAATTATGTAGTGTATAGCTTGTGCGATGTTATATGATGTGTTGTGGGTAGTCGTATGGCGTGAATCCTAGATTATGAATCGATTATGAATATGTGGTCTTTTGGCATATGCGATACATTGTTTAAATTGATTAAAATGCATGCTGAATGGTAATTGATTCCTAGGAGAATATGCTGAATAATAAATTGATTCCTCGAAGAATCTGCTGAATGACTTGATTCCTCGGAGAATCTGCTGAATAAATTGATTCCTCGGAGAATCTGCTGAATGACTTGATTCCTCGGAGAATCTGCTGAATAAATTGATTCCTCGGAGAATCTGCTGAATGACTTGATTCCTCGAAGGATCTGCTGCGTGATATGGTTCCTAGGAGAATCTGTTGAGTGATTGTGTGCCCGTGTAGGGAGATAGTGATATGGTTCCTAGGAGAATCTGTTGAGTGATTGTGTGCCCTTGTAAGGAGATAGTGATATGGTTCCTAGGAGAATCTGTTGAGTGATTGTGTGCCCGTGTAGGGAGATAGTGATATGGTTCCTAGGAGAATCTGTTGAGTGATTGTGTGCCCGTGTAGGGAGATAGTGATATGGTTCCTAGGAGAATCTGTTGAGTGATTGTGTACCCATGTAGGGGTGTGAGCGATGGTTCCAATAAGTTCCTGAGTGAACTTGAGATGATTGAGTCGGTACCGCATTTGCATCTGCATAGAGTCGTGTGTCGGTCTCTATGAGTTGCATGTTGTCATCTTTATATGATGTATGGTGAAATAAACATGAATGTAGATGTTTATGTGAATTAGTGTTGGAATAAACATGTTGTGTATGTTTTTTGAGTTAATGTGAATGTTTATGTGAATTGGTGATGAAATAAACATATTTTGTATGTTTATATGGATTGATTATGGATGCACGCACGATAAATATGCTTGATGGTTATCTATATTTGTTTATATGTAAATAGTGATGTATATGAGTGAATCGTGAATGTATGCATGATGAGATGCTTGATTATATATATATATATATATATATATATATATATATATATATATATATATATATATATATATATATATATATATATATATATATATATATATATATATATATATATATATATATATATATATATATATATATATATATATATATATATATATATATATATATATATATATATATATATATATATATATATGTATGTATACATGGTAATGTATGTTAGTGAGTGGTGATGTATTGTGGTAAGAAGTATAATATGGATATTCTATGTTATAGAAATATATTATATGCTTTGTTATTGTGTTAATATGCATTGTGGTGAGAAAAGGTGGAATATATATGTATTATGTACTTGTGCATTTATATATGATTATGTGCATTGATTATTATGGTAATATTTCTCACCCTTCTGCTGGAATGATGTCCTACATGACATCGTGCAGGTACTAAGGAGTCGTATTGATAGTAGTTACGAGGTCGCTATTGGTGCAGCTGTTAGTATTTAATAATGTTGGGTCAAGTCATGCTCTAGTTATGTAACACTTGATCGCGGGGTTTATGCCTTAGAGATATATTATATATTCTAAGTTGTGTTTTAAATGTATTTGAAATATTATGATAATGGCCTCTGTGCCCAAGTGTTGATGATTATGAGATGAACATGATTGTTATGTGAAAAGAGTTATGTAAACCAAATTGAATCCGCTGCTTCATGCAAGACGAAAATTTAATAGAATGACTATTTATTTCATTGTTACATGAGTATGACAGGTGAATGTTGAGATTTTGTGATTATGTGTGACGCCCTTTGTGAAAGCATGTTAATTTACTCTGATTAATTATGTATTTTTCCGTGGGGGTTAGAAGGGTGTTACATTAGTGGTATCAGAGCAGGTCGGTCCATCCGACCAAGTTGTCTAATGTTGGTTGTTCCCTTGTACGCGACATGTGTGGGAAACACTGTTGGTACGTGTTTGTTGTCTAGTCTTCGTCTGCAGAAGTGGGAATGATCCATGTGGGGGAGAACTTGTGCTTCTCCAAGTTGCTGCAAAGTGTGGAGTTGTAGCTTAGTGTGGTTGAATGCCCTTATAGTTTGGTAAAGATGGTTTATACCCCATCATGATTTCGGATGTCTATTGACAAATTAAGGAACTGATCACCCTTAATCTCTTGTTGATAGTATTCGGGATTGTGTTGGGTGGGATAGATGTGTCTTGCAAGCTTAGATGGCATGATGCAGTGAATTGTTTTGAGTGAAGCCGAGCGCTTAAGAATTGTTTTGATGAGTCGGCGCAGGACCGTGATGAGATGTTTAATTTTGATGGGAATTTTGAGTATGAATGCAAGTGGAGAAGCTGGTGGTTTATCGATTGATTATGGTTGTCTGAGAGTTATCCTGACAAGATAAGTGATATACAGACAGGAAGTAAGGTGAAGTTGTGATCGACTTAGTTGCGGAAACTAGTCATATATTGAGGGCTCCATATGGTATGTCTGTTTGGGTGGCCAAGGAATTAAAATTGAGTGATTAATTTTGAGACTTGTGTCTGGTGTGTATGTTACGGCAACAGGTTGTGGAGTCGAGTATAAAGGTGGATAATGACTTGTGGTGATTGTTAAAGAAAGTAATATGTGGAATACAATATGGGTATAATTAGACCTTTGGAATTTCAAGAGTTGAAAATGCGTTGAGTGGCCTTCGGAGTGTGAAAATGTTGTTTTCGTCTTTTGACGCACCATTCGAAGCGTTGGACGCTATTTTAATGATATGTGTGATGGTGAAGTAGTGGCATGGAAATTAATTAATTTATTGATGGAATGTGTTTGATAATTCGAAGAATATAGAGGATCATGTTGAGCATCGGGAACTTGTGTTATCAGTGTTGGAGGAGAAGCGGTGACATGCCACTGTGAAGGAAGTTCAGAGAGTTTTGGGAGAGCTGTCAACAGCTCGTGTGTAGATTCTTGTCGAATTCGATAGAATTGTTTATTATGTTTTGTGATGCCTCGTGGGTATGATTGGGAGTTATGTTAAGTGCAACATCAGCAAGTTTAGTTGCTTGGAGGCAAATTAAAGTATAAAAGGGGGATTATCTGACAAGTGATTAGAGTTGGTCGTCATTGTGTTTGTGCCAGAGTTGGAGGCTCCAATTGGTTAGTGAGAGATTTGAAATAGTTGGTAATCTCAAGAGCTTAAGGTATTGGTTTGAATTGAAAGAATTGAATATGAGGCAGAGGAAAACAATTGGGATTCCTGGGGGATTATGGCTTTAGATTGAATTACCATTCGGGTAGAGCAACGCGGTAACTGATGCATCGATTTGAAGATTTGGTATATACTGATGATGGGGGTTGAATTTGATGAATTAAGTCGAAGGACTGATTTTCGTATTAATGGGAATGGTATCATGAGATGTCGGGATAGAGTTATGTTCTAGTTATTATTATGCGGAATAAGAGTATTGAGGTAGATGGAGTATCCATCCTAGTGCTATAAAGATGTAACCGGATTTGAGGAATATGGTTTTAATTGAGTGATTTTGGATGGAATGACTAGATTGGCTCTTTTCCTACCAATGAGGATTAATCATTCTATGTTGGAGTTGGTTGAGATGGATATCATTGAAGTGATAAAGATTGTATGAGGTATCGTTGAATATTGTGTCAGATAGGGATCTGAAGCATTGTATGGTAGGAGGTGTAGGACTCCTTTGTATTGTTATGATTCAGGCGAGAGCATTGTGCTCGGGCCTGAGGATTGTGTAAGAGGCGACTGAAAAGATCAAGAAGATCCAAGAAAGGACGTGTTCTGAGAGTTTCAGTGGTGACAGGTGTTGATCGAGCTTTGAAGTCTCGGAAGCACACACAGTGTTTTGTTGCTTAATATCAGAGTGACGCAGCAGAAGCGTGGTATGGATAGTATGTTAGATTGTTTTACCGCTGTCGTTTGTGAATTTACATGATGTAGTATGTGCCTAATTGAGGAAGTGCAAGTGCATTCATTCAGATAGATGGTGCACGAGTGAGAAAGGATTTAACTGTTGTGCACTTGCTAGTTCAGATTGATGAGCAAGAAGTCACTTTGAGGTAATGAAGATTTCTTCGGTAAAGATAGTTGGGCGAACCAACTGAAGAAATGTTGAATTTGGGAGTTTGAGATGAGTGAGTTGTATCCGGCTCGGTTCATTGAGGTAACATTTTCGAGGACGAAAATTCCTAAAGTGGGGGAGAGTTGTAACAGCCCAATTTTCAATAATTAATTAATGGTGTTAATTAATTGATTTATTTGGATTATTCTAATTATTTGAATAATTAGATGTTTGTTTAAATGGATTGATAGATGTTTGAGAGAGGGAATATATTAGATAGAAATAAAGGGAAAGATATATATATATATATATATATATATATATATATATATATATATATATATATATATATATATATATATATATATATATATATATATATATATATATATATATATATATATATATATATATATATATATATATATATATATATATATATATATATATATATATATATATATATATATATATATATATATATATATATATATATATATATATATATATATATATATATATATATATATATATATATATATATATATATATATATATATATATATGAGGAAGTGGAAAAGAAAAAGAAAAAGAAAAGAAGGAAGAGAAAAGAAAGGGAAAGAAAGAGAAAGAAAGAGAAAGAAGAGAAAAGGAGGAGAAAAAGAGGAAACTTGGAGATCATCAAGAACATCCTCTAGCTTCCGATTAGTCGAGGTAAGGGTTTGAAATCTTACTATCTTAATCATTGTGTATGATTGTGTATGTGTGTTGGATTGTTTGGGTGTTTTTGGATATTTTCCATTTTAGGTCGAAATGAGTTTAATCGGTAGAAACTGAGTTTTATCGGTTAGAATTTGGAATAGACGGTGTAGTATAGTCGAGTGATGAATGGGCTGCGTTACTGGAACTGATTTGGATTAAATCGGTCGGTTTGTGAGGTTTGGGCTTTTGGACAGCCATGGAAGTTCGCAGGTTCGCAGGTTCGTCAGGCGAATGGCAGCGAAGCTTCGCCGGGCGAAGCCTAGCGAGCAACAGCGAACCAAGTCAGAAGCAAACACCCTGTCTTTGCTGGCAAGTTCTCCAGGTGAATGAGTGTGGCGAAGGTTCGCCAGGCGAGTGTGCTAGCGAGTGCTAGCGAGTAATTCCAGAATAACTCCCAGTGGTCTTCGCTGGCAAGTTCGTCAGGCGAACGAAGTAGCGAAGGTTCGCCAGAGGCTTCGCCAGGAGAAAGTTGGCGAATGTGACAACATTTGCTTTATTTTGGTTGGTTCCATCCAATGTTGATGTATTTGATATAATTATGTAGCGTATAACTTGTGCGTTGTTATATGATGTGTTGTGGGTAGCCGTATGGCGTGAATCCTAGATTATGAATCGATTATGAATATGTGGTCTTTTGGCATATGCGATACATTGTTTAAATTGATTAAAATGCATGCTGAATGGTAATTGATTCCTAGGAGAATCTGCTGAATAATAAATTGATTCCTCGGAGAATCTGCTGAATGACTTGATTCCTTGGAGAATCTGCTGAATGACTTGATTCCTCGGAGAATCTGCTGAATAAATTGATTCCTCAGAGAATCTGCTGAATGACTTGATTCCTTGGAGAATCTGGTGAATAAATTGATTCCTCGGAGAATCTGCTGAATGACTTAATTCCTCGGAGGATCTGCTGCGTGATATGGTTCATAGGAGAATCTGTTGAGTGATTGTGTGCCCGTGTAGGGAGATAGTGATATGGTTCCTAGGAGAATCTGTTGAGTGATTGTGTGCCCTTGTAGGGAGATAGTGATATGGTTCCTAGGAGAATCTGTTGAGTGATTGTGTGCCCGTGTAGGGAGATAGTGATATGGTTCCTAGGAGAATCTGTTGAGTGATTGTGTGCCCGTGTAGGGAGATAGTGATATGGTTCCTAGGAGAATCTGTTGAGTGATTGTGTACCCATGTAGGGGTGTGAGCGATGGTTCCAATAAGTTCCTGAGTGAACTTGAGATGATTGAGTCGGTACCGCATTTGCATCTGCATAGAGTTGTGTCTCGGTCTCTATGAGTTTCATGTTGTCATCTTTATATGATGTATGGTGAAATAAACATGAATGTAGATGTTTATGTGAATTAGTGTTGGAATAAACATGTTGTGTATGTTTTTTGAGTTAATGTGAATGTTTATGTGAATTGGTGATGAAATAAACATATTTTGTATGTTTATATGGATTGATTATGGATGCACGCACGATAAATATACTTGATGGTTATCTATATTTGTTTATATGTAAATAGCGATTTATATGAGTGAATCGTGAATGTATGCATGATGAGATGCTTGATTATATATATATATATATATATATATATATATATATATATATATATATATATATATATATATATATATATATATATATATATATATATATATATATATATATATATATATATATATATATATATATATATATATATATATATATATATATATATATATATATATATATATATATATACACACACACACACACACATGGTAATGTATGTTAGTGAGTGGTGATGTATTGTGGTAAGAAGTATAATATGGATATTCTATGTTATAGAAATATATTATATGCTTTGTTATTGTGTTAATATGCATTCTGGTGAGAAAAGGTGGAATATATATGTATTATGTACTTGTGCATTTATATATGATTATGTGCATTGATTATTATGGTAATGTTTCTCACCCTTATGCTGGAATGATGTCCTACATGACATCGTGCAGGTACTAAGGAGTCGTACTGATAGTAGTTGCGAGGTCGATGTTGGTGCAGCTGTTAGTATTTAATAATGTTGGGTCAAGTCATGCTCTGGTTATGTAACACTTGATCGCGGGGTTTGTGCCTTAGAGATATATTGTATATTCTAAGTTGTGTTTTAAATGTATTTGAAATATTATGATAATGGCCTCTGTGCCCAAGTGTTGATGATTATGAGATGAATATGATTGTTATGTGAAAAGAGTTATGTAAACCAAATTGAATCCGCTGCTTCATGCAAGATGAAAATTTAATAGAATGACTATTTATTTCAATGTTACATGAGTATGACAGGTGAATGTTGAGATTTTGTAATTATGTGTGATGCCCTTTGTGAAAGCATGTTAATTTACTCTAATTAATTATGTATTTTTCCGTGGGGGTTAGAAAGGTGTTACAGTAAGCTCCTATATCCCTTGAATTTTCTTCACGCCATGTTTTTTGTTTCGACATCTTTAGTTTTTATCCCATTTTGATTGTTTGGGTTGATGGTTGTATGAAGTTTAATTTGAGTTTCTAGCTTAGGGTTTCTTATTCGAGAACGAGCTTGATCCGGTGGATTGAGGCCTTTTTAGGGAATCCTGATTGAAGATTCAGACTCAGGAGGAGATTTAGGTAGGAGTTTGTGGTTTTAGTTTCATAGTTTGAGGAGGGCTCGTCGGAGAAGACAGTGGCGGCCACTGCGCACCGCCACCTCTCTGGTATGGGTGAACTAAGATGGTGACAAAGTTGCAGAGAAGAGAGAGTTTTAGTGATTGAAGAAAGAGAATGAGAGTTATGAATGACACTCTCTTTTTCTCTGTTCGTGTATAGACCCGTCTCCTTTTCCTATCCCGCGGTGAGGTGTCTCGTTTATGGTCAAGTGGCCTTCTGATGCTGCCACGCATGGGTTGACCATGCAGTTAACTAGGAGATCCCGTGTGGATCCCCACTTTATATAATCGTGTGCACCCACTCTCTCACCGTTCGATCTAACGTGTGATTGACTAAGGGATCTGGGATTGAATCAACAATGTTGACTCTTCCACCCTTGTTTGAACTTGCGGACCAACCGTTTGGGCCATGCCTGTTTTTGGGCTCTGACTAGTTTCCACTTCTCACCCCCATTTTTCATTCTCCTATTTAGCCCTTTTATCTTGTTCTATTTATTTATTTATTTATCTAAGTATGTATTTATTTCTTTTCCTTGCAATTAGTTATTCAGTTTTTTTTTTAAAAATTTATTGAGGTTTTTTTATATATACTCATAAAAATGTAAAAAAAAAATATTGTTAATTATGTTAAATATTTTTATTTATTTTAATTAATTAATTTTTAATTAATTCTATTAAATAAGTTTATTTAACTCATTTAATAATTTAGTACCTTGTTTAGATTGATTTGATTTTGCGACTCCTAATTTTTATTAGTTATGATATTTTCTCATGATGTACTTATGATGTAATGATATTATATTAATCTTTATTCATCGCTTACACATTCAAACATTTCCAAATAAATTCCCGATCCAAAGTCGAGCCATTTTTCACCATGTAAGTTGATTGCTTTTTAAGCATCGCCATCAACCTCATGATCACTATACACAACATTCATAGCTTACTCTTGGGCTTTCTTACAGTGAGATCTTTTCGATCAATTACCTCTAGTTGGTCATTTAGAAGACTAGTCCACTTTGCTAGTACACACGATCAAAACTCAATTTGTTTGTTTTCTTTTACTTTTCCTTGCTTGTTCATCCATATGATGATTGAGTTCTAAACCCTAAAGCTCTTTATTTGTATATCAAGTCCTTCCCACTCTTATAAGTCGAGCACTTTTGCCTCGCCATCGACCTTGCCTTATATCATTAGGACCTCCTTACCGTCTAGTTCAAACCATTAACTTTCCCGTATGCAAATTTAAAACTCGATCAACATCGAGCATTTTCTCAAATTCAAATCAATTAACTTAATTATACTTAAAACTATGTTTCAATAAAAGATGAAAAGGGAGTTGAAATGAAATCTTTGATTTCTCTCCTCAATTGTTTGTGCTCGAGGAGCCTTTCTTAAGTTTGAACAATTGTCTTCTTTAAAGGATTTTTAACCCGAAACAAAATCAAATCCATTTTCTTAATCACTTAAATAAAAAAGAAAGAGAGTCAAGTCTTTGATTCACTTTCCCGATTTCTTGGGCCCGAGGAGCCTTTCTTAAGCTTCAAGTAATCGTCATTTACTTAAAATACTCTAGCTATATCAAACCTATTTTCTCAATACTAAGATGAAAAAGAAAGAGATTCAAGCCTTTGACTCATTCTCCAGACTACTTGGGCCCGATGAGACTTTCTTAAGCTTCAAGTAATCTTCATCCGATTTAAAATATTTTAACTTTCTTCCATCGTTCAAAACACTTTTCAAACACAACATCTTTTCGAGATGAAAAGAGAGAGAGTCAAGTCTTTGACCCACTTTCCCGATTACTTGGGCCCGAGGAGCCTTTCTTAAGCTTCAAGTAATCATCATCAAATTAAAATACATCAATACGTTAATATAACTTCTCGCCGCCGTGCAATTAAAACTCTTTTCTTAAAGAATAATGTTTAGTCCCCTCTAAACATTTGTTTCATAAAATCAAACCAATAATCCGTAGTCAAAACTACAGACGCTTTTATTTCTCATTTGTCAATGAGAATACATAGGAATATGATTGCGAGATCCTAGCAAGCAACCTTCTCTCTTTTCTCCCGTAGTCTCACGAACTACAGACGCTCTGATTCTTCACTTCTCTCAAGTGAAGGTATATAGGCACAAGGGCCCCAATCCTTGGCGAGCACCCTAATCTAAAACCAACCCCTTTTCCCTTAGCAATCTAAATCCTTTTACCTTACCTTTACGCTTTATTCCCTTAGAAGAAAAAAAAGTAATCTGACCTAACATTTCTCACAAATCAAATCAAGAGGTTCCCATTGAGTACAACGGACGTGAGGGGTGCTAATACCCTCCTCTCGTGTAACCGATTCCCGAACCTAGAACTTGGTTGCGATGACCATGTTCTTTCCCTAAATGTTTTATCAATATTTTCCTTTCCCTCCTTGGGATAAATAAAGTCCGGTGGCGACTCTGTTTTCCGTGACCATTCGCGTAGGATCGTGCTTTTTTCGAGGTACGATATTTGGTAACTCTGCTGGGGAATTGCATTACCCTATGCAAGATAGAGTCAAGTCTAACTTGACTCGATTCGTGAGCGTTAGTCTTCGCTTGTTTGATTTCTTCTTGTGTTTTTATTTCCTGCTTGCTTGGTTATTTATTTACTTATTTATTTTTATTATATATCCTATCTTTAACTCTTGTGATTATTGGGTTTCTCTGATTATAGGCACTTTGTGTGATGGCTTTATACCCGAGTCTGAGAAAAACCTAGGATTAGAATGGTGGTTGTGTAGTGGAATCCCTCGAGGAGCCTTTCTCGCTGGGAGGATACAAAAGCCCCACTTAGAGTTGATTCCCTTGGAAATTCTATTGTCGTGGTGAGCCTTTGTCATGGAAATAATGTTTTTATGCCTGAATTGATAACTCTAAGGACCTTTTAACCTTTCTTCCATGGTGGTTGGTAGTGTTAACTTGAGAGGGTTGACACGAAAGCCCTAATCAAATGAGATCCTTTGAATGTATCATTATTATGACAATGATATTTTCAACCTCGGTCTATGACTCTGAGATTCCTTTAGAAACCTTGGACTCAATGGTTCTGTAATAGAGACTCACGAGGAGTCTTTCTCGTGGGACGTCACGAAAACCTCACCTAGAGGAGATCCTTTCAAATATATTATTATTGTGGTATCCCGTTGCCATGTTCATAATGTATTTGAAATAAATCCATGACTCTAGGCACCTACCCGTTAAAAGCCTACCCATGGGGTTCCTATAATCAGAGATAACTTTCTTGCTTCAAAATTGTGTTTGTGGTCCTTAATCTTGCATCTGCATTTCATGTTCATATCATAACATTCACATTTCTTTGGATTTTAGGGAATCTAAGAATTAAGTTGCAGATACTCGAAAATTATGGGAACAAATACTAGAAGCACTTATCCTTACATTTTCAGGAAACCTAAATTGGAAGACTTGCATGGTTTGGTTTCACATATCCCCGCTGTTTTCAGAATCAATTTTGGAAAAGATTTTGGCAAGCTGATTCATATCTTAACCCAAGAGGTGGATCAAAAAGCACTCGTTACTTTGGCCTAGTTTTATGACTCTTCTTTGAGATGTTCACATTTCAAGACTTCTAATTAGCGCCAATACTTGAGGAGTACGAGAAACTGGTGGGTATCCCTATAAAGAACAAGTTACCATTCCTGGGTGTGTATCTATCTGTGTATGATAAGGTTATTGTTGATGCTCTCCATATGTCCAAGAAAAACATCACTGACGATTGGAAAACTAAAAAGGGTATTAAGGGGTTTCCTCTCAAATTTCTCATAGAGAGAGCTGACACCCTTATAGAGGCTCAGAGTTGGGATGCTTGTTGTCGCTACTGCGAAAATCGGCGCCGGCTGAACAGAAGAGTCGCCACCGTGCGTTATTTATCCCACGGGAGGGAAAGGAAACGCTCAGAGTAAACCTCGCACAACATGGGAAAGGTATGGTCGTCGCAACCAAAACCTGGGTTCGGGAGTCGGTTACGCAAGGGGAAGGTATTAGCACCCCTCACGTCCGTCGTACTCGACGGGATCCACGCTTGTTTTCGGGTATGGATTGTTATTCTATCTACTCTATAGGTCAGGGGTTAAAAAGAAAATAAAACGAAAATAAAAATGACTCGGCAAAGTATCGCACTTTATGCCTACGTATTCCCGTCTGGAACGAGAAATCAGAGTCAACGTAGTTCGCCTACCTACAGGAAAGGAGGGGAAGGTTGCTCGCTAGGATATCGCATCCTATGCCTACGTACTTTCATACAACATGAAAGATCAGAGCAAACGTAGTTCGGGCCACGTACGACACAAGCTTGTCTTGGTTGATTTTATTCCTTCTGAAAAAGGTTTTCTCTGATTAACAGTCCCAGCGGACAAAAATGACGATTTGATGAGTTCACATTCTTTTACGGAAGAAGTGTCTTTTATTGTGTTTGAAATCTTTATGTGTTTTTCTGTTTGTTTTGAGAAAGAAAGAGACAGAACTCTAACCTACGGTTGCGAAGGGAATCAAACTATCCTAATGTTATCATGCATGGGTTAAGACCTAGAGTCTATCATGCTCCTCTCTGGCACAGAGAGAAACAGAGATCCTACGGGATAGGCAGAAACGGAAACAATATCAGATATAATAAAGCAGTAAAATGCATGGATGCAACAGCACAAGCGAGGCAAGGGAGTCCTACTCAACCTCGAACCTAGAAAACAATAGGCAAAAGTGAACAGACTTCACTTTCAACCCAGCAGGGTAAACAGCAAACAATACAGTCCAGAAAACCAATCAATACATCAGGAAATGAAATACAACAGCAAAAGAAACAGCATCAGCAGCTCTGAATCAACATCTGGCTTCAAGTAATCTCCAATCAGCTACAGGCTTCAACAAGCATCAATCTCCATCTTCATGGCCTTCAGGCAAGGGCTTTGATCATCAGTCTTCCATCTACAATGGCTTTTCTTCCAGTTCAAACCTCCAGGATGAGGGATCAATCACAAGAGTGAAGTGGGTGTTAAGCAATCAGTTGACTACCAAGGGTGGTGAACAGACTGCTTCTAACACAAGAGACATTTTCTCTCAAGAGTTCTATCTCATAGACACTATCACCAAGCCTTCCAAAGGAAGGGGGTGAGTGTCTTAGAGAGACTCTGAATCATAGAGAAGAATGGATGCAGGCAAGGCAATCCATGTTTGAGAAACAAGCTTTCTAACCTAGAGCTCTGCCTAGCTCCTAAACCCTAGTCTCCTCAGCATCTGCCAGCAGGAATCTCCTCTTCAACTCTGGAAGTTGATCTTCAATCATCTGGATCTCCAATGGTCTTCATCTTCTCAAGTCTTCAGCTCTCCCAAATCCCCAGACAATCCCAATACCCAAGCAAGCAAGCAATAATCCCCAGAGGGCACACCACACCAGTCAATCAGATATACAGACAGTAATAATAGCAGTAGGGGAATCCTGACTTTTTCTCTAAGGGGATCTAATAACTACCCATAACCCCTATAGTCCCATAACTAATCTAGTTAAATCCTAAGTCCTAAGGGAAATGAAATCAAACTTCCTAAGTCATCACCTAAAAACCCTAATTTGTTCATGTTGTTCAAGCATTCATTAAGCACCTAAAATTAATTCCTAAAAATGGGAACTAAATTGTTTCTACAAGTTCAACATCTCCTCTAAACACCCTAAAAAGAATGAAAAAAAAATATGAAAGCATCTAGGAGAACAAAAATTAATAAAATCATGCATGAAAGGAATCTATTTAAAATGACATTTATTTAGAAAATATGGAAAAAATATGAAATAAAAATAAAAATGCAATTTTATTTAATGAAAATTTTCTACACATTCTAATGAAAATGATGTAAAAAGAATGAACTAAAATGAATTTTTTATGGATTTATTATGAATTTTTGAAAATGCATAAAAATTAAGAGAAACAAAAACAATTAAATCAAATAAAATGAGGGAGGGGGTATGAATAGTAGGCGCGTTCAGTTATATTCAGGATGGGCCAACAATGGGGGGTGCGCGTAGCACATTTATCTTGAGCCCAAAACAAGTCAGAAACAATAAAAACTAAAAAAAAACAAGCAGGGGGTGAAAATAGCATCAGATCCACGTTCAAAATGCAATTGGGCTTGATAGCTGGGGGTGGGGATAGCACATCACTCAGGCCCGCCCGTTTCAATTAATGAAACGGTGCGTTTGGCTTCACAGCTTCCCTCCAAATTCTGAATTGAATAAGAGCCATCCGATCACTCTCTTAGTCAAAAGTCTAACACCAAATAAACGGCCATGATTTCGTCTTCCTCGTTGGATCTGTTAGAACTAGGGTTTCACCATGAAACTTCCATGCACGAGCAAGCTTCTACCAACCTGTTCTCACTCTACAGGCCATGAATCAACACGATCCTAACATGAAAACTGCTCAGGATCTCTCCCTCTATAATCCTATGGTCTTAATTCAGTCTGAAATTCACTAGATCACTCAACCCGATAACAACAAATTCTGGTCACCATGGAAATCCTCTGCAACTCATCAATACAATTCTCCATCAAACTTGCACTAATCTAATCTATAACTAATGGTGATTAACCTGCGCTAACAACCTAAAATTCTAATGCACTAACCTAAGAGTTCTACATCCTAACAGTTTTGTACACCTGCTAATCATCATCACCAAACCACTCCAAATTCATCCTAATTGCTCTACTAACCTCCTACATTATATCTAAACTAACAAAATCATGCTAACCTAATTGAATCAAGCTGTGGCAGAGTAAATGTACCTGGTGTGAAATCTTGAAAACAGCTATGGAGACTCGTGGATCTGAGGCTTCCAAGGCTTGGATCTTGATCAATTAACTCAGTGATTGATTCTGTATGCAATACCTTGATGATTCTTGACTTGAATTGTGCTATCCACTTGCAATTGTAACTTTGATGTTGATGATGGAAGTGCTCGAAAATGGATGAATCACACTTGGTTCTTGATTGAATTATGATCTATGATGATGAAACAGTATAATGAAGTTGATTTTGATGATGATTTGGTGAAGAATTTGAGGAATTGGAATGAAACTTCAATGAAAAAGAATGAGAGAATTTGGAGATTCTTGGTGAAAATGAAGCCAACCCTTGATCAATCCTCATTTCATGAATATATAGAGCTCATATGAACATTCTAGATCCATCTTGCACATTCCCTTGCCTTCCAACTTTGATCCATTTTTGAAATGTTTCTTAAAAGGCAAGTAACCATGAATATCTTTCTTTTTTCCTTCTAAACTCAAAAAAGTGTTTGAACCATTGTTCTTAGAATTGCTTTTCCATTCAAAATCATATATTGGAAGTCTCCATTTGGACTTAGAAATCTCCCAAACCATTTTTCATCTTGACTTTATTCAAATTATAAGCCATTTTAGTTCAAATTTGGACCAATCATGCAACTTCATGTTATGAGCTTTTCCAACAATTTGTGACCTTCTTTCTAGACTTAAAATCCCATTTGGAGCAAGTTTGATGTTGTAAGTTTTTCCATTTGAGGCCTCCTTGTATGAGTTTTGGACATAGGTTAAAATGACCTGTAATTCACAAATGCCCAAAATACCCTTTGCTTGCCAAGACCATAAGTTGAGTTCCACACATCATATGAAGGCATGCTATACCATTCTAGAAAGCTAAGACAATGAGGAACAATTCTTATGTTGACCAAGAATTCATTTGAAATCTCCTTGAGGGGTAAAAATTGCTTGGAAGTCAAGTCACTTTCACAGACAAAAATTCAGATACCTCAGATGACCTGTAACTTGCAAGGACCATAACTTGAGTTCTATAAATCTCCTTGATGTCTTCCACCACTCAAATTAAAGGTCTTGAGATCCTCTACAAGTTTCATGTTGGCCAAGAAGCCATTTGAAGCTAGCATTTTGAATTATCTTGCTTGGAAATTTGACCTAAACTAGGGGATTTTACACAGAAACCCTAATTTAGAAACTCCTCTTCTCCTTGATTTCTCTTGAATTCTCCTTGGCATATCTCCATATCCTCTTTTATATGTCCAATGATGAACCCCACATCTCTCCAATAGACTTGAATGCCCTTTAAATCAGTCAATTGACCTAGGGTTGACCTAGGGTTGACCCAGATGAAACCCTAGTTGACTGCCTTCAGCTATAGCTCTTGTGCTCTCATCAATGACTTGTCTCCTTCTCCAAATGACTTTCTAAGCCTCTCATAATGTCTAGATACTCTCCATGCCTTCATTTCACAGCTCACAACCCTCTTGTTGACCCTCAGATATCCTCAGCTAGGAGATGGACTCAAGGCTTGATCTGCTGAACTCTTTACTTTCAAATTCTTTCCTGATGACTTGAATGAGATTGAATTGGGATAATAACCTCTTGATAGGCCTCTAGAGATGAGAATAATGATTGGTCCCCTGTTGAATGACTTGCTATGCTTATGCTATGCAGATGGTTAGTCTATGTACATGACTCTATATGCAAATGCTAATGATATTGAAACATAAACCCAAGGAATAAGGTTGGGCAAATTTTAGGGTGCAACAGCTGCCCCTATTCAAGCGACTTGGACCCGATTGGGTGAAGAGCCCGGAGCCTTCAGACATTCGCGGTACGAGACGGTTGAATACTAGTGAAACCAAAAATTTGCCAACCGCAAAACTAAATTGCGCTCCTGCTTGAGGAATGACATTCATCAGCTGCATCTGACTGTTACAGTAACCCACTGATCTCGCGCGACCGTGTTGGGGATTGTCTTCATCGTTCTGAAAAGGATTCTGTCATAACAGATTGCTTGCTTGTCCACGTTAGGACTCTGTCCGTCATCAATATGAAGAAATCTCAACTAAAACCTGTCCACGTTAGGACTCCATTTGCTGTTAACCCAGAAAAATCTCGGCAACTCCGCTGGGGATAGCTCGTCTGCATTTCCATAAACTGAATCGTCCACGTTAGGAATAAAATACTTCCACGTTAGGAGTAACACCTGTCCACGTTAGGAATAACATCGTCCCCGTTAGGAATCATTTCTTCCGTATCTGTCCACGTCAGGACTAACCCTTTCATCTTTCCATGTCAGGAAGCAATCTTCTTTCCACATAGGGAGAACTATATCAATCTGTCCACGTAAGGACTCCAATACCACTTGACATGTCCGCGTCAGGACTCCAATCTTTCCACGTAATGAATCCCATTTTGGTTCTGAACCTGTCCACGTCAGGACTCAACTTTCCACGTAAGGAGTACATCATTCTTCCACGTCAGGAATAACTTCTTTGATCTGTCCGTGCCAGGACTAAACTCTTCCACGTCAGGAATAATCCATTTCTTTCCACGTCAGGAATCAATCTCTTTTCCACGTAAGGAATCACCGTTTTTCCACGCAAGGAAACATAACTTTTCCACGTAAGGCAACCAATTCCTTCCGATTTGTCCGCGTCAGGACTACATTCTTCCACGTAAGGAATGCCATCTTAATCTGTCCCCGTAAGGACTCCAATCTTTCCACGTAAGGAATCACCATTTTTCCACGTAAGGAATCACCATTTTTCCACATTAGGAATAACTTCTTTTCCACGTAAGGAATGCTCTTAATATGTCCACGTAAGGACTCTGATCGAACTTTGATCTGTCCACGTAAGGAATCAATCTATTTTCCACGTAAGGAATCACCATTTTTCCACGTAAGGAATAAGACTTCGTCTGGATCTGTCCGCGTCAGGACTAAACTCTTCCACGTTAGGAATGCACTTGTTTCCCCGTAAGGAATCCACTTCGATACGTCCGCGTAAGGACTACATCGTCCACGTTAGGACCCACTTCTCCACGTTAGGAATAACAATTTCTTTGATTTGTCCACGTCAGGACTACACTCTTCCACGTAAGGAATCTATCTCGTTCTTGATTTGTCCACGTTAGGACTCAGGCGTCTTCGACCCGCTGAGGAAATAAGACTTGTCCACGTAAGGACTCATACGCTGGTCTGATCTGTCCGCGACAGGACACCAACACAAAGAGTAACCACTTTTGTCAACGTCATGACCTCCCATTCCACTAATTTCGAGAAACTGAATCTGCCCACGATAGGACTAACACACCTCACTGATCCGGGGAAATAAACCTGTCCACGTTAGGACGCCCACTTCTGAAGAAATCCCGTCAATCCAGGAGTAAATTGTCCGCGTCAGGACTTAGTTCGCCAATGATCCTCACTCACAAACTTCTTAGCACTGACGTGACAGCGACTTAGAGACGAACTCTACTGGGGATGTCTGGAACCCAAACTATCGAACGCCTGCTCTGATAACCAGCGGTGGCCTCTGAAATTCTGACTCATGGAACCCGTTGATGACAAACAAACTCTGCTTGGGGATAAGGAGACATTCTGCCTACTGTCTCTGGCGGGAAAACACGAGAAATTCATAAAGAAGACTTCATCATGATAACCCTGTGGGGAATACTGCCGAAACTGACATTGGATGTCCCATGCCGAGATCTTGAATGTTTGATTGTTCATTTGAGCAAGAGCTCTCTTCGCCTGAACTATTAGAGTACAGAACTACTTCAGCAAAATAAATGCTGGAAAGATAATGCCAACTCCGCCGGGGATAGCCAGATGCTACAGAATTATTCCAGCAAAATAAATGCTGGAAGGGTGAAGTCAACCCTGCTGGGAAATTGGGAACTCACCAAACACCTTGTTGAAGTAACCCCCTGCTGGGGGAATAACAGATGCGCATAGTTCGATCGGACTTTCTGCTAGAACGTAAACTGATATCACCAGTATCTCTGACAAAATAAATGACAGGACCCACCATCAACTCTGCTTGGAGAGTCTTGATCCTCGAGTTCCACTGGAAGGAAAGAACACTTGCTGAAAAGAGAACTCCGCTGGGGATGGGATGATTCTCTCGGGAGAAATTCCACTGACTCCACTGGGGGGGAGTGCATGACCCTGCGGGGAAAGATGAACCTGTCTGGATACAGCCTTATGATCTTAGAATCGCCAAACTCTACTGAGGACGAATAACTTTTCTGGAGCACGTCCTTTGGATAAGCTACGGCTAGCTGGGGAATTCTATCCTTCTTCAGGAAAAACATGCATGCCCTGCGTGGGGACTAAGTCTTTCGTTATCGCAATCTTTTGATCATCTTCCTCGTATGGTTATGAAACCTGCAACAACACAAACCAGACACGACAAGCCTATGCAATCAAATCAATTCAGGTTAGTGACGTTACACTCAGTTAATTCAAAGCTTTAACAATTGTTGGCAAGGGCCAGTGATGTTATACTCATGCTAGCTTCAATAAACTTAGGCGTTTTATCATGCACAAAACAGTAAAGAACCAGCATCAAGTACTGAATAACATATTTTATTGATCGGGCCCCTGAATGGGCGGAGTTTTTGTACACGGAATGTAACTCCTGAAATGAGGAAGCTACGCAAAGCAAACATGCAAGTATGCACAAGAAGCATAAATATTTTGACAAATTAAATTTTGTACACATGTCGGCAACGGGATGCAGATGAACACCACGAACTGATCCTCCTATGACTCATCCGACTCTAATGCTTTCCCGGTATCCATTTCTGAAGAGATTGTATCCGATAACTGACTCCTCAAATATATTCTCCCGCATTGATGCTCATTGAATTCGGACCGCAGTCATTTGCTTTTCAAATCCCTAACTTTTGCGTGAACCGCCCTTTACGGGTTTTCAGTTCACCGGGATACCCTTTTTTGCCGAAGCCGCCCAGTGTAGGTTTTCAACTTCGCGGGTGTACATTTTTTCAATTTTATCCCTAATTTTTGCCCGAACCTTTCATTCTGTTTTTGGTTCGCCAGGATGCCCCATTTTTGCCTGGACTCTCTTTTTTCTGTCCAGCGGGTCTATTTTAAGCAAAGTATTTTTTAACTGCGTCCGAATTCACAGGTGACGCAAAATCTTCTCCGTCCATGGTGGACAACAACAACGCTCCTCCTGAAAAGACCTTTCTGACAACGTATGGCCCTTCGTAGTTGGGGGTCCACTTGCCCCTGTGATCTGCTTGCGGCGGGAGAATCCTTTTCAGCACAAGGTCGCCCGTCTGAAAGCTTCGCGGAAGTATCTTCTTGTCGTACGCTTTCTTCATTCGTCTTTGGTACAAACGACCGTATGCTAGAGAAGCTAGCCTCTTCTCATCCATCAAACTCAGTTGGTTCAATCTATTCGTTACCCATTCTGCCTCGTCCAGCTGAACGTCTCGCAATACCCTCAGAGAAGGGATCTCAACTTCCAATGGTAATACCGCTTCCATTCCGTATACCAACGAGAACGGAGTTGCCCCGGTTGATGTGCGTACCGTCGTACGATAACCGTGCAAAGCGAAAGGTAGCATTTCATGCCAATCTTTATAAGTCACCACCATTTTCTGAACAATTTTCTTGATATTCTTATTGGCCGCTTCGACAGCGCCATTCATCTTGGGTCGGTAAGGGGAGGAGTTGTGATGTTCGATCTTGAAATTCTGACAGAGCTCCTTCATCATTTTGTTGTTCAGGTTAGAACCATTATCCGTGATTATCCGCTCGGGAATCCCATATCGGCAAATGATATCTCTCTTGATGAATCTGGCCACCACTTGCTTCGTTACATTTGCGTAAGACGCTGCTTCCACCCACTTGGTGAAATAATCGATTGCTACTAGGATGAACCGATGCCCGTTAGAAGCCGTCGGCTCGATCTTTCCGATCATATCGATTCCCCACATCGAGAATGGCCAAGGCGATGACATCACATTCAGAGGACTCGGAGGCACGTGCATCTTGTCGGCATAGATTTGGCACTTATGGCACTTCCTCGCGAACTTGAAACAATCAGTTTCCATCGTCAGCCAAAAATAACCTGCCCTCAGCAGCTTTCTCGTCATAGCATGCCCACCAGCATGCGTACCAAAGGTACCTTCGTGAATTTCCTCCATGAGAAGCTTTGCCTCTTTCTCGTCTACACAACGCAACAACACCAAATCGTGGTTTCTTCTGTACAAGACGCCATCCGGGTTCAAGTAGAAATTGCCCGCTAATCTCCTGAGAGTCTTCTGATCTTGACTGGATGCCCCAGCCGGATACTCTTTATTCTTCAGGAAATTAAGGATATCAAAATACCACGGTTTGTCATCAGATGCTTCATCAATAGCAAATACATAAGCTGGCCTGTCCAACCGAGAGATAGTGATTTGGGGAGCTTCGTTCCAGAAGTTGACCTTGTACATGGAAGACAAGGTGGCAAGGGCGTCAGCCATTTGATTTTCTGCCCGCGGTACGTGATGCAATTCAACTTTGTCGAAGAAAGGCAACAATCTCCTTGCATAATTCATGTAGTGTATCAAATTGGGCTGACGTGTCTCCCATTCCCCTTTGATCTGATTCACCACTAGAGCTGAGTCTCCGTATACGTCTAGATGCTTGATTCGCAAATCAATGGCTTCTTCAAGCCCCATTATACAAGCTTCGTATTCGGCCTCATTGTTGGTAACGGCAAAGGTCAATCGGGCAGTAAACGGGATGTGCGACCCGTGCGGCGTGGTGATAATTGCCCCTATTCCGCTACCGTAAGCATTTACAGCTCCGTCAAATATCATCTTCCATTGGGACCCCAACTCTGGTCCTTCGTCTGGCAACGGCTCTTCGCAATCCTTCATCTTTAAGTACATGATATCCTCGTCAGGAAAATCAAATCTCATCGATTGGTACTCGTCAATAGGCTGCTCCGCCAGATACTCAGACAGCACACTCCCCTTTATAGCCTTTTGCGAGACGTATTGAATATCGTATTCAGTCAAGACCATCTGCCACCGGGCAATTCTACCTGACAACGCCTGCTTTTCGAATATATATTTGATTGGATCCATCTTCGAGATGAGCATGGTTGTATGATTCAGCATGTACTGCCTCAAACGCTTGGCGGCCCAGGCTAGCGCGCAACAAGTTTTCTCCAGCATTGTGTATCGAGATTCACAGTCTGTAAATTTCTTACTCAAGTAATAGATCGCATGCTCTTTTCTCCCCGTCTCGTCGTGTTGACCGAGAACACAACCCATGCTTCCCTCAAGAACCGTCAAATACATTATCAAGGGTCTCCCTGCCACTGGGGGTATCAAAATAGGAGGCTCCTGCAGATACTTCTTTATTTTGTCGAACGCCTTTTGACAATTTTCGTTCCACGTTACAGCTTGATCTTTCTTTAGCAACTTGAATAATGGTTCACACGTGGCCGTTAGGTGAGATATGAACCGGGCAATGTAGTTCAACCTCCCTAAAAACCCGCGCACCTCTTTCTCTGTTTTAGGCGTCGGCATTTCTTGAATTGCTTTTATTTTAACAGGATCGACCTCTATTCCTCTTTCACTTACGATAAACCCCAGCAGTTTACCCGATCTCACCCCGAAGGTGCACTTATTAGGGTTCAGCCTCAGCCTGAACTTCCTAAGTCTTTTAAACAACTTCAGCAGATTCACCAGATGCTCTTCCTCCGTCTGGGATTTGGCAATCATATCGTCAACATAAACTTCGATCTCTTTATGCATCATGTCATGAAAAAGAGTCGTCATCGCACGCTGATATGTTGCCCCAGCATTTTTCAAACCAAAGGGCATCACTTTGTAGCAAAATGTTCCCCAAGGCGTTATGAAAGTAGTCTTCTCCATATCCTCTGGCGCCATTTTAATTTGATTATAGCCTGAAAAGCCATCCATGAAGGAGAATACGGAGTACTGAGCAGTATTATCAACTAACACGTCAATATGAGGAAGTGGAAAATCGTCTTTTGGGCTTGCTTTATTCAAATCTCTATAATCCACGCACATTCGAACCTTGCCATCTTTCTTTGGCACTGGTACGATGTTAGCAACCCATGAAGGATACTTCGTCACAGCCAGGAAACCAGCGTCCCACTGTTTCTGAACCTCCTCTTTGATCTTCATTGCCATATCTGGTCGAGTTCTGCGAAGCTTTTGTTTGACAGGCGGGAAATCTTCTTTCAGTGGCAGGCGATGCACAACCATATCTGTATCGAGCCCTGGCATATCCTCATATGACCAAGCGAATACATCATTATACTCTCGGAGCATTTCAACCAGTCTTCGCTTGATATCACTCTGCAGCGCGGCTCCGATACGAATATTCTTCTCAACCCCTTCCGACCCCAAATTGATAATTTCGATGACCTCGTCGTGAGGCAGAATGACTCTTTCCTCTTGCTTTACTAACCAAGACAGTTCTTCAGGAACATCGCTATCTTCGACAACCTCTTCTTCAGTCTGAAACACTGGGCGCTCAAAGTCGGGACGAGTCATAGGTGGTTCAAGGATGTCATCTGAAAATGTTATCCTGCAAAAGGAATGGTTAAGTGCTTCAAAATGCGTATAAAGCGAATAACCACATTGCCATTTTATTGAAAAATACAAAACAAGAAAGACAGGGATTACGGTATTTGCACATGAAAAAACGCCATTTATTTAATGATTAACGCGCAATGTTTATAACAACACAGCCCTAAGCAAATCCTGATGCCCCGGGCAAGACATTAGATTATTCAACAATTAATAAAGCAAAGCATTACTGTTTGAAAGTCACAGGAACAAGCTCCTGAATAGACCAGTTGCACAGTCCTTGTCCTGGCGGGCTTGGCTGAATCCAGGCATCCATATCACAGTCGCTGTCTCCTTCATCAGACTCTGAAGCAGCATTGACAGTTTCATGACATACTCCACTGGCAGAGATGGTGATTGACTTTCTGAAATGGGGGGCCCCCACGGAAGGAGTTGATGACGACGGTCGGTACCCCAGCCCGAACCGGTCCATTTTCACAGGAATGTCCAGCACTTTGCCCCAGCCCTTGGCTTCTCCTGCTTCCACTAGAGCTCGAGCTTCCTTATACGATGAGACAGCTATCTCTGGCACTTTGCTCGGCCCGGGACCTTTGTCCTTGATGCGCAAACCTTCGAATGCCTGGCATGGCGTCTCGTGGATCTCCCCGTCGACTTCCACATATTTAAACGAGGATAGATGGCTGACCAGGATGTCTTCTTCTCTGCACACGGTGACTACACTGTCTCCGACCATATATTTTAACTTCTGATGCAGGGTAGATGTGACGGCCCCTGCCCCATGAATCCAGGGTCTTCCAAGCAAGCAGCTGTACGCAGGCTGTATATCCATGATATAAAACTCCGTTGCAAACACTTCCGGCCCCACTTGCAGAGGCAAAGTAATCGATCCGAAGACTGTTCTCCGCGTGCCGTCAAACGCTCTGACTACCAAATCACTGGGTGTACACAAGATCCCTCGAACATCCAGCTTCATCATCGCCTTCTTGGGCAGCACATTCAAAGACGATCCGGTGTCAACCAATACGTGCGACATTACCGATCCTCTGCACTCAACCGACACGTGTAAGGCCATATTATGATCTCTCCCTTTCGGAGTCAAGTCAAAATCAGTAAAGCCCAGACTGTGGCCTGCATTCACATGTGCCAATACTCCTTCTAGCTGATTTACGGAGACATCCTGGGGTACAAAAGAAGTGTCCAGGACTTTCAGCAAAGCATTTCTGTGAGCTTCCGAACACAACAGCAATGACAGAATAGATATTTTGGACGGTGTCTGCTGCAGATGCTCCACAATCTTATAATCACTTTTCCGAATCAAGCGCATGAACTCTTCTACATCCTTCGATGCTGCTTCTTTTTCATTTGCTTGTACCGGAACATTTTCCACCGCTTTCCCTTTTCCTTTCGCTAGTCTTTCAGCCTCCACTTCAGGAGATATAAAGATCCTGCCACTCCTTGTCATGCCCCCTGAGCCAACAACATTATCCACAATCTCCGCAGACTGCTTGTTAACGTCAATCTTTATCCCATCACAATACACCTCTAGCCCATATGACCATGGGACTGCTTTCGTGTTCTCGTACGGGATTGGCCCGGCCTTAGTTATGGTAATCGGTGGTCGCTGAGCTGGTGCTGCAATAGTGATCGTCTTCCGAGGAATCGTCACCGTGGCCACATCACTCTGATTATCCACTACTGCCCCTGCAGGCTCATCAGTTGCCGCTCGATCAAACTGCAATATACCTTCATCAATTAAAGCCTGGATGCCTTTCTTCAAATCCTCACACCCCCCAGCTAGGGTCCAACAATCTAAGCAGTACTCATTACAACCAGGGAAAACACCTCCTTGTAACAGTCGGCTCTTTATCTCGCTCAGCGGCGTCTTTAAATCTTCAACATTCATAATCAGATTCAGACCTTCCTCAATCAGAACGGCGTTTGCCCCGTGATTAGGCATGGGTTTCTGGACTATATTCGGACCTGCCGCTCCGAAGTTGATAGTCTTGTTGTCCAAAAGATCCTGCACAACGTGCTTAAAAGCATGGCAACCTTCTATATCGTGGCCCGGGGCCCCAGAATGAAACTCACAGTGCCTGCTTGCGTCGTAGCCGAACGGTGGAGCTCCCGTTATCGGTGCCAGAGTTCTTTTCTCTACCAGATTCAATCCCAACAATGTCTGCAACAAATCAGCATAGGTAGAGGGAGGCTTCTCAAACACCCTTCTCGGCTTACTACCCTGGAATCTTCGCTGAGCTTGCTGTGCCCCCTGCTGAGGCTGCTGCTGCTGTGGCATTGGTTGCTGCTGAACCGGTTGTTGTTGCTGGAGTGGTTGTTGTTGATAGGGGATAGTAACACTCGACACCTGCTGCGGCTGACGATATTGACCTCGTCCCCTGCCTCGGCCTCGGCCTCGGCCTCCAAATACCGCGCTTGCCTCGCCCTGACGGCGCCCACCATAAGCTTTCCTATTACTGCCAGATGCAGTTGATTCCTCGACTTGGAACTTTCCTTGCTTAATATTACGCTCAATCTTTTCCCCCATCAGAATCAGGTCTGAAAAACTGGCCAGAGACGTATGAAACAGCATATCATGAAACAGCCCTGTGAATGTGCCGACAAACATATCATTCATTTCCTTATCTTCCACAGGAGGACGGACCCTGGCAGCCATATCGCGCCACCTTTGCGCGTACTCTTTAAAACTCTCCCCCTTCTTCTGCGAAAGCCCGGCCAACTGGACCCGATTGGGTGCCAGGTCGCTGTTATACTTGTAATGGGCTACGAATGCCTCCGCCAATTGCTTCCAAGTCTTGATATCAGTTGGCTCCAACCCCATGTACCACTCTAGGGAAGGACCCGATAGACTATCCTGAAAGAAATGCATTAGCATTCTTTCATCAGTGGAGTATGCAGACATCTTTCTGTAATAAGCTCGTACATGCACTTTCGGACATGTGTCTCCTTTGTACTTGTTGAACGCAGGAGCTTTGAATTTAATTGGCACCCTCAAGCCAGGTACCAAGCCCATTGTCGCCATGTCCAATCCCACAGCACTTTGATTTAAGACCCCCTTCATCTGCTCTTCCAGCATTCTAATCTTTTGGGAATCATCCATCGGCCCTTCAAAACCTCCTCCGGAGAAGGCGTCATCCTGCTGATCCTCTTGCCACATACCATTTCCGGCTCCGTACCCATCATATGCATTATTACGTCCAGCTCTGATCTGATTCATTCCCGGACCTCGGCCTCTGTTGCCGTACCCTTGAACACCTCCAGCAGGACCAAAACCCATAAATCCAGTACCGTTTCCGTTTCCAAAGCCTCCGTAACCCTGATTGACCATACCATAACCATCCTGCCCAAAGCCTTGAGCATTAAAGCCATACTTGCCAGTGTTATCGAATCCCTGATCGTTGAATCCGAACCCAGTATTGACAAAGCCATTGCCTCCTAGATTATCTCCCAAATTGACATCACCCAGCCCAACATTCTGGACAGCAGTCTCATTCCCCACTCCGACGTTACCATTCACAGCAGCGGTAGCGTTGTTGACATTAGCGGCAGGTATATTGACCACGGGCGGAGCCACTGGCGTGGGAGTGCCGTCTCCATGAGCAGTATCAACCCGGACAGACTGATGATCGTCATTACCATGACCAGCGTTGCGAGCCAACAGAGGCTGGACCATGGCCTGCAAATTCTCCTGCCCTTTTGCTATAGCTTCCATGGTCTGCATGAAGAGGGCGAGCTTCTCGCGCACATCCTGCATCTCGTTCTGCATTTGGTCCATGACTTTTCGACAGTTGGAGCGTGTAGAATAGCGGTGCGGATGTTGATCTGGAATCCTGTTAAGTACCTGAGACAGAGCAAGAAATAAGACACCATCCAAAGATTACCTGTAATGCAATCTGAATATGAATGCAATGCAATGTGTCTGTGCATTAGGGCAGTTCATTCCCCCAGTTCTAGTGCGAAGGTGCCGGTGCAGTGACAGTGTTGACAATAGGAATATCGGAGCTGAATCATAGAAAGCCTCATATATTGCAGGGAGAATCAATAAGCCCAGGGTACAATATCACTGAGAGTACAAAGAAGGCATAACCTCAACCAACAATCCTGGTGATGGTCAGCACTATGCAAATAAAGCATACAAGTTACTACATGAAATGATCAAATCCTCCCAAAAGTCTGGTACTCCTCTATCAACTTCTTGGTCTCCGGATGGCTTGGTCGATCAAGCAGCCCTTCAACAAGCTGGTTTCTCCTTTTAAGGACACGGCGTACGTCTTCAGCAGTTTCTTCCCATGTTGTTTCTCCGAAGCAATCTTCTAACTTTCGTTTCTGAGACACCGCTTCATCTCTGGATTTGATTGCCTTGTTCAGTGCATGCTGGACACTATACCGGGTCATCACTTCCTCCTCACACTTCTTGATGCTAGACTTCAACTTCTCTTCGAGGTTGGAAATTTGCTGCTTCAGCTTATCTTCCCTCTTCTTATTGTTGGTGAGTGTAGCATTCCAAGTCTTATTGCAAGAGGATATCTCTCGGTGTGCTGCGTCGAGCGCCTTCTTTTTGGCTTCCAGCATGTCATGGGAGCTTCTGAACTCTTGCCCCAGACGTTCGCGCTTTTTCTTTTCTTCAGTCAACTCAGCTCCTAACCTGTTTACCAGCTCGATCTGTTGTTGGAAAGCATATACAGCCTTGTTTTTCTCACTGCGTGCCTGGGCTAACTCTTGCTCTAACCCTTCATTAATCTTCATCAAGGCTTCTTTTTCTCTCACAACTTGTTCATAGACTTCTCTAGAAACAGTAGTCGGCTCTTCTACCGGAACGGGAACAAGAATTGGTGCATCTGGAAATGGCATTCTCAACTGACTAGCCCTCTCCTGAATCCAAACTCTATAAGGTGCATAGGCCTGACAGTCATTCTTTCCTAACAGTGGCTTCCCTTTGCGGTTAATACGCGTCCAGGCATGCTGCAACTTGGCTAATAATTCCCCCTTCAAATCCCCTGTGAAGTACAGAGATTCCTGTACTTCTTCCTCCTGAGGTGGATTCTTCAGCGCATATCCGAACTGGCGAATGAATAGAGAAGGATTGTAATTGATACACCCTTTTCTTCCGATCAACGGCACATTAGGGTACCCAGAACAACTGAAGATGAGCTCAAATCCCAACAGGTCTCGATCAAACCACACAATGTCTTCGGAATATAGCCTCATCAGGCGCTCCGGCCAACCAACTGGGACTGTAGTCTCTGCAACAGATCCTCTCTTAGGAAGGTGACTCTCAAACCACATACTCAATAAGGGCACACACAGGTGAACATTCTTCCCTCTTCCCTTCTCATTCTTATAATGCAGTGAGTGGTAGAGATCTCCGAGTAAGGTAGGTACAGGATTACCAGCGGCAAACAAGTAGAAAGCATCAAAGTCCACAAAATCCGGTATATTGGGGAATAAAACTATGCCATAAATGCACAAAGCCAACACAGCATTGAAAGCAACCCAGCACCCGCTTTTGGCGTACTCTTGGGCTTTGCCAACTAAGAACTGAAATGAGAAGCCTGGAACTCCACGGGAAATAGTAGTCACAAGTTCAGAAGCATCAATATGCAAGGCTTTTGCCAAATCCTCCGGCTTGGGCTTGGCATCATAATGAATGAATGGAACCTGGTTCTGCACGGGCAGCTCAACATACTCAGCGTATTCCTCCAGGGTTGGTCCCATAATAAAGTCAGAGAACGTAAAGCACCTCAAAGCAGGGTCATAGAATTGCATCAAAGCATACAACCCATCTAACTCTACCTCTGTAGGTTTGCACACCAATCTCAATAATCTACCATAGCTCATCCGGAAGTTCCTACGAACACCCTCATCAGCAAGAGAGATCAACCCCAGTAAAGGAACAATATCAGGCGTAGGCAATTTGTAAGCAACCGTTCTCCTTAAGCTAGTCATGATCAACACTCAGAAGTCCGGGCACTAGAACTAGGGAAATGCAAATGCACCTGCAGCACAGACACACGTTAGTGAAATGCAAATGGTAATGGATATGCAGGCAATGCAATGCAAGTAACATGCAACAGGGACCAAAGCTGTAGCTGAATAGCCTGAACCCAATCAAGAAAGGTCTCAGATAGACCATCCAGGAGCCATCAAACCCTGGTCTCAGATAGACCTAAAACAAAACTCCAATACTGGTCTCTGACAGACCTCAAACCATAACTCCAACTGGTCTCTGATAGACCTCAAATCAAATCTCTAATTGGCCTCTGACAGACCTCAGAACACATCTCCAAATGGTCTCTGACAGACCTCATAACACATCTCCAAATGGTCTCTGACAGACCTCATAACTCTCCATAAATAACCAGGATCTCTGATCAAGAAATAACCGGTATCTGAAGGTCTGGTTACCTGCATAACCCTGAATCCCCTCACAGGTGGGTGGCCCTATAACTGGCATAAGGTACGACATCCTATGCGGTCGTCGGCGTCACAGACTTTCAGGGTTGATGATACGATTCCCAGAAGGAGTGGCATCATCAATTCCTGAAGAGGCCTCACTTAGCCAACTTCCAAATGATCGGTCCCCAGAGTCGACAATCCAACTAACCAGCAACCCACGCCAACCAAAGGAAGGGGCAGGAGGCCAACCAGAGGAACCTCGTCTGAGTGTAGATTTCATGGGACACCAAAGCAAGCAAAGCAAGCGGGCGCCCACTAATTTCTACTCTAGTTCTAGGTGCACTCAAGCCCAGGTCCGGCTTATCTCTCAATATCAGAACACCCGTCACACCCCAAATACAGCAATAATAATCAATATACAAAGCTGAAAATACAAGGTTAGAAATATACAATAACTCCATACAAAATCCTCGACGGGAAAACAAGCGCTAGGATTGACTCGCTCAAAGGGACGTTGGATCCCAAATGCATAAGAACCATCGCAGTCCTTAGCAGCCAGGGGACGTTGGATCCCCAGCAGAGTCGCCAGCTGTCGCTACTGCGAAAATCGGCGCCGGCTGAACAGAAGAGTCGCCACCGTGCGTTATTTATCCCACGGGAGGGAAAGGAAACGCTCAGAGTAAACCTCGCACAACATGGGAAAGGTATGGTCGTCGCAACCAAAACCTGGGTTCGGGAGTCGGTTACGCAAGGGGAAGGTATTAGCACCCCTCACGTCCGTCGTACTCGACGGGATCCACGCTTGTTTTCGGGTATGGATTGTTATTCTATCTACTCTATAGGTCAGGGGTTAAAAAGAAAATAAAACGAAAATAAAAATGACTCGGCAAAGTATCGCACTTTATGCCTACGTATTCCCGTCTGGAACGAGAAATCAGAGTCAACGTAGTTCGCCTACCTACAGGAAAGGAGGGGAAGGTTGCTCGCTAGGATATCGCATCCTATGCCTACGTACTTTCATACAGCATGAAAGATCAGAGCAAACGTAGTTCGGGCCACGTACGACACAAGCTTGTCTTGGTTGATTTTATTCCTTCTGAAAAAGGTTTTCTCTGATTAACAGTCCCAGCGGACAAAAATGACGATTTGATGAGTTCACATTCTTTTACGGAAGAAGTGTCTTTTATTGTGTTTGAAATCTTTATGTGTTTTTCTGTTTGTTTTGAGAAAGAAAGAGACAGAACTCTAACCTACGGTTGCGAAGGGAATCAAACTATCCTAATGTTATCATGCATGGGTTAAGACCTAGAGTCTATCATGCTCCTCTCTGGCACAGAGAGAAACAGAGATCCTACGGGATAGGCAGAAACGGAAACAATATCAGATATAATAAAGCAGTAAAATGCATGGATGCAACAGCACAAGCGAGGCAAGGGAGTCCCACTCAACCTCGAACCTAGAAAACAATAGGCAAAAGTGAACAGACTTCACTTTCAACCCAGCAGGGTAAACAGCAAACAATACAGTCCAGAAAACCAATCAATACATCAGGAAATGAAATACAACAGCAAAAGAAACAGCATCAGCAGCTCTGAATCAACATCTGGCTTCAAGTAATCTCCAATCAGCTACAGGCTTCAACAAGCATCAATCTCCATCTTCATGGCCTTCAGGCAAGGGCTTTGATCATCAGTCTTCCATCTACAATGGCTTTTCTTCCAGTTCAAACCTCCAGGATGAGGGATCAATCACAAGAGTGAAGTGGGTGTTAAGCAATCAGTTGACTACCAAGGGTGGTGAACAGACTGCTTCTAACACAAGAGACATTTTCTCTCAAGAGTTCTATCTCATAGACACTATCACCAAGCCTTCCAAAGGAAGGGGGTGAGTGTCTTAGAGAGACTCTGAATCATAGAGAAGAATGGATGCAGGCAAGGCAATCCATGTTTGAGAAACAAGCTTTCTAACCTAGAGCTCTGCCTAGCTCCTAAACCCTAGTCTCCTCAGCATCTGCCAGCAGGAATCTCCTCTTCAACTCTGGAAGTTGATCTTCAATCATCTGGATCTCCAATGGTCTTCATCTTCTCAAGTCTTCAGCTCTCCCAAATCCCCAGACAATCCCAATACCCAAGCAAGCAAGCAATAATCCCCAGAGGGCACACCACACCAGTCAATCAGATATACAGACAGTAATAATAGCAGTAGGGGAATCCTGACTTTTTCTCTAAGGGGATCTAATAACTACCCATAACCCCTATAGTCCCATAACTAATCTAGTTAAATCCTAAGTCCTAAGGGAAATGAAATCAAACTTCCTAAGTCATCACCTAAAAACCCTAATTTGTTCATGTTGTTCAAGCATTCATTAAGCACCTAAAATTAATTCCTAAAAATGGGAACTAAATTGTTTCTACAAGTTCAACATCTCCTCTAAACACCCTAAAAAGAATGAACAAAAAATATGAAAGCATCTAGGAGAACAAAAATTAATAAAATCATGCATGAAAGGAATCTATTTAAAATGACATTTATTTAGAAAATATGGAAAAAATATGAAATAAAAATAAAAATGCAATTTTATTTAATGAAAATTTTCTACACATTCTAATGAAAATGATGTAAAAAGAATGAACTAAAATGAATTTTTTATGGATTTATTATGAATTTTTGAAAATGCATAAAAATTAAGAGAAACAAAAACAATTAAATCAAATAAAATGAGGGAGGGGGTATGAATAGTAGGCGCGTTCAGTTATATTCAGGATGGGCCAACAATGGGGGGTGCGCGTAGCACATTTATCTTGAGCCCAAAACAAGTCAGAAACAATAAAAACTAAAAAAAAACAAGCAGGGGGTGAAAATAGCATCAGATCCACGTTCAAAATGCAATTGGGCTTGATAGCTGGGGGTGGGGATAGCACATCACTCAGGCCCGCCCGTTTCAATTAATGAAACGGTGCGTTTGGCTTCACAGCTTCCCTCCAAATTCTGAATTGAATAAGAGCCATCCGATCACTCTCTTAGTCAAAAGTCTAACACCAAATAAACGGCCATGATTTCGTCTTCCTCGTTGGATCTGTTAGAACTAGGGTTTCACCATGAAACTTCCATGCACGAGCAAGCTTCTACCAACCTGTTCTCACTCTACAGGCCATGAATCAACACGATCCCAACATGAAAACTGCTCAGGATCTCTCCCTCTATAATCCTATGGTCTTAATTCAGTCTGAAATTCACTAGATCACTCAACCCGATAACAACAAATTCTGGTCACCATGGAAATCCTCTGCAACTCATCAATACAATTCTCCATCAAACTTGCACTAATCTAATCTATAACTAATGGTGATTAACCTGCGCTAACAACCTAAAATTCTAATGCACTAACCTAAGAGTTCTACATCCTAACAGTTTTGTACACCTGCTAATCATCATCACCAAACCACTCCAAATTCATCCTAATTGCTCTACTAACCTCCTACATTATATCTAAACTAACAAAATCATGCTAACCTAATTGAATCAAGCTGTGGCAGAGTAAATGTACCTGGTGTGAAATCTTGAAAACAACTATGGAGACTCGTGGATCTGAGGCTTCCAAGGCTTGGATCTTGATCAATTAACTCAGTGATTGATTCTGTATGCAATACCTTGATGATTCTTGACTTGAATTGTGCTATCCACTTGCAATTGTAACTTTGATGTTGATGATGGAAGTGCTCGAAAATGGATGAATCACACTTGGTTCTTGATTGAATTATGATCTATGATGATGAAACAGTATAATGAAGTTGATTTTGATGATGATTTGGTGAAGAATTTGAGGAATTGGAATGAAACTTCAATGAAAAAGAATGAGAGAATTTGGAGATTCTTGGTGAAAATGAAGCCAACCCTTGATCAATCCTCATTTCATGAATATATAGAGCTCATATGAACATTCTAGATCCATCTTGCACATTCCCTTGCCTTCCAACTTTGATCCATTTTTGAAATGTTTCTTAAAAGGCAAGTAACCATGAATATCTTTCTTTTTTCCTTCTAAACTCAAAAAAGTGTTTGAACCATTGTTCTTAGAATTGCTTTTCCATTCAAAATCATATATTGGAAGTCTCCATTTGGACTTAGAAATCTCCCAAACCATTTTTCATCTTGACTTTATTCAAATTATAAGCCATTTTAGTTCAAATTTGGACCAATCATGCAACTTCATGTTATGAGCTTTTCCAACAATTTGTGACCTTCTTTCTAGACTTAAAATCCCATTTGGAGCAAGTTTGATGTTGTAAGTTTTTACATTTGAGGCCTCCTTGTATGAGTTTTGGACATAGGTTAAAATGACCTGTAATTCACAAATGCCCAAAATACCCTTTGCTTGCCAAGACCATAAGTTGAGTTCCACACATCATATGAAGGCATGCTATACCATTCTAGAAAGCTAAGACAATGAGGAACAATTCTTATGTTGACCAAGAATTCATTTGAAATCTCCTTGAGGGGTAAAAATTGCTTGGAAGTCAAGTCACTTTCACAGACAAAAATTCAGATACCTCAGATGACCTGTAACTTGCAAGGACCATAACTTGAGTTATATAAATCTCCTTGATGTCTTCCACCACTCAAATTAAAGGTCTTGAGATCCTCTACAAGTTTCATGTTGGCCAAGAAGCCATTTGAAGCTAGCATTTTGACTTATCTTGCTTGGAAATTTGACCTAAACTAGGGGATTTTACACAGAAACCCTAATTTAGAAACTCCTCTTCTCCTTGATTTCTCTTGAATTCTCCTTGGCATATCTCCATATCCTCTTTTATATGTCCAATGATGAACCCCACATCTCTCCAATAGACTTGAATGCCCTTTAAATCAGTCAATTGACCTAGGGTTGACCTAGGGTTGACCCAGATGAAACCCTAGTTGACTGCCTTCAGCTATAGCTCTTGTGCTCTCATCAATGACTTGTCTCCTTCTCCAAATGACTTTCTAAGCCTCTCATAATGTCTAGATACTCTCCATGCCTTCATTTCACAGCTCACAACCCTCTTGTTGACCCTCAGATATCCTCAGCTAGGAGATGGACTCAAGGCTTGATCTGCTGAACTCTTTACTTTCAAATTCTTTCCTGATGACTTGAATGAGATTGAATTGGGATAATAACCTCTTGATAGGCCTCTAGAGATGAGAATAATGATTGGTCCCCTGTTGAATGACTTGCTATGCTTATGCTATGCAGATGGTTAGTCTATGTACATGACTCTATATGCAAATGCTAATGATATTGAAACATAAACCCAAGGAATAAGGTTGGGCAAATTTTAGGGTGCAACACTTGTTACGCTGCCGTGGCTTTGGCTATCTATGGGATTGTCTTGTTCCCCAACATAGACGATTTTGTGGATGTGACTGCCATTCATGTCTTCTTGACTAAGAATCCTGTACCGACTCTTCTGGAGGAAGTCCTTTATTTTTTGAGTTGGAGGAGTGAAAATAAAGGAGGATCGATTGTTTGTTGTGCACCTCTTTTATATCAGTGGCTATATATGCATCTACCGACAAAGGGATAGTTTGTTGATCGAGCTAGCAATAGTTGGGCTCATAGAATGGTGTCCCTCAAATCTGTTGACCTTTCTTGGTATTCACTAGACTATGATGAAGTTATTTCCAGTTGTGGTGAGTTCTCCAATATCCCGCTTATTGGAACTCGAGGCTGTATTAACTCCAATCCTATGCTATCAGTGAGGCATCCCGGGTATCCAATGGTGACTTATCCCGAAGATAAGAATTTAGAAGCTTTCATGATACATGATTTGGGAACTAAGAACCCTGATTTGTTCAAGAAGATTGTGAGAGCCTGGAGAAGTATTAGGAAGAAAGAGAAGAGTGAATTGGGACGAAAGAACAATATTACCAAGGAACCCTACCTTGTGTGGGCCAAGGAGAAAGCAAAAGAGATTAAAATGCCTTTTAAGGTCAAGTTGTCTGAAACTTTACCCGAAACAAAGCCTACTCACATCCCAATTGAGGAAGTCGAAGATCTTAAAGCCACCATAGCAAGATTGGTGAAGGAAAATGAGCAACTTGAGTTGAAGCTTCAGAGTGTCACTAAGAAGAAGAATAACATGAAATGGGAGCTTCAGCGTAAGAATACCCAGCTAGAGGCAGTAGAAAAGAAGGCTGATGAAGAAGTACACTAAAGGAAAAATGCTAAGGTATGTGTTAATCAATCTAATAGTCAGGTGAGAAGGCTCAAGGAAGAGTTGGATAAAACTCGAAGGAAATGCGTGGAGAATGAAAATTGTTGGCTTTTGGCTACCAAGAAGAACAAGACAATCAGAGAGGAAATGGAAGTGGAAATTCAAAGGCTAAACACCGCCCTACGCCACTCAAGGGCTTCCGAAGCAGAGGAGCATAGACTCAAAGAAGATGTCATGAGAGTCTCTTGGATTGAGCCAGCAGATTGGGACAGATTATGTAGGGAGCTGAATGAGGTTGGAAAGCTTGCCGAAGATTAGAAGAACCAGATAAAGGCTATCCTTGCAGATAAAGATGTTTGGGCTTCTGAAAGGATAAATGTGCTTTTAGATTGTGACGACTATGAGCAATCTATACATATTTTGATAGCTGATCGAGATATGTACCATAATAAGCTCAATGGGTTGGTAGAATTTTGTAACTGGTTAGCTCAAGACTTGGTGTGGAAGCATAGGGATGATATGGAAGCGATGGATGACTCTACTCCTCCTACTATTTGTGACTTCATTTTCCTTTGCAAGACCATGCTGAAGAGGTTTAAGGAAGAATTAAAGGAGCGTGAGGCTCGTAGTCCAAAATTATGAGTTCTCATTTCCATTTATGTACTCTTTCCTGTTTTTAGACATTATGCATTGTACTTGATTCTGAATGATTTTTGTGTCATTTGACTGCTATAGTTTAATGAATGAATTTGATTTCGTTTGCTTCATATTTGTTTGTTCCTTGATATTTCTGTATAAACTAACAACTAATTCGAACGATTCCTCGAAACTCCAAAGGATGCATACCTCGCATTGCATTTCATAATACTAGTTTCCATCCTGAGTCCCCAGCATAGATATAATACTAGAGCCTGTGCTCGCCAAATGATGTCTGAAGTAGAAGAAGAAAACGCAAGAATCAGATTTGAACTTGAGGATCTTCGGGGGAATGTGAATCAACTCATGGAAATGATCCAAACTTTAACTGCCAGAAGTGAGCCTCCTCAAATTGCTGTCGTTTCAAAGATCATAGGGTCTTCCGGAGGAACTCAACCTATGACGTCTGTACCTTCCACTTGGCCCCCATATGGTTTACATCATGATTTTGTGCCACGATTTGAAACAATGGGGAAATCGATTCCCCAAACAATCCATACGCCATTCTATATTAAAATACGATCTTTCATGCACACTACTCCACAAACTGTTGTGCATACTGTTTCTCACACGGTCGTTCCAACTGGGATTGCTATGAAAAGTGAGGATTATAACCAAATCTATCATGCTCCCGAGTTAGTCACTCTAGGCGATGATGCAAGAGATGAGGACCTTATGGGGGTGAAAGAAAACTATCAAACCCTCATGAAGCGACTCCAAGCAATTGAGGGTGATGATGTTTTTGGGACTGCTGCTAAAGAAATATGCTTAGTTCCTGGTTTGGTTATCCCATCCAAGTTCAAGACATCAAAATATGATAAGTATAAGGGGCATACTTGTTCGAAGGTCCACCTTATCATGTATTATCGCAGAATGGCAGCATATATGGATGATGGCAAGATGATGATACATTGTTTTCAAGACAGCTTGAGCGGAGCACCGTCCAAATGGTATTTAAGTCTCGACCAAGGAAAGATTAAAAGTTTCTAAGATCTATCTGATGCCTTTATCAAGCATTATTGATACAACATGGATATGGCGCCCGATAGGAGACAGTTACAAAATATGTCATAGAGAGACAAAAAATCGTTCAAAGAATAAGCACAAAGATGGAAGGAGTTAACCTTTCAGGTTGAACCCCCATTAGCTAAAAAAGAGCTTGCTGGACTATTCATGGACACTGTACCACCTGCCTACTATGAGAAAATGGTAGGAAGCACGTCATTAGGATTCTATGAGCTTGTGGCCATAGGAGCCCGAATCGAGCATGGTTTAAAAAGTGGTAAAATCGCGTCTGCTGCTATTACTTCCAACAATGTCAGAAAGAACCAAGGAGGTTACCAATAAAGATAAAAAGGCGAGACCAATTCCTTGTCTAGTAGTAAGAGAGGAAGTCAACCAAGGAGAAGACCTCCACATCGTACTGCTTATCAACAACATTCTGCATCAGTACCATACTCTCAACAACCTTATGTGGCATATGTGATGCCAACTTATCCACCGTCATCACCTCCTGTCAGTTATCTACTATATCCTCAACCATTCATACCATGATATCCACCACAAATGGCTCCTCCATGTCCACCAGCTCCCTCAGTTCATAATCATCCATAAAAACGAACACATGTTCCTCCTGTTGCACCTTCCAGTCAAAACCGTGCTAGAAGAATCCCAAATTTTGAACCTATTCCCATGACGTATAAAGTTTTATACCCATCTCTGGTGTACAAGGGGTTAGTGACCAATAGGTCGTTACCCCCTTTCATTGGGAAGCCTCCTCGTTGGTTCAACCCAAACTTACATTGTGAATACCATCAAGGTGCCGTAGGGCATGATCTGGATGGATGTTTTGCTCTAAAGGCAAGGGTTCAAGAGCTCATTAATTGCAAGGTCTTGTCTTTCAAAGATAAAGATCTGAATATTGCTAACAACCCTCTTCCCACTCACAATGGACATGCTGCCAATGCTATCGAAGAAGTGTTTGATGAACAGGTTGCCAAAGATGTCAAAGAATTGAAAACCCCACTGAAAGAGCTCCATGCTCGTTTGGTGGAGTCTAGTTTGATTTCAAAGAAGCATGACGATTATGATGAATGCTCCGTTCTTGTAAAAGGATTTTCTATGGTTAACAAGGATATACAACAATTAATGGATTAAGGGATACTTCAAATCAGTCGCGCAAGAGCTGATAAGGACATAGCGGTGATTGAACCTCATTTTGAAATACCACCGACATGGGAAATTGAGTATCATAGTACACCAAGTGTTCCTCCAAGAAGAGAATACATGTGTCCAGAAATAGTGATTCAATCTACTCCTCTTCCTTATTCTAACAATAACACAGTGCCATGGCATTCAATGTTGCAGTCTTCATAAATGGTCAAGAAGTGTCCTTAGGGGACCAATTTGAAAAGATTTATAGACCTGACATATTCAATATTGCTGAAACAAGTAGAATGACCCGCAGCAGTCGTGTCTTTGGGCCTACGCCACCTCCAAAAGTTGTTGAAGAGATAGTAAGAGAAAAGATTACTGAAATTCCACAATCCCACAAAAGGATGCAAATTGTTGATGAGACAATATCACCACAAGAAATTGAGGAATTTTTAAGATTGATTAAAAGAAGTGATTATAAGGTGGTGGATCAGCTTCACCAAACTCCTTCAAAAATTTCTGTGCTCTCATTATTGTTCCGTTCAGAAGCTCATAGGAAGGCCTTGTTGAAGGTACTCATGCAGGCGCATGTATCACAAGGAATCACCGTAGATCAATTCAATGGAATTGTGTCTAACATACTACCTGCCATACTTTGAGCTTTCATGATGGAGAACTTCCCGAGGAGGGAAGAAACCATAATCGAGCCCTGCATATCTCTGTGAAATGTCTGGATGATGTCTTAGCCTGAGTGTTGGTGGATACAGGGTCATCACTAAATGTAATGCCAAAGTCCATTTTGGCCAAACTCTCTTATATAGAGACTGTGATAAGGCCCAATATTATGATTGTAAAGGGTTTTGATGGATCTCGTAGGGCTGTGATCGGAGAAGTGGACTTGGCCATACTAGTAGGCCCACATATTTTTAAGATAACTTTCTAGATCATGGATATCAACCCAGCGTATAGCTGTCGGTTAGGAAGGCCATGGACCCATTTTGTTGGCGCAGTAACATCCACACTTCACCAAAAATGAAATTTATGGTAAATGGAAAGCTAATTACAGTGTCTGGCAAGGAGGATTTGTTGATCAATCACCTTTCGTCGTTCAAATATGTTGAAGCGGATGAAGGAGCATTTGAGACTTCTTTTCAAGCTCTTGAAATTGCTAATGCTGTCTTCCTGGAAGGAAAGGAACAAGATATGGCGGTAGATCCATCATTTGCTTCTTTGAAAGGTGCAAAGGAAATGCTTGAGAGAGGTAGTACTGAAGGTTAGGGTCAAGTGATTCACATTCCTGAGAAGAATAACCATTTCAGACTGGGATATGAGTCTTAGATGAAGGAAGGTGTTCAAGATTCATCCCGAGATAAAGTAAGGATTTTCCAAGAAGTTTTCCACAGTGCGGGATTCATCCATGACAAATAGGTGGCCACTGTAGAAGACAATGCAGCTGATTCAACGACACCATGCTTGGTGTATCACAACACAACTGACTTGAATAATTGGGAATCAATTGATCTGCCTGAAGTTTTTTCATTGTCAAAGTAATTTCATTTTCTCAAAATCCTTTTGCTCTGCCCAAGGCTTAAGGATCATATGTAGGGCCCCCTTTATTTCAAATGATTATGATCATTAATAAAAAGCATTTTGTTTTTCATTCTTTCTTTTTTTCGTTTTTAAGAAAGTGGCAACCCTTTGGAAGCCACAAAAAGAATTTTATCTTCTTGCATTTACTTTTCATTTTTCTAAAATCAACATTAACATCATGCAGAATAACCAATGAACCTGTTGAACTTGATAATGCTATAATCCCTCCCGACTTTGAGACCCCTGTAAACTAAGCGGAGGAAGAGTGCGAGGAGGAATGTGATCTCCCTGAGGAACTAGCAAGCTTGCTAGAGCATGAGGATAAAGCTATTCAGCCTCATTAGGAGCCTGTAGAGGTCATTAACTTGGGAACAGAAGAGGCAAAGAAAGAGGTGAAGATTGGCACTGTTCTTGAAGATGGCATCAGGGAGAGTTTGGTCAAGCTTTTGCATGAATACATAGACGTGTCTGCCTGGTCATACCAAGATATTCCGGGTTTGGACACAGATATTGTTGAGCACCGACTACCGCTTCAGCCAGAATGCCCTAAAGTGAAACAGGAGCTGAGAAGAGCAAGGCCGGATATGTCCATCAAGATCTAAGAAGAAGTCAAGAAGCAGTTCGATGCAGGGTTTCTAGCAGTGTCCAACTGCCCTCAATAGGTTGCTAATATCGTGCATGTCCCTAAAAAGGATGGTAAAGTAAGAATGTGTGTGGATTACAAAGATTTAAATAGAGGTAGTCCAAAGGATGATTTCCCTCTTCCACATATTGATACACTAGTGGACAACACTGCTAAATTCTCCATTTTCTCCTTCATGGATGGTTTCTCAGGCTATAATCAAATCAAAATGGCGCCTGAAGACATGGAGAAGACTATGTTTATTACACCATGGGGAACTTCCTGCTACAAGTTAATGCTTTTTGGATTCAAAAATGCTGGGGCAACCTATCAACGAGCAATGATCACTCTCTTCCATGACATGATGCATAAGGAAATTGAAGTATATGTCGATGATATGACAACTAAATCTCAAAGTGAAGAGGACCATATAGAACACCTGCAGAAACGTTTTGAACGGCTGAGGAAGTTCAAATTGCGCCTAAATCTTGCTAAGTGTACATTCGGTGTCCGGTCAAGGAAGCTGCTTGGTTTTATTGTTAGCCAACACGGAATTGAAGTAGACCTCGATAAAGTCAGGGCTATTCAAGAAATGCCTACTCCACGAACAGAGAAAGAAGTTAGAGGGTTCCTAGGGAGGTTAAATTATATCTCCAGGTTTATCTCTCATATGACTGCTATGTGTGAGCCTATGTTCAAGCTACTAAGAAAGAATCAAGTTGTACAATAGGATGCCAATTGTCAAAAGGATTTTGAAAAGATCAAATGTTATCTGCAGGAGCCTCCCATCTTGGTCTCACCCGTGCTGGGGAAACTGCTCATTGTAACACCCCACTTCCCAAATTAAATAAAATGCGAATAAATCAATTAAAAATATCAGAGTTTCTTTCCAAAAGTGGGATATTACTTTTCACAAAAATTTCCACAAAACATTTCATTAAAAGATTTTCAAAATAAGCAGCGGAAAAGAAATTTGTCACAACATATATTCGTATATGTACATCATCTCATACATCATGTTCGACCATCTGCCCAAAATATACAAAACATCATCAATACAATCCATCATCAAAATATGATACGACACAGAGTATAAACAAAATCATCAGATAGGCAATAAACTCCTCAAAGCCTCGTGTTACGTATCAGAGCATCCTAGACTCGACCAACACACCGCTATCCAACTAGCTAAACACCTGGATTGTCTGTACTTCCGAAGAAGCACAGACCACAACAACAACAAAGGGGTGAGAAAACATGATCGAAATATAATGGTAAATGTTTACATGAAATAAAGGCAGTAAATAAATACATCATCACCCCACAAATCATCATACACGACCTACTGTCCAATCATCAATCACAACATACAATAATGCACAAATGCAACTCAACACATGCATGCGGTACCGACTTAAACTCAGGATAGATCGCATACACTCCATCCGAGCAACGATCTATCCCTACCACGCTCCTCCTGAGCCCATATAATCAAATCTTAGGATAGATTGCATACACTCCATCCGAGCAATGATCTATCCCTACCACGATTACGGGTGAATCACATACACTCCATCCGAGCAACGATTCAACTCCGCAATCGCCGATGGATACTTGGCACTAAACCCTCCTCAAGGGAGCAACACGATCCTACTGATCCCATCATGCATCATGCTATGCATACACCAACATCAAGCACACTAGGTGCACATGATCCTACTGATCCATCATCATACAACACACAACCATCAAACACACAAGGTGCACACGATCCTACTGATCCATCATCATACAACACACAACCATCAAACACATAAGGTGCACACGTTCCTACTGATCCATCATCATACATCGCATATATATATATATATATATATATATATATATATATATATATATATATATATATATATATATATATATATATATATATATATATATATATATATATATATATATATATATATATATATATATATATATATATATATATATATATATATATATATATCACACAATCAATCAATCGAATTAATCACATTAGACATCAACAAAACAACCCTATAACACTCAACATACACCCAACATCTTTGCACTATCTCTGTACATCAAACAAATCACAATCATCAAACAACTCAAATAAAATAAAATCCTGCTACGTTCACTAGCTTGCTCGCTACGCGAGCTCCTACCAAACGCTCGCTACACGTTCTCCTAGCGAACCTGCTCGCGAATCACACTCCTGAGCTACTAGAAGTGTTCGCTACCACTTCGCTGGGACTTCGCCTCGCGAATCCTTCGCTACACCACTCGCCCAACGAACCTACTAGCGATTACAGAAAAATGGCCACTGGAATAGCTCGCAACCTAGCTCGCCTAGCGAGCACCTAGCGAATGCTCGCTACTCAGTCGCCTAGCGAACCTGCTAGCGAGTGTCTGCAATTTCAGAAAAATTCCACTGTGCAGAAACTCAATAGCAACTCAAAACTCAACAAATTCTCTCTAGATCAGTACCAACAACCTCAACTTAGCATTCTACATCTGTTCTACCCAACTAATTCTAAAATCATCCGATAAAACATCAACTTCTGCCGATTAATCCACTTTCGGCTTAAAACCTTAGTCTACTCCGAAACATCCAATTCACCCAAACAATCATCAAACATTACATGCAATGATTCCACCATGAACAACAAAAATCAGAAACTTAAACAACCACATGCAATCATCATCATGCAATTCATCATCATCAAACCTATAGGGTTAAGGATTCCCCAACTACCCTTATTCATGCATTACCAATTTCCCATCTATTTTCTCCCCCTTACCTTAATAAACAGCTTAATCGATGATAATCCACAAATTCCAACAGCTTGATCTTCTTCCTCCTCTTGCTCAAGCTTGCTTCCTTCCCTCTTACTCCTCTGGATCGTGCTTCTACCTGTAAGAAAACAAATTGTTTCTTAGTAATATCTCTATGTTTTGATGATAACTCTTATGAAATTTTGTATTAAAGAATTATATACTCTAAAATTGGTTCATGAATATTTGCTGCAGATGATTAAAGTATATATACATCCAAGAGCAAATTAATCTGAACATGGAACTATGGAAGTCTCTGAAGAGTCAGAATCATCTTATAGAAGAATCCGAGCGCTGTCTGTAGAAGGATCTGAAGCAGAAGCTATAGAAGAATCTGAAGCAGAAGCTGCAAAAGAATATGAAGCAGAAGACTCTAATAAGATCTGAAGACTCTGAAGCATTGAAGAACTTTGTATGAGAGTTAAGAAGCACAGTTTTTCAGAAGACTCTGAGAGTACTGCACGTTGCATGTACTGAGGATCTGATTCATAAAACTCTGGTCTGATAGAACTACACGCTAAAGCACACTTGCTGCATTACTTTGATTCAGCAAAATCTGATGGGTATCCAAGACTCTGATCATGCAGACTCTGATGTTAACTTTGCTGAAAAGAAATACTTGTTGAAGAAGAATTCAAAGTAATATCTTTTGATTTGGCTCAACGACTCTTTCCTCTTTCATGCTTGACACGAGAACACAGACCAAAAGCATTTCTCTGTGCATTCTATTTCCAGGAAAGGTCATTTGATGTAAAGACAAAAAGGTTCAGGCCTTTTCAGTACACAGCCTCCAACGTCAAGACTTTGTAGACTACTGTGCATATAAAAGCAAGTCTTCCTCATCTTCTTCAAAGAGTGATCAACAACCAACGAATCTGTTATAGAAACTCTTACAAGCTCTCATAAAATATTCTTATTGCTGAGTTTATTCTTTTGTTCTTAACATTAAGTGAAAAATCACTGTTGTGATAAAAGCTTGTTAGAAGCATCCATACACTTGTATTAATCTTACATTTCATTGTAATAGTTCCTTAAGAAGATCCAGTTGGGATCAGTAGTTCTTGAGAAGACTTTGAACAGTTGTTCTTAGTGCTTACTATTGTAATCAGTTGATTAAATAGTGGATTAAGTCCTTGTTTGAGAAAGGCAAATCACTCTAGATAGGGTGGACTGGAGTAGTTGAGTTCAACGAACCAGGATAAAAATACTTGAGTTTTTACTTCTAAGTTTTACCTTCATACTTATTCAACCCCCTCCCCCCCTTCTAAGTATTTTCTCACCTTCAGTTGGCATCAGAGCTCCGGTTCTGTGTGTGCTACCACTTCACAGTGACAGAAAAGATCCAGTGAGAAAAACTTTGATATTTATATTTGGTTGTTTATAATGGCTGATGTTTCAACATCTAACAAGTATGAAGAAAGAGACAGAATCAATACTAAACCCCCAATGTTTGATGGGGAGAAATTTGATTATTGGAAAGACAGGATTGGAAGTTTTTTCCTTGGTTATGATGCTGATTTATGGGATTTGGTCATAGATGGATATGTCCATCCCATTGATTGGAATGGCAAGAAAGTGGATAGAAAATCTATGACAGAAGCCCAAAAGAAGGAATTTAGAAATCACCACAAGGCTAGAACAATATTGTTAAATGCAATATCTCACACTGAGTATGAAAAGATCACAAATAGAGAAACTGCATTTGACATGTTTGAGTCCTTGAAAATGACTCATGAGGGAAACTCTCAAGTCAAGGAAACAAAGGCTCTGAATCTAATTCAGAAGTATGAAGCTTTCAAGATGGAAGAAGCTGAATCTGTTGAAGCCATGTTCTCCAGATTTCAAATACTTACAGTTGGACTAAAGGTTCTGGATAAAGGTTACTCTACTGCTGATCACGTGAAGAAGATCATCAGAAGCTTACCTACCAGATGGAGACCTATGGTGACTGCGCTGAAAATGGCTAAAGATCTGAATCAGATTTCCTTGGAGGAACTAATCAGCTCACTAAGGAGCCGTGAAATTGAACTTGAGGAAGATGAGCCTCAAAAGAAAGGTAAGTCAATTGCCTTAAAATCTAATAAATCTGCTAAAGCGTTGCAGGTAATAGAGGAAAGCTCTGAAGAATCCTCATCTGAAGATGAAGATGAATTATCCATGCTGTCCAGAAGAATAAACAAACTCTGGAAGCATAAAGGAAAGAAGTTTGAAAACTTCAGGAAGTCTGACCAAAGAAAGGAATCTTCTGGACACAGAAGATCTGGCAAAAAGGAGGTTGTCTGCTACGAATGTAAAGAACCTGGGCATTACAAAAGTGAATGTCCAAAGCTTCTAAAAGAAAAGCCTAAAAGAAAATTTGATAAGAAGAAGAAGGTTCTAATGGCAACCTGGGATGATTCAGATACATCTGAATCTGAATTTGAGGCAGAAGAAGAATGTGCCAACTTAGCATTGATGGTAGACATAGAAGATCAGGAGGAAGGAATTTCAGGATCTGAATCTGACTCTGACGCTGAAGAGGTAATGGCTAAAATCACTAAAGATGAACTTATCAAGGTGTTATCAGAGGTTCTGAAGAGCTATAATAATATTAAGCTCAAATACAAGGAGCGTCAAAGCAATTTTGTATCTGAGAATAATATTCTCAAATCAGAAGTGGCTGAGCTAAATGAAAAGAACTTAAAAATGAAAAATTATTTTGAATTAGCTTAACAAGACTCTGATTCTGAAACTGAGTCTGAATGCAAAAATATTTTGGAAAAATATGACTACAACTTTCAGAAGTTTCTTGCTAAAAGCATAGACAGAAGCAAAATGGCTTCTATGATCTATGGAGTTAGCAGAAATAACAGAAAAGGAATTGGATATAAATCTTCCTCTAATTTAAATCCAAAACCTGTTGATAAAATTATCATCAAGAAGACTCCTTTATATTCCCATTTTAAATTTGGTCACTTGAATGATATCAAACACACTCGTTCTGAAAAGAACATTCATGTGTTTAAATCTAAGGCTAGTCAGAATAAACCTTATGTTGAAAAACATAAATTTAGACGAACCTTCAGAACAACTAACCCAAAAGGACCCAAGAAGATCTAGGTACCTAAGAGTAAAATAATTCCTGTTGCAGATGTTCTTAGCAGCAAGGTTAGGACGCCAGTCATGGTACCTGGACTCTGGATGCTGGCGACATATGACGGGAGAAAGGTCTATGTTCCAAAGTCTGGAGCTTAGATATGGAGGTGACGTAAAATTTGGAGGGAATCAGAAGGGCAAGATCATTGGATCTGGCACTATTGGAAATGGTAACCTTCCCTCTATTACTAATGTTTTACTTGTAGAAGGATTAAAGCATAATCTATTGTCCATAAGTCAATTAAGTGACAATTGTTATGACATAGTCTTTAATCAAAAATGTTGTAAAACTATTAGTCAAAAGGATGGCTCAATCCTATTTAGTGGAAAGAGGAAGAACAACATTTATAAAATAAATCTTTTAGAACTTAAGGTTCAGAATTTTAAATGCCTCTTGTCTGTTAATGAGGAGCAATGGGTCTGGCACAGAAGATTAGGGCATATTAATATGAGACGTATATCTCAGATTAATAAACTTAATCTTGTCAGAGGACTTCCTAAGTTGAAGTTCACCTCAGATGCTCTTTGTGAAGCATGTCAAAAAGGGAAGTTTTCAAAATCCTCTTTTAAATCAAAAAATGTTGTTTCTACTTCCAGACCATTAGAATTACTTCATATTGATCTGTTTGGACCAGTGAAAACTGCATCCATCAGAGGCAAGAAGTATGGATTAGTCATTGTTGATGACTATAGTAGATGGACACAGGTAAAGTTCCTAAAACACAAGGATGAGTCAGATTCTGTGTTCTTTGACTTCTGCAAACAAGTCCAGAATGAAAAAGATTTCAAAATTATAAAAGTTAGAAGTGATCATGGTGGTGAATTTGAAAACAAATATTTTGAAAAATATTTTAATGAAAATGGAATTGCTCATGATTTTTCCTGTCCTAGAACTCCACAACAGAATGGAGTTGTAGAGAGGAAAAATAGAACTCTGCAAGAAATGGCCAGAACCATGATCAATGAGACTAATCTGGCAAAGCACTTTTGGGCAGAAGCAATCAACACAGCATGTTACATTCAGAACAGAGTGTCTGTAAGACCTCTTCTGGAAAAGACTCCCTATGAATTGTGGAGGAACAGAAAGCCCAACATTGCTTATTTTCATCCTTTTGGATGTATTTGTTATATGTTGAACACTAAAGAGAATCTTAGCAATTTTGATTCTAAAGCACATAAGTGTTTCATGCTTGGATATTCTGAACACTCTAAGGGCTATAGAGTATACAATACTGAAACATAGATTGTGGAAGAATCTATACATGTTAGATTTGATGATAAGCTTGGCATTAAAAAGCCAAAGCAGTTTGAAAGTTCTGCAGATAGAGAAGTAGTCTTCACAGACTCTGAAGGCTCAGAGGCAGACAAAGCTCAAGTGAAGGAAGCAGAGGCAACGCCAGATGCTATTCCTTTGACTTCTCAGATGAACAACTTAAACATTTCTGAAGAATCAATTGTTAGAGGACCATCTTCCAGAATCAAAGCTTCTCATCCAGAGAATGTAATCATTGGAAAGAAGGATGACCCTATCAGAACAAGATCCTTCCTCAGATCCTCTGAAGCATCATTATTTGGACTGGTGTCAGTGATTGAACCAACCACTATGGATGAAGCTCTGCAAGATAATGACTGGATTATTGCCATGCAAGAAGAGCTAAATCAGTTCACTAGAAATGATGTGTGGGACTTAGTTCCAAGACCAAAAGGATTCAACATAATTGGAACTAAATGGGTCTTCAAAAACAAGCTTAATGAGAAAGGAGAAGTTGAAAGAAATAAGGCAAGGCTTGTTGCTCAAGGGTACAATCAACAAGAAGGTATTGATTACACTGAAACTTATGCTCCAGTGGCAAGGTTAGAATCTATACGCCTTCTTATTTCATTTGCTGCACAATATAACATCACTCTATACCAGATGGATGTTAAAAGTTCCTTTCTAAATGGTATTATAGAAGAAGAAGTTTATGTTCACCAGCCTCCTGGTTTTGAGAGTGAAAAATTTCCAGAACATGTTTTTAAACTAAAGAAATCTCTGTATGGTTTAAAACAAGCTCCCAGAGCTTGGTATGAGAGATTGAGTAATTTTCTTTTGGAGAAAATTTTCATCAAAGGCAAGGTGGACACAACACTCTTTTGTAAGACATTTAAGATAGATCTTCTAATATGTCAAATATATGTGGATGATATTATATTTGGATCTACCAATACTATGCTGGGAAAGGAGTTTGCTCAATGTATGCAGGCAGAATTTGAAATGAGCATGATGGGAGAATTGAGATTCTTTCTGGGAATTCAAGTCAACCAAACTCCAGAGTGCACTTACATTCATCAGATCAAATATGTTAAAGAACTTCTAAAGAAATTTAACATGATAGTAAGATGGCAAAGACTCCCATGCACCCAACTAGTACACTAGGCAAGGAAGAGGTAAGTAAGTAAGTGGATCATAAACTCTACAGAGGTATGATAGGATCTCTTCACTACTTAACTGCTTCTAGACCTGACATTCTGTTCAGTGTATGCTTATGTGCAAGATTCCAATCAGATCCTAGAGAATCTCACTTAACTGCTGTTAAGAGGATTCTAAGGTATCTGAAAGGTACTACTAACGTGGGTCTGTGTTACAGAAGATCTGATAAATATACATTAGTTGGATTCTGTGATGCTGATTATGCTGGAGACAGAGTAGAGCGTAAAAGTACTTCTAGAAGCTGTCAGTTCCTTGGAAGTCATCTGATCTCATGGTACAGCAAGAAGCAACCCACAATTGCACTTTCTACAACAGAGGCAGAATACATTGTTGCTGCTGGATGTAGCACGCAGATGCTCTGGATGAAGAGTCAATTAGAAGACTATCAGATCTTTGAGAGTAATGTATCTATCTTCTGTGATAATACTTCCGCTATATGCTTGTCTAAAAATCCAATTTTACACTCTAAGGCAAAGCATCACTACTAGAATAAAGACTTTTGGGAAAATGTTTTTACATCGGGTATTCACTTGAAGCGATGTAAAAGGCGAAAATATAAACACGGTGGCAGTTTCGTAAATAAAAAAAATTTTATGAGATCTTTTACACCGGTTCATTTAGTTAACCGATGTAAAAACTTGAAAAAAATTAGTATAAGGATTTTTAAATCGTTTATAACATAAACCGATTTAAAAAACTATGTTAAAAAAATGGAAAAAAATAATCAAAAGGTTTTTTAAATCGGTTATAACAGAAACCGATTTAAAAAACCATAATAAAAAATTTTGAAAAAAAATATTTTAAGGGTTTTTACATCGGTTTTGTTTTCCACCGATGTAAAAAGTGAGCTGAACCATGGCTTTTACATCGGTTTTGTTTTCCACCGATGTAAAAAGTCTTCAATTCATGGCTTTTACATCGGTTTTGGTTTCCACCGATGTAAAAAGTCTTCATTCATGGCTTTTAAATCGGTTTTGCTTTCCACCGATGTAAAAAGTCTTCAGTTCATGGATTTTAAATCGGTTCAATTTTCCACCGATTTAAAAAGTTCTGTTATAATATATTTCAGGAAAACACGCACATTTCAAACCCATTTCTTTCTCTCCCACGAAAACACGCACACATTGCAAAACCCACGACCGTTCCTCCCTCCACCACCGTCTTGCTCGCGCTACCAGCCCTCCCTCACGCCGTGCTCGCGTCTTCACCTCCTCCCTCCCACAGTCATGCTCGCGTCGTCACCTCCTCCCTCCCACAGTCGTGCTCGCGCCGTTGCCTCCTCCCTCCCACGGCCGTTTCTCATTCTTCCTTTTTTTCATTTGCATGTTTTGGAAATAGAGAGAGTTATCAACATAAGGTACATACTTTAGTCCCCTTGCTATGCATTTTGACTTTACATTTTGACTTGCAATTTCTAAATTTCTTTTGGGTTCAATGGAGTTTGCTCTGTTAGTTCAAGTTTAGGTTTTTTTTTCTTCTTTCTTTTGTATGTGGTGTGTGTATGCGGATTTGTGTGTATGAGGATTTGGAATCATATGTCATGTGTATGTTTCTGGATTAATCAATGGGTAAGTTTGTATGAGGATTTTGACATTTTCTATTTTTATTAGTGTCAATATCTATTAATATGTTATATCTCTCATCACTTTTATTATAATGTTGATTTTTAGGTATATTCATCGTATGTGTATTGATACTTCACAATCTGAAATATACGGATTTATGGACCCTGCTATGTATTTGTACGTTGATAATGTGCCAAAATCTCAAGTAAGTGTCAAACAATACATACAAGATAAGTTACGTGACGAAAAGAGAGAGTGCCACTTGCTACCATTTATTCATGGGTAAGTTTGTATGAAATTATGTTTTCTATTTTTTTAATTTTGGTAACATATATAGTTCAATTTTGGTAACATGAAATTTTGACTTTTATGTTTACACACACGTACAGAAATCATTGGCAATTAATAGTCATGTGTCCAAATGATAATACGGTGGTCGTCTTTTGTTCGCTTCATCATGAACTTAATCAAACCATGACGAAAATTGTTACAAGGTAAGTTTATCTTTTATGTTCACTTCATTATATATATATATATATATATATATATATATATATATATATATATATATATATATATATATATATATATATATATATATATATATATATATATATATATATATATATATATATATATATATATATATATATATATATATATATATATATATATATATATATATATATATATATATATATATATATATATATATATATATATATATATATATATATATATATATATATATATATATATATATATATATATATATATATATATATATATATATATATAATTTGTTACAAAAGTAATATCATATGTTATGTGGCTTTATATGAATTTTTTTCTTCTGAATTAGTGCTTTTGGTGTTCATCAAGCGGCAAATGGGAATAGAAAAAAAGCTACATGGCTTCAACCCAATGTAAGCGTGGTGTAAATTAGAATTATATATTTAATTTTATCATATAAGTATTCACTAATTATGTCATTCATTTGTAGACAAGGATTCAACCTAACTCTAATGACTGTGGGTATTATGTGATGAAAAATATGTTGGATATTGTCTCGGCCAATATAACCAATTCTTGGATGAAGGTAATAAAAATGATTTTAATTGGTTATTTACTTTACGTTTTGCAACTTAATATGAATTTTCAAAGAATAACTCTATATTTACTTACGTGCTGTAGGTATTTGATGACCCAACGAACTTAACAGAAGATGATTTGTATGATTTGCGACTCCGTTGGGCAAAATGTTTCTTTGAGTTATATAAAAGTTAATTAAGCTTTTTGTTGTTGTTGTGATCCATCGTGCAAACCTCCTTATAATTTAGTACATTTGTGTATGTCCTATATCAGTACTTTTGTAAATCAATTATGTGTATACTAGATATTTGGTGCAATGAAATTAGATTTGTGAGAAAAATATGAAAATAACGACCTAAATATGGTCTATATGATATTGGAAAACTATGAAAATAGCGACCTAAATGTGGTCTATATAATGTGCAATATAGAAAATAGCGACCTAATTATGGTCTGTGTGATGTTGGAAAAATATGAAAAATTAGGTACCAAAAAAATTACAGGGAACGGCTAAAAAAAAGAAAATTAATTTATAAATGTAACAGTACTTTTTACATCGGGCGAATGCAAAAACCGATGTAAAAAACCACTTTTTACATCGGTTTAAACAAAAAACCGATGTAAAAAGTTCCTGCAATACTATTTTTTTTGTTTCCTACCGTATTTTTCACATCGGTTGAAAATAAAACCGATGTAAAAGGTGCTAGAGTAAAATAAATAAATTTGTGCTGACACTTTTTACATCGGGTGAAGTACAGAACCGATGTAAAAAGTGTCCCATGGGGACTTTTTAGATCGGTCCATTATATACCCGATGTAAAAAGTGTCATCACAAATTTTTTTTTTACTACAGTACTTTTTAGATTGGTTTTTCCACGAAACCGATTTAGAAAGTCCACCTTTTACATCGGTTTTTCCTTAGAACCGATGTAAAAACACCCTTTTATAATTAAAATTTTCAATTATATATTTTTTTACACATCAGTCTTAAAGTTTACTCGATGTGATTGGTGTGTTTCTTACATCAGTCATAAAACCCGATGTAAAATGTCTTGACTTATTACATTGCCTGGTTTTACATCGGACTAAGAACCGATGTAAAAAGTCAATTTCGTCCGATGTAAAAAGTCAATTCTGCACTAGTGCATATAGAAATTAAACATCATTTCATCAGAGACTATGTTCAGAAGGGTATTATAAACTTAGCTTTTGTTGATTCAGATCATCAATGGGCTGATATTTTTACAAAACCCTTGCTGAAGATAGGTTCAAGTTTATTCTGAAAAATATTGGTATGGATTTTTGTCCAGAATAATATTTATCAGAGGCAAACTTCTCAGATGCAAAATGTTTAATGCTATGAAGTATTTCATTTGTTAATTTATTCATTTTCTTGAATTATTTTACTTGTGTAAATCTGAACTAACAATGCTCAGAGGATCTGAACGTTGTTTAACGTTTCATTTCTCAAGAGATTTCAGAAGCACAAGCAAGAAAACACGTGTAGCTCAGACACTGAAAAGGTAGAGTGCACTTTACTGAATTAACGTTTGAAGTACTGCTTTGAAAATCTGATTTTTCTTGATTTTCCCCCCATCTGTCAGAATCATAATTACTGTGCAATGATGTTTTTACTTTTTCATTTAATGCTATGTGAAGCGTGCTTATGTGATTGTTTGTGTGCCTGATTTTATCTATAAATACCACAAATCACACCATTTCACACTTTTCACTTCATGAACCCTTTTATGTATTTCTGTCTTCTCTTTGCTCTTCACCAAAACCCTAAACCTAAAACCTCTCTCTCAAGAACATCAATGGCATCTTCTTCATCAACATGTGCTCAGATGTAATCAACCACTGTTGTTTCTTCTCCTACTGCTGAAGCTTACAAGGAACCTGTGAGAACTCTTCTCACTCCAACTATAGAACTGGAAGTTCTGAGTGAATGCTTCATAGATTTTGAGTCCATTGAAGAAAATGGGTTTAATCTTTCTTCAACCATTCAAACTCAGAGTTGGACAAAGTACTTTGACAGGCTTATGGGTCCTGTTTATCCAACTTTGATAAAAGAATTCTGGATACATGCTCAGGTGTGCCCTAAATTCATCCATTCTTCTGTCTTTGGAAAGGAGATTGTGATTACTGAGAAGCTGATCAGACAACTCATTGGGTACTCTGAAACTGATGGTGAAACCAGTCTACAATCTGCTCGTGTGGATCTTGCTGATGTGTTTCAAGAAGTTACTATTTCTGGGGAACCAACTAGCAAAGTAAGGGAACTGAAGCCAGTCTACAGGATCTGGGCCAAGATTTTCATGAGTTCCATCTTTCATAGAAAATCATCAAATTCCCCAGATTATGTCAGTGTTGAACAACTATACTTTATGTTCTGTATGAGCAAGGGAAAGAAGGTGGACTTGCCTTATCTTCTGTTTAGTCACCTTCTGAATCATATAAAGGAAACAAGAGAAGATGTAAGAGTCAAAACTGGAAAAGTTAGGAGTTGGATTCCTATGGGTAGACTGATATCAGACATTCTAACAGAGAATGGTCTTGTGAAATATTTGTATGATACTGGATTGACAGAGGATCTGTCATATGTCATAGGTTCTGTCATCAATGGCAATACTCTAAAGAGGATGAAAGTCATCACAGAGCTTACCAGCAAACCTAAGAAAATTGCTACTAAGGATGTCAGCAACAGAAGGATTTCTGTTGAAGATTTTCCAATGTTCAGTGCTGACGAACCAAGGGAGATCATCTTATCCTACATAGCTGATTGTCTGTTAAATGGTGTTCCTCTGCCTGTGAACATTGTCCAGAAGGAAGGAGAAGTTCTGCCTAATCTTGTTAGAGAAAGGCGCTCAAAGAAGATTGCTGAAGAAGGATCTGAGGCTCAGCCAAAGAGAAAAGCCTCTGAAGCTGCTGTTAAGCCTCAGAAGGTAAAGAAAGTGAAACCCACTCCTCCAGAAGCAAGTCTGGAAGACATAAGAGAAACTATCAAGCAGGTATTAACATCTGATCCAACTCCAACCATTCACTCTCCATTACCTTCACCTCCTTCATCACCTTCTAGACTACAATCATCTGTACCACCATCATCTGGAATTTAAACATCTGAACCCCCTCCATCTCAAACTACACCTTCTCAACCATCTTCTGTACAAACTCCATTTGAACCACCTCAAACAGAAACACAACCAGAACATCAACAACAAGAACCACCTTAGCCAGAACCTCAACAAAAACAACAACTACAACCAGAACAACAACAACAACTGCCAGGACATCAATCTCAACCTATTTCATCTGAACCTCTTCAACCAACTCCATCTGAACATCCCTCAATAATATAACAACCGTTACCTGTTCCAGAACCCTCAAATGACATTCTTGATTTGGAACCACTTGCAACCATGGTTGTCTTGTCATCCACCTCATGCCACTCCATTGAATCATCTGATTCTGAATCAGAAGTTCACTCACCCTCCTGTTTACATATTTCTGATCCATTCAAACCTGCATTTTCTGATCTATCAGCACCTAGCCAAATAAATTGTAGACTTTCACTTCGTTCAAAATTCAACCTCTCAGATTTTCAACATTCATCATCTGAAGCTGAAATTTCACCAACCCCTACACCTCAACTCACCATACCACAACCATCTGAACCTCAACAATCTGAACCTCAACAATCTGCACCTCAACCATCCGAACCTCAACCATCTGCACCTCAACAATCTGAACAACCACCATCTGATCCAACACCTCCTAACACCACTTGTGAACAACCTCAGCCAAACTCTGAATCTGCTGAGAAAGTGACTCTTGAGGAATTTCTTTACCCTAACCCTAGATCAGATGTTGATAAGCTGTTTGAAAATTTCAAAAAGGAAGTTCATATGGGGATTGCACGTGTGGAAGATGAGTGTCTGTTCAGTATAGATCCTGTTAAGTCTGAAGCTGCTTGGGATAAATTTATCTCTAAGTTCAACGTGGTGGCCTCTCATCTCAAGATAGTTTGTGCTGAAGATGCTAAGGAAAAGTTTGCTGAGTTGGTAAGACAGACTCTGTTGAGCATTCCCAAACCACTAGTGCTGCTTCTGGAAGCTGCTCCTGCTGAAGACTCTCCATCTGAAGATGTTGCATCTGATATGGACATTGATGACCTGCATTTGAAGTGAAGGCTGACAATTCAAAACTTGTGAAAGAAGTTAAGGAAATCAAGTCCTGGATGATCAAACAAGAACAAACCACTGAAGAGATTAAGACTTGGATGGCCAAGCAAGAAGAGTCTACTACAAAGATCACAGATCTTCTGACCCTGATTGCATCTCGTTAACCTTAGTTTCTTTTCATGTTTTTGCACTGATGTTTTGCATTTGTTTTCTATTGCTTGTTTTTTATCATCTGTTATGTGAACCATCTGAATGAATGAAATTGCTTGCTTTGCTTTTCTTCTGTTATCTTTTCTGTCTTTACACATCTTTTTGATTATGACAAAAAGGGGGAGAAAAAGAATCTGATTGTTCAATCCATAAGCAAATACTAAAACAAAACTCAGACATATTACTAACTATCTTTGAATTTAAGTCTTTCAGATTCTATTGTTTCATTTGACAAAATAAATTCATTGAAGTTATCCTGAGAATTACCCAACCAGACTCTAACTCTTGAAGCAAATTGTACTCTGAGTCTAAACGCAAAACCAGACTCTGTGTTTGAAAGAAGTCATCAGACTCTGATTAACCAGACTCTGTGTTTGAAAGAAGTCATCAGACTCTGATTCTGAAATACACTCAAGCAAAAAGGGAAGTATTCTTTTTCTTAGAGTATTCATTTCAGGGGGAGATTCTTAATTCTCAGGGGGAGTTATAATTATTGTTTTTTTATTGAACAAAATTTCTCATGTTTTGTCATCATCAAAAAGGGGGAGATTGTAAGAACACAGATTGTTTCTTAGTAATATCTCTATGTTTTGATGATAACTCTTATGAAATTGTGTATTAAAGAATTATATACTCTAAAATTGGTTCATGAATATTTGTTGCAGATGATTAAAGTATATATACATCCAAGAGCAAATTAATCTGAACATGGAACTATGGAAGGCTCTGAAGAGTCAGAATCATCTTATAGAAGAATCCGAGCGCTGTCTGCAGAAGGATCTGAAGCAGAAGCTACAGAAGAATCTGAAGCAGAAGCTGCAGAAGAATCTGAAGCAGAAGACTCTAATAAGATCTGAAGACTCTGAAGCATTGAAGAACTTTGTATGAGAGTTAAAAAGCACAGTTTTCCAGAAGACTCTGAGAGTACTGCACGTTGCATGTACTGAGGATCTGATTCATAAAACTCTGCTCTGATAGAACTACACGCTAAAGCACACTTGCTGCATTACTCTGATTCAGAAAAATCTGATGGGTATCCAAGACTCTGATCATGCAGACTCTGATGTTAACTTTGCTGAAAAGAAATACTTGTTGAAGAAGAATTCAAAGTAATATCTTTTGATTTGGCTCAACGACTCTTTCCTCTTTCATGCTTGACACTAGAACACATACCAAAAGCATTTCTCTGTGCATTCTATTTCCAGGAAAGGTCATGTGATGTAAAGACAAAAAGGTTCAGGCCTTTTCAGTACACAGCCTCCAACGTCAAGACTTTGTGGACTACTGTGCATATAAAAGCAAGTCTTCCTCATCTTCTTCAAAGAGTGATCAACAACCAACGAATCTGTTATAGAAACTCTTACAAGCTCTCATAAAATATTCTTATTGCTGAGTTTATTCTTTTGTTCTTAACATTAAGTGAAAAATCACTGTTGTGATAAAAGCTTGTTAGAAGCATCCATACACTTGTATTAATCTTACATTTCATTGTAATAGTTCCTTAAGAAGATCCAGTTGGGATCAGTAGTTCTTGAGAAGACTTTGAACAGTTGTTCTTAGTGCTTACTATTGTAATCAGTTGATTAAATAGTGGATTAAGTCCTTGTTTGAGAAAGGCAAATCACTCTAGATAGGGTGGACTGGAGTAGTTGAGTTCAACGAACCAGGATAAAAATACTTGAGTTTTTACTTCTAAGTTTTATCTTCATACTTATTCAACCCCCCCCCCCCCCCCCCCTTCTAAGTATTTTCTCACCTTCACTACCGTGTTCTTCTCTTATCCCTTTTCCCAAATGTCACTTATGCCCCTAATACCCCAAATTCTCCTTTAATTCCAAATAATTCCAATAATAATAATCCTCACTTCTTTATTCCAAAATTAATATTTCCAATAATATTATTAAATATAATAATAATAACAATAATAATACTAATAGTAACAACACTACTAATTATCATATTATTTTTATTATCAATTATATTATTTTAATATTATGGACCATAGTTTCTCCAACAATTCCCACACAAGCACGCTGTTGCACCCTAAAATTTGCTCAACCTATTTCACCTGGTTTATGTTTTAATTGCATTATCATTTGCATAGTTACATCATATACATAGTCTAATCATTTGCACATCATAGCATAGCATGCCTCCAAAAAGGGATCAAGGTGTCTGTCAAAAGAAGAAGCCTATCTAGAGGTGTTATATGAGCCTAAGAGGCCATCCAAGTCATCAAGGAGTGATTTGAAGTCTTGAGAAGTTTGAGTGCCCACAGGTGGATTTCTCTCCTAACTTGAGGTGTATTGAAGATCATCAACATGGAATTATGAATTTTAGGTGTGTATGGATCCCATGGGAGGCCTAAAGAGCCCTATTGATGCTTAGACAAGTCATGGTATCAAGTTCAAGAACCACAGTTGAGGTGTGTACAAGTAGGGTTTCATCTGGGTAACCCTAGGTCAAGGAGAGCAAAGAAAGGGCATCAAGACCTAGCTCTAGGTCATGGAAGTCATAGATTGATATGTTGAAGCATGTGCATGGATGAGTCAAGATCAAGTTCAAGAGAATCAAGAGTGGTTGGAGGTGTTTGAGACAGGGTTCCTAGGGTAAAATCCCCTGTATAGCACTGGAATTCCAAGCCACATAAGTCAAAATACAAGTTTCAAATGTATTCTTGGACAACATGAAACTTGTAGGGATTCTTAATAGCTTTAATTTTAGTACTAGAAGTATTCCAGGAGATTTGTAGAACTCAAGTTATGGTTCTTGCAAGTTACAGGTCACCAGAGGACACTGAAATTTATCTGTGAAAGTCACTTGACTTTCCAAGCAACTTTTGCCCATCAAGGAGTTTTCAAATGGATTCTTGACCAACATAAGAATTGTAGGGCTTGATCTTAACTTTAATTTGAGTACTAGAAGTCCTCAAGAAGATTTGTGTAACTCAAGTTATGATCTTGGCAATCCAGGGGTATTTTGGGAAAGTTGAATTATAAGTCATTTTTCAACATAGGTCAAAATCTCTATCTTCCACTTCTCAAATGAAAAAATGTTCAACTCGAGATGTGCTTAGAATGGTGTTTCTAGGTCAGATATGAGGTCATGAGAGATTGGAATGGATTGTATCACAAATTTGCAAAAATGGCCTAAAAAAAGGAAGAATTAAAGTCATTTAAAAAGTCAAATTTGTGATTTTTTGTTTTAAGGTCAAAATGGGGCATATGACATATCAATTTGATCAGAAATGAGGTTTTAAAGATGATGGCAATGCCAATTTTCCCATTTGAGGTCATTTGAACACATTTGCATTTGGTAGCTTCACATATAAGTTACATATGCCAAACCATTCATGGGATCAAAACCAAGGATCTAACCATTCTTAACACATTCAATATATCATTTGGACAGAATTTGGATCAAAACCAAGCTGCTGAAGCAAGCTGAACATGACTGTCATGTATGAACTTCTTATGATAATTTCAAGTGCAAGAGATATTGGATATCTCACATAGATCATTCCAGAAGTTTCTAGAGCATTCCTGCAGGTTCTATATAAGGTTTATGACTGGTTCAATGCCTTGGTTGGTGAAGATTGAGAGAGAATTGAGAGATAGAATTCTGATTTTGCACCTTGCAAAACAGAATCGGTTACACGAATTTGAGCCATTTCAAAGAAAGCTTTTGCATTCAATAGCTTCATCTTGAGTTTGTGAGTGAGTTTGGATAGATTTCTGGCCAAGATTGTTGAAGAATTGAGAGATAGCATATTGAGTTCATCCCTTGCAACTCAAAATCGAATTTGAGGATTCAGAGAGATTCAACACAAATTGATGCATACAGAAACTTGATAATCAATCATTGATCATATCTGGAAGAGATTGAAGGGAGATTTGAAGGTTTCATTGTTCTGTTCACTCAATTTTCACAGGTTAGTAAACTTCATCGTGTAGCTTGATATAGGTAGAATTGTTAGGTTTTAAATGGTTAGATGCAATGTAGATCATGGCTAGGTCGTTTATGGTAAAGAAATTCGAGGTTTAGAGATGAAATCTTAGGTGACCAATTTTCTTGTGATGGACTGTTCTTGCTGATCTTGATGAATTAAGCTTAGTTAGATAGTGGTAATTACTCAGTGTAGCGTGGTGATGATGTTGGGCACTTTAATTTGAAGAATGGTGATGGTTGAATCTTGAGCAGGTTCTGAGTTCTTTATCGTGTTTGGAGTTGTGATGAGAGTTAATGAAAATGGAGGGTAGATTCTTGTTCAGGGTGAAAAAACGAATGGAATAGGATGTTTAGGTTTGAGTATTGGTGAGGTTTTGTGGGCGTGCTACCGGAGAAGACGGTGGCGCCACCTCAGGCCACCGTCTCTGTATTTTCCCTCCCAGAGTTTGAATTTGGAGAAGAAGGTCCCATAGCCCTTAGATCAATGTTGGACTTTGACTGAGGATGAGATCCAATGGCCGCGAGTGAATTTCATTTTGTGAAGGAGTCTGAACACCTTGTGCGCACCGTTTCACTTAATATTTTGTTCTGGGCCTAACATGGACATTGCTAATCACGCCCCATTCCAAGGCCCATTGGAAAATAACACATGGTTTGATTGCTATTTGGCACGGAGTTTTTTTTCTTCCTTTTTCATCTAATTTTCCATGGTATTTTCTGATTGACATGGGCCTAGTATGCGCTTTCTACGCACACCCCCTCCTGGGCCCAACTCTGATTTATAACTGAACCCAATTGCTATTCATCACGCTAGTTTGCTATTTTTAATTGATTTTCTTGTATTTTCATGTTTTACATATGATAAGAGATTAATTCATAATAAATTGAAAAATGACCATTTTAGGATGAGACTTTTTTCCCTGGTTTCCTTAGGATATCTAGAATTTTATAGGATTAAAAAATATTAATTTCATCCATTTTATATTTTCTGGCATATTTTACAATTTTAATGCTTTTATTTTACTTTTGTTTGATACTTCATTTTTATGAATTTAGTATGAGAGTTTAGTGAGGAATTTTGAAGTGATTCTTATGAGGTTGATTAGATTAGGGAAGCATGTACCCTTAGGAATTTTTTCATATTTTTGTGATTAAAATTTAGGGTAGTTTGAGAGGTGAATAGGAGAGGTGTTAGAATTAGGGTTTTAACACAACTAGTTGTAGTTTAGGGCATAGTTTGGGGACTTAGGGTTTTATTTAGGCCTTGGGGTTTATATGGGGTATTGGGTATAGGGTTAGGTTCCCTTAGAAATTTACCTAGGATTTTATAATGAGTTTTAGCATTTTACTTGATTTTTGCAATTGGTGTGTTGATTGTGGGTTTTCCCCTTGGATGTTTGGTTTGGTTACTTTGCTTGGGCTGTCTTATTTGGGCTTTGGGCTTGGGTTTTTCTTGATGGAGCTTCTAGAGACATTGAGGATGCTTGCAGATAAAGCTTGGAGCTTGGGCATGAAGATTTCTTTTCTGTTGGGTTGCTTTTGAAGGCTTAGGAATTAGGGCATATAGGAAGAGCAGTAGATTAGTCTTGTTTCTTCTTTCAAACATAGAGAGCTTCCTGTGCCTCTATCCTATCCTATGATGCAAAGTCCTCTTAAGGAAGTCCATCTCTCCCTTGGAGGGATGATTGGCATGCCTTAAAGAGTAGAACTTTTGAGGATACCCTTCTTTGCAGATGATGGTTTTTAGTGATTTCCTTTGGTTTTCACTGATTTCCATTCATTATAACTTGATCTCAATAACCAATCTTTCTTGGTGGAGCTTGCTAGAGCTTGGATATGAAGATCTAAGATGTTGAAGATGCCTTTCATGAGGATTGCTTGAAGATGGAGTTATGTTACTGTCAACTTTGTTGTCAGGAGCTTGCTGGGGGATTGAAGCTAGGGTTTATTGTTGCTTTTGAGATGGGGTTTTATGTAGATGTGGAGCTTAACTGTTTAGGTTTTGAGGAGTCTTATTTGAAGTGTGCTTTCTCTTCCCTGGAGATTGGAGATTGAAGCTTACTGAAGTTTGGAGATGAAATCTGTTGCTGTCAGAGCTATTGTTTGCTGTATGAGTTTGATGCTGGCTGCTTGGGCTGCTTCCTCTGCTTTGGGGTTTTGTTTTCTGTATTGTTTGTTGGCTTGTTCAGCTTTCCCCATAGGTTTTAAGTGAATGTTGATTCACTTTGCCTGTTGTTTTCCCAGGTTCGAGGTTGAGTGGGACTCCCTTGCCTCGCTTGTATTGCTGCATTGCATGCATTTTACTGTATTTGCTTGCTTTCTTTTTTGTTTATCCCATAGGATCTCTGATTTCCTCTATGCAGGAGGGAATTATGACAGACATTAGGATTCTTATCCATGCATGACAATATTAGGTTAGTTTTTATTCCCTTTCAACCCTAGGCTTTTTAGAGCTTCTTTCTCTTCTTATCTCAAACAACTCAAAAACACAGTAATAAGGTTAATCGATGTCGTACGTTACGGGCCTTAAGCTATTTGAGAAAGGGTTGCTGGAAAGCTTCTTTCCAGTAGTCTGGCTGCTTAGTGTGGTACCCTTTGGGTGACATGCGACGTAGTCACTCTCAAATCATAGTCTCTAGTGCGTCAGAGATTGCAAACTAAAAAAAACACTTCTTTCGTAAAAGATTCAAAACAAACATCAAAGTGTCATTTTTGTCCGCTTGGACTCTTAATCAAGAAAAACCCTTTTCAGAAGGTAATAAAAAACAGTCAGACAAGCTTGTGTCTTCCGTAGCCCGAACTACGTTTGCTCTGATCTTTCATGCTGTATGAAAGTACGTAGGCATAGGATGTTGTATCCTAGCGAGCAACCTTCCCACCTTCATCCGTAGTTAGGCGAACTACGTTGACTCTGATTTCTCGTTTCAGACGGGAATACGTAGGCATAAAGTGCGATACTTTGCCGAGTCATTTCATTTTTAACCTAGACCTTTAGAGTAGATAGAATACAATCCGTACCAGAAAACAAGCGTGGATCCCGTCGAGTACGGCGGACGTGAGGGGTGCTAATACCTTCCCCTTGCGTAATCGACTCCCGAATCCAGGATTTGGTTGCGATGACCATTCCTTTCCTTCTTTGCGTTAGGTTTGCTCTGAGCGTTTCCTTTCCCTCCTGTGGGATAAATAACACACGGTGGCGACTCTTCTGTCATAGCCGGCGCCGATTTTCGCAGTAGCGACACACGCCGAAAATAAAATAACACTGGAAAACTTAAATAATTAAAATGGGCGTTACACTCATCATATACCTGACTGTGTTAGAGGATTTTATAGGCTGCGTACTGGGGAAAACAAGATGAATCTGGTCAAAAAGAGCACGTGATTTACTTCTAAGCAAGATGTTTACTGACTGCGAATCGATATATTCGTCTGTAGAAAAGACCTGTTGTGCTTTGGCATTGGCTGCTTGTCGTTTTAGACAGTACATGATATGTCATACCACTTTGTTAATTTCCAAAATGGACCCCATAAAGTTCATCTTTGAGAGACCTGCTCTAAACGGAAGATTAGCTCATTGGTAGATGCTGTTGTCTGAGTATGATATACAATATATCACCTAAAATGTAATTAAAGGAAGCACATTGGTAGACTATTTGGCACATCAGCCTTTAGAGGACTACGAATCCATAAAGTTTGACTTCCCTGACGAAGATATCATTGTTATAAAGGATTGTGACATCCCAGACCCTAACGAGGGACCTGAACTTGAGGTAATTTGGCAACTTGCGTTTGATGGCGCTTCTAATTCCAACGAACATGACATTGGAGCTATTCTGGTATCTCCTTATGGTAACTTCACCCCTTTTACTGCAAGATTATGCTTTGGTTGTATGAACAACATGGCAGAGTATGAAGCATGTATCCTTGGTCTTGAAGTCGCAATCGATCTTTGCATAAAGAATCATGAAGTGTATGGAGACTCTACCTTGGTGATATACCAAATCAAAAGAGATTATGAAACCCGTGACACCAAGTTGGTCATTTATCATGCTTATGTCAAATAATTGATAAAGCACTTCGATACCATAACGTTTCATCACATCTCAAGAAAAGAAAACCGAGTAGATGATGCTTTGGCTACATTAGCTGCCATGTACCAGGACAGGTTCCATAATGAAGCCCCACTTATTGTTATAAGGAGGAAGACTGAACCAGCTTACTGCTAAACAGTTGAAGTAGAAGCTAATGGCAAGCCATGGTTTCATGACATCAAATGTTTTTTAGAACGCCAGGAGTATCCAAAGAATGCTTCGACCACGGGGACAAAAAGACTCTGAGGAAGTTAGCATCCAATTTCTTCCTAAGCAATAGTGTTCTGTACAAAAGAAACCATGACATGGTGCTACTCAGGTGTGTAGATAGGTATGAAGCTGACATATTGATCAAGGAGATACATGAAGGGTCCTTTGGAACACATGCTAGTGGGCACGCCATGGCTAAGAAGATCCTAAGGGCTGGCTATTACTGGTTGAAAATGGAAGGTAACTGTTTTCGTTATGCCTAAACTTGCCATAAATGTCAATTTTACTCTGATAAAGTTCATGTGCCGCCTACTCCTCTGAATGTTTTGACTTCTCCGTGGCCATTTTCGATGTGTGGAATCGATATGATTGGCACTATTGAACTAAAATCATGTAATGGTCATTGCTTCATCCTATTCGCCATTGATTACTTCACAAAATGGGCAGAGGCTGCTTCCTATGCCAACGTGGCAAGACAAGTGGTTGCTCGTTTTCTCATGAAGGATATTATCTGCCAATATGGAGTTCCAAAAAAAATCATCACAAGTAATGGGTCAAATCTGAACAACAAAGTTATAAGGGAGTTATGTGAAAGCTTTAAGATAGAACACCATAACTCTTCCCCATATCGCCCAAAAATGAATGGAGCTGTTGAAGCTGCGAATAAAAACATTAAGAAGATCTTGTAAAAGATGGTGGTAACTTATAAAGATTGGCATGAGATGCTACCTTTTGCTTTGCATGGATATCAGATGATTGTCCGCACTTTAACAGAGGCAACCCCTTTTTCCTTGGTATACGAAATGGAAGCAGTTCTCCCGGTTGAGGTAGAAATCCCGTGGATGATAATCTTGATGGAGACTAAACTTGAAGAGGCTGAATGGATTTAAAACCAATTTAACAAGTTGAATCTCATTAAAGAGAAACACCTAACGACTATATGTCATGGACAACTACACCAGAAGCGGCTCAAGAAGGAATTTGACAAAAAGGTCCGTCTTCGAGAGTATAAAGAAGGAGTTCTTGTGCTCAAGAATATTTTCCCTATTTACAAGGATCTACGAGGAATATGGGATCCAAACTACGAAGGCCCATTCATTGTTAAGAAAGTCTTTTCTGGTGGAGCCTTAATTCTTGCAATGATGGATGGCGAGGAGTTCTATAAGATGATAAATTCTGATGCAATTCGATTGTATTATGCCTAGAAAAAAAAGACATCCGCTAAGTTAAAAACTCGAAAGGGCAACTTAGGCAAAAAAGGGCATCCCGGTGGACTGAAAACCCAAAAGAGTGGTCCAGGCAAAAATTAGGGATATAAAAATCTCAGTTCAGTAAGTTGAAAACCCGAAGGGGCAAGTTAAGCAAAAAAAGAGCATCCAGGTGGATTGAAAACCCGAGAGGGCAATCCATGCAAAAGTTAGGGATAAATAAAAGGCTAATACAATATCAAGCAAATCTGATCATTACAGAGGGAACAGGGGCATGAAGATCAACCTAATTGTTCTCTTTAGAAGTGAAATTCTGGGGATCTTTTAGTTATAGGAAAAGTAGCATTTATTGAGATTCAATGTAAACCTTTCATATTTCCATTTTCACTTTTTGTTTCCTTTGTAATATCCCATGTGGAGCCATGTTTTCATGCGCTACCATATTTTAAATGAAATTTGCATTTTTTTTCCTTCTCTATTCATTGTGTTATTTATCTTTCTTTTGCAAATGTAATTTATTTTTGATGATATAATTTTGAAGCTAAGGTATAACGACATGTTGAGATACATAAATTCTCTGACAATTGAAATAACTAAAAGGGAAGTTGATCCTTTCCCTAGAGATCACAAAATTATAAGATATTTGTGGAACACTTTTGAAATGACTCCTACGGAGGACTTGGTCCCGTCATTTTCCAATAAGATTCTGACAAAGTTTGACATACCGGAAGAACATGTTCATAACATCCTTTCACTTTAATTTAGATGCATCTCTGAGTGTTGAAGAAAATAGGATGGTCATCTTTACACCAAAAATCCATTACGCACGTCGCTCAGGCTATTGTATACCAAGTGCGTCATTTCATCTCTTCTTTATTTAGTCCAATTTTCTCTAGCACTTACTCAACATATATTTTCGAAGCTTATCTCTTTTGTCGATCTGAGGTTTTATCAGATCATTTACCAGATAAGTCATAGTTTCAATTACCTTCTTGTCTGACAAAATTTCTAGATATCCTTCCACTTGTCGTGTTGTCAAGTTTTACTGTCAATTTTGGTTCTGTGTGAATCCTGGACCCTTTCTTTTAAACTATGTGCGAATCCGAAGTCATTTCTTTTCTTACTTTGTGCGAATCTGGAGTCCTTTGTTTGTTCTGTGCAAATCCGGAACTTTTATTTTTATAGTTATGCGAGAAGCATTAACTCATCTCTCTTTTATACTCTGTGCAAATCCGGAGTTCTTTGTTTGTTCTGTGTGAATCCGGAACTCTTTTTCATGGTTATGAGAGAAACCATACCTATCATTTGCACTGTTCTAAGTAGAACCATAGCCAATTTGATTTTGCATCACTCTGTGCGAATCCAGAGTCTTTCCTTTTTATACTTTGTGCGAATCCGGAGTCTTTTCTTTATTACATTCAATTATCTTTTGCTCCGTGCGAATCCATAGTATACCTTTCATTACTTAATTTGTCAATGACCTTTGGTTTTTTCTGTGAGAAGCCATAACTAACCATTTTCCTCAAGTATCACTAGTGAGTCAGTCTACCTTACTTCTTTCAATCCCCAATAAACTTTAAGTTCGTTCCTTAATTATTGGAGTCTTTTTTACCGTTTCTTTCTAGCTTGTTCCTAGATTGAACTTTGGTCCCTGACAAGTGTTTCTTTGGTTAGGTCGCCGAACCTAGTTTGAACTTCCATTTATTTTGCATTGTGTCTCGCAAGAAGAATCTTTTACAAACCCTTATTGCGGATAAGTGGAAGTCTTTTTTGAGAAGCTTATCCTCTTTGTCAACAAGTGGAAATCTCCTTTGAGAAGCTTGTTTTGCTACAGTGATAAGTGGCAATCTCTTTCGAGAAGCTTATTCTCTTTCAACGATAAGTGGCAATCTCCTTTGAGAAGCTTATCCCATTTTTCCAGCAAGTGGATATCTCCCTTGAGAAGCTTGTTTTGCTACAATGATAAGTGACAATCTCTTTCGAGAAGCTTATCCATGTCCGGTGGTACATAAGTCATTTTACAATGATAAGTGTCTATCTCTTTTGAGAAGCTTATCTAAAAGGAGTTTCCCCCGTGAAGTCCAATTATTTTAGCATACAGAAGAGTTTCATCACCCTGTACCTTTCCTGATGTTTCCTGAAGATCCCGTTTGATCTCTTCGTTTAAGGAATTTTCAGAAACTTGGATGTTCTTTCTTATTTAAAAACTCCAGCATTTGTTTGCTTGATCCTAATATTTTAAGGATTCTATTTTACCTTTTGTCCTAAGGCGTCAGTCAGTCGTGCTTGAACCTATTGACCATTAACCTTAGTTTTCCCAGCTGTTTCTTTTTCTCAGTGTTTGGTCATCCCTAGTGAGTTTTCTACTCACTGTGTTGACTTTATCCACGTGTGTTTTCTTTCTTTGTCTGTACTTTCCATGTACCATCCCATCATTTTCACCATGCTAGAATTCATTGCATCATAGACATTAGCATAATGCATCGTGGCATATCATTTTCATTTGGGAGTAAATTTGGGTATTCTTATATTTAAATAACTTCCATCAGAATTACATGAGTATTTCAATCCCTCACGTCATCTGGCAAAGCTATTTAAATATGGGCATCTGTCATACCCTTACTTTCGCTTTAGCCTTGTATATCATATTTTTATCATTATCATTACGTTCGTATTAAGTATCAAGCATAGGGGTGTGTTGAAGGTTTGCAAGAAAGTTTGATTTTTTTAAGATGAGCATTTGGGTTGGTTTAGATGGATTTCCATCCAACACCCAATTTAGGAGTGATTAAAAAGAGACTCGTACGTTCATCACCTCAAGATATGACCATCAGAGAAGATTCAAAGATCAACGTTTTTAGTTCGTCATGGTGAAAATGGCAAGCAAGATGTCCATTCATTTTTTTCCCAAATGCTATTAATATGCTTGACATGGAACCAATTTACCTTTTTCTCTTAAGGATGGTTTTAGTGAAAAGTTTTCAAATATGGTGTCGACGGGTTTTGAGTGTGTTCATCTTAGGTGTTCTAATTCAAATTCGAGTGTTGCACCATTCTTGGTTAAGCAATACTAGTTAGTACAAATTCACATGATTGAACAAAGAATTCAAGAATTGTCATTTTTGAAACACTTTGGCCCACTTGAAAGACATGACCTTTTTTAGGGTTTTTACTTGTTTTCATGAGTTTTTTTGACTTAGTACTTGATTTTTCTTGCATGATTGATCTTGTATAAATTACTTTTAGATTCTTAACATGTTTATGTGTTAGAAAACATTTGGTTCTTTGCTTTACCATGGTTATTTTTTCCTTTGTAAATGTATGAATATGAAAATCGTGCCTTAAAATGTTTTGTTGATTTGTGACATGCTCCTTGATATTGTAACCTCTTGAGCATGATCCCTTAACCTCATATTACTTATTTATGTGTCTTGTTAGAACCATAACATGTTTAGGGTTTGATTCTTGCCTTTGTAAATACATGAATGTGAATGTATAACTTGGAACTTCTCTGTGAATCCTTGTATATTTCTTGATGTTGTAACCTCATGAACATGATCCTCAACACCCCCTACCTTACCTTACTTGTTTGTGTGTCTCGTTAGAACCTTAACATGTTTATGACTGATTCTTGCTTTGAAAGATGCTATGAATCTTGTTTACCTTCCCTTATGTGAAGTTTGAATCCCTGCTTGAGCTGTTGTCACTCTTCTTGCTTATCAATTATTGATTATCATCAATATGCCTTGAAAATGATTAAATGTTGTTACATTTTTTTTATTCATATACCATGTTTAAATCAAGTTTTAACTTGTATGAATGGGTTTTGTTTGTTTATCATTGATGAACTTGTTGTTGTTATACATGTTTCATGCTTGCTCTTGTTGGTTTGTTACCTTCATGACCTTTGAACTTTGTTATGTTAAGTGCAAAACCTTGGTTGTTACCATGCTTATTGTATTTCAATTTGATCATATCTTATTTCTACTTGTCTTTTTCAAGATGTATTCATAAGGGTTGGAACTTGTTAGTTCCCATCAAGTTGTTTTGTTATCATTTTTGTTTCATGTTGTTACATGCTTGCCCAAATATTTCTTTGTTGTTACCATGACTTCTATATCTTTATCATATTTTAATGAATGCTTATGTGCGCTTTAACTTTGTTAAGTTCTCCCTAAGTGATGGAACTTGTTAGTTCTCATCCAGTTGCCTTGTTATTCCCTTACTCCAAAGGAAAGTCTCTCTAATGACTTTACTGTCATAGATAGCTCATTACCCCTACCATTGACTTGGTTAAGTCATTAGGTCCTTTAACTTAGTTAAGTTAGAACTTATATCCCTTAGACTTTGCTTTAAGTCTAAAGACCTACCCCTTGTTAGGAGTATCCTTCAATTATAACTTTAAGTTAGAGTTTGTTAACTCCATGTAAGGATCATTGTCATGATTACTTACTCCCCTCTTGGCTTTTGTCAAGGTCCATCCCCTTGAGTGTTAAACTTAGACCTAGAGAGTTTTGTCAAACTATATACAAACGTTGTTATGTTTATTTTTCCCTTGGAGTCTTAACCACAATCAAGTATTCTTCAATCTTAATGAGGTGAACTCCGGTTGCTCTGATTCCGTTCTAGTCAGGATACGTAAGCATTGTCATACCCTAATTTTTGAACCTAAGATTCCGTATTTTTTGCTTTGCATCGTCTGCATAGCACATCATGCACTTCATCTTACATAGTGTCCGAAATGTCAGTCAGAATAAATTTCTCGGATTTACAGACAAACAAGTCTAAATTTATTTCAAAAACTGACCAAACGATTTATTTTTCCAATATGTTTATTTCACGCTGATTAGTTTGGTGTGTTCATTCTATTTTTTCGAGCACTTTTCTGACCGACTTTTTATTCTGTTTTTTTTATCATTTTTATTTATTTTTATTTAAATGATCATTTAATTTATTTAGATTTAATAAGATATTTAATTTAAATTTAAATTTTTATTAATTAATTTTATTTTTAATTTGTTTATTAATATTTTTTTAATAAAAAACACAATAAAACATCAGCAAGACCCATTCAATATTTTTTCAAAGCAAGGCCTAAACATGTTCCTAATAACATTTGTCCTTTCCAAAACAAGGCCTAAACATGTTCAAGACATGTTCATTTTCTTTCCAAACATACACAGACATGTTCCAACATAATTACAACATTTTCATGAATTACAGGACAAAGAGACAAGAATTTAAAGTCTTTCCAAATAGGTTCAGACATGTTGATAAGGAATTCATAAGCCACAAAACCTGGTGGCTATAAAAGAGCAACATGCACATAGATAAAAAAAACAACAAACAATCACACAAAAAATATAAAAAAAACACTCATACCTCATCTTCCTCACACCCAAACTACAAAGTTTTTCATAAACCACGATATGGCATCGAGAGAAAGAGACAGAGAGGGCAGCGACGCGAGGGAAAATGCCAATTTAGGGAGGTAAAATTGAAAACTCACCATTTATTTTGAAAAACTAATGTTGTGTTGTATTTATGTTAATTTTATATTTGTCTTTGTAGTATTGTTTATAATGTCATGTTGTAGTGTTTTGCGTATATTTGTTGATGTAATTTTATGAAATTTGTAATTTATGTATGCGTCATGTCATTTAGCTAGTCTATCTTTGTTCATAATTAAGCTATAATATTTTATATTAAATTTATAATTTCTTATGTACTACTAATGTGTGTCATTTGAGTTTATGACTTGTGTGTTGCTATGCAAATTTTGTATTTGTTGTTTGGACATTACATATTTGTTTCCTGTGCATAAATCTATTTGTATTTGTAGTTTTTTTTGTTGTATGTACATTTACGTGCTAATAGTTTTAATTGTACCAATGTGAATAATTCATTTAATATTTTAGACTTCATTAGTTTATCTTTTAAAATAAATAGTGCTAAGTTGTTATCCTTTAGACTCCCATGTTTTCTTTCATTTGTAGCAAGTTTGTGGATGGTTAAAATGCGTGCGTATATGAGTTAACAGCATGTCAAGTGATAATAAGGAAAGTATTTGTACAAATATTTTGAATGTATTTATGTTGTATTACATGGTGTGGTTGCTGAAACATTGATTCTTTTTATTTTTTAATAATAATATTTTATTTTTCTTCTTTTCTTTTTCATTGATTTTTCATAATCTAGAAAATTAAAAACATTTTTCTTGGCTATTTGTTAATTGTTACATTTTGAAATTATTTTCTCTAATTAGTTTCTCTTTAATTTAATTCATATAATATTTCAAAAGTACAAAAAATATTTTAACTATTTATTATCGTTTTTTAGTTATTTAGCTATTTGTTGAATATTAAAAACATATATAAAAACATGTTGTAATTATTAGTTAATATAAATATTAATATTTAAATTAATTAATAATTTCTTATTACACGTACAAAGGAAGGATCTTGTTCTTGACTTCATAGTCATGAACATCTTATTCATTTGCATCTTTTCCCTTTGCTTGATCCCTGATTTCTTTCAGGTTGATCAGCTTAAGAGACACCCTCATATCCTCAGGTTAGATTCTGTTAGATTTTCAACTTAGACAACTTATAGATTAAATCCCCTATTCTCACAAGAGAATTAGACATGATTTATCTATGTAGTCGAGATATAATTCTCCTACCCCATGACATAGTCGAGAAAGACGTATAATCTTTTTTGCTTGAGAGAGGTACGTGGCATACTCGTCGATTATAGATCTGAGTTGGAGCCCTTCTCTCAATGTGAAGCAAAGACCGCCTTCCATATGTTTGTGGTGGTTTAAGTCGAGTATTCTCCCTAAGATGACGACTTGTCTCTTCTCTTAAAATCAATCAACAAACCTTCTCCCCCTAGAACCTTGGCGACAGTCAAGAGTTCCTCAATCCGTTTAGGGGAACTTCGAATGCTCTGATTTCATTCCCGTCAGGATACATAGGTACAAGATGCGACTTCTTGGCGAACATACTTAGGAATAAAACCTTAGGTCTCCTTCTACAACTTCTCTTTATCTGTATATATTGTTTCTGCTTTGGGTTGTTACTTTCGTGTGGTGAGATAAGTCCTACACCCGAACTTGAGTGCACTTATGTTAGGAAGTTGATATATTCAATGAGGCTTATAGGAAGTTGAGTCCTGACCAAGCTGATTTAAGAAATCACCACTCAGTTGCGACCCTCTTGAGAATAGTACTGTTGAACGATCATTCGTGAAAACACTTACTATTTTCGACCTAGGAGCCCGTGACATTGAGAACCTTTAGTTACCCTTAACTTAACTTGGCTTTCTTAGGACGTAGAGCGATGACTATTAGGGGGTAGTCCTAAAATAGTTGCTACGCGATGCTACACTCAAAAGAGGTTCTCTTGAGAATATTATTAGCCACCAAGTATTTGGGAAATTGATAATATCTGAAAGATGGACTGATGACTTTGGGAACTTTTAGAACCCTTGTTCTACAGGTACAATAAATCCTTAGTCCCCGCCATTTGGAATGGGTAGGCCCTTACTCCAGGCTCGTTGACTTTTAAACCTAAGTCTTTTCCTGTTTGAATGTATATGTGTACATGTGGATCTGCGTATACTTGTGTTTGAGCATACGTGCACTCATAAACATCACGTTCATAAAAGTTTCATGGAATTCAAAGCTTTTTTTTTACAAACATCATAGGTTTTACCATGAATTTTGTAAATAAAATGAGATTTTCAGTTATCAAAAGTATTTCCCTTTTTGTGGTGTTTGAAAACTTAACCATTGATTTCCTTAAAATTCATCTACATTGGCGCATTTGCGTTCGCCATTAGCATTGAATTCTTTGCATCCCAGGTTCTCACTCCTGCTTCTTCCTTCCGAAGAGACAAGCTAATTCACTAGTACGATACTCGGGACAATCAAAGAAAGAAGATGAAAAACATTGAACTAGAAAACCATGAAGTCTGTAAGGAAGTAACTGCTTTAAGGGCTGGTATGAAAAAGCTCTCTACTTTGGTTGAAACTCTGGTTGCTACTCAAAATCAACCTTCTCCTCATATTTCTCAGACTCCACTTCAAAGAACCGTGATTTTTGAAATTATGTCAATGCCCATTTGTGTGGCTCATATTAGTGCTTCTAGAAGTTTTAAGAAGCATGGGGAGGGTTGCCCAAGGAAAAGGAACAAGCTGGTAATGCTATTTCGCGAGAAAAACGTGGAGGATCTCCTAGCAAAAGTAAACAATACATGGATCAGTTTTACCCGGTCCCGATGGCCTAATCTGAATTATATCCTGCTTTAGCACAAAAGAATATGGTTCAAATAAGGACTCCATCGGCTATCCCAAAGTATCTCTCATGGTGGTTTAAGTGTGATCATTTTTGTCTATTTCATTAAGGGGCACCCAATCATGATATTGAACACTGCGTTGCTCTGAGAGATGGAGTACAAAAGCTAGTGCAGGGCGGTATTTTGTCTTTTGAAGATTCTGGACCCAATGTCTCAACAAGTTTGTCACCCAAGTATGGAAAAATTGTGGAAGGATACCTCAAAAAATACTGTATTTCTGACGTGAATTCAATAAGAGGATCTCTTGTAGATATGCACACTAATTTGTGTAGACTTACACATTATGAGCATAATCATGCTTCTTGCAAAATTGGTTCAAAAAATCCTTGTGGATGTTCTGTTTTGAAGAGGGATCTCTAGGATATGTTGGATCATAAACTTCTCTATATCACTAGAGAAAGGGTGAATGTCATAGTTCCACATTTTAATATGCAAGAACCAGTGGTAACTATAAGCAATAGTAAGAAATCTTCTCTTGTGCCTTGTGGATACGATGCTACCATGCTGGAGGATGGTAAGAAAGTTCCTGTTGATGTTGCTCCTGCAGCTTAGATAATTCTAAATTGTCAATCATAATTTCATTAGAGAATACATCAGAGTCATGCTCAAAGGAAGTTTGATTCGATCCCAATGACTTATAGTCAATTGTGGTCCTATTTTACCCGAAACTCGGTAATAGCACCTTGAAGGACCAGAGCCATGAAATCTCTCCTTCTTTGATTCAACCCAGATACCAGTTGTGCATTTCATGATAAATCAGTGGGGAATTTGATTGAAGAGTGCAAGGTTTTCCAAGAAAATGTCCAAGAGTGATCGATGATGAGGTGCTGAGCTTTGTCGCAACTGCGAAAAAAGGAGGCCGACAAACAGACAGAAGAGTCGCCACCGAACGTTATTTATCCCAAAGAGAGGGAAAGTAAATGATCAAAGAAAACCTAAGAAAAAGGGAAAGACAAGGTCATCGCAACCAAATCTAGGGTTCGGGAGTCGGTTACGCAAGGGGAAGGTATGAGCACACCTCACGTCTGTTATACTCAACGGGATCCACCCTTGTTGTCTAATCTATAGGTGAAAACTATCTAATTCTACTGCTAAACGGGGGTGAAAGGAAAGAACAGACTCGATAGGACATCGCCACCCCATGCCTACATATTCCCTCGTGCAATGGGAAAGTCATAGTCAACGTAGTTCGGAAAACTACGGGTGTTGGGGGCAAGGTTGCTTGCCAAGACATCGCCGTCTTGTGCCTACGTATTCTCATCTGGTATGAGAAATTAGAGAAAACATAGTTCGGGTAACTACGGGATAGGTCTCGATCGCACTGGGGCAAGAGAAAAGGTTCAGAATAACAGGGTAGTCTCGATTGCACTAGGGCAAGAGAAATGGGGAAGTTAGTTGTTAGTGTGCTCGTCAAGGATAGGGATCCTCGTGCCTACGTATCCTTATTAGGGAATAAGGAATCAGAGCGTCCGTAGTTCGGCCAACTACGGGAAAAAGGTCTCGATCGCACAGGTGCAAGAGAAAAAGGGTCTCGATCGCACGAATGCGAGAGAAAAGGGGTCTCGATTACACGGATGCGAGAGAAAAGGGTCCTAGGCCTGGAACTCCTAAACGGAAGGGAACCAGATCGGTTTGGGACACGCACTATGCAAAATCCTAAGATATAGGAGCGAATGCGTCGCATATTGCCCAAAGGGTATACGCTAAACACTCTAGACAATGTGAGAAGAAACCCCCCACTTATCATTTCCTGCGTATCTAACGCTTGGCTCACAACACTCATCGCGGTTATGGTTTTGAAATTAAGGTTCGAAAATGTTAAGTGAATTGAATCGGGACCAATGTGATGCTAAACCGTCGTAGCTCGACTTATGAGGGAAGTAGAACTATAGGAGGTCACATAATTGATATCCGTGCTAAGGACAAGATAGAGAAACAATATTGCGAATCATTCTCCGATTTAATCGTGTCGCACGGTCCAAAAAGTGCGATCTCGTCTTAATCGCAAATATTATGTCGATTAATCGAAGGTAGCCTATCACGATCCCAAAGTAAAGAAAATGACCCAAATGGTCATTTTCCATATATTTGAAATTGGGAAGCTTATCGACTTCGATAAACCAACACTTACGAATACAAGACTTCATCGATCGAAGAAATTAAAATAAAATCGAAAAGAAGAATTAATGAGGAGAGAAAGAAGGTAGTCTCGGATCCAACATTACTTATCAATAGTTTGATTAGTAACAATTTACGGAAGTCTCGTCATCGATCAAAAAGCGACGAAAATGAATAAAGATGGATAAAAATAAAAAATGAGAACAAAATGAAAACTTGGTTTCGGATCTATCGTTTTTCATCAATAATTTGACAGAAAAACTTAGAGGTCTCTTCATCGATCCAAACGATGAAATATGAAAATAAATCCTCAAAGGTAAATAAAAACAATGAAATCTAAATCTATAGAACAATATGCTGAAATTCTAAAAATTAAATCAAAAAGAAAATATTTAAAAAATTTCTAGAAAATTAGATTAGAAATATATATATATATATATATATATATATATATATATATATATATATATATATATATATATATATATATATATATATATATATATATATATATATATATATATATATATATATATATATATATATATATATATATATATATATATATATATATATATATATATATATATATATATATATATATATATATATATATATATATATATATATATATATATATATATATATATATATATATATATATATATATATATATCTAAGGACCTAATTTAGAAATATAAAAGAAAAAAAACGAATTAATATAATTACAAGTCTTAAAACTAATTAAAGAAAAATAACAAAAGTCTAAAAAAAATTGTTTAGAGAATATATTGACAAACTTAGAAATGATTTTTTTTTAAATAGATATTTACAAACCATTAAAAAAAGAAAGAAAGTTTACATAAAAAAAAGGGGTTGAGATTAAAACTTGAGGATCATTTGGGCCTTGAGGCCCATCACCTCTCACTCAAACCGCAAGATAACAGTGTGGTAAACCCACCAACAAGAACAACGGGTCAAGACCCACAGTTAATACTCAATAGAAAAACATCCAACAGTACGGACAACACACAAAATGAAAGACGCGAAAAAACAACATCATCGGACTTGAAATCCGGTGGCCATGGAAGAATATATGTTGTGCTACTCGACCTTCTCCTTGAAACTCGCTTTGACTTCTTCTCAATCTCCTCTTAAACTCGTTTTGCGACACTCTTTCTTTGTTTTCTGCTCCTGGATTTTCAAAACATTTGAGGTTTATTAGTTGCTGAAAATTGGAGGGATATGGGTTAGCGGATTTGTTGTGGATGGAGGTCAGTGGTTCGTTTAGTGGGTTACAGATGGACTGAAGGTGAATGGGTATTGAGATGATTTTTGTGGGAGTTTGTTGTTGGAGTAAGTTGAGGGAGGTAGAGAGGGTTTCAAAATGGGTTTCTGAAGCTCGAATGGGTTTTGGTTTTTGAAAATGGGTTTGATGGAGGTTGAAAGAAGTGAGGGAAGGGTTTGAGCGAAAATGATGAAGAAAAGGTTAGTGGTGGGTTTGAAGGGTTTCGGTTTGTATCGCGGCTGTGGATTTCAGAAGGTTGGGCGACGACCGTTTGGAGTTGCAGAGATGAATTGAAACAGTGCAGCGGCTAGGGTTCTTGGAGGATGAAGAATAAGAACAGTAACACCAAGGGGAGGGGCGGCTGGTTTCTAGGGTTTTGGATCTCTAGGTTGAAGAAAATGAACAGTAGGTTATATGCTCAGAAATCCAACACGTGGCACCTGCTGGCTGTTGTTTTTCCATGATTTTGTCCTTTAATCAAATTTTGTGCTAATTAACTAAAACTGATTAAATACTAACTAATAATTAAATTCTAATCCTAATCAATAAAATTCTAATCTAACTAATCAAAAATCTAAACTAAAACTTAATTAATCTAAGTTCTAATTAATAACCATGTAATTCTATATTAAAATTCTAGTAACAAAATCTATTCTAAATTAATCTAAATAATTAAATCCTAATTAATAAAGATCTAATTCTAAAAACTAATTATAATCCTATTAATTAATATTGAAACTATCCAACTAATTCTAAAACTATTCCTAAACTAATAAAAATCTAATTTCTATTCTAAAAACTATTTAATTCCTAAATTCTAATAAAATTATAATTAATAATCTAATCAAAGTTCTAAATCTATATCCAAATAAATTTTAAACAAATTAAAGCAACAATAAATCACAAAATGCCATGAAAATAAAAACGAATGCAAAAGGGAGTCGAACACCGAAACACAACAAAAGTACCAGCACAGACTGAACCACCAGAAAGAGAACAACCTCCGCTCAATTTCAAAATAAATCTCCTCATCTGAACTAGTTTAAACTGTCTAAAATAAGAACAAAACAGCTGTAATCCCGATAATCCATTTTGGCTGATAACATGGACAGCATACAAGAAATGTTCGACCTAAATAATATGCAGATGAATGCGAAGCAAAAACTAGTCAAAGTTAGAAAAAGGGTGGACAAATTTTGGGGTGCAACAACCTTCAAAGGAGGAAGCCCATTTGAAAATGGAACAAAGTCCGAAGGATATGAAGACTCAAGAAAGTTCTTTCCAAGTCGGTGAAATCAAGAGGAGGGCTCATCAGGTTGTTGGTTTACTTGCTTGCATTTATTTGTTATTCCTTTGATTGTAAAAGCATAATTTGCATGTGAGAACTTATTTATTTTGAATGATTAATGCAATAAATATGTTTATCTTGAAGAAATCCATTTGTATTCAGTCATAAAATGTTTTTTCATGTTTTACAATGCCAACTTTACCCAATATCTTGCCTTGGTAGAGAATTAGAAGGAGGATGATGAAATTAAAAAACACAAGATCTCTTGTCGTATGCTTTTGAATAAGACCCTGCTGATGATGTAAGGTATTGTTTCAAATCCCCAAACACTGGAGGCATAAGGGAGATAAACCCTTGTTAACTCCTTTGAGCCTAGAAGTAGGAGTTGTCTTTTTCAAATAAAAAAACACTCAATTTTTACTTGGGGCAGGGTAGTTTTCAGTTAAAATGATTGAGCGCCCAGACTCTCCAAAAAGAGGAGTGAACATTCAAGAATTCCCCTTATCTATCCCTCACACATTAGGGGGATAGAAGTCAAATCCACAATGATTATCCCTCGACTATCTAAAGAGTGAGTTAGTCACAATCTTTTCAAAAAAGGTCAAAAGGACTTAGAGTGACACGATTTGCTCATAAATCACAAAAAAAAAGAAAAAAAAGAAAAAGTCCGTTAAGTCAAAACCTATGAAGGAGACTTAGGCAAAATTGAGACATCCTACTGGACTCCAAAGCCAAATCCAAAAGACTCAGTCTAGGAAAAATTTAGGGAATAAAAAAAACTAATAATAAAATGAAGCGCGAAAAGTGAAAAGAAAGGATCACAAAGAAAAATCCCCAATAAAGAACAAAGCGTGTGATCAAACACCAAAAGAAAAATAGGTGAGTGATTGCCATGTCCAAAGCCTAGGTATTTTCTCAACCATATAAAAAAAAATCCTCTTGAGAGATGAGCGCTCGTGTTAGGTTAACTGAATGTAGAACTGAAGAACATCACGAAGAATGGGTGGGTACAAATAAACTTTGAGCCTTATATCCTTTGTTTCTTAAACCATGAACTAAGCCACGATACAACCCTTAAAAGACCTAATTGAAGTAGAGTTTGTTTCAAAAACAAACTCAATGAGATGACGTTTCCTGACTCCTATGAGCTAAGCTCAAAATTTGTGTTGACTTTGTAAAATTAATTAACTTAGTCACAAGTTATTGTGATATCTTTTGAATAAAAACTTCAAGACTAACATGTGTGTTACGTTAGAAGTTTCAGAATTAACATTTGTTTGCTTGCTAATATTGCTTGATATCATAGAAGCTTGTATACAAACAGAAATGATGAGCTTAATCATTTGAGACTTGAAACTCTGATGTGTAAATGGCAAATCATTTCAAGAATGACCATTTCCAGGGGCATGTTGCCTGAAGACTCTGCTGATCAGGGGCAAGTTGTTTTGCAATTGTTGCTTCCACAAACTGACCATCCATGAAGGGCAAGTTTAGAGATTTAGTTATACAGAATACAGTCAATCTGGGACAATTACATTGAAATTCGACAAGTCTCTCAAATAGTTGGAGGACATTGGAATATCTTGGATGCTAAGTTTTCTATAAAATCCTCTCGAAATGACTTCTTCTTATGAACCATATGGTCCGGGGCATTTGAGAATTAAAGATTATTTTATCCATTCATAACAATTGTTGTTCGAAATGGCGAATACCACCCAGTTCATTAATGCAGAACTACATTGTTCCCACAACATTCTTCACCCATGCCCCAAAGAGCTTCTGTCTCAAGTAGTGTGATGATTCACCAGTAAGTTTCTACTTCAGGTGGCCATGACAACTCCCTAGTGAACTTCTTATGACTTGAATATTCCCCAGCAAAATGGATGTTTATTTCATCCCCATGAAGTCTCAACTCTGACATCTGTAGTTGTGACATTGATCTGAGCTCCCCCAATGAAGTGGATATTTATTTTATCCCCTGTGAGACCTCAGTCCTAGTATCTCCATTGACAACTTTAGTAACATTATCTCCAGTTACAACTTCCTTCCAAACTACTTCAGTTTATAGTTGATATTTATTTTATCCCCATAAAGTCTCTCTAATTATGAGTTTGATCCATTCCCAATAGATTTTTCTCATCCCAAACAGAGTAGCAGAGTTCGTCTTGATAGTCCCCTAAGTCAAGTCATGATGTTCATCCCTAAGTGGAGTGATCTCTTTTTCCTAGAGAAGTTTGAAGCCTTGAAGCAAGACTGTGATTCTATGTGTGGCTTTCTAGTGATGCTTCTATCTTATGAAGATTGGCCAAATATCCGTGTCAAGATGTTTATTTCATCTTCGGTTTACTTCTCCTTGTTTGTTTTGTCATGATAAGAATAACATAACATACATTCATTCATATGGATACATGGCATCTGTGCATTTTGCATTTCTGTGTTTGTTTGTTTGTTTACATTGGCCGTGTTTATCTCCAAGTGATTCAGTTTGTCTTCTCCCTCCAAGTAGAGTCGTTAGCCCTAAGCAGAAAGAGCACATCCTTTCTAATTCCCCACTGAGTTCGATTCTCGTGGAATATGGTTGCTTTAGTTTTCTTTTCCATTTTTGGATAAAGATAAATCCTAGTTGAGTGCATTCCTCAATGGGTAGAGTCTCACTTGACAATTTCTCTCCAATTTTTTCCTAAATTAAACTTTGGTCCCTAACAATCACAATTTTGAGTCTCTCGAGGCTTTTGAACCTGGATTGAGCGTGCATTTATTGTGTACTTTTCCCCCGGGAAGAATCTATTTGAGGATCATCATTAAAGACAAAATATTTCCTCAGCGGCAGTGCTACAACATTTTCTCAGCAATTTATACCCAGACAACTAGTGGTAGCTCTTTATTTGAGCATCTTGTTTCGTTTTCAGGTTTTCTATTTGTATGACAAATGACAGTCTCCTCAAAGCAGTTTGTCTATCCCCAATGAGTTTATCAACATTATCAACTTATCCTCCATCAAATGGCATATTTTCGGAAATCCATCAGAGAAGTTTGGTGAAGACTTTACAAGTGTATCTCTTTATTTGAGAATTCCTGATACAAGGACTTTATTTGCTTCAATGTAACTTCAAAATACAACAATACTGCTCCTCAGTGATGTTTTCCCCAGTGAGTTCACTATTCAATTTGTAACACCCTTTTCTACCCCAAAATTATCATGGCAAGATAACACACAAATCAAAGTGAATAAATAAATCTCATTAAAAAGCCACCAAAAGGGTGTACATTTCCCAAAGCCATCAAAATAGGTCAATACTCCGTAACTACGGGTTTTTCCCAAAATACATCCAAACATCATAAAACAGCGGAATTCAAAGGCATAAAGTCAAGGTTTCCTCAAAAGGGAAAGTAAGTAAAATAACCCACTAGTATATAGTTTAACTCAAGAACCCAACCCAATGTTACATATCAGAGCAAGACCCTCTAAGCTAACCAAAAGGCTAAAAAACTTCAAAAGTACTCCTCAATGGCGCCCACGACTAAACTTGGTCATCTGCACATTACCCACGTGGAGGTAACATTCAAACAGACAGGGTGAGTAAAACAGTTCATAATAACCAATGTATCAAAATCAACATATAACGACGTCATATTCATATTCAACACATTCATATCCTTCATTTGGCCTCGAAGGCTACAACATCATAATTTATACAAAAAGGATCATAAATGCAAATGAAACATAGACTCAATGCATGTGGTACCAATCATCACAACGCGATGGACATTGAGCCATCAACCCTCCATAGATCCCCATCAATAGGATCGATTCTGCTAGAGAATTGGAGCACATCAAAACACTTCACATCCACACAATGAGATTGAAGCCAAAGTAATCGAGATCCTGAACCGAAGTCTGGATGCACATGAATGCATGATGTAAACTTTAAAAAATCCTCCTCATATAGCAACATAAGTGCACCATCATTCATCATATTCATCATCATCACATAAATCATCATATCTCATGTTATCACATAATTCATCATATCTCATGTTATCACATATTTCATCAAAATCATGGTAATATCATCATAATACATCATAGAAATCATCATGTCATCATGTATACATCCCCTAAAACTCATTGTCATACTCATGTCAATCCATCATAGAAATAACATAATCAAACATCAAGGCGTCGCTGCACACGATCATTATTCACGAAACTCCGCTATGTTCGCTGGCATGCTCGCTAGGCGAGTCTGGGGCGAATTTCTTCGCTAGGCGAGTTTGGGAACAAACTTGTTCGCTAGGCAAAGCTTTCTTCGCTAGGCGAACTACACGATGACAGCAAATTCTGCTACGCACCAGAACTGATTTGCACCCAAAAGGCTCTACGATTTACTTACCCAATGCCCCCAAAACATCCCTAAATCATCCTTAAGGTCCTACGGCGATAAAGGCCCAAAACCTACGATTCATTAGGCCAATCCCGGAACATATTCACGTCATAAATCACAATTTCCCTACAATTATCCTGCAGGCATCTGAGTTACTCACTATCAAATATTCCTATGGGGTTAAGCAAAGTTCAATCAGCTTTTTGGCCATGAAGGCCTAGGTTTTCGTTTTCCCCAATCAATTCACGATTAGATTTGCAATTACAGGTTTAGGCCACGAAAGCCAAAGATTATTATTTCCCATCTCTACCCTTAGAATCCCTTTGGTTACAACCTCCATAATAGATCTAGGGCACGAAGGCCATATGTCACTTGTTCTCATAACCTTCTAATCTTCTTTAACCCAAATAAATCCCCCACGGTACAAAATCTCAATAATAGATTTTGGCCCCGAAGGCCAAAATCCCTTTTTTCCCATAATTCTCTCTAAAACCCCAAATCAACCATAATCACATCGAAATCTACACATAGGAAATTATGAAAAGCTATACTCCTCATACCTGAAACGTTAATTCAAAGCCTTCACGAATCTGTCAGGGAATCCTTCAAGCTTCTGCCTCCAACTTCCTCTTCAGAGTTCTCTTGGCCTCAATTCTTACGGTTAACACAAATGAATCCTAAAATTCTTCAAAACTCTCTTTTTGTTAAACCTAGACTTGGGCCAAATAATTGGGCTTTTCCCATAATGCCCTCACTTACTCCTCTCAATTGTCCCAATTACCCTTCTTTCACTATTATTTATTTTAATTCATAATAATATTAATAAATTAATATTATATACTATCAATTAAATAAATAACCCAAAAATTGCATTAATTCTAAATATTCCACAAAACACCATAAATCACCGAAAACACCCAAAATACGAATATTCTCAATTAAATAAATTAATTACAAATTCCAATTAACTTTGGGGTGTTACACAATTTGTTTCCATCAAATGACATATCTCCAAGAAGTTTGATGAAGATTCAGATGACCTTTCTCTTTATTTGAGAAGGCATATTTTGAAAATCAACCGACTTTCATCTCTTTTAGATCCCCGACGATGTTTTCTAACCTCTAGTAAATTATGGATCCCTGTTGAAGTCATAAATCTCCGGTAAAATTCCAATCCCCTGTGAAGATACTCTCCCATAAGTATTCACATTTCCAAGAAGAAACTGAGACTCGTTCGTGGCTTATGACCCTAGACGAGAGGAGGTTTATTTTACCCTTTTCAGGATGAATACTTGATTAAAGAAGAAACTAAGACTCGTTCATGACATACAACCTTATGGCGAGAAGAGGTTCATTTTACCCTTTTCAGGTGGAATACTTAATTAAAGAAGAAACTGAGACTAGTTCATGGCATACAACCTTGAGGTGAGGGGAGGTTTATTTTACCCTTTTTAAGTGAAATACTTGGTTAAAGAAGAAATTGAGACCCGTTCATGGAATACAAGCTTGAAGTGTTGGGAGATTTATTTCTACCCTTTTCAAGTGAAGACTTTATTAAAGAAGAAACTAAGACCAATTCGTGGCTTATGACCCGAGGTGTGGGGAGGTTTATTTACCCTTTCTAAATGAATCATTTAGTTAAAGAAGAAGTCAAATTATATTTTGATCATAGAAATTTATTTTGGTTATTACCTTTTCTTAGGCTATCATACGTTTAATAGTAGGTAATATACCGTGTCATTTTGGACAGATACCTTTGCTTAGGCTACCAGGTTTGGTAGTAGATTATCTTTCCACTTCGTATTACCTTTGCTTAGGGTGTCATATGAAAGAGGCAGGCTTTGAAAATTAGCAAGGCCTAACTGAGACCTAAAGCACTCTCGCTGCATTCAGACTCAGTGCTCGGTGTCTATTGTCCAGCGATCACCTCAAACGTTCGCTTTGTCGAACACGCCTTGGTGTGTTTCTCACTCTCGTGACAAAACACTGTTAACTAACCTCTCACTCTCGCGACAAGACTGGCTAAATTCTGGTTAAACACCAGAATCAGAATCTTAAATATAACTAAGTTGAACATCGATGGTTCCTACGAAGTCCCGTCGGTTGACGATACTCAAACTACAGACTCCGACTAAACTACTCAGACATTTTCATTTCTAAACCTAAGACATTTATCATGCTGTAAACTAGAACGTGCATAGTTGCAAATAATATGGAATATCAAATATAGTAAAGCAGTAAAAATAGAATTATAGATAACCTAAAATAAAATGAATTGAAATAACTTCGAACGTATTACAATGTTGATCCAAGCGTGCAAGCAGCGATTACAGGAAAGTAAAAGTACAACATCAGTAATCACTCGATGTGAGTGATTACTGCTTTGGTTAGTGAGTATAGAAGAGAAGTCTGGCAGAACTTCGACAGCACTTCTGCACGGGTTCTTGGATTCTAAGCTCTGACCTACCAGCCTCTATTTATAGAGGGGGAGGTTCCTAAATAATAGCACATGGAAAACTGCCTCAAAACGGCCCACTATTCTGAAAAACTGCTCCCGGGGCAAACGGCGACCTCCGTATGCTTAATGGCGACCGCCATTAGCTTCGAATTTGGATTCCCTCCTTTTCTTCAATGGCGACCGCCTTCCTCAAGTAATGGCGAGCGCCATTGTCTTGAGGAGGCTAGAATGCTGCTTTTTGAGGGGCTTTCTCCACCGCTTAGCTCTCTTTTCGATCCTTTTCTTTGATGTTGCTGATTTCACACCTGTCAAGTAAAAACGAAAGAAAACGTAAGTAATCAACAGCTGAAACAACAATGAATCGATAAAATGATGGATAAAGATGCATGAAACGAATCAAAAAATGTGATACAACGTCAAGTCATCACAGGGGAAGCAAAATAAGACTACCAACCAAAAGTTGGGATAACATCCACAAAATAATGGACTACCAATCAAAAGTTGGGATAACATTCAAGAAACAATAGACTACCAACCAAAATTTGGGATAACATCCACAAAAGACTAAGTTGGGGATTACCAACTAAAAGTTGGGATAGAACACCTAGGAAAGGAAGTAAATAGAGTCAATCGACTTACAACCTAAAAAGAATACTATGACGGGGAAAGAGAGGTTTTAACAAATGACTCTGACGAGGAGAATTAAGTGAAATGAACATAATTGTCAATGATTTCCACTAAGGATAAAACAAAATCTCCTGAATCAAGCCATTATCTGCCGGAGAGACACTTGGCAACAAAGATACCAAACCTGAGTTATGCTTCAGATGCATATGTTTGAATATAGCGTAATTCTCCATTCGAAATAGAAATGCTACGCATTTGGGAGGATGCTATGCAAAAATGCAATTTCAAAAGTAACACCACCGGGAAAGGTGATGAGAAGATCCACAAACCAACTCTGCTGAGGAATATGCTCTGAGCGACCTTTCTGAATAAAACTCTTCTAGGTAAAATTCCGCCCTGCTAGGGGAAAACACTAAAATCTCCACTCTATGGGGAAATAATGAAATAGCCCCTGTTGAGAAATCCGCCCTGTTGGGGATAACGACAAACATCTCCTGGGAATGCCACCCTACCAGGGACAAACGAAACCTGTTGAGAATTCCACTCTGCTTAGAATACAAGAGTAACACCTGATGAAAATTTCCCCTGCTGAGGATGTATGACTCTACTGAGAATTCCATTTTGAGGGGAATGAAAGTAACATTCGTTGGGGATTCCCCTCTGTTGGGAACATAATAGACGTTTACCGAGAATTCCACTCTGCTGGGAATTAATAAGCTCTACTTAAAACATCTACCCTGAAGGGAATGAAAATACCAACTGCTGGAAGATCTTCCCGAAACCTGATTCTGAAAAATGTCAATGACCATTGGACTTTGTTGGAGATATCAACCTGTCGTTGATGTACCTGCCGAGGGAATCAACACCAAACTCTGCTTGGGGAGAGAAATCAAGGAATACCGACCTTGCTGGGGAAAGATGTCAAGAATGTCAATCTTGCTGAAGATAAGTCCACTATGTCGGGGATTAGAGCATACTTTTGCTGGTGACAAACTTCTGATCTGATATCAGGACTCTGTGGGGAGAGACAAAATCTCTGTTATGGGAAGCCCCTGCTGAACAAATGTCTGACTACACATCAATACCATTCTACCTGAAGTAGACAATCCTTAAACACTCGCTGAGGAGTACAAATCAAACTTGACTGAGGAATACAATCTTCTAAACTTCTACTAGGGGAAGAATGACTCACCATGCACTACTATTAGAACTTCATTGCTGGAGAGAAAATTTTTACTGGGGAGACAATCATGTCATCCTGCAAACGACAATGAAACAATAGGATAATCTACATGCAAAATGGCCACCTCAGTAACCATTCATGATACTTATCATTCAAGTAAATTCACCGTTTTCATTGTGCTCTGTAAAGCCTTATGTTTTCACCTGTAATGTTTATAAAAAATATCGGAGGTTTTTTACAAACAAAACAGTAAAAGTAAAAACATAAGTGAAAAGCTCTTTCACTAAAATGAATACTTTATTGATGAAAGGTCTGTAATTAGGCAAGTTACAATTTGGATGCAATTCCTAAAAAGAGGTAATTGCGTGAAAAGCAAAAGAATATACAAATGTCAGCAATGTGGGAACAAATATCCATCATGTGTCGATTCAGCTATGATCTGAATGTCTTCAATGTTCACCAATGTTTCGCCTTCTGAAAATACTGAAGGGATTGATTCCTCTCCTTCGGGATAACCATGTATCGAGATAAGTTCACAGATCAAACACAGACACAATCATTTGCTTTCAAATCCCTAAATTTTTCCTGGATCGCCCTTTCGGGTTTTCAATCCACCAGGATACCCATTTTTGCCAAAGTCGCCTTTTCAGGTTTTCAACTTTGCGGGTTTATTCTTTTTCTTTTATCCCTAATTTTTACCCGAACCTTTTCTTTTTATGGTTCTCCGGGATGCACCATTTTTTTCTTGGACTTTATTTTTTCTGTCTAGCGGGTCTATTTTAAGCAAAGTATTTTTTGAATACGTCTGTGTTCACAGGGGACGTAAAATATTCGCCATCCATAGTAGATAGTAATAAGGCTCCACTAGGGAAAACCTTTCTTATCACATATGGACCTTTGTAGTTTGGAGTCCATTTGTCCCTATGATCTGTCTGAGGAGGAAGGATCCTTTTCAAAACCAAGTCACTCGTCTAGAAGCACTGAGGACACACTTTCTGATCAAAGGCTTTCTTCATCCTACTCTGGTACAACCAGCCATGAGCAATGGCTTCCAATCTCTTCTCATCGATAAGACTCAACTAATTTAACCTAGCTTATACCCATTTAGCTTCGTCAAGCTTCACGTCAGTTAAAATTCTCAAAGAATGAATCTCAACTTCTAATGGTAGGACTGCTTCCGTACCATACACCAATGAGAAAGGAGTTTGCCCGGTTGATGTACGCATCAAAGTACGATAACCGCGTAAAGCAAATGGAAACATCTCATTCCAATCCTTGTAGGTTAAGACCATCTTCTGCACAATCTTCTTGATATTCTTATTTGCTGCCTCAACAACACCATTCATCTTTGGATGATATGGAGAAGAGTTATGATGTTCAATCTTGAAACTCTGGCGCAATTCCTTCATCATCTTGTTGTTCATATTTGAGCCATTATCATTAATGATTTGCTCTAGGATTCCATAATGAAAGATGATGTCCTTCTTTATGAATCAGGCTACCACCTGCTTTATGACATTTACAAATGAGGCTACTTCCACCCACTTCGTAAAGTAATCAATGGCAACCAGAATGAAGTGATGCCTATTGGAAGCAGTCGGCTCAATCTTTCCAATCATATCAATGCCCCACATTGCAAAGGGTCAAGGAGATGTCAGCATGTTCAGAGGGGTTGGTGGAACATGCACCTTATTCGCATAAATCTGGCATTTATGGCATTTTCTGACGTATCTAAAACAATCAGATTCCATAATCATCCAATAATACCCAACTCTCAACAATTTTCTGGCCATTGCATGCCGCTGACATGAGTACCAAAAGAACCCTCGTGAACCTCTTCAATTAACAAGCCTGCTTCATGTTCATCAACACAACACAACAGGACCATGTCGAAGTTTCTTTTGTACAACACATCATCCTTGTTCAAGTAGAAATTACCGACTAGCCTCCTCAGAGTCTTCTTATCTTTGTCGGATTCCCTAGATCGGTACTCTTGAATCTTGAGAAAATGCTTGATGTCAAAATACCAAGGCTTTCCATCTGATGCATTTTCAACCGCAAACACGAAGGCAGGTCTATCGAGACGCATGATAGTGATTGTTGGAGCTTCATTCCAGTAACTCACTTTATACATTGGTGCAAGCGTTGACAAGGTGTCCGCCATCTAATTTTCATCCCTGGGCACATGATGAAACTCAACTCTGTCGAAGAAGGGTAGCAATCTTCTAGCACAGTTCTTGTATGGCACCAAGTTAGCCTGATGAGTTTCCCATTCTCCTTTGATTTGATTAACATCTAGCGTTGAATCGCCATATATATCCAGATTATTGATCCTCAGATCAATGGCCTCTTCTAAATCCATAATGCACGCTTCTTACTCGACTTCATTGTTGGTGCAAGAGAATGTTAATCGGGCAGTGAATGGTACGTGGGAACTGTGAGGAGTTGTAATAATTTCGCCAATTCCATTGGCATATGAGTTAACAGCTCCGTTTAAAGCCAACATCCACTGAGATCTAATCTCAGGACCCTCGTCACCTAAAGGCTTATCGTAGTCCTTCATTTTAGAGACATGACGTCTTCATCTGGAAATTCAAACTTCACTGTGTTGCACTGAGAATCGTGATACCAAGCTATTGATTAACTTGAATCTTTAATTCTTAAATTCACAACTGGACTTTAATTTATCCAAAAAGGAAGGTTTAAAGAAAGAAAAACCTATAAAAATGCAAAGCAAAAGGCAAGGCCTAAAGCTGAGCAAAGAGAGATTTAAAGGTTCGGGGGTCGGTTATGCCTAGGGTAGGTATTTCACATCCTAAACATCTGTAGTACTCTACAGGAACCTCTTGTTAATATTTGTGTTTTCTAAAGTTCGCTTGCTAAAGGAAATGTGCTAAGGGTAAAGATATAAAGTATAAAGTATGTACAGAGTTTGCTCGCGAAGACATCGCATCTTGTGCCTACGTATCCTGACGGGAATGGAATCAGAGCAACCGTAGTTCCCCTAACTAGGGGTGAGGAACTCTTGACTGTGGTCAAGGTTCCAAAGGGAAAGTAAATGTCAGCGGTGAGACATCTACATAGAGTGCGGCGACTCTAAACTATGGTTATGTTAAACGGTAAAAGAAATGTCCACGGCGGGACGACTAAATAGAGCACGGCGACTCCAAGTCCTATGGTAAAGGTAAACAAGGGGAATGTCCACGGCGGGACGACTACATGAAGAACGACGACTCCAATCCTAAGTTGTAAATGTTAACAAAAAGTTAGTTATTAGTGAGGGAGAAAAAAAGGTTGGCTTGCTAAGAAATTGCATCTTATGCCTACGTATTCTCAACGAGAAATCAGAGCATTCGTAGTTCCCCTAACTAGGGGTGAGGAACTCTTGATTATGGTCAAGGTTCTAAGGGGATGTAAGCATTCATAGGGAAGTACTTACATGGAGTTCGGCGACTCCTAAATCTATGTTGAGATTGTTATGTTAAAGAATGTCCACGGCGGGACGCTAAACATGAGTACGGCGACTCAGATCCTAAGGTTAGGATAAAGGGTAAAGGATGTCCATGGCGGGACACTAAATAGACTTCTGAGGCCTTGAAAATTCTTTAATGGACTTCCATAAGCCATATGAGCTTAATGGACCATAATTACATCATTGGATTACCTTTTAAATCAAAAGTCAAACCACAGTTGACTTTTCCTAATTAGAAACCCTAATCGGGGATCCTGAACTGCACTGTTCCTGATCTTTGTATGAAAACCTCAAATTGGACTCATGTTTGAACCAATGGAGTATCTTTGATGATGTATATTCTTGTTTCATGGAGAAACAATTCAATACATTGACTGATTAAATCGTGGAAACCTCGATTTCCGACTGTACGGAACCCTAATTCACCTGTATCTTAACAAAGACAAACTTGAAATAGGTTAAGGTTAAATAATCAAATGAAAATAATCCTAGAATGATGATGAAGATCTAAGGGGGTCAAAATTTAGGGTGCAACAGATGCCCCTATTTAAATATCTTCACCAGATGGCAATGAGAGATGATAATCCTCATAGAATCATAGTGACCCGGTTCAAACAGGAGAAGTACGCCATGCTAATGTGCCTTGGATGGTCCACATCTCAGGGTCAGGCGCCGATGAACACATTGAACTATCTATGTGGCTGATAGCCCTCACAGTCCAGGCACAACGACGCAATTATCAGGGGCGCGCTCTACCACTGAGCTAATAGCCCGTTGTGTGGGCCCCCCGAAGGGGCCCACAATGTCAAAAGTGAGAAAGGTATTTAAATATAGCAAACCAAAAATTTTGTCCCTTAGATCGGATGGTATGCAAAAGAACAAATGTTTAAATGAAATGAATTCTAAATGATGCTTTATGATGCTTGGATGCAAGACAAATGCAGACACACGAGCGAAAATTAAAGAACGACAATACGACAAGTAATTACTCACAGAGGACCCGACACACTGGGGAAACAAACAAACATTATCCATGAAAGACACTGGATGGAAAAGAGTCACAACATTCAAAATATCAATGAATGAGGTGAGGAGAAACCTGAGAAATATAACAGGGACACAGAAACATCAAAGACATTCAGAAGAACATCGAATGAACTCTGAAATATACCAGAGATACTCGAAAAAACATCGAATGAACTCCGGAACATATCCAAAGAAGGACATTGAAGACATATATTTTGAAGGTTCATCTGAAACATTTTAGAAGGGTATTTGAAGACATATCTGGGAGAACATCAGGTAAGCAACAAAGGAGTTCTGGAAGAACATCAGAAAAAAAGATATATATATCCGGAAAAACATCGGAAAGATTCAGGAAAAACATCAGAATTTAAGGGGAGTATCTGGAAAAACATCAGAACAAAGACTCAAACTGGAAAAACATCAGAGAGAGAAACATATCCAGAAAAACATCGGATAGATTCTGGAAAAACATCAGAATCAAGGTAAATATTTGGAAAACCATCAGATAAGTTCTGGAAAAACATCAGAACAAAGACTCAGTCTGGAAAAACATCAGAGAGAGAAACATATCCGGAAAAACATCGGATAGTTTCTGGAAAAACATCAGAATCAAGGTAAATATCTGGAAAACCATCAGATAAGTTCTGGGAAAACATCAGAACAAAGAATCAATCTAGAAAAACATCAGAGAGAGAAACATATCCGGAAAAACATCGGATAGATTCTGGAAAAACATCAGAATCAAGGTAAATATCTAGAAAACCATCAAATAAGTTCTGGAAAAACATCAGAACAAAGACTCAATCTGGAAACACATTAGAGAGAGAAACATATCCGGAAAAACATCAGATAGATTCTGGAAAAACATCAGAATCATGGTAAATATCTGGAAAACCATCAAATAAATTCTGGAAAAACATCAAAACAAAGACTCAGTCTAGAAAAACATCAGAGAGAGAAACATATCTGGAAAAACATCGGAAAGATTCTGGAAAAACATCAGAATCAAGGTAAATATCTGGAAAACCATCAGATAAGTTCTGGAAAAACATCAGAACAAACACTCAATCTAGAAAAACATCAGAGAGAGACAAACAAAGGTGACTTTCAAGAATAGCGTTGGATAAAAGGAAACCAGACATCCAATAATGGCTTTGAATGAAAGGTATAAACATAGTATCTGAGAATAGTATTTGATGTATATAGGAGCAGGCATATCCAGAAAAACAATCAGATAAGATATGTCATATCTGGAAGAACATCAGATAGACTGATCCGCTGTTTAGCTGTCTATTGTAGGTAAACTGCCCCAGTTTAGCTGTCTGTTGTAGGTAAACTGATAATCGCTTCAGCTTGTTGAAGATGACTGATCCGCTGGGTGCTTGGAAGGGTTGCCCCAGTCTGAGTCTTGAAATATCTTCTGGATAAACCAAATATGAGAAGACCTTGCCTTGAAAAAATCTTGAATTGATTCTTAGACTGGATGTAAAAAGAACTTGCCCCTGATAGGATCACCGACCAGGTTTCTCAACTGTTTGAAAATTCCTTGAAAGGATAGCAGTTTGCAAACAAACGTATTCATACAAACATGGTAATGTAAAGTTCATGCAACTTTTTGAAATCAAAATCATTTTTGAAAGATACAAAATAAACGAGTCATTGGTCAGAACACGGTGGTTTAAAACACTTAAAAGTGAAAGGTAAAGCAAAAAGGTATGATGCCAAAACAAATGACCTGCATAGGTCTTTTGGAGTCAGTTTACGGAACCTTGTTGTAGTATGCTTTCAAAATAACCTTGTTTCAGTTAGGTCTTTTGAGGGTTGTAACGTAGCCTGGTTCACGGTTTAAGAAACAAAGGATAAAGGCTCAAAGTTTATTTGTGCCCACCCAATCTACGTGATGATCTTCAGTCGTATGCTCAGCTAACTCAGAATATGCACTCAGGTTCCCAAAAGGTGGGAAATTGCACTAATAATAGCCATGATGATGGTTCAGAAGTCCAAGGACTCTTGAGACGGCAGTCACTGCTTCTTTATAACATTTGGCTATTTTGACATTGAGGACTTTCAGGGTGAAGATTTAAATATCTCCTCTTTTTATTATCCTTAACTTTTTCCTGAACTGTTTTTTGCGAAGACTACAGTCAGCGGGATGCCCCAGTTTTGCCTAAGTCTCCTTCATAGGTTTTGACTTAGCGGACTTTTTCTTAATTTTTTTTTTTATTTTGAAAGAAAGTGATTGCCTGGCTTTAATAATTACGGTGAACCATCATCGGCTTTTTGGCTTGAAAAACATCTTCGACACTTGCTTGCTGTGTGCGAAGGAAAACTTGTGAATGCAATATTTATATGAAAGGTGTCTCGCATGAACACACAACCAAGTTAACTGAGAAACTACCCTGCCCCCAGGTTAAGATTACGAGTTTTTTGTAAAGAAAGAAACTCCAACTTCTAGGCTCGAAGGGGTTAACGAGGGATTATCTTCCTTATTTCTCCAGTGTTTGGGAGTTGAAACAATGCCTTACATCATCAACAAAGTTTAATTGAAAGCATACTGACATCAGTTATGGGTATAACGTTTTCATCATCCTCCATCAAATATTTGCATATCAAAAGTTTGAACAACAAGTGCATATTTTAAAAGATAAAGCATAAAGATGCAAACACTAGTCAAAATGGATTGAATCAAAAGTTGCAATGCTCATTTCATTAATCATGAAAGTACAAACATAATTTGAAGGCAAACAACTAGTACAAAATAAGGAAAGTACAAGAAACAAGAAACAAAAGGCCTAGTGACTAAATCAGGACAAGGATGAGTCGTCTTGTCTGAAACACTGGCGTTTAGGAAGACAGCCTGCTGAAGTCAGTCTGAAGCTTCACCTTTGATGTACTGGCAAGGGATTGTTGTGGACATTCATATGACTATCCTTAAAATCGAGGATTCCAGTTCTAATCAACTCACGCACTCTGGCTTTTAGTGCATAACAATGTTCCAAGTCGTGGCCTGGGGCACCCTCATGAAAAGCACAATGGAGATCAGCTCTAAATTCAGGTGAAGGAGGATTAGGAGAAGGTTGTAAAGCCTTTGTAGCGATCAACCCTTGTTGAACTAGGTCAGGATAAAGTTCTGTGTATGTCATGGGAATAGGATCAAATTGATTCCTATTTCGATACTGGTTTTATCCAACAGTTGGACGTTGAGGAGTCTGAGCTGGTCGTGGAGCAACAGCAGCAGTAACGACAGCAATAGTAGAGTGATTATACCTTGGTTGGGGACGAGGATTTCTCACTTTAACCATGACAGCCTTGGTTTAATCTTCTTTCTTCTTATGGAAGGCCCTAAAGGATTTCTTCGCACCACTTGAAGATTCAGCGGCTTTGGATACCTTACCATTTTTCAGCCCTTGTTCTAACCTTTGACCAATAGTCACCAGATCTGTAAAGCTTGAAGATACACTTCCTATCATCTTTTCCCAATAAAGAGGGGACAGAGTATCCATGAACATTCTAGTTAGCTCCTTGTCTGCTAGAGGCGGTTCAACCTGGGAAGCCAATTCTCTCCATCGCTGGGCGTACTCTTTGAATGACTCTTTCTCATTCTGAGACATATTTTAAAGTTGACGACGATCAGGAGCCATATCCAAATTGTATTTGTATTGCTTCATAAAAGCGTTGGCGAGATCCTGGAAACAGTGGATGCTATTATGCTCTAAGTTCATATACCATTTGAGAGAAGCACCACTCAAGCTGTCCTGAAAGCAGTGGATAAGAAGTTTCTGATTGTTGGTGTAGGCTGCCATATTTCGGAAGTACATGACCAGATGGGCTCTTGGACATGAGTGACCCTTATATTTCACGAACTTAGGAATCTTAAATTTAGCAGGCATAACGAGGCCAGAAACTAAGCACATGTTGTCTGTGTAATACCCCAAATTTTACCCTTACATTTAGTCAGTCATTTCGCATAGCATTTCATTTTGCATCCATTAACCACTAACCAGTCATATAAGTGCGTTTTGTTTCAGGAATCACCACAGAGGCGTTTTGGTCATTTCAAGCAAAGTTCATAATTTTGGGACAAATGAGACATTATTCCTGAGACATTTATTTGCATGTATTGATTATGTCAAGGACATTTGACAAGTAGTTTAGGCCCTCATAACAAGTTAAGATTGAATTGAAAATGAGAGGAAGGTTGTTAGACATGGTTTGAGAAATCACGTGACCAAAAGGATTTTAGTTTGGATTTGTTTATGTTACAGGATATCGTTTACTTGATCAAGGCAAAGAAGAAGTGAGTTTTAGATATTTTGGAATTTTTTATCCACAAGTACTCGTGAGTTACGACTTAAAAGTGAATCTAAATAACTTGTGATTTATTATTCATGGAGATTTCAATCTACAGTTGAGAAAGTAAATATGAGTATTTATTGGAATTTTATTTCATAAATATTGAAACACAATGGAATCGGAAGAACATTTTTATTCATGGATAATCATTCATTTACAAAAGGATTACATGTTACAATGAATATCTATTCTAGGTCCCAAAGTCCTAAAAAGAAAAACTCTAAGTGTTCTTCATTGGCCTTCATTTGAATCATGTCGCGAAGCTCCCGTTTTACCTGAAAAAAACTAGACAAAGAAAACAGAAAAGTGTTAGAGGTTGTTCGACACTCTCAGAACAATGGTCATCATCGAGTGCCGGGAGTGGCACGACCGAAGTCGCATCCTACCCCCGTTACCGATCCACGCCATTGGCGTCAGATCAGGTAATATCTGTTCTTATCTAAGGGACAGCCGAGAAATAGAGAGAAAAAGAAGTAGGGGCCGAAATGATTGGCCAAAAAGGATCATATGCCGAAAATTGGATTCTGTTTCAAAGTCAAATACCATTCTATCAAGTAAATCATTTTTGGGGCACTATCAAGTAAATCATGATCCCAAAGGGGCTCATAACTGAATGCCACAACTGTATCAACTCTGAACCACATAAGTGAGCCCATGAAAGTCAAATCCCAAATCTGAACAGAAAGTAAACCACGACAGAATTTGCATCAGCATAACCGGAGCTACACCAGAATTGGCATTAGCATAAAATCATAACAGCAACAATGCAATAAACCAAAAGGGCAAGTTCAGTTCAAGAACAAGCCATACCATCAAGAACAGAGGAACCAACTGCAGGATTACAAAACAAGTCAAAAGAAACTCGCCTTGGACAAAATCCCAATGGGTCAAATATCTGAAAAAATCAACAATAAAAAATGAACATTAGGAAGATTGTTTTGAAATCAAACAGAGCGTCAAAGTAAGGCATTCGCAACACAAATCACACCTGCGAGTGAAACTATACCAGAAAAAGCAAGATAAGTTCATAATCATGCTCACGCATCAGTTCAAAGTAAGCCTCAACCAAATGTGCAGGCCACGTTGGAGAAGCAAAATGCGAAGCCGAGGCTCAGTATGAGACATCATTGCCCAATAAACAAATCACCAAAAGTCACGGTCCTTGCTGAACACCATTGCTTTGCTCACAACATCAAACAATATCATAGGATTTATAATAATCAGCTTTTAGGCTCAGACGGAATGTCATCATCGCCGTATACCCCTTCTCGGCAGTTTGGATTCAACCAAAGCATCCATACTAAATCTGAAAGAAGAAAAAGAACGTCAGTGAACTCGCATCAGGCAGGAGTTTTGAAGTAATACGTGACTCAAAGCAATATCAGAAAATATCCAAAGTAAATTAGTGAATCCAATCAATCGAACTAAAAGTGGAAGGTTTCAATCAGACAAAGATCATATCATATCAGAAAAACAAATATTGTGCAAATCGCTTCCGAAAACGGAAAGTTTTGAGATCAAATCAAACCTTTCACAAAAGGGTAAATAATATCAGAAAATTTAAATCCAAAGGCCCATTCAAAATCGAGAGAGGAGATTATATAAGAATGGCATCACCTCAAACGAAACCCTAGAAAAAAAGGGGGGGGGGAGAACACAAAAGAGGGCGGCCGTTCGAGAGCTTAGACGAAAGAACGCAAAAGCCTTCACCGTGAAACACCGACGGAGAAGATTCACCAGCGCCTATTCCTAGACGAGCAAATCCTCTGGGCCTCATAAGATTCATCATCGGCCACCGGAAACCACCAACAATCGCCGTTTCCAACCCTTAAACGTAAGCACGAGATTTATCATTGACGTATACTTAACGGTTTGGAGTTGAATTTCTTTCAGGTTTCTCAATACGAGAGAGGCTCATCATGAAGTGGATCGAAGAAGACAAAGAGAGGTTAAAGTGTGAGAGACGACACCGCGGTTTGTGAATGGAGGAGAAACCCTAAGTTCAATCGTACCATATTGGACCGTGCGTGACCCAATGGCCCAACACACTCTTTATTTCATTTCATTCATTATTGTTCTGCTTAGATGTTAATCCTTTTTCTGTTAAGCATTAATCAAATTAATTGGTTTAAGCACTAATCAAATTATCGTATTCTAAAAAACTAATCAAGACAAACCTTTTTTTTGACAATAACCAAAATCCTTTTAAAAAATGATAATTTAACCCTTTTTTTAAAGAATAAGAATAATAAGTTTCTTCTATTTTTTTTTTAATATTAGCTATTTTAGTTTTAATTTTTTCCTTTTAATGATAACTTAAAATCTCCTTTCTCTTTATTAAAATTAAAACCCCTTTTCCTTTTTTTGAATATTAAACTTGTTCTTGTTTTTTTATTTAAAAAGGCTTCTATTAAGTTCTTATAAATACCAAAAATAAAAACCACAAACAATATGCATCATTTCATCTCATGCCTTGTCTGGAAATTTATATATTTCTGTCAACTAACACATTTGTTCACCGTGCAGCTTCCTACATTCCCCTGTTTATTTTTGTGTATTTTTTAAAGTTAAAATGTCTCGTATTATTGTAACTGCTCCTCTCATGTAACCTCACGAACTTAACAATTGCTCTTTAAATTCTGCCTTTAAATTTCTGCTTGCATGGTTTAAATTATGACATTATCTCTCTGTTTGCATGATTCAATTATCTCACGCGTTTACCACTGTTTCCGTCACACTATACACATCCGAAGGTTAGGTTTAACTGTTTGGCCGCCGCGCCAATAGTCCGTAAAACTTCACACATTCAATTTCAAATCCTCAAAACTACAAATTACAAACCCTAATTCTCACAAATGCCTCGCCGTAGGCAAAATTACCATTTTACCCCTAGCATTAGGTTAAAGAGCCGCCGCGCTCATTTTAGGGTTTCCCGCCGTGGAATCCCTAACCTAACCCTAATTCACTTAACAATTCAACGTAGAGATTTGGAGTTTCTACACTCCATGTAAGCGTGTCCTTAAGATGCGTTTATTCCCCTTGAGACCTTGACCACAGTCAAGAAGTCTCTAACCTCCCTTTTGAGGGGAACTACGATTACTCTGATTCCACTCCCGTAAGGATACGTAGGCACAAGATGCGATGTCTTGTCGAGTAAACTTAGAATTAACCCCTTAGGTCTACTTTCTCACTTTTAATCCCTTTGTACATATACCTTAAGAATAATAAAGCAAAGTAGTAAACATCTGAACAAAAGGTTCTTGTAGAGTACTACAGAAGTTTATGGTGCTAATACCTTCCCTAAATTTAACCAACCCCCGAACCCTAGATCTTTCCCCGCATTGTGTTTACGATGCAAAATAGGTTTTCCCTCTTTTGACCTTTTCCTTCGGATAAATCAAAGAGCGGTTGTGAATTGAATTGCGATTCAAACTCATTAATAGTTTGTGATCCTATTTCCACCGCAACAGAAAATGGCGACTTCACTGGGGATTTATAAACTTTTGAGGGTTATCCCTAATTTGTTCATATTTATTACTATTTGTTTTACTATTCATTTGCATGTATATATTGTACTTTGATTTTGGGACTGTTCCTTGTGTTGTGAGATAAGTCCTACGCCCGGACTAGTGACATTATTATAGGATGGGGATATATTCGATGAGGCTTATAGGGAGTGAGTCCCGACCAAGCTGATTCGAGAATCACCGCTCAGTTGAGACCCTTTCGAAAATGGTTCGGTTGATCGAGTATAGTCGTGAAAACTTTTACCTTTATCGATTGGAGTCTGTGATATTGGGAACCGTAGTACCTTAACACCACCTTGGCCTTATTTAGGACGTAGTGCGGGAACTATGTGGGAGTAGTCCCACATTGGTTGCTATGCGATACTACACTCAAAAGAGGTTCTCTTGAGAATATTATTAACCCCCGAGTCAGTCGGAAAGTTGATAATATTCGAAAGATGGGCTGATGACTTTGGGCACTTTTTAGAACCTTGTTCTGCAGGTACGACTAACCTATAGTACACTCCTTTTTGGGATGGGTAGACCTTAACTCCGCTCACGTACCTTTAACCTAGGACTTTGTGTGTTTTCATGCATTGCATCCATAAAGCATCATATTACATTAAGACTTCATGGAATTCAAACTCTATTTATGAACATTGCAGGATACCATGGATCACCATAGAAGGCATACTTTGAAATTTACTTTTAGGGGTTTTAATTTGGAATTCCTAGAGAAGCTAAGAGATTTGGTTCAAGATCAAGAAAAGTTCCAAAACAGATATGGAAGGCTATTGTCTTTGTTAAAGATTCAAGTAAACGAAGGACTTCTTGCGACTTTGCTACAGTTTTATGATCCAGATTATCACTGCTTCACCTTTCCAGATTATCAGCTTTTACCTACCTTAGAAGAGTACTCTCAGTTGGTGGGATTACCTATCTTGGATAAGTCTCCATTCCCTTTCTTGGAGGAAGGCCCTAAAGAACGAGATATTGCTAAAGCCATTTGTCTAAGGATATCCGATGTCAAAAACAATATGATCACCAAAGGGGGGACCTCCGGTTTTCTCAGGGACTTCCTAATTAAGAAGGCCCAATTTTATGTCGATCATAAAGACATGTTTGCCTTTGAGACAATATTTTCTTTGCTTATTTATGGGTTGCTGCTTTTTCCTAGTTTTGAGGGGTTTGTGGACCTTAATGCAATCAAGACCTTCATGAGGAGAAATCCAGTTCCAACGCTATTGGGTAATACTTATCATTTAGTACATCTTCGAAACTTTCATGGTGGAGGAATGATTATATGTTGTGTGCCATTACTATACAAGTGGTTTATTTCTCACTTACCCAAGTCCGGTCTGTTCTGGAGACCTAATCAAGAACGTTGGTCGCAAAAAGTTATGGCTTTAACTCACTCTGATATTGATTGGTATAATCGCATGTACGATGGGATATCGATCATTGATAGTTGTGGAAACTTCAACAATGTGCCTTTGCTCAGTTTCAATGGAGGAACTAGCTACAATCCAGTCTTAGCTCGCCGACAGTTGGGATACCCCTTGAAGGAACCGCCTAAAGGTATTCATGTGGAGAAAATCTTTTTCGAAGACGACAAAAAGCTTCAAGATCAGATTCTATCTTCTTGGAATCATCTGCATAGGAAAGACAAAGAAAGTTTGGGAAGACCTAATTGTGTGTCCATGGAACCATACCTTCAATGGGTCCGAGGAAGAGCTATTGAGTTGAAGATGCCCTACTCTCGCCAAGATCCTTTACCTCAAAGAGAAGAACCTGTCCAGTATTTCATGATTGAAGCTGAGACTTTGAAGATCACTTTGAAGAGATCACAACGCGAAACAGAATCATGGAAGAACAAATACCATGTGATGGTCAGCGAGTACGAAGAACTTCAAAAGCAAATTCAGTCGAAGAATGATGAGATACAATCCTACAAGAAGAGAAGGCTCTACGAATATTTATTTTCCTCCGGATCTCCGTCTGCTCACTGAAGTTGTGGAAGATGTTTCTCTAGGATTTTCTAGGCTTTTATTTAGCTATTTTGGTTGCAAGAATATTTGTCTTCAATGAATTAAAAGTTTCCTTGGTATTCCGCAATATTCGTAAATATTTGAATTCCATGAAATCTTCATTTGCATTCACATTTTAGCATCATACTTTTGCATTGCATGTGTCTCCCGATTTCTCATACTCGGTTCTCTCACCTTCCAGTTTTGTCACCCTAAGTTCTCTGCATCAATACGACCCTTCAAAAGGATGGGAGATCAAAACCAAGAGATCAACCGTGTCAGCCATGAACTCGAAGATCTTCGAGGAAGTATAGGGCAGATTTTTGAGATGCTACGAGCTCTTAGTGTGAAGGTGGATGCTCAGTCTACTGTTGTTTCTGAGACTACTAATACCGTTATGGAATCTCAACCAGTTGTTACTGTCGAGAATGTACCTCCTCACGGTCTTCAATCCGGTTTGGTGCCTCCTAGTACTTAACCAGTTCGACGAGCTACCCCTCCAAAGTGCAAAACTCCTAACCCCGACCATGGTAAAGGACCTGCACGTTCGAGGAACCGCAAAATGGCTACTCCTCAACCTTGGCAACATCAGCAGAGTTATGTTCAAGGTTATCCGTTTCCAGATGTCCAACAACCCTATGTAGCTACTGTTGCACCTCCTTTCGATCAGCAGTTTCCTACATACCAGCCTGTGCAGTCAACTCTGGTATATCAAGCACCGGTATATCAACAACCTTCCGGTTATCCGCCCATGCAAGTTCCTGTCAACAGTCAACGAGTGTCCAACGCTCCTGTTCACCAACAATCACAGAATCAGGTTCCTTATCCCCGTAAGAGGCAGTATAAGCCTTGTCCTCCAATTCCGATAACTTTCACTGAGTTATACCCCCATTTGGTACAACAAGGTCTGATTACCACCCGTGCTTTGGGTCCTCCGCCTAATTCGTTACCTGCAGGTTACAACGCTGCCGCTCATTGCTTATTTCATGAGGGTGCGCCCGACCATGATCTAGAGAATTGCTACACTCTTAAGAACTTTGTCAGAAATTTGCTAGAAACGAAGAAGTTGTCTTTTAGCGATGCTCAGCCGAAGATCGAGACTCCTCTCGGGGTTCCCCGCTTGTCAAGCTTAAATTCTGCAAAGTATGTTGTCCCCTCAGCAAATCAGTTGAATCCAGTAATTATTCAAAGGCCTAGCTCGCTTCATTTCAGTAACCCCCAAGATGATATGACCAGGATCAACAAAGAATCTGGGAAAGTTATTTTGAAGCAACGACTGAAAACTGTTGAAGATGTGACCAGCATAACTGGGGCAAGCCATGACGACTCACAGTGATCATAAACCAGACGTCCCTTCCATTGAGGCTCCGCCAAAGGAAACTGTTACTCTTGAATGCAAGATTTCATAAACATTTAGAAGGATTTTTCCGACAGTTCATTTGTTTATTTATATGTATTTCTCTTTGATTAAGCATATTTAGCATGTACGAACTTGTTTATCTTTGATTAATTAATGCAACGCATATGTTTGTCTTGAATAAATCCATTCGTTTCACTCATTCAAAAAAACGTTTTCATAAATCATAATGCCAACTTTACCCGATCTCTTGTTCTGATGGAGAATTGGGGGGAGGATGACGAACCCAAAACGTCAAACATTTTGTCGTATGCTTTCAATTAAAACCTGCTGATGATGTAAGGCATTGTTTCAAATCCCAAACACTGGAGATATAAGGATGTTAATCCCTAGTCAACCCTTTGAACCTTGAAGTAAGAGTTTTTTCTTTCTTTTTAAGAACCTTCATCCTAAACTGGGGCAGGGTAGGTTTCAGTTAAACCGATCGAGCACTTAGACTCTAAAAAAGGAAGAGCAAACCTTCGAGAATTTATCCTTAGCATCTTAAGAAGTCCAATACAATGACTATCCCTCGGTTACCTAAGGAGTGGGGCAGTCACGAGCCTTTCAAAAGATTTACACGACTTGTGCATAAAAGAATATTCAAAAAATAAGAGCCCGCTAAGTCAAAACCTATGAAGGAGACTTAGGCAAAACTGGGGCATCCCGCTGGACTCCAAAGTCAGATCAAAAGACGTTGTCCAGGCAAAAGTTAGGGAATAAAAGCAAAACAAGAGGGTACAATAAATAATCCCTAGTAAAGAACAAAATCGTGTGACCAATTGCCATTAGAAATAGGCGAGTGACTGCCATGTCCAAAGCCTTGATAAGTTCTCGACCATAGCAAATCCGCTTGAGATATGAGCGTTCGTATCCGATTAACTGAATTAGGATTGAAGAACATCACGAAGAAGGGGTGGGTACAAATATAACTCTGAGCCTTTATCCTTTTGTTTTTTAAACCGTGAACCGAGCCACGATACAACCTTTAAAAGACCTAATTGAAGTAGGACTTCGGTTGAAAGCATACTCGACAAGATCACGTTTCCTGACTCCTACGAGCTATGCTCAGAAAAAATTCATGTTGGCATTATAATTAAAACTTATATCCTGACTAGTGATTTCGGTCACAAGTTATTGCGATATCTTTTTCAAAACAAAAATTCAAGACAAATATATGTGTACATTGACAAGCTCAGGATAGGCATTTCAGGCATGACGACTTTGCTTGATATCTTAGAGATTTACATATGGACATAACCCGTGGAACTTGAAGATCCTGCTAAACAGGGGCAGGCAGTTTCCCAGTTCGCTTACCAACACGAGTCTGACGCTCTTAAGGAGCTATTTCTCAAAGATTTCGTCGTAACACGCTTAATTTGTGCCAGACCTGACGAATCTCTCAAAGAGTTTGAAAACAGTGGGGCAACCAGACTCCGTGTTCTCTATAAAATCCTCTTGAGATGACCATACCTCACAATGCAAATATCCTGGGGCACCGTGTTTTTAAAAAAAAAAAGGAAACAAATGGCGACTACTATAAGGTCCTTCAAGATCAAAACCATGTGGTTTCACAACTTTTCTTCATGCACCCGATGGATTTTACTCACGGCGGCCTTCATTCCCCAGTAAATCTCAGTGTTGCAACAGGCTCCTAAACTATTGCCTCATCACAGTCCCCAGCGAGACTATAAGCTGACAACTTTTTCTTGGGTAACTCGAAAGTTTCCCTCAGGTTTTCTTCTCCCCATGTGAAGACGTGATACTGTGCACCCAAGCAGATTACTTTCTCCCCAGAAAAGTTAGAATTTTGAAACCAGATTTGGTTCTACCATTGATCTTTCTTACCCATGATTGACGTATTGGTTGCAGAGAACGCAGGGTATCTCCGTCGGGATGTTTATTTCATCTCTCGTCCCGTCTCTAGTCTGTTCGTCAGCATACGCGAGGGTATAAGCATCACATGCCTATTTCATATATTCATTTCACATACTCATTACATACTCATTTCATAACATCCTGCATATTTAACTACATACACATTAACATATGCAGTAACATATGCGTTAGCATTCACAGGTTCATTGTGTTTCACCATCATTGGTTGTTACCGCCAAGTAACTGGGTTGGCCCATTCTCTCCAAATAGATTGTCAGCCCTGAGCATAAAATACATATGTGTTTCCAGTTTCCCCACAGAGCTCGATCCTCGTGGATGACGGTTACTTCAGCTATCTTTCCTCACCAGGATAAGATATTTACCCTTCGAGTTCATTCCCTCGATGGAGTCTTGATTGCCAGTTTTCTTTCTAGCTCGATCTTAGATTGAATCTCGGTCTTGTCGGTCGCTGAGCCCAACCAGACGTGCATTTATTTTGCACCGTCTAAAAATTTTCACCCTACCTTGGCAGATACGCGACTGTTCTCGCCTGAGAAGCTTATCACTGTACCCGGATGTGCATTTATTTTGCACTATCTTTCGAGAACACCAATCACAATCCTTTACAGATACACGCCAGTTCACGTCTGTAAAAATCTATCAGTACATCTTACAGCATCGGTATGCGACTATTCTCGCCTGAGAAGCCTATCGGTACAACACTTTACAATCCTACATCCTACAACATCGGTATGCAACTGTTCTCGCCTGAGAAGCCTATCGATATAACAATCCTACATCTTATAGCATCGATACGCAACAGTTCTCGCCAAGAGAAGCTTATCGCAACATTTTACAATCGATCAGCAACAGTTCTCACCAGAGAAGCTTATCACAACCTTACACAACAGGATACGCGACAGTTCTCGGTTAAGAAGCTTATCATAACATTCTTCAACAACGGTATGCAACAATTCTCCGCCGAGAAGCTTATCATCATTATTACTTGTTATCACCTCTACAAGCAGTTCTTACCTGAGAAGCTTATTATTGCCACTCTTGCAGAAAAGCGACGTTTCTCGCCTGAGAAGCTGATCCTATCTTCGTTATGACTCGCAGCAAATGGCCATCTCCATCGAGCAGTTGGGCTTCCATTTTCCTTGTCGTCTTGAAGTATGGGGAGGTTTGAACCGAATCATATTCAGGAGAGCATGAATCTTGAGGTATGAGGAAGTTTAGTTTACCCTTTAGTAAAAGAAGGAGCCGAAGCATATTCAGGGAGCAACAAACCTTGAAATGAAGAAGTTTATTTACCCTTTAGTAAAAGAAGGAGCCAAAGCATATTCAGGGAGCAACAAACCTTGAAATGAAGAAGTTCATTTACCCTTTAGTAAAAGAAGGAGCAGAATCATATTCAGGAGAGCATGAATCTTGAAGTATGAGGAAGTTCAGTTTACCCTTTAGCAAAAGAAGAAGCGGAATCATGCCCGACGCGTTGTCCTCGGAAGTATGAAGAAGTTTATTTTACCCTTTAGTAAAAGAAGAATCTGAATCATATTCCGGGCACCGACTTTAAATATGAGAAGATTTATTTATCAGATAAGCAACAGCCTCTTTTGAGAGCTTATCCGTTTTGGCATATAAGTCCCTTCCAACGATAAGTGACAGTTCTCCCTCGAGAAGCTTATCAGGGCATTTCCACTTAAAGTAAGGCATTCGCAACACAAATCACACCTGCGAGTGAAACTATACCAGAAAAAGCAAGATAAGTTCATAATCATGCTCACGCATCAGTTTAAAGTAAGCCTCAACCAAATGTGCAGGCCACGTTGGAGAAGCAAAATGCGAAGCCGAGGCTCAGTATGAGACATCATTGCCCAATAAACAAATCACCAAAAGTCACGGTCCTGGCTGAATACCATTGCTTTGCTCACAACATCAAACAATATCATAGGATTTATAATAATCAGCTTTTAGGCTCAGACGGAATGTCATCATCGCCGTATACCCCTTCTCGGCAGTTTGGATTCAACCAAAGCATCCATACTAAATCTGAAAGAAGAAAAAGAACGTCAGTGAACTCGCATCAGGCAGGAGTTTTGAAGTAAGACGTGACTCAAAGCAATATCAGAAAATATCCAAAGTAAATTAGTGAATCCAATCAATCGAACTAAAAGTGGAAGGTTTCAATCAGACAAAGATCATATCGTATCAGAAAAACAAATATTGTGCAAATCGCTTCCGAAAACGGAAGGTTTTGAGATCAAATCAAACCTTTCACAAAAGGGTAAATAATATCAGAAAATTTAAATCCAAAGGCCCATTCAAAATCGAGAGAGGAGAGTATATAAGAATGGCATCACCTCAAACGAAACCCTAGAAAAAAAGGTGGGGAGAACACAAAAGAGGGCGGCCGTTCGAGAGCTTAGACGAAAGAACGCAAAAGCCTTCACCGTGAAACACCGACAGAGAAGATTCACCAGCGCCTATTCCTAGACGAGCAAATCCTTTGGGCCTCATAAGATTCATCATCGGCCGCCGGAAACCACCAACAATCGCCGTTTCCAACCCTTAAACGTAAGCACGGGATTTATCATTGACGTATACTTAACGGTTTGGAGTTGAATTTCTTTCAGGTTTCTCAGTACGAGAGAGGCTCATCATGAAGTGGATCGAAGAAGACAAAGAGAGGTTAAAGTGTGAGAGACGACACCGCGGTTTGTGAATGGAGGAGAAACCCTAAGTTCAATCGTACCATATTGGACCGTGCGTGACCCAATGGCCCAACACACTCTTTATTTCATTTCATTCATTATTGTTCTGCTTAGATGTTAATCCTTTTTCTGTTAAGCATTAATCAAATTAATTGGTTTAAGCACTAATCAAATTATCGTATTCTAAAAAACTAATCAAGACAAACCTTTTTTTTGACAATAACCAAAATCCTTTTAAAAAATGATAATTTAACCCTTTTTTTAAAGAATAAGAATAATAAGTTTCTTCTATTTTTTTTTTAATATTAGCTATTTTAGTTTTAATTTTTCCTTTTAATGATAACTTAAAATCTTCTTTCTCTTTATTAAAATTAAAACCCCTTTTCCTTTTTTTGAATATTAAACTTGTTCTTGTTTTTTTATTTAAAAAGGCTTCTATTAAGTTCTTATAAATACCAAAAATAAAAACCACAAACAATATGCATCATTTCATCTCATGCCTTGTCTGGAAATTTATATATTTCTGTCAACTAACACATTTGTTCACCGTGCAGCTTCCTACATTCCCCTGTTTATTTTTGTGTATTTTTTAAAGTTAAAATGTCTCGTATTATTGTAACTGCTCCTCTCATGTAACCTCGCAAACTTAACAATGGCTCTTTAAATTCTGCCTTTAAATTTCTGCTTGCATGGTTTAAATTATGACATTATCTCTCTGTTTGCATGATTCAATTATCTCACGCGTTTACCACTGTTTCCGTCACACTATACACATCCGAAGGTTAGGTTTAACTGTTTGGCCGCCGCGCCAATAGTCCGTAAAACTTCACACATTCAATTTCAAATCCTCAAAACTACAAATTACAAACCCTAATTCTCACAAATGCCTCGCCGCAGGAAAAATTACCATTTTACCCCTAGCATTAGGTCAAAGAGCCGTCGCGCTCATTTTAGGGTTTCCCGCCGTGGAATCCCTAACCTAACCCTAATTCACTTAACAATTCAACGTAGAGATTTGGAGTTTCTACACTCCATGTAAGCGTGTCCTTAAGATGCGTTTATTCCCCTTGAGACCTTGACCACAGTCAAGAAGTCTCTAACCTCCCTTTTGAGGGTAACTACGATTACTCTGATTCCACTCCCGTAAGGATACGTAGGCACAAGATGCAATGTCTTGCCGAGTAAACTTAGAATTAACCCCTTAGGTCTACTTTCTCACTTTTAATCCCTTTGTACATATACCTTAAGAATAATAAAGCAAAGTAGTAAACATCTGAACAAAAGGTTCCTGTAGAGTACTACAGAAGTTTAGGGTGCTAATACCTTCCCTAAATTTAACCAACCCCCGAACCCTAGATCTTTCCCCGCATTGTGTTTACGATGCAAAATAGGTTTTCCCTCTTTTGACCTTTTCCTTCGGATAAATCAAAGAGCGGTTGTGAATTGAATTGCGATTCAAACTCATTAATAGTTTGCGATCCTATTTCCACCGCAACAGTCTGCATCAACGTTGAAGAAGTCAGTTCCCTCAACAGCTTTGAGTCTCTTGTCTATATTCTGAAACTGTTCACGAACAATCTCAGGCTCAACAAAATCTTCTTGGTCTTCTCCTTGAGCACTAGCAACATTGTAGTTAAAGAAAGGAGTCTCAAAGGGAGTTCAGCCATTTTGGGCAACAGTATGGACCACAGGTCTGGGCTCTGTAAAGATGGGTGTTTGAAAAACTGGTCTGACAGTCTAACCAATCATAGCAGTAAATGCAAGGGGTGGATAGTAGTTGGGAGGTAAACCAAAATCTGGCCAAGTTGAAGGCGGCAATTGAACAGGTGCAGGATCAGCACTTGAAACTTCCTGAATGACGGTCCTTTGAGATTCTCCTCTGGCCATCAGGACTTGAAGCATCTTGGTGAGCTTAGTCACGCCTGATTTCAACTCATCAATCTCCATTCGAATTTCTGCATTGTGTACTTCTTGCTCTGACATCTTGCGTCTATAGTTAGCTCTAGTTCGATATCGGTGTCGAGGAATCAGTTTGACGACTCACAGGCACACTAGAAGATGAAGACAACTAAAGATGAGCGACTTGACAAACAGAGGTATGCAATCAACCATGCAAAGATGCAAATGCAAGACAGGATGCAAAACACACATAAAAGGATCAAAGGTTCGAGATGAGGTATGGGTAAAGAACCAACCACAGGGTATGTACTATGGGTAAAGCACCTGCATAACGGGTTCTAACAAAGTTCCCAGAGTCCTCGACCCATCTTTTGGATATTATCGACACACCAACTACTTGGAAATCAATAATATTCTCAAGAGAGTCTCGTCTGAGTGTAGTATCGCGTATCAACTACTTCGGGAATACTCCCTCATAGCCATCGTACTACGTCCTAAAAGGCCAAGTGGGGGTAAAAGGTAACTAAAAGTCCTCAGTGCCACAGGCTCCTAGGTTGAAAGTAGTAATGTTTTCATGAATACTCGTTCAACAAAACTACTTCCAAGAGGGCCTCCACTGAGTGGTGGTTTCTCAAGTCAGCATGGTCGGGAATCAACTCCCTATAAGCCTTCTTGAATATACCACCTTCCTATCATAAGTGTGTTGCACCCTAATTTTTGACCGTAAGATCTCACCTCTTTGTGCATTTTTTTTCTGCATAACGTAGCTAACCGTTTTACCTAGTTCGTGTTTATTTTGTAGACTTACTGGAGGAAGCTTGAAAGTCATAAGAACGTGGTGTACGTCTCACAGAGTTATGGTTCCTTGCAAGTCTTATAGAAGTATAGGCACTCAGTGTGGCAGTTTCATAATTGGTATAACTTCAAAGTTTCTCTCTTAGGATGTCTCAAGACATAATTTGGCTCTAATCGTAAAGGAGGATCATTTAGTTGTCCGTTGGAAGAGCAAGGATTTCGTTAACTGGTGCATCATGAATTTGGAAAATTATAATCAAGCGCAGGCAATTGATTTATCACAAGGTCTCAAGGTCAACAAGATATTCCATAAGGGTTTGTTTAAAGGGCTCAGATACTATTCCATATTATTGTATCCTAATAAGGTTTCACCGTGAGTCGCGAGAGGAGTCTTACCGCAAGTGGATGAGAGAATTTTTGAAAAGCAACTTATTCAAGAAAGCAACAAGTCAAGTTCTTCCTTGCCAAACCACAAAATGTTTAGTCAAGTTTTAAAAGGATCTTTTTAAAATAATATGTAGCTTACGCTTACAAGTCCCAACTTGCGAATTGCAGCGCACCGAAAGTTTGCGGTTCTGCATGCATAAAAATGAGATTCTACACTTGTGCTAATAAGGACATTTTGCCACTGGGTTAGAATCAGAGACCTTTAGGCCCGCTTTGAAGAATGTTATACAAGAGTTCCATTATGAATCCAAAGGAGAAATCCCAATCTTCTTTTCAAGACAAAAAATATTTGAGAGGAAACTCATGAAAACTTAACTCATTATTACACAAGAGTTTAATACAAATGAAGGAATGTTACAAGAGAAGTAACCGTGCAGACTACAACATAGTTATCACAGAATATAAGCGAAGTGAATTTAATAGGGGTTGGAAATGCTGCCAGATCGTCCTTGCAAAAATTACAGCTTGATGGACTTCGAGCCACTACAGGGGACCTCCACTCGATAGAAAGTGATGCGTCTTTGGCCTGAACCACTCCTGGAACCTAGTTCTGATACCGTATATGTTGCTGTCGCCACAAGCTCACCTGCAAGACACAACCTACAGACAAGATTACCATTAAAAAATAAATAGAAGGTTAGAACTAAAAGAAAAGAGATGAAGATGATCCAGTCAGTCCCAAAATTCTGAGTTGAGCTCAGTTATCCAAGGATTAACTGATAGGGCATCCACAGGCTTAAATAATAGTGTCACCGGCTGGTCAAATTATCCTCTGCAAGCTGGATTGAATCCCCTTCAAAATAATATCGACTTGCATCATGATCAATTTTATACTACTTAGAATTCAGCAACAAACATTTGAAGCACTAAACCATTTGTCTTTAAATAACTTAAGAGCTCATAGTCCATCTAATGTTTTGGCAGGAGAAAAGTTGTTTTCTTCTAGCTTGTACCAGGATCCCCAGATATTAAGTATGTTGCAACAGCAAAACTTGATGTAGATGCATTCACAGACAACTGCTCTTGCACAACACATGTTCATGGTAGCAATCCCGCCACTGTCCTCTAAGCAACATTATGCAGCCTACATAATGCCGTCTTAAACACCAAGAAGTGCTACCGCATTGGCATACCAATTACTGGCCTGTTGTGATTCTACCTAATCTTCGGTCTCACTCCAATTCTCTAAGTGTAACCATCACTGCACCTGCAAAATGCGAGAATAAATTAATTACCACAACAGCAACAACACTATGGCCAACGAAATGTAATTAAACCGACCAAACCGCATAATTTGCATATCCTGAGAATAATGTCTAAACAGAATAGAATAACTACTTAAAGTCTCGCAGTGAGTACTCAATACCAACTCTACTGGTCCGAACAATGACGAAGAGCCAATGCCGTTAATCGCATGATTGGTTGCGGATTACAGGGTGTGGACTTTTATGCTATAAATACTATTGCTCAAGCACTGTTGCATTCTACTGCTGAAAATCCTATCCAAATTGGAGAACTCTTGACCCGTGGAACAAGCTGCTGAGGAGTCAAAAGAAACTATTGCTAAAACAGGACGTCTAAAGCTGCAAACAGGTATCAACTCAATAGAAGAGGAGGAACCTGAAGAATGTGATGCCGCCTGTCCTAGCAGAACAACTTTATCGTGCAGAAATTGGTGATGTTTGGCAGTAATTAGAAGAAATGTAAGATGGGGAAGTCGTTATATGTCGGTATGCGTTTGCTCTCAAGTCAACATCTGGTCTGCTCTTCCCGCCCAAGTCACAGTTACCGTATTTGTTCAGAATCCCAAAAGAGGAAATACCTGCATAAATTCTGAAATAATTAATAAGAATTTGAGTTGTATTTCGAATTGGGAAAACAGGATCTCACATGTAATAACCATCATCATCCTGTGACAACACATCACAACGTGTTTAATGCCAGTTCAATCTCTTTCTGAAATAATATGCTAAACTCGGAAAGAAATCAGGACATATCCCCTTATTCATCAGGTATCGTTAAATGTATACAAGACCAAAACAGAAGGTTTTTAAGCAAATCAATTCAAAGAGGGACAGGGTCTTAAATCATTACCAAACCGGTTTAAACTTTCTCACATGATTTTGGAAAGGAATTGATGATTTTGAAAAGGAATTGATGAAGGCTTAATTAGAATAAAGAGTTTACGACTATAAAAGGATACCACACAGAAAAACAAACGATGTTCATAGAATCCACAAATTCAGAAATCCCAAATCGAAAAACCTAAAAAAGTCATTTTGCAGAAAGAAATAAAAACTCATCTTTGCAAAACCTCCCTCGCGACACCATCTCCGTCAACCGCGAAATCGCGATTCGAACCTCCACCTTCGAAGCTGCGAAAATCCCCTTTTCGTCCGTCGCAAAGTCGCTGGCGAAACCATAACTATCATCATGGGTAATATATTCTTTACGCGATATCTTTATTGCGGGATTGATTTGTGCTTTATGTTTCAGCCAGGTTTCATGGAAGGAGAAGGCAAAGGGATGATCGGAGAAGAAGTAGGAAGGAATAGAAAAGAAATCGAAAGATTGGAAGAGGAAACGGCGAACAGAGAAGGAGAGGTCGAACGAGAGGGGATTTGGTGGTCCCAATTTGGGAACTAGGGTTCCCCTGGTTTCGTAATTTTGTTTTTTTTTTCTCTTGGTATTACTGTAATTTCTTGCACACACACAACATCACACTAGTCTCTCTGCTAAACTCCCTCATAACCGTTAATCACCTGATCCACCCTAATTAGCCTATTATTTAATCTGATCAAATAACCCTTAATCTCTTTTAAATTAAGTTAATGGTTTTTTTAAAATGAATCCCCTTATTTAACCTATTAACTAAATATTTGACCTTCTGCTATATTTGTCAAATATTTTAATAAGCCTTTTATTTATAAGTAAAACTAATAAACTCCCTTCCTTTCTAATAACCAAAAGAAAAACCTCTTTTTTAAATAAACGAAACTTTTCATAATTTTATAATCAACCTGTATTATCATAGTTAATAAAACCTTTTATAAATAATCACATCTATATGTCCTTTTATATAATAAAAACCTATTTGCATAATAAGAAAACTATTTTATCTTAATAGACTCTAAAAAAATATAACTTGACTAAATCGTTTAAAATCCCAATTAATTCAATAAATATTTTACAAACATTTTCTCTTTAAGTAAAATAAAAACTAGTAATAATTTAATTTAACTTTCAAATTAATCTCACTAAAAATAATTAATCTAACTTTTTATTAAAACCAATAAACAACTTTTTTTCATAAAATTAATCTCCTTATAAAATAATCATAACGTCCTAAAATCAATTCACTCAAATTAACATTTTCTTATAATTCAAACTAAAATCAATTTAACCAGTCAAACTCCGTCTAAAATCAATCCTACAGCTTAAATCAATCTCCCGACTTAATCTAATCGTGCACACCTCACGACACATTCACTTTCACACACTTCAGCGCTTTCATGCGTATGTGTATGTTTACTTATTTGTCCTTATTATTTCCGCAGTTTACTTTCAGCAATTTATATTTCCGTCAATTTATATTCTTGCATCGCATCCGTCCAAAGGACAAACCTACACATGAGTCAACACTTGTGTGTAGTGCATTCACATTTGCATCATTCTCCCGATGATCCTTGATCCCATTCAAGTCGATCTTGTAGGATAGATCCTACCCCATAGGAAGGGCCTTGTCTTTATCTTTACAACATAGAAACAAACACAATCAACACAATACAAACTTGTTCAAACACATAGAGAAAGATGTTAATCATCTTAAGCAAGATAGAATCTCCACCCCACAACAATACAATCAACATGTAGGGACTTTGCCTTAAGAGAGGTGTACCTCGTCGATCCCTATCCGAGTACTTGAGCCCTTCTCTTAAGATGATGCAAAGACTACATTCCTACAACTTGTGGCAGTTAAATCTATCTTAAAATGATAACTCGTCTTTTCTCCGAAAATCAATCAACCAACTACCCTAAACCCGTAGGAACTTTGACCACAGTCAAAGAATTCCTCATACCCTTTAGGGGAACTACAAATACTCTGATTCCACTCCCGTAAGGATATGTAGGCATAAGATGCGATATCTTATCGAGTATACTTAGAAATAAACCCCTATGTCTTTTAACCATTAAGCAGATAACCTTAGCAATAAACAAACATAAAACAAGAGGTTCCTGTAGAGTACTACAGAAATTTAGGATGCTAGCACCTTTCCTAAGTTTAACCGACCCCCGAACCTATAACTCTCTAGCTTGCATTTGCATTGCATTGTGGGAATTTTGATCTTTATCCCTTCCTTTGGATAAATCAAAGTTTGGTTGGAAAATGAATTAAAGATTCAAACTAATCAATAGTTTAGTATCCGATTTTCACCGCGACAGAAATGGCGACTTCACTGGGGATACGATTAAGTGGGTTTCCCTATCTTGCTTTATTTATTGCTTTATACCTGCCTATTTGCTTACTTGTTTATTTGTGTTCTTTATTTCTTTTGGGTTATTATCCTTGAGTGGTGAGACAAAGTCCTACACCCGGACTTGAGAGAAATTAAGATAGGATGGTGATATATTCGATGAGGCTTATTGTAACGCCCCATATTGCTTTCAGGATTACCGACTGACCCCACAAACCAACACGGGTCTTTTCAGCATGCTTTGTCCTCAATCACACGCTTTATAGGAAACTTCCCAGAAGGTCACCCATCCTAGAATTGCTCCAAGTACCAATTAATCCTTATAAGCCTTCATTCAACCATTCAGTCCCATACCTGCATAGCCTCAGGATCCCTCTCATTCGGATGTGAATTCGGTTTTCCCCTAGAAGCTACTAGGAGTGTCCCATTGTCATGCCTCATGACACCGACAACCACTCCCTCGCCCACGGGTGTTACATGTAACCACCGTCCTCTTTCACCTCAGGTGTTACATGCCCACCAGCTTCCGCTTGGTTCGTCCCCGAACCACATCGTACTGGGAGAGGTATGACTCTGATACCATTTGTAACGCCCCATATTGCTTTCAGGATTTCCGACTGACCCCACAAACCAACACGGGTCTTTTCAGCATGCTTTGTCCTCAATCACACGCTTTCCAGGAAACTTCCCAGAAGGTCACCCATCCCAGAATTGCTCCAAGTCAAGCACGCTTAACTGTGGAGTTCTTATGAATGGACTACCGAAAAGAAGATGCATCTTGTTGGTATAGTTAGTACCAATTAATCTTTATAAGCCTTCATTCAACCATGCAGTCCCATACCTGCATAGCCTCAGGATCCCTCTCATTCGGATGTGAATTCGGTTTTCCCCTAGAAGCTGCTAGGAGTGTCCCATTGTCATGCCTCAGGACACCGACAACTACTCCCTCGCCCACGGGTGTTACATGTAACCACCGTCCTCTTTCACCTCAGGTGTTACACTTATAGGGAGTGAGTCCCGACTAAGTTGACTCGAAAATCACGCTTAGTTGAGACCCTTTTGAAAATAGTTCGGTTGAACGAGTTTATTCATGAAAACTTTTACTATTCTCAATGGGAGTCCATGATACTAAGGACCGTAGTTACCTTTAACCCCACTTTGGCCTTTATTAGGACGTAGTGCGAGACTATGAGGGAGTACACCCGAAATAGTGCTACGCGATGCTACACTCAAAAGAAGTTCTCTTGAGAATATTATTAATCCCCAAGTTAGTTGGGAAATTGATAATATCCGAAAGATGGACTAATGACTTTGGGAACCTCTTTAGAACCTTGTTCTGCAGGTACAATATACCTCTAGTCCTTGTCCCTTGGGAATGGGTATACCTTTGGCTCCATGCTTGTTGCAAACCTAGGGTCCCCCTTGTTTGTTATCCTTGTTTATCTATGTGCTTACTTGTGTTTGTTGCATCCATATAGCATCATATTACATTAGGTTTCATGGGATTCATAGATTAGTTATAAACATTACAGAAACCAATATGGATTACAAAAGAAAATATTTTGGGATATTCTTCTAAGAGTCCTAACTTGGATGTCCTAAGGAAGTTAAGGGCGTCGATCGAAGAATCAAGCAAACTCAAAATGAATACAAGAGATTTCCATAGAAGTTCAAAATGCCTTCATCAATATTGAAGATCCAGGGATTCATTTCTCACCTTCCAATAAGAACAAAGGAAGAGAGGGAGGATTTATTTTCCTCTATCAAATTAATCTTTTAGACGTCAACAAAACTTATATTCAAGAAGATCCAAGTGGAAGAACAAATCAACAAGCACGATGAAGGACTTCCTTAGGGCTTTTACTAGCTTTTATTTAGCTATTATATTGGGACTCTTATAAGAATATTCACTTGTAACCGATATCAAAATAATAAATAAGTAAATCTTCTTTGGTATTCTGTAACGTTTATAAGAACTCGAGTTCCATGAAACCTTTCATTTATGCATTCTTGCATTAGCATGTAGCATCTTGCATATACATGTGTCTCTTCTCCTCTGCATCCTCATCCGAGCTTCTGTCTTTGTTTGCCAGTTGACATCTCGACCATCTGACCAAGCTTGAAGTATTGCTAAAGGATAGTAAAAAGAACAGAGGCATGGATTCTTTGACTGGCTTCAGAATTGTGACTAATCCGTTGTTTGATCTTCCCTCCGATGAAGATGTTCAGCAAGTGGATGTCCCAACGCAACCTCGGCCCGTGCAAGATAACTTGGTTGGTCAAGCTTCCTAACCTCTACAGCATGTATCTAATCTTCAGAATATTCATGCTAAGATGAAGATGGATGATCCTAGATTCATAGAAATGGAGAGAGAATTTCGTGATTTTAAAGAACAATTGAAAATAGTGAAAGAAGATAATGCATTTGATCTTGATGCTCGTGACTTATGTCTGGTTCCAGGTGTAATCATTCCTCCGAAGTTCAAGATGCCTGCCTTTGAAGCGTACAAGGGTGTTAGTTGTCCAAGACACCATTCAACGATGTTTTGTCGAAAGATGGCTGCTCATGTTGACGATGACGAATTGATGATGCACTGCTTTCAAGAAAGCCTATCTGGGGCATCCTTGATATGGTATATGAAGCTTCAAAGGAATCAAATTCAGTCTTGGAGAGATTTAGCTGATGCTTTTGTGAAGCAATACAATTATAATTTGGACGTGGCTCCAGACAGTGATCAACTAGAAGGAATGAGTAAGAATGATGATGAATCTTTCAGGGAATATGCTCAGCGATGGAAAGAGTTGGTAGCCCAAGTTCGTCCACCACTTCCAGAGAAAGATTTAACCAAGATGTTTCTAAGAATGCTGTCAGACTCTTATTATGATAGGATGGTGGGCGTTGTGCCATCAGATTTCTCTAAAATTGTGGAAGTTGGAGTAAACATCGAGAATGCACTCAAAAGTGGAAGAATTCAAGATGACTTGAATAACCAAGCTGATGAAGAAATTTCAGTGAACGATTCCCTAGAGGAAAGAAGCGTTGATGTTAATGCAGCTTGGGATTCCTCTCAAATCCTGCCAGATCCAGTTCCAGTACCTTATCCTCAACATCAGTATGTAGCGCCTGTTCAGCGCAAGCAGCCATTACCTCATAAACGAAGGTTGGCTTCTCCAGATCAACATCAAGATCGACAGGTTCGAAGAAGGTTTCAGAATCAGAAGACACCTCTGAGTTTTCCGAAAGAAGAAACTCGTTGGTTTGATCTTATCCCAATAACTTACAGTTAACTTTGGTATTATTTCATCCGAAACTCGGTGATGACACCCAGAAAGACTAGAATCATGAAGTCTCATCCGTCGTGGTTCAACTCGAACGCCAGCTGCGAATTTCACGATGGAGTGTTGGGGCATTCGATTGAGGAATGCAAAGTTTTCCAAGAAAAAGTCCAAGAAATGATTGATAATGAAGTGCTAACTTTCAAGAGAGAAAGCCCAATCGTGAATGGAACATTATTATGTTGATCACCTATGTTGCTTACATGTATTTTATTTCTTCGATTAAAAGCATAATTCGCATGCAAGAACATGTAATTTTGAATAAGTAGTGCAATAAGTGTTTGTCTTGAAGAAACCCATTTGTTTCACTCGTAAAATATTTTTATAATTTATAATGCTGATTTTACCCAATCTTTCCTCACTTTGGTGAAGAGTTGGAAGGAGGATGATGAAGTAAAACACATGATCTCTTGTTGTATGCTTCGAATATTAACCCTACTAATGATGTAAGGCATTTTTTCCAACCATCTAAACACCAAAATAGTTAACCTCTCTTTAAGCCTCGAGAAAAGATCTGTTTTTTCTCCCAAACCGAGACCTCGTTTTTAGCCTGGGGCAGGGTAATATAAAAAATAATGAATATCTTTCAAAATTGGGTGGGCACAAATATACTAACCCTTTATTCCTCCACTTTACAAGTCATAAACTAAGCCCATATACGACCTTCAAAGTCCTAATTGAAGTAAGGTCTAATTCAAAAGCATACTCGATGAGGTATTGTTTCCTGACTCCTTGAGCTATACTCAAATTAAATCGGCTTTATAAATAATTTGTAATTTGTATCCTAACTAGTGGTTTTGATCACAAGTTATAACGATATCCCTTTTCAAAACTTCAAGACAAACGTGTGTTGCATTAACCGTTTCAAAATCAACATTTCTGACTTGCTAAATTTGCTTGATATCTTAGAAAAATTACATACAAACATTATTGTTGGAATTTGAAGACTCTATTGACCTAGAGTAAATTATTTCCAGGTGGCTATTCTGTGCAGATCTCTCCTAAAGAGATATTTTCGAAGACTCAGTTATACTGCCAATCAGGGGCAGTTACGTCGATATTCGGCGAATCTCTCTGAGAGTTTGAAAACAGTGGGGCATTTGGACACCATGTTTTCTATAAAATCCTCTCAAGATTTTTTCTCTTAAGCCAGGCGACTTGGGGCATTTGAAGCTTTGAAACAAAGCGGATGTTTATTTCATCCCTAAGAAGCTCAACTCCAACATGTTCAACAACTATGATGACCCATGATATTTATTTTATACCCTATGAAGCTTCAATTTGGGTACCTCCGTCTACAATTTCATACAACCTTTCAACCTTATCAAGATGTTACATCCCAAATGGATTGATCTCTATTCCCCAAGAGAAATTTTGAAGCCCCGAAGCAGGAGTGTGATCCCATATTCAGTTCTCCGTCTATCCCCAGTGGTACTTCTATCTTTGAAGATTGGTCGAGATGCCTGCTTCGAGATGTTTATTTCATCTCCGATCACCTCTTTCTGTTTGTCTTGTCAGCATAGGCATACGCATAGTATATAAGTAGACAACATAGCATGTGCATTTCTTTGCATTCTTTGTGTTTGTTTTGTTCCATCGCTTTGGCTATAGTTATCCCTAAGTGTTCGGGTGTGTCTTATCCCTCCAAATAGAGTTGTTAGCCCTAGGCAGAAAGAGCATAATGTTTCATTTTTCCCCATGGAGTTCAATCTTCATGTAAGATGGTTATTTTAGTACAATTCCATTTGAGTTCACACCTCAATGGTCGAGTCTTGCTTGACAGTTTCTTTTCGGCTACTTCCCGAATCGAACTTCGGTTTTTGGCAATCACATCGTGGACGTCTCCAACCTTTTGAACATGGATCAAGTGTGCATTTATTTTGCACTCTGTACCCCGAGGAGAATAGACAGACATTTCTTCAACAATAGCATCACAGGATTTTTCTCGGACAGCTACATTTGGACTATAAGCAACCTCTTCATTTGAGCAACTCGTTTTGATCAAGACTCTATTCAAAACGACACATGACAACCTCCACAAGAAAGTTTATCCATCTCCAGTGATTATCGACTTGGTAAATGGAAAACCTTACAGAAGTTTCTCTTTATTTGAGAATTCATACATTTTTGCAACAGCTAGGATGCTCTTCAGGAATAACTTCCCCAGCGAGTTCATCACACAAGTTTACTTCCGTCAAGTGACATCTCCCCGGAGAAGTCGAAGAAGTTTATCACAATAGTCTCTCTTTATTCGGGAAGACATACATTACAATTCAACCGGCTCACATTTTTCTGAAGATCCCCGGTGAATCAACGTTTACAATCTACAACTACATCTATAGTCTACAACGACATCTACAGTCTACAATGACATCTATAGTCTACAACGACAACTACAGTCTTCAACGACAACTACAGTCTTCGAACATCTTATAGTTCCTGATTAATCCCGGCAGTAGATTCCCAGAAGACCTCGAAAGTAGGTAATTCCTGGTTAATCTCGGCAGTAGATTCCCAGAAGACCTCGGCAGTAGGTAGTTCCTGGTTAATCTCGGCAGTAGATTCCCAGAAGACCTCGGCGGTAGGTAGTTCCTGGTTAATCTTGGCAGTAGATTCCCAGAAGACCTCGGCAGTAGGTAGTTCTATTTCATTTCCTGGTTAATCTCGGTAGTAGATTCCCAGAAGACCTCGGCAGTAGGTAGTTTTATTTCATTTTCTGGTTAATCTCGGCAGTAGATTTCCAGAAGACTTCGTCAGAAGTATTTCTCCAACAGACTTCAACACAGAATCTCGGCAGTAGATTCCTTACAGATTTTAACAGTGCATACTTTGGCAAAAGTATTCTCAATTACAGTTACAAGTCTCGACAATAGACTTCTCCAATTGATATCTCGAATCAATTACATTTGACCTATACAGCAGATCCTTCAAGTGGTTTTCTCACCAAGTTCTTCACAACATATTTACAGACACTTTGTGATTGCCAACCTTCCCCCGTGGAGTCTCCTTTGTTGAGCATGTTCTTCCTGTGTGTCATGTTTAGTTTCTCCCCTGTGGCGCCATTTCTCCACAGGACCCTTTGTCTTGCATTTCATATCGTTGCATATCATTTCCATTCGGTGGCTTCTTAGGGCCAAAAATTCGTGCAGTGTTTATATTTAAGTCCCTCCTATCTCGTCGAGACGGAGATTTCAATCTCCATATCTCTGAATAGGAGTAACTTAAATAGGGGCATCTGTTGCACCCTAATTTTTGACCGTAAGATCTCACCCCTTTATGCATTTTTTTTCTGCTTAACGTAGCTAACCGTTTTACCTAGTTCATGTTTGTTTTGTAGACTTACTGGAGGAAGCTTGAAAGTCATAAGAACATGGTGTACGTCTCACAGAGTTATGGTTCCTTGCAAGTCTTATAGAAGTATAGGCACTCAGTGTGGCAGTTTCATAATTGGTATAACTTCAAAGTTTCTCTCTTAGGATGTCTCAAGACATAATTTGGCTCTATTCGTAAAGGAGGATAATTTAATTGTCCGTTGGAAGAGCAAGGATTTCGTTAACTGGTGCATCATGAATTTGGAAAATTATAATCAAGCGCAGGCAATTGATTTATCACAAGGTCTCAAGGTCAACAAGATATTCCATAAGGGTTTGTTTAAAGGGCTCGGATACTATTCCATATTATTGTATCCTAATAAGGTTTCACCGTGAGTTACCGCGAGAGGAGTCTTACCGCAAGTGGATGAGAGAATTTTTGAAAAGCAACTTATTCAAGAAAGCAACAAGTCAAGTTCTTCCTTGCCAAACCACAAAATGTTTAGTTAAGTTTTAAAAGGATCTTTTTAAAAGAATATGTAGCTTACGCTTACAAGTCCCAACATGCGGATTGCAGCGCACCGAAAGTTTGCGGTTCTGCGTGCATAAAAATGAGATTCTACACTTGTGCTAATGAGGACATTTTGCCACTGGGTTAGAATCAGAGACCTTTAGGCCCGCTTTGAAGAATGTTATACAAGAGTTCCATTATGAATCCAAAGGAGAAATCCCAATCTTCTTTTCAAGACAAAAATATTTGAGAGGAAACTCATGAAAACTTAACTCATTATTACACAAGAGTTTAATACAAATGAAGGAATCTTACAAGAGAAGTAAATGTGCAGACTACAACATAGTTATCACAGAATATAAGCGAAGTGAATTTAATAGGGGCTGGAAATGCTGCCAGATCGTCCTTGCAAAAATTACAGCTTGATGGACTTCGAGCCACTACAGGGGACCTCCACTCGATAGAAAGTGATGCGTCTTTGGCCTGAACCACTCCTGGCACCTAGTTCTGATATCGTATATGTTGCTGCTGCCACAAGCTCACCTGCAAGACACAACTGACAGACAGGATTACCGTTAAAAAATAAATAGAAGGTTAGAACTAAAAGAAAAGAGATGAAGATGATCCAGTCAGTCCCAAAATTCTGAGTTGAACTCAGTTATCCAAGGTTTAACTGACAGGGCATCCACAGGCTTAAATAATAGTGTCACCGGCTGGTCAAATTATCCTCTGCAAGCTGGATTGAATCCCCTTCAGAATAATGTCGACTTGCATCATGATCAATTTTATACTACTTGGAATTCAGCAACAAACATTTCAAGCACTAAACCATTTGTCTTTAAATAACTTAAGAGCTCATAGTCCATCTAATGTTTTGGCAGCAGAAAAGTTGTTTTCTTCTAGCTTGTACCAGGATCCATAGATATTGAGTATGTTGCAACAACAAAACTTGATGTAGATGCATTCACAGACAACTGCTCCTGCACAGCACATGCTCATGGTAGCAATCCCGCCACCGTCCTCTAAGCAACATCATGCAACCTGCAAAAATTTGAATATAATGTTAAAGTGTTATGACTACATAATGTCGTCTCAAACACCAAGAAGTGCTACCGCATTGGCATACCAATTACCGGCCTGTTGTGATTCTGCCTAATCTTCGGTCTCGCTCCAATTCTCTAAGTGTAACCATCACTGCACCTGTAAAATGCGAGAATAAATTAATTACCACAACAACAACAACACTATGGCCAACGAAATGTAATTAAACCGGCCAAACCGCATAATTTGCATATCATGAGAATAATGTCTAAACATAATAGAATAACTACTTAAAGTCTCGCAGTGAGTACTCAATACCAACTCTACTGGTCCGAAAAAAGACGAAGAGCCAATGCCGTTAATCGCATGATTGGTTGCGGATTACAGGGTGTGGACTTTTATGCTATAAATACTGATGCTCAAGCACTGTTGCATTCTACTGCTGAAAATCCTATCCAAATTGGAGAACTCTTGACCCGTGGAACAAGCTGCTGAGGAGTCAAAAGAAACTATTGCTAAAACAGGATGTCTAAAGCTGCAAACAGGTATCAACTCAATAGAAGAGGAGGAACCTGAAGAATGTGATGCCGCCTGTCCTAGCAGAACAACTTTATTGTGCAGAAATTGGTGTTGTTTGGAAGTAATTAGAAGAAATGTAAGATGGGGAAGTCGTTATATGTCGGTATGCGTTTGCTCTCAAGTCAACATCTGGTCTGCTCTTCCCGCCCAAGTCACAGTTACCGTATTTGTTCAGAATCCCAAAAGAGGAAATACCTGCATAAATTCTGAAATAATTAATAAGAATTTGAGTTGTATTTCGAATTGGGAAAATAGGATCTCACATGTAACAACCATCATCATCCTGTGACAACACATCACAACGTGTTTAATGCCAGTTCAATCTCTTTCTGAAATAATATGCTAAACTCGGAAAGAAATCAGGACAGATCCCCTTATTCATCAGGTATCGTTAAATGTATACAAGACCAAAACAGAAGGTTTTTAAGCAAATCAATTCAAAGAGGGACAGGGTCTTAAATCATTACCAAACTGGTTTAAACTTGCTCACATGATTTTGGAAAGGAATTGATGATTTTGAAAAGGAATTGATGAAGGCTTAATTAGAATAAAGAGTTTACGACTATAAAAGGATACCACACAGAAAAACAAACGATGTTCACAGAATCCACAAATTCAGAAACCCCAAATCGAAAAACCTAAAAAAGTCATTTTGCAGAAAGAAATAAAAACTCATCTTTGCAGAACCTCCCTCGCGACACCATCTCCGTCAACCGCAAAATCGCGACCCGAACCTCCACCTTCGAAGCTCCGAAACTCCCCTTTCTGTCTGTCGCAAAGTCGCCGGCGAAACCATAACTATCATCATGGGTAATGTATTTTTTACGCGATATCTTTATTGCGGGATTGATTTGTGCTTTATGTTTCAGCCAGGTTTCATGGAAGGAGAAGGAAAAGGGATGATCGGAGAAGAAGTAGGAAGGAATAGAAAAGAAATCGAAAGATTGGAAGAGGAAACGGCGAACAGAGAAGGAGAGGTCGAACGAGAGGGGATTTGGAGGTCCCAATTTGGGAACTAGGGTTCCCCTGGTTTCGTAATTTTGTTTTTTTTCTCTTGGTATTACTGTAATTCCTTGCACACACATAACATCACACTAATCTCTATGCTAAACTCCCTCATAACCGTTAATCACCTGATCCACCCTAATTAGCCTATTATTTAATCTGATCAAATAACCCTTAATCTCTTTTAAATTAAGTTAATGGTTTTTTTAAAATGAATCCCCTTATTTAACCTATTAACTAAATATTTGACCTTCTGCTATATTTGTCAAATATTTTAATAAGCCTTTTATTTATAAGTAAAACTAATAAACTCCCTTCCTTTTTTTATTTTATTTTTTCACCTCTAATAACCAAAAGAAAAACCTCTTTTTTAAATAAACGAAACTTTTCATAATTTTATAATCAACTTGTATTATCATAGTTAATAAAACCTTTTATAAATAATCACATCTATATGTCCTTTTATATAATAAAAACCTATTTGCATAATAAGAAAACTATTTTATCTTAATAGACTCTAAAAAAATATAACTTGACTAAATCGTTTAAAATCCCAATTAATTCAATAAATATTTTACAAACATTTTCTCTTTAAGTAAAATAAAAACTAGTAATAATTTAATTTAACTTTCAAATTAATCTCACAAAAAATAATTAATCTAACTTTTTATTAAAACCAATAAACAACTTTTTTTCATAAAATTAATCTCCTTATAAAATAATCATAACGTCCTAAAATCAATTCACTCAAATCAACATTTTCTTATAATTCAAACTAAAATCAATTTAACCAGTCAAACTCCATCTAAAATCAATCCTACAGCTTAAATCAATCTCCCGACTTAATCTAATCGTGCACACCTCACGACACATTCACTTTCACACACTTCAGCGCTTTCATGCGTATGTGTATGTTTACTAATTTGCCCTTATTATTTCTGCAGTTTACTTTCAGCAATTTACATTTCCGTCAATTTATATTCTTGCATCGCATCCGTCCAAAGGAAAAACCTACACATGAGTCAACACTTGTGTGTAGTGCATTCACATTTGCATCATTCTCCCCATGATCCTTGATCCCATTCAAGTCGAACTTGTAGGATAGATCCTACCCCATAGGAAGGGCCTTGTCTTTATCTTTACAACATAGAAACAAACACAATCAACACAATACAAACTTGTTCAAACACATAGATAAAGATGTTAATCATCTTAAGCGAGATGGAATCTCCACCCCACAACAATACAATCAATATGTAGGGACTTTGCCTTAAGAGAGGTGTACCTCGTCGATCCCTATCCGAGTACTTGAGCCCTTCTCTTAAGACGATGCAAAGACTACATTCCTACAACTTGTGGCAGTTAAATCTATCTTAAAATGATAACTCGTCTTTTCTCCTAAAATCAATCAACCAACTACCCTAAACCCGTAGGAACTTTAACCACAGTCAAAGAATTCCTCATACCCTTTAGAGGAACTACAAATACTTTGATTCCACTCCCGTAAGGATATGTAGGCATAAGATGCGATATCTATCGAGTATACTTAGAAATAAACCCCTATGTCTTTTAACCATTAAGCAGATAACCTTAGCAATAAACAAACATAAAACAAGAGGTTCCTGTAGAGTACTACAGAAATTTAGGATGCTAGCACCTTCCCTAAGTTTAACCGACCCCCGAACCTATAACTCTCTAGCTTGCATTTGCATTGCATTGTGGGAATTTCGATCTTTATCCCTTCCTTTGGACAAATCAAAGTTCGGTTTCAAAATGAATTAAAGATTCAAACTAATCAATAGTTTGGTATCCGATTTTCACCGCGACAAAGTGCACTCAAGTCCGGGTATAGGACTTATCCTCACCTCTCAAGGTAACAACCCTGCATACAGAAAAACCCAGGCACTGACATATATATACAAATATATATAAATATACAGGCAAGCAAACATATAGCAAACACAAATATAAACAAGGTGGGCTTAACCCTCTTAGGGGAGTCCCTAGTGAAGTCGCCATTTCTGTTGCGGTGAGAATCGTGATACCAAGCTATTGATTAACTTGAATCTTTAATTCTTAAATTCACAACCGGACTTTAATTTATCCAAAAAGGAAAGGTTTAAAGAAAGAAAAACCTATAAAAATGCAAAGCAAAAGGCAAGGCCTAAAGCTGAGCAAAGAGAGATCTAAAGGTTCGGGGGTTGGTTATGCCTAGGGTAGGTATTTCACATCCTAAATATCTGTAGTACTCTACAGGAATCTCTTGTTAATATTTGTGTTTGCTAAAGTTCGCTTGCTAAAGGAAATGTGCTAAGGGTAAAGATATAAAGTATAAAGTATGTACAAAGTTTGCTCGCGAAGACATCGCATCTTGTGCCTACGTATCCTGACGGGAATGGAATCAGAGCAACCGTAGTTCCCCTAACTAGGGGTGAGGAACTCTTGACTGTGGTCAAGGTTCCAAAGGGGAAGTAAATGTCAGCGGTGAGACACCTACATAGAGTGCGGTGACTCTAAACTAAGGTTATGTTAAACGGGAAAAGAAATGTCCATGCCGGGACGACTAAATAGAGCACGGCGACTCCAAGTCCTATGGTTAAGGTAAACAGGGGGAATGTCCACGGCGGGACGACTACATGAAGCACGACGACTCCAATCCTAAGTTGTAAATGTTAACAGAAAGTTAGTTATTAGTGAGGGAGAAAGAAAAGGTTGGCTTGCTAAGAAATTGCATCTTATGCCTACGTATTCTCAACGAGAAATCAGAGCGTTCGTAGTTCCCCTAACTAGGGGCGAGGAACTCTTGATTGTGGTCAAGGTTCCAAGGGGATGTAACCATTCATAGGGAAGTACTTACATGGAGTGCGGAGACTCCAAAATCTATGTTGAGATTGTTATGGTAAAGAATGTCCACGGCGGGACGCTAAACATGAGTACGGCGACTCAGATCCTAAGGTTAGGATAAAGGGTAAAGGATGTCCACGGCGGGATTCTAAATAGAGCACGACGACTCCAATCCTAAGGTCAGGAAAACGGGTAAAGGATGTCCACGGCGGGACGCTAAAAGTGAGCACGGCGACTCCAATCCTAAGGTCAGGAAAACGGGTAAAGGATGTCCACGGCGGGATGCTAAAAGTGATCACGACGACTCAAATCTTAAGGTTACGATAAAAGGGATAAAGGATGTCCACGGCGGGACGCTAAAAGTGAGTACGGCAACTCAAATCCTAAGGTTAGGATAAAAGGGATAAAGGATGTCATACGTAAACACAATGTCACAATAATGTAAACAAAAGGTTCAAAACCTCATGGGGATAATCAATAGTTTTAAAGGTGAACCAATTAAATGCGTACAAGCAAAGTTGAAATTCAAACTTAAATGCACAAGGGAGACAACAATCCATGTTCATATCGCCTTCAAATTTAAACTTAAAGAGGAATAAAATCAAAGTTTGAAAATGAGAGATAGGAGTGTGAGAACCCTAAAATGATTTACAATTCTCTCATAATGAAAAGTGTTTCTAAAATAAGAATTTTAGAATTCTTTAATCATCATATGAAAATACACATTAAAACAAGAATTTGGAAAAAAGAACTACTTTAAAATGATTAAAAATAAAGAAGTTGTGTAAAATTTGAAATTTAAATGGAATAAAATAAAATAAAGCAAGTGCTAAAAATAAGGAACTGCCTCACCCAAGGCTTGAACCCAAGACCTTGGGGTCATAGGCTCAAAACGTGACCATTCCAACCATTTCCATGCACATGAAAACTAATGGAAAAAGAAGTAAAAATATTAAAACAGTAAAAATCACAAAATTGGATAAAAAGTGGCCTCACTGAGGCTCAAACCTGGGTTCATACGCATGATAGGATACTTAAGGCCAAGGTAATAACCATTGGGGTGGCAATACATCCATTGTATCAAGTCACCCCAATTGTATATGTACCAAGATAGGCGCATTTTCCTGGGTATGGCAAGGCAAGACAAGTGAAAAATCATGAAAACGAGTTCAATCCAACTTCACCAATTCTTAACCAATTTTGATGAAATTAAAGCCAATCTCACTTGATTTTTCATGAGGAAGATGATGGTGCAATCCATTTTTTAAAAGAAGCACATACAATAAAACTCGAATGCACATGCCATGATGAACTTTGAAGTGTATTTTGAAAAGGATGGATCAAACCAGATGCAATCAAAGTCATGTAAGGGTCTGAGCAAGTTGTAAACATGATGTAGACTGAATTCCAACAGAAAGTTTGATCAAAATACATTAGAATGAGAAATTGGCACATGAGTTGCAATAAAAAGCATGAGTTGGATATGAACAACACAACATGATCAAAACAAATTCTTTAAGATCAAACAAATGGCTGTGCAGGTTGTGAATACAAACCTCAGGGATAATTTTAGGAGGAGAAATGAGTTTCTATTATGGATCACAATGTGATCATCCAACTGCCAACATAGTGTAAGGTTTCTTCGTTGAAATAGAATATGCACTATCATTGCAATGCTCAAAGCAACTTTTTTACCAAAAATCCACAAGCTGAATAAGCTCAAAAAAGTGCAACAGTTTAAGATTAAGCTTGATGGCATCATGATTAACCACTCTCAAGGGAGAAACTAGCAGCCAGTACTTGGTATTTCAAACAATTCTCATTGATGAATTCCAACAGCATAGCCTCAAAAGTAAGATAAAAGCAAGCCAAACAAAAGTATTTTGAAAACAAAAGCAAACAATCACAGTTTTGCATTACAATGCAACCAAATATCCTTCATAGTCAGTCTCTAATGCAAACATACATAGGCTAGACAGATCTACTCACAATTCTACCATAACAGTTGCAAAACTTCACAAATGATAGTGACAGTTGATCATTACCATGCCAAGCACAAACACCAAATCCTTATGTTGTTTTTAAATGAAAGTTAACTACTCAGTAAAACTAATACAAATAAGTTTGAGCCTGAAAACCAAATTCTAACAGCAAGTATAAGTTGACCAACTCAATCCTACAAACAAATCTTGACAACATAGTTGTGAGTCCCAACATGATAATGTCTAGATCATTCAACAACTAGTCCAACATTCATTCATCTGACATCATGCCCTTATGCAAAAAAGAACTCTAATGACAGTCCCATAAACAAATCATATATGTTGGACAGATCCAACACCAAACCCTAGTAGCAATCTCTTAATGCCAAACATAATGAGTCTGAACATATGCAGAGGGCTGACTGCACAGCCAGTCAAAAACTCTCATGACAACAACACTTGGTCATCAACCTAAACATTTCCAAAGCTCCACTCAAACCATCCATTAAATCAACAGCAAGAGGTTAAAACTCAAGGAAAACAAACTAGAACTAAGCAGTACCAAGACAAAGGGTAAAGTACTCAAACAAAAAGTCATCAGACCTAAGGCATGTTAATATAAGTTGACAGGTTCAAACATAAGCTCTAGCAGCAACCTTCATATAAAAAAGAAATCCAGTGACAGTCATTAATGCAAAACATAAATGCTACATTGATTCTTAGCAATATGAATGGTATAGATTGAACAAATTTAGGTTAGAATAGTCCAGCCTGATTGTGAGTTCAAGTAATCTAGCTTATTCCAAAAATAACAAAGACAACCAAGCACACAAATAAAGCAGTCTTAATCAGCAAATGTTTGACAACAAGTATTCAAAACAATGGCTCATGAGATTGACAAACCAACCAAAGCAAATTTCAGCATTATTTCAAAGCATTAAACCATACGTGGTCAAGGCATACTCAACACATTTGTAAGCACCAAATGGTTGACAAACACACATTACAAGGCATGTTCATAATTTGTGGCATCAATTGCAAAGAAAGCTGAACAGATCCAAACATTAGACATGACAATGCACACACCAGTTCCATATATTGCCTTTAATCACATATTGGCATAACAATTGAACAGCCAATCAAACATGTTGGCAATCCAAAGGAGTTGACCAACTTAAACAAAAAAACTTGACAGAACCAGAACAGTCTCCTAAACATAACCATGTAGATTGCTTTAAAAAGGTTTGTCATGACAAAAATAGTGCACATCTCTAATGAAAGATTGCAACCTCAAAACAGTCAGAAATAAAATAACACAGATACAACTAGGTTGACCATCAGCCCTAAAATGAATCATCTCAATCCTTGGATAAAACAAACAATAGCCTTAACCCTAAAGGCAGCTATAAACTAAATCAAACATGAAGAAACTAATCTGGCAGCAACAGGGTATTCATACATACCTCTCAACCAATGTCTCTACCAACATCACAATAAGCACACATAAGTCTTAAAAACAAACCAAACACCAAATGGCAATGTTGATCATCATAGGTTCAGGTATGTTTCAACCAAGTTTGTGTGAATCACTTCAACATAACCATGACAATCAAAACATACAACTCTAAAGACAGTCATGAACACAAATGCTAGACAGATCAAGCATGAATAAAGTTAAACCTTACCAATGATAAATACCAAACATAACAATGTTCAATATTAAAGCATCTAACCTAGACCTCTCATGTTGACAATTTTCAAAACTCAAATCATTTTTGGTGGTTACTCAACATAACAATGCCAAGAGCCTAAAATCATCATGCATTTAGTAGAATATCTTCATAAAGGTAAAATCATACACACACTACCCTAATGGCACTTCAACAGCAAATGCTCATGGTATTGGCCTTACACAAATTTTGACAGCATAGTTAACAAACCATTTCAACATGACAATATGTAAACTATTTAACAAAACCAATAAATACATGATGTATACTATTGAATGAGCTTAAAATGAGATACCTCTTGTAGTCCTCACTATGCTAGCAGCCAAGAAAACCAAAGGTCCTTCCTTTTGAGCAAGCTTGTGATGTTACTTCCTTTTGAAGAAAAGTGCAATCTTGTGGACAGTTTGAACAAATGAACTTCCAGTTGTTGTTTGAGACTTTAGATAGCTAGATTATCATGGATATGATGTGTTTGGAGTGTTAAAATGTTAGGAATGGTGATAGGTAGTGATTTGGTATGAAAGATGCACAAAAGTCAAACTATGGTAGTTTAAAGTTTGACTTTTTGATCTATAGATTTTTTGATGAATGTGATAATGGAAACAGCTTCAGAGGGTCATTTTAAGGGTGTGTATGTGGCTTTTATGGTGTTTTAGTGTTTGGAACAAGGACTGGTGTGAAAAGTGTAAAGTGGTGAAAATGGTGATTTGTGAATTTCTTCACTTTCAAGCAAGGAGGGAAAGATGAGAGCTATGAGTTTATTGTTCTCTTGGATAGCTCTGGTGTGTTTTATACAATGGGATGAAGGCTCTATTTATAGGCCAAGAGAAGCATTGGGGCAGATTTGGTTTTTGTGGCATTCAAGGTGTTTCTTTAGTGAAAATTTCATGAATCCATGTAATGGTTTTGGTTCTGCTGACTTAGCTTGCTTGCAAGGAGTTTTGCCCTCAAAAGATAGCTAGAAATGAGATGTGATAAGTGACATTTGAGTGAGCAAGACCCCCTACCTGCTACAGCCACCAATACTCTCTCTCATGGTGTAACGTTTTGTATTTTTTTCCATTAAACTAATGTGTCTTGTCTAGTATTTGAGATTTGCTTGGATTCTTGTCTGATTTAGTCCAAATTGCAATCTAATACATCTCATCGGAGGTTAATCCATGGTTAGAGATGAAGTTCATAGTTGGAAATCAAGTTTAGGTTGAGTTTTGACATGATGACAATCATGTGTCAAGGCCCAACTTTCTCACTTCATAACTCTCAGCTCACAAGGGCTATGGAGGAGTTCTAGTACTCTTTGGAAAGCCCTTATGGAGCTCTAAAACTTTCATGCTTTCATGATCTTCAGATTCCAAGTGGAACTAGATCAAAAATCCCCTCAAAGTTGGTTAAAAACATGATTTGCAAGTCCAGCAACTTAGAATTTCTCTAAGTGTTTTCTCCCTCTTGTGATGATTTTGGCCATAACTCCAAATCTATGCATTTTCTATCCATGGACCACTGTGAGACTTTTGTAGGTATTTTCAAGACCTTTCCAACAAGCTTTCAACCAACTCAATTGGATGTGTGGTTAGGGAGTTATGGTCTGGCCCCTATCAAAACCCTAATTTCCGAGTTTTGTGATTACTCCCCAATCCTTGATTCAATGGTCATGAAACTTCATGGATAGGTGTAATATGACAGTAGGAACATTTTTGATTCACACTTTGAGGTCAAATTCTTTATAGTTGGAGAGTTGACTTTTCGGTTAACGAAACGATCGATCGATGACTACCGAGTCGCCTGTTGACATTCTGGGTCTTCTGAGGCCTTGAAAATTCTTGAGTGGACTTCCCTAAGCCATATGAGCTTAATGGACCATATTACATCATTAGAGCACCTTTTAAATCAAAATTCAAACCACAGTTGACTTTTCCTGATCAGAAACCCTAATCGGGGATCCTGAATTACATTGTTCCTGATCTTTGTGTGAAAACCTCAAATGGGACTCATGTTTGACCCAATGGAGTATCTTTGATGATGTATATTCTTGTTTCATGGAGAAACAATCCAATACATTGACTGATTAAATCATTGAAACCTCGATTTCGGACTGTACGGAACCCTAATTCACCTGTGTCTTAACAATGACAAACTTGAAATAGGTTAAGGTTAAATAATCAAATGAAAATGATCCTAGAATTATGATGAAGATCTAAGGGGGTCAAAATTTGCGGTGCAACAGATGCCCCTATTTAAATATCTTCATCAGATGGCAATGAGAGATGATAATCCTCATAGAATCGTAGTGAAAGGTATTTAAATATAGCAAACTAGAAATTGTCCCTTAGATTAGATGGTATGCAAAAGGACAAATGTTTAAATGCAATGAATTCTAAATGATGCTTTATGATGCTTGGATGCAAGAAAAATGCAGACACACGAGCGAAAATTAAAGAACGACAATACGACGAGTAATTACTCATAGAGGACCCGACACACTGGGGAAACAAACAGACATTATCCATGAACGACATTGGATGGAAAAGAGTCACAACATTCAAAATATCAATGAATGAGGTGAGGAGAAACCTGAGAAATATAACAGGGACACAGAAACATCAGAGACATTTGGAAGAACATCGAATGAACTCTGAAATATACCAGAGATACTCGGAAAAACATCGAATAAATTCCGGAACATATCCAAAGAAGCACATTGAAGACATATATTTTGAAGGTTCATCTGAAACATTTTAGAAGGGTATTTGAAGACATATCTAGGAGAACATCAGGTAAGCAACAAAGGAGTTCTGGAAGAACATCAGAACAAAAGATATATATATCCGGAAAAACATCGGAAAGATTCAGGAAAAACATCAGAATTTAAGGGGAGTATCTGGAAAAACATCAGAACAAAGACTCAAACTGGAAAAACATCAGAGAGAGAAACATATACGGAAAAACATCGGATAGATTCTGGAAAAACATCAGAATCAAGGTAAATATCTGGAAAACCATCAGATAAGTTCTGGAAAAACATCAGAACAAAGACTCAGTCTGGAAAAACATCAGAGAGAGAAACATATATGGAAAAACATCGGATAGATTCTGGAAAAATATCATAATCAAGGTAAATATCTGGAAAACCATCAGATAAGTTCTGGAAAAACATCAGAACAAAGAATCAATCTAGAAAAACATCAGAGAGAGAAACATATCCGGAAAAACATCGGATTGATTCTGGAAAAACATTAGAATCAAGGTAAATTTTTGGAAAACCATCAAATAAGTTCTAAAAAAACATCAGAACAAAGACTCAATCTGGAAAAACATCAGAGAGAGAAACATATCCAGAAAAACATCAGATAGATTCTGGAAAAACATCTGAATCAAGGTAAATATCTGAAAAAACATTAGAACAAAGACTCAGTCTGGAAAAACATCAGAGAGAGAAACATATCCGGAAAAACATCGGATAGATTTTGGAAAAACATTAGAATCAAGGTAAATATCTGGAAAACAATCAGATAAGTTCTAGAAAAACATCAGAACAAAGACTCAATCTAGAAAAACATCAGAGAGAGACAAACAAAGGTGACTTTTAAGAATAGCGTTGGATAAAAGGAAACCAGACATCCAACAATGGCTTTGAATGAAAAGTATAAACATAGTATCTGAGAATAGTATTGGATGTATATAGGAGCAGACATATCCAGAAGAACAATCAGATAAGAAATGTCATATCTGGAAGAACATCAGATAGACACAACACAAAAATCTGTTTGGTAGGTGCCAAGTGAGATTGACTTTGACCACAAGGTAAGACGTGGATAAAACACGACCTCGGGAGAAATGTAAATGAGGATGAAACACCCATGTTATGCATATGTATATGAATTTTGCAGATGATATATGATAAAAATGAAAATGCAGACGCCGACGACAAGGCTCGACTCTTTTTGTGAGAAGACAAGACTGGAAGACTGATTCCTCAACACGGAGATCACTGCCATTCTTCTTGGGGACTAAAGATGCTACCGCTGAACATATCTCTGCCACACTGGTAAACTGTGTCAAATTGATGATCCTTGTAAGAAGGATGAAGAGCTGCCCGGGGATTCTTCAAGTAAACTGCCCCAATTTAGCTGTCTGTTGTAGGTAAACTGATAATCGCTTCAGCTTGTTAAAAATGACTGATCCCCTGGGTGCTTGGAAGGATTTCCCCAGTCTGAGTCTTGAAATATCTTCTGGATAAACAAAATATGAGAAGACCTTGCCTTGAACAAATCTTGAATTGATTCTTAGACAGGATGTAAAAGGAACTTGCCCTTGATAGGATCACCGACCAGGTTTCTCAACTGTTTGAAAATTCCTTGAAAGGAAAGCAGTTTGCAAACAAAAGTATTCATACAAACATGGTAATGTAAAGTTCATGAAAAATTTTGAAATCAAAATCATTTTTGAAAGATACAAAATAAATGAGTCATTGGTCAGAACACGGTGGTTCAAAACACTTAAAAGTGAAAGGTAAAGCAAAAAGGTATGATGCCAAAACAAATGACCTGCAAAGATGTTTTGGAGTCAGTTTACGCAACCTTGTTGTAGTATGCTTTCAAAATAACCTTGTTTCAGTTAGGTATTTTGAGGGTTGTAATGTGGCCTGGTTCACGGTTTAAGAAACAAAGGATAAAGGCTCAAAGTTTATTTGTGCCCACCCAATCTACGTGATGATCTTCAGTCATATGCTCAACTAACTCAGAATATGCACTCAGGTTCCCAAAAGGTGGGAAATTGCACTAATAATAGCCATGATGATGGTTCAGAAGTACAAAGACTCTTGAGACGGCAGTTACTGCTTCTTTACAACATTTGGTTATTTTGACATTGAGGACTTTCAGGGTGAATATTTAAATATCTCCTCTTTTTATTATCTCTAACTTTTTCCTGAACTATTTTTTGCAAAGACTACAGTCAGCAGGATGCCCGAGTTTTGCCTAAGTCTCCTTCATAGGCATTGACTTAGCGAGCTTTTTCTTAAAAAAAATGTTTTTTGAAAGAAAGTGATTGTCTGGCTTTAATGATTACGGTGAACCATCATCGGCTTTTTGGCTTGAAAAACATCTTCGACACTTGCTTGCTGTGTGCGAAGGAAAACTTGTGAATGCAACCTTTATATGAAAGGTGTCTCGCATGAACACACAACCAAGTTAAGTGAGAAACTACCCTGCCCCAGGTTAAGATTACGGGTTTTTTGTAAAGAAAGAAACTCCAACTTCTAGGCTCGAAGGGGTTAACGAGGGATTATCTTCCTTATTTCTCCAGTGTTTTGGAGTTGAAACAATGCCTTACATCATCAACAAAATTTAATTGAAAGCATACTGACAGCAGTTATGGGTATAATATTTTCGTCATCCTCCATCAAATATTTGCATATCAAAAGTTTGAACAACAGGTGAATATTTTAAAAGATAAAGCATAAAGATGCAAATACTAGTCAAAATGAATTGAATTAAAAGTTGCAATGCTCATTTCATTAATCATGAAAGTACAAACATAATTTGAAGGCAAACAACTAGTACAAAATAAGGAAAGTACAAGCAACAAGAAACAAAAGGCCTAGTGACTAAATTAGGACAAGGATGAGTCGTCTTGTCTGAAACACTAGCGTTTAGGAAGACAGCCTGCTGAAGTCAGTCTGAAGCTTCACCTTTAATGTACTGGCAAGGGATTGTTCTGGACATTCGGATGACTATCCTTAAAATCAAGGATTCCAGTTCTAATCAACTCACGCACTCTGGCTTTTAGTGCATAACAATGTTCCAAGTCGTGGCCTGGGGTACCCTCATGAAAAACACAATGGAGATCAGCTCTAAATCCAGCTGGAGGAGGATTAGGAGGAGGTTGCAAAGCCCTTATAGCGATCAACCCTTGTTGAACCAGATCAGGATAAAGTTCTGTGTATGTTATGGGAATAAGATCAAATTGATTCCTATTTCGATACTGGTTCTGTCCAACAGTTGGATGTTGAGGAGTCTGAGCTAGTCGTGGAGCAGCAGCAGCAGTAACGGCAACAATAGTAGAGTGATTATACCTTGGTTGGGGACGAGGATTTCTCACTTCAACCATGACAACGTTGGTTTGATCTTCTTTCTTCTTATGGCTTTTTGGGAGAGTGCTTTCTTTTCAAACACGTACTTGACCGGATCCATCTTTGAAATCAATAGGGTTGTGTGGTTTAACATGTACTGTCTCAAACGCTTAGCAGCCCAAGCGAGTGCGCACCATGTGTTTTTCCAGCATTGAGTACCTCGACTCACAATTAGTGAATTTATTACTCAGGTAGTATATGACGTGCTCTTTTCTACCTGTCTCATCCTGTTGACCGAGCACACATCCCATTGAATTCTCAAGAACTGTGAGATACATGATCAGAGGTCTCCCTACTACTGGAGGCATTAGTATTGAAGGTTCCTGCATATACTCTTTTATTTTTTCAAATGCCTTATGGCAATTTTCATTTCACCTGACCACTTGATCTTTTCTTAACAATTTGAATATTGGCTCGCAAGTGGCTATAAGATGAGATATGAATCTTACAATGTAGTTCAACCTCCCGAGGAAACCACGAACCTCTTTGTTTATCCTCGGCTCAAGCATTTCCTCAATTGTTTAAACAGCTTCAAAAGATTGACCAGATGTCCTTCCTCTGTCTGTGACTTTGCAATCATGTCATCAACACAGACCTTGATCTCTTGATGAATCATATCATGAAAGAGAGTCACCATCGCCCGCTGATAGGTTGCCCCAACATTTTTCAATCCAAAAGGCATCACCTTATAGGAAAAAGTCCCCCACGGTGTAATGAAAGTAGTTTTCGCCATGTCATCTGAGGCCATCTTGATTTGCTTATACCCAGAGAAGTCATCCATGAAGGAAAACACAGAATATTGAGCGGTCTTATCAACCAACATGTCAATGTGGGGGAGCGGGAAATCGTCTTTTAGGCTCGCTCTATTCAGATCCCTGTAGTTGTGACACCCTCTTTTTCACCCTAACCTTTAACCCCCATATCATTATCATTTGGATTAGCATTTGCACCCAGCATGGACCTTAGACAGGGAATCAATGTATCTTATTCAACAATCAAGAGAAGAGCTTCATCTTAAAAGCTCAAGATCAACTTTTTAGAAATCTCAAGTCACAAGGTATCCATCACCATCAAGGCATGTTACTCAACCACTTGAATCAAGAGCATAAGCATTGGTTCTCCTCCTCCTATCTCATAGATAATTGTTTAGGGTTTTTGCTCAAACGGAGATTTGTGGCTAGTTACTTTGGGAAAGACATGATTCTAAAGCTCAACACACACCTTGAGGGTCCTCAACATAGATTGTGTGTCATCAAAAGCCATCACAAGTGCCTCAGTCAGTGGAAATGGTCTTGAGGTTTCATTTGGTCAACAAAAGTCAACTATGATCCTACTACGTCAAAATCTTGGATCTCAAGGTTAATCAAGGGCATGATAGTTGTTTTCAAGTGATTTCATATGTTTGGAACAAGAAAAGTCAAGGAGAGACATAAAATCAAGAGTTTAACTAAATTAGGGTTTTAATGAAAAAATTTCTAAGTAAAGGAAACCCTAATTCCAGCCATCTTGCAACTTCCATAACTTTCTCATTTTTTATCCAATGAAGGCAAACTTGCTATCAAATTAAAGAGGATATCACTAACTAAAAGTTTCTGGAAGTAAGCATGTTCAAAAGATTCATGGTTTAAGAGATATGATGAGCTCAAGTTATCAAGCTCCCAAATTAGGGTTTCAAAGATGTCAAAATTGACAAGTGGCTAGGCATATTTTTTTGACCAAACTTCCAAGGCATTTTTCACTAAGCTCTTGATCCCAAATGAATTTTCCCACAACATGAAAGTTGAAGATCATTATTCAAGCTTTCCATCCATTATAATATCACTTTCATTGGATCAATAGAGCTCATGTTATGTGGCTTCAAACATAGGGTGTCAAAGTTGCCAAAAGTTCATAACTTAGACTTTTTCTAAGTTACTTTGTGGAAAAATTTTGGACATTATTTCAACTTCAACTTTCTCATGAATCCAAGTCTTTTTTCAATTCAATTTGAACTTAGAATTTGATCATGGTTCTCCCTACTTTTCATTATGACAAGAAGCTCACCATTTGGAGCAATATACATGAGATATGGTTGATTAAAGTTGGTTCCATGAGTATTTGTTTCAAGCATACCATTTCACTTTTTCATTTTTTTCATAATCATAACCCTAAGCTCCCACTCTCTCATTTTTTTACTATCTTCGAAGGTCATTTCTCAAGGGTGTTTTGGACATTTGCTGGCTAGAATCACCCTCCTTAAGGTTTTCTGAAGCTATTAGTGAAGTTTTCCACATGTTCTTGCAAGGAATAAAAGAAGCAGTGGATCTTTCTTCACTCAGTAACTTCCTCGACTCTTTTCTTTTAGTTCATGTGCATTCTGAACATGTGCTTAGTGGTTTTGAGATACTATGACATTGCTGAAGATGATTGAGTGATTGTTGTGCTGTTTTGTTGAATTCAAGTTTGTGTGTCCAAATTTTATTCTCTTTGATTCACCATGATATTGAGCTTATTTTGTAAAATAAATGTTGGATTTGGAATCACCATGAAGTTTTGCCTGGGATCATGTCCTTGTTATTTATTTCTGGGGATTTTGGGAGAACTCTGGTTACTTGCTCGCTGGAGAAGACGACTGGAGCTAGGGCTCCAGCAACTAAGGCTCAAGGTTGACCTTAAGTGGCATCTGGCGCCACTTTTTGAATTCAAATGCTTTGAGGTGGCTTGATCTAAGCCATTCATGTTGCTGATTGGATGCCACCTCAATTAATGAGGTTGAGGTGGATGTCACGCACACTGTTTTTGTTGGTTTCAGGTTTGAATTGGATTGGGCTCTGTGATTTTTTGATTTTCACACTCCCAATATTTGGGCCTAATGCACCATATGACCTGAATCATGTACATTCATGAAATTGCTTTCTCACCCCTTTGTCATTTGATTTAATTTTATTTTCTTTATTTTCTATTCTTTCATTTTAATTTATTTTTACTTGTTCCAAGCATGAAAAAAATTAATAAAATTATATTTTACACTCTTTAATGTCTCAATTATTTTATCACATTTTCATTTTATATTTAATTATTTTATCCCATCTTTTATATGTATTCCTTCGAACTATGTTGACTCTGACTTTCTCATACCTATTGAGATTACATAGGCATAGGACCGCGAGGTCCTACCGAGTCTCCTCCCCCCTTTTCCTCCTCCTCTTTTCACTCAAGTTTTGTTTCATACCCTTCTATCTCCCCTTAGAACACTCTTCATGGCAATATATTTTAGCAAATACCCTCACACATAGACAAGTAAATGGTTCCCATCGAGTACGGCGGATGCGAGGGGTGTTAATACCTTCCCTTCGCATAACCAGCTTCCGAACCCTTTCTCTTGGTTGCGAGACCATCTTATCCATTTCTTTCTTGGGGGTTTTCTAGATTTTTCCCTTCCCTTTTTTGGGATAAATAAAGTTCGATGGTGACTATTCTATTCTTCCACTTTTGCCTCAATGTCGTTGCATTTTTTCAAGTAGCGACAGCTTGGCGACTTTGTTGGGGAAGACCTAGCAAGCCAAACCTAGTTTGTTTGTTGTATGTGTGTTTTATTTGCTTTTATTGCTTTATTATACTGTGTTCTCTTATCTATTGGGTTTATTGGGGATGGTTTGTGAGGAGAAAGGCTTTCTACCCAAGCTTTTCTAGTATACACTAAGCTAGGAGGTGGTTTCTTTCTGATTTGCGAGACTTAAGACTCGTTGAGTTGGTTTGACTTCCACCGCTCAGATGAGGCTCATTTGGGATGATTATGACTTATGAATAGTTGTAATGGCATCTTTATTTCCGACCTAGGAGTCCGTGATTCTATGGACCTTTTGTAGAACCCTATTCCAAAGGCTACTAAGACATAACTCTGTGCTCATCCTTTTAAGGGATTACCGTCTTACGAATCTTTGTATTGATGGAAAACTTTTGAGGTTTAGTGCATGAGACTTTGTTTAAAGCCCTTGGATGCCCTGTCGTAAACCAATAGATTTCCTACCCGAGGTGAGAGATACCTTGTTGTGTTGTCCTGCAGGTTTTGTAACGTTGATCCCTGTACCAAGAACCTTTTCTGGTGTGCATTCATAAGCATTGCATTTCATAACATTTTTGCATGTCAAAGAACTTAAGAGACTATGATTATCTTAGATATTGCTGAAAAATGACTGATCAAAAGAAGAGAAACACTAACTCTTTGAAGTTTAGAGAGCCAAAATTGGAAGTCATCCAAGAACTCCTGATTGACGTGCCAAAGGCTATCAAAATCAACTTCCAAGGAGAACATAGGAATTTACTTGATCTTCTTTATTCTGGTGTGGGTACTTGGGCTTTGTTTGCTATGGCACAATTTTATGATGCCTCACTCAGATGTTTCACCTTCCAAAATTATCAGTTGGCCCCCAGTCTTGAGGAATATTCCCACCTGCTGAATATCAAGATTAAGGACCAATTCATCTACACTGGTTTAGAGGAAGAGCCAAAATCTCCTATTATTGCTCTTTCCCTCCGTATGACTAAAGAAGAAGTTGATGTTGGTTTGGCCGACAAAGGAGGTACTCATGGGTTTCCCCTGAAGTTTTTGCTTGACAAGGTTGCTCATTATAAGACTAATGAAGATTGGTAAAGGTTTGGTGTCTTCCTTGCTTTGATAATCTATGGGATTGTCCTCTTTCCAAATATAGACAATTTCATAGACATTACCGCTATTACTCTCTTCATTTAGAAGAATCATGTTCCCACCCTTCTTGCTGACACTTACTATTCCATTCATTGGAGGAGTGAGAAGAAAATAGGATTGGTTCAATGTTGTTCTCATATCTTATTCAAGTGGTATATTTCCTATTTGCCAAAGGAAGGACCATTTATGGAAAACAAAGAGATATTGAAGTGGTCGAGGCGCATCATGTCTTTAGTAGCAGACGATATTTCTTTGTACTCCCATGAGTACTTTGATGTGGAGAATATTTTTAGTTGTGGGGAATTTTGTAATGTACCACTAATTGGAAGAGCTGGATGCATTAACTACAACCCAGTTATGGCACTATGTCAATTGGGTTATGCTATGGAGGATGCGCCCGAGGTAGAGAAGATCCAAAGCTTTTTCTTGCTCAACAAAGCAGATGATACGGGATTTGTCAGGAAAATTGCTAAGGCATGGACCAAGATCCATACAAAAAGAAGAAAGGAGTTGAAAGTGAAAAATTGCATGGCTAAAGAAGCATACAATAGATGGTTGCTGGCTAGAGCGGAAGAAAGTTTTTATCGTTTCCTCCAGAACCTCCCATGCAAGTGAAGCCTACTGTTCCCACTCATGTGTCCATGGAAGAATATGAGAAGCTGAAGCTGGTAGTGCGAATTTTGACTAAGGAAAACCAAGATTTCCAAGCTGAAATCCACCAAGCTGGTGTGGAAAATGGTCAATTTAAAAGAAAGATGGAGGTTGGACAAGATCAAGTAGCCGAAAGTAGTAAGAAGTTGAAGTTAGAAACAGATTTAAGGATCATGTATCAAAATGGTTTTCAAGGGGCTGATGCGTCAGTGAAGACTTTTCGAGAGCACTTGAAGGAGGCCAAAGAATCTTGTGAAAGAGAATGACATTTTTTGTGAACTAGCTTCTGTTGAAAAAATGGGACTAGGGAAAAACTCGAAACTGATATTGATGAACTTGAGGAACAACTAAGAGGTACCTTGACTCTAGCTAAAGATGAGCGTCAACTTAAAGAAGAAGCAATGAGGGTTTCATATGTCACTCCTAATATGTGGAATGATAAGTGCTTAGAGTTGGAAACTGCTCTGGAAACAACCACTCTTTGGAAGGACTGCTTCAAAGCTTTGAAGAGGGATAATTCACATTGGCCTAAGAAAGAGGCTCAACTCGAAAAATTGTTGGACACTCATGTGGAGTCCCTCAGACATTGTCATCCAACTTTAAACATGTACCGCGCTAGGTATAATGATCTGATAGAGCATTGCAATCTCATGATTCGTGATATCCCATGGAGGTTGGAAAATGCAATTCACGATTTTGATGGAAACCTGATTCCCCCTTCACTCCACCACTTCATTCAGCTCTCCAATCAGATGGTTGGTAGATTCATGTTTGAGTCAAAGAAACTTGAGGAACGCCTCCGAAAGAGGACCTTTTAGTTGTCTAGTCCTTCTTTTGTTTCAAAAACTTTTGCATGCAACTTATTGAACAATGATTAAGTCATTTGTATTTGATCTTCCCTTAAATTAATGAAGAGCTGCTTTTGGTTTCAAAGCTATGCACTTTACTGTTTGATCACATTTCTATAATGCTAATGATAATCATAAGGTATCGAGAGTCTTTTGAGCATCATTTAAAGCATTACATATACATACACATCATTTTGCATTCCATGAAACCTGATCTCATAACCACTTGCCCTTTTACAGTAGGACAAGCTGACTTCTCGACACTCCTATAACACAAGAAATAATCAAAGAAGAATCATGGACCATCTGGAACAGAATCAAGCTTCCATGAGAGAAGAGATGCAGAACATGAGGACTCAGAGCACTCAGCTAATGGAAGTGATTCAGAATATGGCTAGACGCCAAAAGGAAATGAGACAAGTTGCGGAAAGAAATATTAATAACCCTCATACTCCTGCTGGCGCAGTCCTGACCCCAGATGGTGCAATCCCGGTTCCTGTTGGCACAGTTCTGACCCTAGGTGGTGCAATCCCCATTCCTGCTGGCACAGTTCTGACACCAGGTGGTGCAATCCCCATTCCTGTTGGAACAGTTCCGACCCTAGGTGGTGCAACCCCCAGTTCATTACGATGACCATGAAGACTCCTACAGTCCCCGTGAGGATTCGGTTATGGATGCTTATGGACCACAAAATACTGACTTGGAGAAGTAGTTCAATGCTTTACAAGAAACTGTTAAAGTAATGCAAGGTCCTGATGTCCTAGGGTTGGACGCTGCTGAGATCTGCCTTGTTCCCGGAGTCAAAATACCTCTGAAATTCACCATTCCAACTTTTGAGAAGCATAAGGGTAATAGTTGTCCTAAGACCCACATAAGGTCTTATTGTAGGAAAATGGCTGCTTACTCAAATGATGAGAAGCTTCTGATTCATTTCTTCCAAGACAGTCTGACTAAAGCATCCTTAGAGTGATATATACAACTTGAACACTCTCACATTAAGAACTGGAAATAGTTGGCAAACGCTTTTGTAAAGCACTATTAGTATAATACTGACATGGCTCCAAATTGTACGCAACTAGAAAACTGACCCAGAAGCCTAATGAATCCTTCAAAGACTTCGCACAAAGCTGGAGAGGTTTAGCTGCAAGGGTGCAACCACCATTGCTCGAATGAATTAACTGATGTCTTCATGGGAACTTTGCAAGGTCTGATTCCTGAACGCTTAGCGTCTACCACTTATACAGTATTTTCAGAACTTGTTATGGCCGGTGAAAGACTGGAGAGCCTGATGAAGGCTAGAAAAATTCAAAACGATGGTGGATCATCGAGCGGACCCAAAAAGCCATATCAAGGACTCATAAAGAAGAAACAAGGAGAAGTCAGTGCCACTTCTATGGAAAAAGGAAAAGCTCATCAAGGTTACCACCACGTTGTTGATGTTACTCCTCAACAATCACTTGTTACCCTTGCTAGCCAACCTGTGGCTCAATAATAAGTTCGATAACAACAACCATATATACCACGTCAGAACCAGTACCAAGGCCAACAGAGACAAACAAGGCCAGAGAAAAGATTTGACCCAATTCCGTCAACATATGTGAGATTACTTCCATACCTTTTGAAAGGTTGGTTAGTGCAATTAGCGGAGTTGAGGGACCCTCCAACTATCCTTCTCCCTGGATACGATGCCAATGCACGCTGCTGTTGCACCCCAAAATTTGAGCAACCGTTTCTAGCAATTTGGCTTATGTTTCGTTTCATTTGCATCTGCATACCGCATACTGTGCATTTTTTCAGCCAGATTGATTTTATCGGGATTACAGCCCTCTCTCGTATCTCAGGAGATTCAAACCAGTTCAGATAAGGAGGCTTATTTTGGAATTTGTGCTCTTTCCAGTGATTCAGTCTATGTTGTTGGTTTCGGTGGTATTTCGGTGTCCGATTTGTTACCATTTTATTTTGTTGCATTCTTGCATTTTACGTTCACTGATTTAATTTCCTAGAATTTATTTCTTAATTTTTGGCATAGATTTTATATTTTAAATAGGTTTTATCTTTTATTTTCTATCTTAGGTATTTTAGCTTTTAATAGATTTTAATTAATATTTTTCTAGAATTTATTTGTTTTAGAATATTTTAGGTTATTAATTGATTTAGATTTTAATTAGGTTTTATTAGTATAGATTGAATTTGGTTAGATTTTTCTAGTTTAATTTGATTAGGATATTAGAATATTTTTGGATTTAGGTTTTAATTAGTGTTTTTAGCTTAAATCACGTTGCATTAAGTTTTTTAGTTAATTTTAATCAAGTCATCTTGCATTTAATTTCTATCAGCTTTAATTAATTGTCAGCACATCATGGATCAGTCAACTAATCAATTTTTGCAGGCCCAATGCGTCAGGTTTTGTGACAAGTGTCAGACTATAAGTGCACAGTACTCTCTCTCATTAATGGCTGGCTGCACGCATATCCAAAAAACCCTAAGTCAACTCACCGGACAAATCAAACCCGCAGGAAATATCACCGGAACTTCACCGGAAAACGCATGAGGCCGGGGGAATGTTCATGAACCTTCATAGTGTTCATACGGTTTTCCAATTTCTTCTTCACATGTTCATGATGTTCATACTCTTTTTCCAGAATTCATTCAAACCTTCATACGACATTCATCAGAAATTCATCCAAACGTTCAAATATTCATCCCGTTCATCCTACTTTTCCAGATTCCTTCATCCTAACTTCATAATTTCTCCAGATTCATATGAACTTCATCAATGTTCAACATTTTTCCAGATTTTCAAAAACTCATACGAAACTTCAAGATCTTCATAGCTCCATACTTTTTTTTCCCAGAAACGTTCAAATATTCAACCGGCCTTCAAATACTTTTTCCAGATTCATTCAAACCTCCAACGCGATCTCCAGAATTCCTCCATAATCTTCAACATCACAAACCTTCATCAACTAAATCTGGATCCAACTTCTAAATCACTAACAAACTTCACCATCACCAGATTTCGCCAAATCAGAACTCCAAACCATCCGTTTTCAACGATCTCGTCATCCCAATCCCAGATCTACCTTCATCCTTTCATAACCTTCAAACATTATCAGGATTCAAACTCAAATCTCAGATCTGAACCTTTAATTCGTCCGCCATGAATGTTCATCCCGATCCGCATCTAAACTCAGATCCACGATCCACAAATTACCAATATGCAACTACATAATCACCTTGCACGATCAACGAATCAACATCTTCAAATCATCTCCAAACTTAAGCATCTCCAAACTCCATGAACTTTCATCAGATCTAAATCATCAAAAAACTTTCACGATCTTCAACATGCAAAGCAATTTCATCAAAGATCATCCTTCAAACACCTTCAGATCCGTAGATCTTCAACTCGCCTCAAGTCATATGAGCGAGTTTCCTTCGTTCTCCTTCGTGAACCCAACTCCAAACACCCATCAAAGTACAACCTATTGTCACTCTCCTCGAAAACCATATCGCTCAACAGGAAGAGAAGATTACCGGGATTATAGATTTGTGCTTATTTGCTTTTTGTCTGGTTTTAATCTTAACAGAAAGAGAGGGGGAGCGTGATGAGAGAGATGAAGATTGCAGGTGACGGGCAGGAGGTTGAAGAAGGGATTGAGAGAAGGTTGAGAAGACGGAACAGTGAAGTGGACGGTTGGAGTTAAGTTTGGAAGGTGAGCGGCGGTGGTGTAGGAGAAGAAGCTAGGGCTAGCAGAATGAAGAAGAAGATGACTCTTGAGTCTTCTTTGGACGGTTAGTGGGCCTCACGACCCATTTGTCTTTTTGCTAGATCAATACCCCCAGTTGGTCTCATTACGCCCCCATATTGTTTGTTGATTTGTTTTGAACGTGGACTGAAGGCCCAACCTTTTTCCTTTCTGGATTTTATTGGACTGTACCTCTGTTGCACTGCTGAACCCCCCCTTGTTTCTATTATTTCCTTTTGTTATTATTTTTGCAATACATGACAATTGTGTAGATTCTTTTTAAATCAATTTGTATATTATATTACTTTACTATTTTCTTCTAAAAATATATGTACTTTTTTTCTTTTAGAATATTATATATATATATATATATATATATATATATATATATATATATATATATATATATATATATATATATATATATATATATATATATATATATATATATATATATATATATATATATATATATATATATATATATATATATATATATATATATATATATATATATATATATATATATATATATATATATATATATATATATATATATATATATATATATATATATATATATATATATATATATATATATATATAGTTTTTATACTTAATTTTATATTCGATTTCTATTCAATTTCTTTTGATTTTTCTTTTAGGATTTATTTTCTTTTGAGAAGCTTTATTTCAATTTTAGAAGTTGATTCTTGGTTCCATTTGTTATTGGACTTTTCATCCCATTCTCATTTTGTTTTGGTCGATGATGAGACCTCCGTAATTCGTTATTAATCAATTTGTTGATGGATAATGTAGGATATGAGACCATTTCTTTCTCTCCTCTTTTCTCTTCTTCTTCTTATTTATTTTGACTTTTTTCTAGTTTGGTCTGTGTGACACGATTCAATTGGAGAATGATTCACAATATCATTTCTCTATCTTTTCTTTGACACGGATATCAATACGCTACCTCTCTGAGTTTGACTTCATTCATAAGTCGAATCACGACGGTTCAGTGTCACATTGGTTCTGATTCGAAACATCATCATCAAGGATCAAAACAGGAAAGCTTGGAAATGGAGCTTGCACGCAAAAGTCAAGGGTCAACGGAACCACTCCGTTCGATAACATTGTTTTTATTTCATCTCTTTCACCTCTTTTATTCAACTGCCGAATGTTGTGAGTAATCGTTTAGATACGTGGGAAATGATAAGTGGGGGGCTTCCTCTCACTCGTCTAGAGTGTTTAGTGTACACCCTTTGGGTGATATGCGATGCATTCGCTCCTACGTCTTAGGAATTAGCGTGTGAGTCCTGTTTTGAACCTTTTCTCTCGCATCCTGGCGATTGAGACTTCCCCTTTTCTCTCGCATCCTGGCGATTGAGATCCATTCTTTTGCCCCCGTGAAATCGAGACCGTTTTGCATAGTTAGCCGAACTACGGCTGCTCTGATCTCTCATACCTGTTGAGAGTACGTAGGCATAGGATGAGATATCCTAGCAAGCACACTAACAACTAACTTCTCTGTTCTCTCGCTTCCGTGCGATTGAGACTTTCCCGCTGACGACTAATCTTTCCCTTTCTCTTGCCCTAGCGCAATTGAGACCAGACCGTAGTTCTAGATCCCGTACCTTTAAACCAACGACATACTGCGTCCGTTCTACCGCAAACAGGTAACGCCTAAGTCTCCAATGGTCGAGCAGCATACACCTAACTGCTAGAATGCGTATGTTAGTATCGTCAACCTTTCCTCTCACCCTCGTGTGATCGAGAACACCCTTTGCTTACCCGTAGTTAGCCTGAACTACGTTTTTCTTTGATTTCTCATGCCAGATGAGAATGCGTAGGCACAAGACGCGACGTCTTGGCGAACAATCTCCCCTCGTAGTTCCCGAACTACGTTGACTCTGACTTTCCCATAACACTGGGGAATATGTAGGCATAGAGCGGCGATGCTATATCGATTCAGTTCTTTCTGTTTAGCTTTAGCAGTCGTAGTTAGATAGTTCTTTTTCACCCATAGACTAGACAACCCAAGCGTGGATCCCGTCGAGTACGATGGACATGAGGGGTGCTCATACCTTCCCCTTACGTAACCGACTCCCGAATCTAGGACTTGGTTGCGATGACCTCGTCTTTTCCCTTTTTTGTCAGGTTTTTCTGATCGTTTCCTTTCCCTCTCTTTGGGATAAATAACAAAAGGTGGAGACTCTTCTGTTTTCTGCCGGGTGTTTTTCGCAGTAGCGACAGCTGCGAGTTCCATTTTGGCGCTCCAGGCCACAACATCGAAAATTGTAAAACTATGAAGTATGTTGTTCAAGATCTCGTTGACTCGAAAGTGATTAACTTTACCAGAAATACTCCAAACATCAAGACAAATCCCATGCCTTCTCATCACCACTCCACAAAAATGATTGAGGGCTCTAGAGGGATTCAATTGATTTCAAACATTGACAAAATGAAGATACCTTTTTCTATTGTTAAAGAGCAAATCTTATTAAAGAGAATTTATCCTAGTTGTCCAGCAGACTGTCACATCTGTGTGATTAATCCTCAATACTGTACTGAGCTGAAGAATGGTATCCAAAGTCTAATTGATCAAGGTGTGTCGTGGTAGAAAAAATTTCAAAATCTGAAGAAGTTTCCACCCTCAATATTCCTTTTGATGCACTGGATATACCATACAATTATGAAGATGAACCGTGGAACCTCCCTAATAATCTGGCTTGTACTCCATTGACAATTCCTTATGATGAAGAAGACTAGGATAATGTGTATGGTCAGACTCATGTTTTTTTACAAATCCCATGTGATGAACCATTCATGCTTCCCTATGGTCAATACATAAAGCCTCTTGATATACCTTACGATCTGATTGAAATACCCATGACTCCACCTTCGATGAACCAGCTTGTCATTTCAACTCCTGCTCCTTTTTCTTACGAGAGCATAAAAGTTATTCCTTGGGTATATGACCAAGCTGTCTTTCTTAATGGGCAGAAGGTTAGGGAAGAGGATATCCTAGAAGAGAAGAGGGCATTAGAAAACATTATTGGGACTGGTGGCGTCACCAGGAGTGGTAGAATTTTTGCGCCAACACCACCGCCCTTTAATAACGATGTTACTGTTAGCAAAGATGTTGGAAAACAAGTCACCTCTTAACAGGGACAGTCTTCCAAGTAGGAGGTTGTCTCTAATGAAGAAGCAGAGGAGTTTATAAGGATTATAGAAAAGCGATTACAAAGTGATTGATCAGCTCAATCGAACTCCCTCAAAGATCTTCATGTTATCACTGCTGATGTGTTCAAAAGCTCACCAAGAGGCGTTGTTGAAGTTCTTGAAGGCCACCCATGTTCCTTAAGAAACATCTATGGTACAATTTGAAGAAGTAGTGGAAAACATAGCTTCCGACCATATCCTAAGTTTCAATGACGGAGAGTTACCCCCTGAGGGTAAGAATCATAATAAGGCCTTGCACACCTTTGTGGAGTGTGTGGACGTCATGTTCTTTCAAGTTTTAGTTGATACTGGATCATCACTAAATGTGTTACCTAAAAACGCGTTATGCAAGTTGTTAATTGAAGAACTTACGATGAAACCTAGTCAGATGATTATGAAGACTTTTGACAGAGCCAGGCGGACTGTCATTGGTGAGGTTAACCTCCCAATTAAGGTTGGACCATACACGTTTATTATCACATTCTATGTGGTGGACATATATCCTGCTTATAGTTTCCTTCTAAGCCGACCATGGATCCATTTAGCTGGTGTTGTGAAATCAACCCTTCATCAAAGGCTCAAATTCATGATCAACAACCAAATGGTTGTCATTGAGGGGGAAGAAGATGTTCTCGTAAGTCACTTAGCTTCTTTCTGGTATATTGAGGTGGAAGGAGAAGTGCACGAGACTCCATTCCAAGCTTTTGAAGTGATTAATGTTGAGATGATTCATGAAAAACCTGCATCTTCAATCGTGACATGGAAGGATATGAAGAAGGTTATTGAAGAAGGACACCCTCGGGGATGGGGCAGAGTGTTGGAACTTCCAGCCAACAAAGATGGTGTCGGTCTAGGCTATACTAGTGTTGCACCCCAAAACTTGCCCAACCTTTTCTTAACTTGGTTTATGTTTCATTTCATTCTAGCATTTGCATTGCATAGCCTGTTACATTGAACAAGGGATCAAGAGATTTTTCATAGCAAGAGGGGTCTACTCAAAGGGTTGAACCTAAGAAAGGGGTGTTACTCAAGTTTGGATGATCATCAAGTCATCAGGAAGTGAGCAGTGGTCTTATGAAATAAAGGATGGATGTATGTGGGTCAGTTCCTAACTTGGAGGCCAATTCAAGATCATCAGAGGATTGTGAATTCATGTTTATGGAAGTAAGATGTTGAGAGAGCTCATTGAGTGCCTTGAGAGTCATTGTGGAGCTCATCCAAGTGTTTGTGCTAAGTGTGAAAGGTTACAGTTGAAGGTGTTGCACCTAGGTTTTCATCTGACTAATCCTCAGTCAACTGTGAAATTGAAGGGGATTAAAACTCAATTCCAAGTCTCTATGGTAATGGGATGTTGCGTTAAGATACATGGGATATCATTTCAAGTTCAATTCATCAAGGATCAAGAGTGTGAGAAGTTACTAAATTAGAGTTCTCAGGGTAAAACCCCCTATTTAGTGCCTAACTTCAAGACCACCTATTTCAAGATACAAGTTTCATCTCAACTTTTGACCAACATGGAACTTGTAGAGCATGTTCTTAGATTTCTTTTGAGTACTAGAAGTTCTTGATTGGATTTATAGAACTCAAGTTATGATCCAGACAAGTTACAGGTCATCAGATGAATGTGATTTTGGTCAACAAAGGTCAACCAACTTCCAAGCCATTTTTGACCTATAAGGATGTTTCTCCTCAACTTTGGCCAACATGAAAGTTGTAGGTCTTGGTCTTAGCTTTCCAAAATGTACAAGAAGTCTTTCATCTGATTTGCAGAACTCAAGTTATGAGGTTTACAAGTCAGTGGTATTTTGGGAAAGTAAGATTACAGGTCATAAAGTTATAGGTCTATTTCACCAACTTGCACACTTCAAATGAAGATTTTTCCAACATCAAACTTGCTCCAAATGGTGTTATTTATTTAGTCAAACATTGATAAGTCATAGTTTATGCTTGGAATGAAGATTGGATATGTGAATTTTCATGAAAAAAGGTTTAAAAGGGCAAAATTGGAATTAATTCATTGTTGATCATGTTTGTGCAAATGAATGCATTTTTTGAGTACAGATCATGTTTTGAATACACTGACATTAATAGAATTTGAATATGAGGTGTTTAAGTGAGCCATTTTCAAGGTTTCTTCATTATGAAGTTACACAACAGACATGAGCCATTGAGATCAATTAAGGCTCAAATCCTAGCCATTCACATCCCATATGGTACCAGCACGCATTTTCAACCATTTTGGAGCCAATTTTGAGTGATTTTGGTGTACATTAGTGAGCTCCATTTTGAAGTCCTTGGATTTTCCATTGGGCTGTTAGAGGCTGATTTTGGGCTCAATTATCATCAAGATCCATCATATATAAAGTTTTCAACCTTCACAAATCATCAGAAGTGAGAATTGGAGCCAAATTGATCAGAAGCAACTTTCAAAACGTGTTGAAAATTCAAATTTCGAATTTGAAGATAGAGGACATTTCAAGACAAATTGTGAATTGGAAAAGCTTTATTGAAGTTTATTGAACGATTCTGGATATTTCTCTGCAACCTTAAGCTCCATTTGAAGGCTTAGTGGAAGTTCTCCACTAGGTAACTACATTTCAACTTTACACTCTTGTTAAGCATCAATTCACTGCCATTTTTGCATATTTGAGACGTAGAAACAATGTAGATCATTAATATGTAAAACGAACTGGCATTGGTGTTGATTGTTGGATGATGCTGAAAATTGTTTGGATCTGTTTTGGCTTGTTTAAGCGTGTTCTTGCTTGTTTGATACTTGATCTATTACCTACGTGACTTCTATATGAGTTTTAAATCAAATTGGAGAGGTTTTCATGAACTTTGGATTTTGGTGCATATTCTTGTTGGCTTCGGGTTGCTTTTTTTTCACGCATGATTATTGATTTTTGAGGCCAGATATGAGATCCTCGTGATCTCTAGATGAACTTTGATATAAATTTCATGTGAATTGGTTGAGTCTGGGTTTGGCTGTGTGTGGTTGCTTCATTCGCGGTGGTCGCAGTTGCGAAGAAGATGACCGGAGTTGCAGTTCGGCCACCCTGGTTTCCTCCTTGTTTCATTGGAGAAGATGACATAGTGGCAGTGTGTGGATCATTTGATTTGAATACTTTTGGTTCCAATGGCTCTGATTAAGACGTGCAGTAGGCCATAGTTGACTGGATCTACATGATTACATTCAAATTCTCATTTATTTGCTGGCAGATTTAGAACCATGTGATGGTTTACTTTTTGATCATGTGATTCTGGTTGAGTTTCCATGGTACTCGTTGTTTGACCATGCGCACTATATCACCAGGTTTTATTTTATTTTGTGGATTTTTCGGATGGGCCTTGGGTGCATCTGCTATGCGCACCCCCCAGACTGGGCCCATTTCATTATGAACTTGATTTGTTTGCTATTTGCCACGCAGGTTTTTCATTTTCATTTTATTTCTTTTGTTTTTTATTTTATTTTTCTGTTAAGAATTTAAATCATTAAAAATAACTTCAATTTGTTAAAAATTCACCAAAAATATTTTTTATTAACTTTGAGATGTCTACTTTTTTTTGGATATTTTTATTTTATTTTCCAGTTTTATTTTCAATTAAAAAATGAATTAAATATTGGAGTTGGTTTTAGATGGTTTGAATTTTAACATTGTTTACTCTTGCATTTATTTCTCTCATTCCTTTTTGATCCAATGACTGAAAATTGATCCTTATCTCAATGGTGAGTTGATCAATTTTAGAGGACCATTTTGCCCCTGGTTGTTGAATTTTGGGTTGACTTTTGTGGCTTTTCTTTTTGCCTTTGTTCCTCCCATTTCAAAGTGGTACATCTAAATGAATTGAGTCTTTTGATGGTTCTTTAAGGGGACATTTGTCTTGATTTCTTGGCCTCTGGTTGCCAACCTGTGTAGCTTCTTTGTGCATTTTATTTGATATTTTGTGAGCCTTTTTCCTATTTTTGAAGTGACTTACAAGTTAGGTCATTCCATAGGACAACTCACACAAGTGCATGACCTAGTTTGAATTGGAAATGACCTTTGTGGATCCAATAAGCTCTCAACTCTTCTTGTTTCACATTTTAGACATGTTGAGCTTGTTGTATGTTCATTTTTAGGTCAAAATTATGTTCCTTGCTTGTTGCTTGATGCTTTTCTTTTTGTGCTTTCAACTTGAACTCCTATGTGGTGTGCTTGCTTCCTTTGTGCTCTTACTTGCACTTCTTCTTGTTTTGTTTTGATATTTCTTTTGAGCTTTCTTCTTTTCATCTCCCTTCTGTCCAATGACCTTGGAGTGTCATTTAAGGTAGCTTTGTCCCTCCTTAGGAGGAACTTGAAGCTTACCTAAAGAGATGAATCCATGAGGACTATTTCTTTGTGTTTGTCACTTGTTTGCTTGCTTTTGATACATCTCTCTTCTTCTTCTCTTTTCTTGCATTTCCATATGCATGCTTGGTTGAGATGAGCTTGTGGTGGCTACTTCCCCACACTATTTTCCTCCCACTATCATTCTACTTGTGCATTCTATGTGTGCATCCTTTCATTTGCATATGCATTCTTCTTCTTCTTTTGCTCTCTTTTCCATGCTCCCCATAAATTCTCTAACCTCTTGAGGTTATGATAGACATTAGGTGCCTAACCATGCATGATAACAAGTTTATGATAGACATTAGGTCCCATTAGTGTGCCTTCTTCTCTTCTCATCTTCAAACAAGTTTAACATACTTAATAAGGATAATGAATGTTGTGACATGAGCCTTATACTTGGGAAATGGTGATTGAGGGGCCACCTCTCAATTGCCTAGAGTGTTTAGTATACGTCCTTAGGACGATATGCGACGCATTCGATCCTAGGTTTTAGACTTTGTTACAACATACATTATAAACACTCTAATTCAAAACACTTCTTCTCTAAGAAACACAAAAATACTTCAAACCTTTTTCACCCTTTGGGGTTCTTAATCAGGAAAATCTTTTCACAAAAAGAGTGTCGTTAACTCTTATTTCTACCGCAAACGGTAACGCCTAAGTCTCCAATGGTCGAGCTGCATACACCAACTGCTAGAACTATTTGTTAACCCTACTCGGGCCTAAAAGCTTTTGAACCAACCTGTGGTCCTTTGTAGCCCGAACTACATTTGCTCTGATCTTTCATACCGGATGAAAGTACGTAGGCACGAGACGCGATATCTTGGCGAGCAACCTTCCCCTTTCTTTACCCATAGTTAGGCGAACTACGTTGACTCTGACTTTCCCATTGCACGAGGGAGTACGTAGACACGGAGCGACGATGCTCTGCCGAGTCATTTTCCCTTTTCTTTTTCTTTTGTCCATAAGCCTTTAGCTAGATAGTATCAACACACCCTTTTAGATAGACAACAATGCGTGGATCCCGTCGAGTACGACGGACGTGAGGGGTGCTAATACCTTCCCCTTGCGTAACCGACTCCCGAATCCAAACATGGTTGCGATGACCTTGTCTTTCCCTTTTTCTTTAGGTTTTTGCGATCGTTTCCTTTCCCTCCCTTTGGGATAAATAACGAAAGTTGCGACTCTTCTGTTTTTTCCGCCGGTGGTTTTTCGCAGTTGCGACAGCTGGCGACTCTGTTGGGCACTCTAGTTCCTTATGCGAGTCAATCCTAGCACTTGTTTGTTTATCTTTGGGTGTTGTATATATGTGCTTTATTTACTTTCCTGCATTTATTTTCCGCATCATGTATCATTACTGCTGTGCTATGGGGCGGGAAGTTTCACTGAGTGATAAGTCGGGCTCGGGCTTTAGTACATACCTAGTATTAGAGTGGAGACTAATGGGGGGCCTATTTGCTTAGCAGATACAGTTCCCCATGAAATTCACACTCGGACGAGATTTTCTTTGATGATTTTCCTTCAGATCCTTAGGATCGGTTGGGATTTTGGATTTGAGAATTGTCGACTCTGGGAACCGATCATTTGTGAGTCAGCTAAGTGAGGCCTCTTCATGAGATAATGATGCCAAACCAGAAAGGTGAACGTATCATCATTTCTTGAAAGTCTGTGACGCTGATGAACGCATAGGATGCTGAACCTTGTCAACGGATAGGTCCACACCTATGAGGGGGATTGGGTTGTGCATGAAACCATAGCCTTCAGATTACCCGGTTCTTTGCAAGTGTAAATTTGTGTTCCTGATATCAGTGGATCCTACTGTCGGTACTTTATTCTTGCTAAGGTGAAGCTCTGGTTTTTCTCGATCGACAGCATAGCAGTCGTGATCCCTTATTTGCATTTACATTTTCATCTGCATCTCATTAACATATGTTTGTGTTGCAGGTGCATATTTCTCCTTTGATTCTAGTGATCTTTGCCCTCATTGCTGTTATGGAGTCCCTGAAGAGTACATTGGCCTACAAGTTTCCAGTTCCAGATGTTAGTACTTTGTTGAGTCTGATTGCCTTGGGTGAGAAAGCAGTAATGGAAGAATTCAGGAAGTCGTACGGGAGATTATTGAGATATGTCCGCAAGCCTTATGAATATGAGATTAGTGGTGTCTATGCTCTCTTACAGTTTTATGATGCCCAGTTGAGATGCTTCGTCTTTCCTGACTATGTTTTGGCTCCTACATTGGAGGAATATTCTTAGGAATACCCATTCTGAATTGGATGTCGGTTGTTCATGTTGATACTAAGCCTGATCTAGCTGAGCTCGCTGCTATTTTGCACCTTGAGGCTTCAGAATTGGATGGGAAGATGATCCGGAGACTTGCAATCTATGGTTTTCCTTTGCCTTGCTTGATTGAGAAAGCTCAGCAGTGCGCTAAGGATGGCTGTTGGGTTGTGTTTAGCGCCATCCTGGCTCTTTATATATATGGTATTGTTCTGTTTCCTCGTCTTCTAGACTTTGTGGATGTTAATGCTTTCTATATCTTAGCTTCAGGAAACCCAGTGCCCACCTTACTTGGAGATGTTTATCATTCTGTGCACTACAAGAATGAGAAACGAAGGGGTAAGAACGCAGCTTGTTGTGTTCCATTGTTGTATGCCTGGTTTCTTAGTCATCTGCCCAAGATGGATCGGTTTGTTGCCACTGCCAGTACTTCAGAATGGTCAGAAAGATTGATGGGTTTATCTGTGGAGAATATTGTTTGGTTTGATCGAGACTTGCTTGGTAAGGATATTGTTTATAGTTGTGGTGGTTTTCCTAACGTTCCTTTGATTGGAAGGAAAGGTTGCATCAACTATAATCCTTCTTTGTTAGTGAGACAGTTTGGGTATGCATTGAGAGAGCCTCCTAGAGAAGAGGAGATACAGGAATCTCTGTATCTTACTGGCTTATTGGAGGGCGAGGCTCTGGGCAGACTTGAGCATGCATGGAATAATATTCATCGGAAAGGGAAGTTAGCTTTGGGGAAGAGTAACAGCCGAGCGTATGACCCTTACTTGACTTGGATTCATGATAGAGTTGTGAAGTTCTTAATGCTATTCCCTGCAGTTGCACCTCTATATCCTCTTATGATAGAGGAACCCACTATGGTAGATATCCAAAAATACAATCAGGTATTGGCATAGAAGGAAGAGCTGAGAAAAGCGAATGAAGAATTAGAGAAAGAGATTATCCAGCTTCGCAATGAGAAGATAGATGCATTTCATGCTTTCAGGAGACAGACCGAGCTTGTCAACAAACTGGGTATGGACTTGACTAAAGAGACTAAGGACAGAGAGCGCACATACCAATATTTGAATGCCTCTTATCGTGTCCTTGCCACTAAGAAGGAAGAGTTGGATAAGGCTTACTCGAGGATCTCCAAGTTTGAGTCAATATGGAATGCCACGCTCACTAACAACAAGGAGTGTGAAGACAGGTTAAAACTTCGGATCAGCAAGTTGAAGGCTCAACTTAATGCCAAAGATGGAGAGGTTGCAGCGGAAGCATCACTTAGACGAGACAGCGAGTATAGGTTGAATGAAGCGATCGCGAACTTGAAGGATCTCAGGTTGAGAGCTGACTCCAAGAGACGCAGGCTTGAGGCATGTTTTGGGGAAGAAGCTTTAGAGGATCATGTTGATAGCCTACAACATACTGTTAGCCAGCAGGATTTGCTTATTCAAGGGCTACTTGCTAGGCCGGATCACCCTGAGACATTGAGGCTGTTAGAAGACTTATGATCACGTCATCCTGCTTGGCCTGTTTTATCTATTTTTGTTGTAGTTTTTGCTTATTTTGTTGTATCTGACCATCACCAAGCTTGTTGGTTAAGGTCCTTTCCTTATTTGTACTCAATTGTAGTTTGTACTTTGTCTGATGGCTTTTTGATCTATATACGAGGAGTTGGTATTCTATGCTTATCCACAGGGTTCTCCAGTGTTTTATTTTTCCTGGAAACTAGAATCGTGGGGGAAATGACCCTGTTGCATAAATACGTGTCTGCATTTTAGCATTTTTGTCGCATTTGCAGGTGCACCGGAACTGTTAACCTTATTTTTTTCTCTTGTGGGCCACTAGTTGTTTCAGGATAGACGTGCAAAAGTCAACACAGATATGGAGTAAGTTCAAGCAAAGCTGAGGGAAATGCAGAGCCAAATGAGGCAAGTCATGGGGGATATGCAAGCATTACGTATGGAGCAGAAGGGGCTTAAAGAGGAAAACCAGCAATTGAAGACTCAAGTGGGTTTCATGGCAGAAGTGTTGAGAGTTGTGCTAAGAAGGGATCAGGTGCCTGAGACTGCAGCTGAAGTGCCAGTTCTGCTTGCATCGGTGAAACCTCTACCAAGGCATGATAGGCCTCAGGGATCTCATACACGCCCCAAAGCTCCAGAACTTCTTCGTCAATGGCCATGTCCTGCCTCCCAGAGTAGTCCAAAAGTTGAAGGGTATGCACCAAGGCTGAGGCAGTTTGCCAGAATTTTTGATCAGATTCCTCTGACATATGCTCAGCTGTTGTCGTTCCTGCTTCAGCTTCGGTTAGTCAAACTTCGGACCATGTCTCCGCTTACTGGGACCCCACCACCAGGTTATGATGAAAGTGCCCACTGTGATTTCCATGCTGGGGCACCGGGGCACAATATAGAGAACTACAAAGCTTTTAAGCACGTAATTCAGGATTTAATTTAGGCAAAGGAAGTTGAGTTCGCGCCGGGCGGTGTAACCATACCATGTGGTTTTATCCCATGCACTGCAGAGGAGGCAGCTGTTTCTCCTATTCATCCTGAAGATGCCTTGAACCAAGAGGATGCCTTGCAATTTATGACTTCTGAGTCCCCGCGCCCACAGCTATTGCCGGTTCCTGGGCCGAACCTGAGGATGAAAACACTTGAGCAAAGGGAGTCCCTGATAATTCAGACCCAATTCCCAGATGTTTCAGTTGTTTCTGGTCAGCGATCCTTTGAATCTTTGCAGCATACGTCGGCTTCTCTCCAGAGTCAACGGTCAGGACGTTACCAGCCGCGTCAGCACGCCAGGCGAAGACCCAAGAAACTAGAAAGGCATTTTAATCAGTTGCCGGTATCATACAGTCAGTTGTTGCCGTGTTTGATCAAGGGTGGATTGATAGTGCCGAAGGAAATGAATCTCGCAATTCCCCCATATCCTCCAGGTTTTGATGTCAATGCCTGTTGTGAGTACCATGCTGGGGCACCGGGGCATTCAACTGAAGACTATAAGGTGCTTAGAAGTCAAGTTTAGACTCTGCTGGATTCCAACCGAGTCTCGATCACGCCTCAAGGTATTCAGATCAATGATCTTCTCGCATCCGGTCAAGCGAGTGTATCAGTTCATGTTGTGGAAGAGTTAAAGCAAGTGTTCAGAGTATTATCAGACTGACTTCAGCGAGCAATTTTGAAGATGACTGACTCAGCAACAAGACAAGATGTGAAAGCTCGGTTCCCATAAGCTGGCAATCTTTGTTTTATCCTATTATTTCCTTACATTTGTAGTTTCTTTCTAGTTTAAATGCAAATTTCGCTTGTAAAACTTGTTTGTTTTCAATTGATATTGACAATGAAATGAATATGCATGTTTTGATTTAATCCATTTGTGTTCACTAATTGCTTTTTATAGATGTCATAAGCTTGTTTAAGCGGAATCCGAGGAGGATGACGAAGTTTAAAGACGCGTAAGCTTCCGATTGTATGCTTTTGAAATAAAACCCGCTGATGATGCACATGCATTGTTTCAAATTCCTAAACACCGGAGATATAAGGATGATAATCCCTTGTCAACCCCTTTGAGCCTAGTAGTAGGAGTTTCTTTCTGAAAACGAAAAACCTTAAATCTTACCCTGGGGCAGGGTAGATGTCAGCTAATTTGGCTAAACATCCGAATTGTAACAGGAGTGTTCCCGTTCGAGGATCAATCACACCTCTAGAGGTCGTGCCTAAAAAACCACATTGGTTAAATCTTGCCGACTAAGGAGTGAAACAGTCACAACCCCTTCAACAAACCAGACAAGCCAGTGTCACATGATTTATTCCAGAAAGAAGAAAAGAATCGAAAGGAAAAACCCGCTAAGTCAAATCTTGCGAACAAGCGGCTTAGGCAAAAATTAGGGCATCCCGCTGGACTTTGAAATTAAAATAAGCTCAAAAGAGCCAGTCCAGGCAAAAGTTAGGGGAAAAAAACGATGAAGCAAAATAAGTCGTGTGATTCAGGGACAAAAAGACAAAAAGTGAGTGAGTCGCTCTAAAAACTTGTGGTTGCCCGAACCATCACTCCTATCCTTAACCTTTGAAAGGTGAGTGTTAGCGTCGAATTAGCTGAACATAGGAGTGAAGAACATAATGGAAAGTGGGTGGGTTAAAATAAACTTTGAGCCTTTATCCTTTCCTTGGAAACCGTGAACCAGACCAAGTTACAACTCGAAAAAGTCCTAATTGAAGCAGGTTTGTTTCGAAAGCATACTTCGGTAAAGATCGCATCGAAACAGACTCCTAAAAGGATTCTACTTACAGCGTTGTGCTAATGTTGACATGTGGATAATTGATTTATTCACTTTATGTCACAAATTTTTCCAGTGAACAGATTGGATTTCGAAAACTTTCATATGCATTGCATTTAATATATCTTTTATGCAGAACAATTTTGTTTTACTTGCGAGTAAGCGCTTGACAGCAGGAAAGTTCCCGCAGAGGAAAGTTCGATCAGGATAGAATGCAGAATGCCTGAATACTCTGTTGAGTTATATCAAACGATCATAGCATGGGAGTCAGCCATCCAGGAGTCATTTAATTTGAGGCAATCAAGTCGATATTCGGTGAATCTCTCGCAGCCAAGAAGCACTTTCCCCACGGATCAACCAGTCTGGGGCAAAGTCATTGCGGACAGGGGCAGGCCACCCTGAGAGCGTAGAAGCTATGTCTTGTCAAAAGGGCAATTAATATGAAGCACCCCTTAGGGACTTAAATTGTTGAAACAGTTCGTATCAAACCATCAGGGTGCAGAGATTCAGGTCCCCTGTCGAGGAAGATATTATGGAGATCCCACAAGTTGGGGCAGAGAAAGAATTTGAAGATGAAGGAGTTGTTCTTTCTCCATATCTTCAGAATTCATCAGGGTAAGTCAACCAGGGATGAGTATTTCCATGTTACAAGTCCGGGGCAAGCCATCTCGAGGAGGTTTTATGGCAATTTTTTTTTCATTCCAAAACGAATCATCCTAGAGATAAGACTGGGGCAAACTGAACTACACCGGAGCAGTTACTCGAGCAAGGTTTTTCCCCCCAGCCAGATTTCGTTATGAGTGTCTGGAGTCAACATCTCTATCCCCAGTAGAGTTGTATGCAGTTTGTGCGAGCAGGTAGCGTGTACGCGTTCCTTCGGCAGTTGATGCACATTTGATCCCCGCAAGGTGCATGCTTGTAGGTACTCCCCAGTGAGTTGTGATTTGGATTTTTCTCCCCACAGAGTATTTTGTATCCTGGTTAGGTTCATTCCCTGGCGGAGCAATCCCCAGCAAATTGAAAGGGATGGTTTCCCCAGCAGCGTTGTTCTCTTTTCCCCAGCAGGATAGAAGAATGTTGTCACGTCGGTATTTTCCTTGCAGAAGGCCAGCAAGGGCCCGGTTTTTGGCATAAGTCCAGTTGTTATTGGAATGAGCAAGTTTGCGCTCTATCCCTGGCAGGATCTTTGATTCCCTCAACAGGGTTATTTTTGTTATCCTAGCAGGATAGTTTCTGTATCTCTAGCATTCGTTTTGCTAATTCAGTTCCGGTGCATCTGCATGCGTGCATAGCATCTACCCAAATGCGTGGCATTTCCATTTCGTATGGAGCATTACGCCATTTTCAAACATATGCATGTGAAACATAAACCAGGTTGTTATCTCTTTGTTTCAGGTGAATCTCGCAGGTGATGGGTCTTTGCCCGTGTGGTGGCTAAACCCCAACTCATGTTATTTCCCCAGTGGAGTCTCTCCGTGATTATTATTAGTGGATGATCTTAACGTCATGTGTGGTTGCTCGCTTTTATTTAGCAAAGTTCTAGCGGCGATGTCAGAAGTTTCCCAAAAATATGGTTATCTGACGGCGATGTCGGATGCTTATCAGATTTATGTTTGTTTGGCGGCGATGTCAGAGGTTTATTAGCACCGTGTTCGTCTGGCGGCTATGTCAGAGTTCTTTATCCCTACAGGTACTTGACGATGATGTCGGGTGTTTCTCAGAATTATGGTTAGCTGGCGGCGAGGTCAGATTATCTTATCTGGTTTAAAGTTAACTGGCGGCGATGTCAGATGATTGTCGGATTTATGGTTGATGACGGTGATGTCAGGGTTCCCTTACTAGATTTTTGTTTCTGACGGCGATGTCAGGTGTTTTTAAGCTACCAGCGGCGATGTTGGATGTTTGTTTCTGACGGTGATGTCATATGCTTTTTGTTTCTGACGGCGATGTCAGGTGATTTTTGTTTCTGACGGTGATGTCAGGTGATGTTTGTTTCTAGCAGCGATGTCAGGTGCTTTGGGTTTCCTAGCAGCGATGTTGGATGTTTGCTTCTGACGACGATGTCAGGTGATTATTGATTTTCCAGCGGCGATGTTGGATGTTTTTCTGGCGGCGATGTTAGGTTTTCTCCCAGCGGCGATGTTGGATGTTTGGTTCTGACAGCGATGTCAGATGACATAGTTTACCAGCGGCGATGTGGGATGTTTGTTTCTAACAGCGATGTCAGGGTTCTCACTAGGTTTGTGTTTCTGGCGGCGATGTCAGGTGCTTTTTGTTTCTGACAGCGATGTCAGGTGATTTTTGTTTCTGGCGGCGATGTCAGGTGATGTTTGTTTCTGGCGGCGATGTCAGGTGATTTTTGTTTCTGACGGCGATGTCAGGTGATGTTTGTTTTTGGCGGCGATGTCAGGTGATCTTTGGGTTTCCAAGCGGAGATGTTGGATGTTTTGGTTATTGACAGCGATGTCAATCGTTTAATCAACTTTGCAATGATTCGACGGCGATGTCAAACACTTTATTTTAACTGACGGCGATGTCAGGTGTGATTTACCAGTTGGATTTCTTTGAATGACTGGAGGCGATGTACGAGAATCGTATCCTGGGATTCTATGCATGTTTTGTCTAACAGAGGTCTAACGACGATTTTAGCTATTCTACAGACTTGAAGTACAAGTTTGACGGCGATGTCAACTGTTATTATAGACTTAATGTCAATGACTGGCGGCGAGGTTAGGTGTCTGACGGTGAGGTCAGAGGAATTTAATGCAGATAATTGACGGCAAGGTCATATACTCTTCAGACTGTGTGTCATTATTGTGTTCTTGGATTCGGTTTTCCAGATTTTTTATTCCCAGGAGGGTCTGCAGTTTTATTTATGCGGTTGGCAAATTTCCGGGTTCTTTGGTATTCAACCGTCTTCTACTTTGATTGCATGAAATCCGTTCGCTTTTCATTCATTCAGGTCCAAGTTGTTTGAATAGGGGCAGTTGTTGCACCCTAAAATTTGCCCAACCTTTTCTTAACTTGGTTTATGTTTCATTTCGTTCTAGCATTTGCATTGCATAGCCTGTTACATTGAACAAGGGATCAAGAGATTATTCATAGCAAGAGGGGTCTACTCAAAGGGTTGAGCCTAAGAAAGGGGTGTTACTCAAGTTTGGATGATCATCAAGTCATCAGGAAGTGAGGAGTGGTCTTATGAAAGAAAGGATGGATGGATGTGGGTCAGTTCCTAACTTGGAGGCCAATTCAAGATCATCAGAGGATTGTGAATTCATGGTTATGGATGTAAGATGTTGAGATAGCTCATTGAGTGCCTTGAGAGTCATTATGGAGCTCATCCAAGTGTTTGTGCTAAGTGTGAAAGGTTACAGTTGAAGGTGTTGCACCTAGGTTTTCATCTGGCTAATCCTTAGTCAACTGTGAAATTGAAGGGGATTAAAACTCAATTCCAAGTCTCTATGGGCATTGTATGTTGTGTTAAGATACATGGGATATCATTTCATGTTCAATTCATCAAGGATCAAGAGTGTGAGAAGTTACTAAATTAGGGTTCTCAGGGTAAAATCCCCTATTTAGTGCCTAACTTCAAGACCACCTATTTCAAAATACAGTTTTCATCTCAACTTTTGACCAACATGGAACTTGTAGAGCATGTTCTTAGCTTTCTTTTGAGTACTAGAAGTCCTTGATTGGATTTATAGAACTCAAGTTATGATCCAGACAAGTTACAGGTCATCAGATGAATGTGATTTTGGTCAACAAAAGTCAACCAACTTCCAAGCCATTTTTGACCTAGACGGATGTTTCTCCTCAACTTTTGGGCAACATGAAAGTTGTAGGTCTAGGTCTTAGCTTTCCAAAATGTACTAGAAGTCTTTTATCTGATTTGCATAACTCAAGTTATGAGGTTTACAAGTCAGGGGTATTTTGGGAAAGTAAGATTACAGGACATAAAATTATAGCTTTCCAAAATGTACTAGAAGTCTTTTATTTTATTTTTCTGTTTAGAATTTAAATCATTAAATATAACTCCAATATGTTAAAAATTCACCAAAAATATTTTTTATCAACTTTGAGATGTCTACTTTTTTTTGGATATTTTTATTTTATTTTCCAGTTTTATTTTCAATTAAAAAATGAATTAAATATTGGAGTTGGTTTTAGATGGTTTGAATTTTAACATTGTTTACTCTTGCATTTATTTCTCTCATTTCTTTTTGATCCAATGACTGAAAATTGATCCTCATCTCAATGATGAGTTGATCAATTTTAGAGGACCATTTTGCCCCTGGTTGTTGACTTTTGGGTTGACTTTTATGGCTTTTCTTTTTGCCTTTGTTCCTCCCATTTCAAAGGGGTACATCTAAATGAATCGATTCTTTTGATGGTGCTTTAAGGGAACATTTGTCTTGATTTCTTGGCCTCTGGTTGCCAACTTGTGTAGCTTCTTTGTGCATTTTATTTGATATTTGTTTGAGCCTTTTTCCTATTTTTGAAGTGACTTACAAGTAAGGTCATTCCATAGGACAGCTCACACATGTGCATGACCTAGTTTGAATCGGAAATGACCTTTGTGGATCCAATAAGCTCTCAACTCTTCTTGTTTCACATTTTAGACATGTTGAGCTTGATGTATGTTCATTTTTAGGTCAAAATTATGTTCCTTGCTTGTTGCTTGATGCTTTTCTTTTTGTGCTTTCAACTTGAACTCCTAAGTGGTGTGCTTGCTTCCTTTGTAATCTTACTTGCATTTCTTCTTGTTTTGTTTTGATATTGCTTTTGAGCTTTCTTCTTTTCATCTCCCTTCTGTCCAATGACCTTGGAGTGTCATTTAAGGTAGCTTTGTCCCTCCTTAGGAGGAACTTGAAGCTTACCAAAAGTGATGAATCCATGAGGACTATTTCTTTGTGTTTGTCACTTGTTTGCTTGCTTTTGATGCATGTCTCTTCTTCTTCTTCTCTTTTCTTGCATTTCCATATACATGCTTGGTTGAGATGAGCTTGTGGTGGCTACTGCCCCACACTATTTTCCTCCCACTATCATTCTACTTGTGCATTCTATGTGTGCATCCTTTCATTTGCATATGCATTCTTCTTCTTCTTCTTCTTCTTCTTTTGCTCTCTTTGCCATGCTCCCCATAAGTTATCTAACCTCTTGAGGTTATGATAGACATTAGGTGCCTAACCATGCATGATAACAATAGGTAGTTCCCTTTGGATTCTCAACTTTAGGTTCACTTTGCATGATAACTTTTAGAATTGATTAGTCTCCCATTAGTGTGCCTTCTTCTTTTCTCATCTTCAAACAAGTTTAACATACTTAATAAGGATAATGAATGTTGTGCCATGAGCCTTATACTTGGGAAATGGTGATTGAGGGGACACCTCTCAATTACCTAGAGTGTTTAGTATACGTCCTTAGGACGATATGCGACGCATTCGATCCTAGGTTTTAGACTTTGTTACAACATATATTATAAACACTCTAATTCAAAACACTTCTTCTCTAAAAAACACAAAAATTCTTCAAACCTTTTTCACCCTTTGGGGTTCTTAATCAGGAAAATCTTTTCGCAAAAAGAGTTTCGTTAACTCTTAGTTCTACCGCAAACGGTAACGCCTAAGTCTCCAATGGTCGAGCTGCATACACCAACTGCTAGAACTATTTGTTAACCCTATTCAGGCCTAAAAGCTTTTGAACCAACCTGTGGTCCTTTGTAGCCCGAACTATGTTTGCTCTGATCTTTCGTACCAGACGAAAGTACGTAGGTACGAGACACGATGTCTCGGCGAGCAACCTTCCCCTTTTTTTACCCGTAGTTAGGCGAACTACGTTGACTCTGACTTTCCCATTGCACGGGAAAGTACATAGGCAGGGAGCGGCGATGCTCTGCCGAGTCATTTTCCCTTTTCTTTTTCTTTTGTCCTTAAGCCTTTAGCTAGTTAGTTTCAACACACCCTTTTAGATAGACAACAATGCGTGGATCCCGTCGAGTACGACGAACGTGAGGGGTGCTAATACCTTCCCCTTGCTTAATCGACTCCCGAACCCATACATGGTTGTGATGACCTTGTCTTTACCTTTTTTCTTTAGGTTTTTGCGATCGTTTCCTTTCCCTCTCTTTGGGATAAATAACTAAAATCCCCTATTTAGTGCCTCACTTCAAGACCACCTATTTCAAGATACAAGTTTCATCTCAACTTTTGACCAACATGGAACTTGTAGAGCATGTTCTTAGCTTTTGTTTGAGTACTAGAAGTCCTTGATTTGATTTATAGAACTCAAGTTATCATCCAGACAAGTTACAGGTCATCAGATGAATGTGATTTTGGTCAACAAAAGTCAACCGACTTCCAATCCATTTTTGACCTAGAAGGATCTTTCTTCTCAACTTTTGGCCAACATGAAAGTTGTAGGTCTTGGTCTTAGCTTTCGAAAATATACTAGAAGTCTTTCATCTGATTTGCAGAACTCAAGTTATGAGGTTTACAAGTCAGGGGTATTTTGGGAAAGTAAGATTATAGGTCATAAAATTATAGGTCCATTTCACCAACTTGCACACTTCAAATGAAGATTTTTCCAACATCAAACTTGCTCCAAATGGTGTTATTTGCTTAGTCAAACATTGATAAGTCATAGTTTATGCTTGGAATGAAGATTGGATATGTGAATTTTCATGAAAAAAGGTTTAAAAGGGCAAAATTGGAATTAATTCATTATTCACCATTTTTGTGCAAATGAATTCATTTTTTGAGTGCAAATCATGTTTTGAATACATTGTCATTAATAGAATTTGAATTTGAGGTGTTTAAGTGAGCCATTTTCAAGGTTTCTTCATTATGAAGTTACACAACAAACATGAGCCATTGAGATCAATTAAGGCTCAAATCCTAGCCATTCACATCCCATGTGGTAACAACAAGCATTTTCAACCATTTTGGAGCCAATTTTGAGTGATTTTCGTGTACATTAGTGAGCTCCATTTGCAATTCCTTGGATTTTCCATTGGGCTATTAGAGGCTGAGTTTGGGCTCAATTATCATCAAGATCCATCATATATAAAGTTTTCAACCTTCACAAATCATCAGAAGTGAGAATTGGAGCCAAATTGATTAGAAGCAACTTTCAAAAAATGTTGAAAATTCAACTTCCGAATTTGGAGATAGAGGACATTTCAAGAAAAATTGTAAATTGGAAAAGCTTTATTGAAGTTTATTGAACGATTCTGGATATTTCTCTGCAAGCTTAAGCTCAATTTGAAGGCTCAGTGGAAGTTCTCCACTAGGTAACTACATTTCAACTTTACACTCTTGTTAAGCATCAATTCACTACCATTTTTGTATATTTGAGACGTAGAAACAATGTAGATCATTAATATGTAAAACGAACTGGCATTGGTGTTGATTGTTGGATGATGCTAAAAAATATTTGGATCTGTTTTGGCTTGTTTATGCGTTTTCTTGCTTGTTTGATACTTGATCTATAACCTACGTGACTTCTCGATGAGTTTTAAATCAAATTGAAGAGGTTTTGATGAACTTTGGATTTTGGTGCATATTCTTGTTGGCTTCGTGTCGAACATCATTTTCCACCAAAGACCTTCCTGCGAACCCTCATCAAAACTTGGTTCTTCACAATCTTTTACTAACATAATGTCCTCATCTGGGAAATCAAATTTGAGTGACTCATAATCTTCCACTGGCTGATCTGCAAGATATTCTGACAAAACACTGCCCTTGATAGACTTCTGAGCTACGTACTGGATGTCGTATTCTGATAATAACATATGCCAACGGGCGAGCCTTCCAGTCTGAGCAGGCTTCTCAAAAATATACTTTATTGGATCCATTTTTGAAATCAACAAAGTGGTATGACAAATCATGTATTGCCTCAAACGTTTGGCAGCCCATGCCAAAGCACAACAAGTTTTTTCCAGAAGTGAATATCGGCCTTCACAATCAGTAAACTTCTTACTTAAATAATAGATAACATGTTCTTTTCGTCCAGACTCATCCTGCTGACCTAACACACAACCCATTGAATTCTCAAGCACTGTCAAATACATGAAGAGAGTGAAGGTGAGATAATACTTAGAAGGGGGGGGGGGGGGTTGAATAAGTATGATAAATTAAGACTTGAAAATAATCACACAATTATTTTTATCCTGGTTCGTTTAAACAACTACTCCAGTCCACCCTTCCTAGAGTGATTTGCCTTTCTCAACAAGGACTTAATCCACTATTAAATCAAACTGATTACAATAGTAACACCTAAGAACAACAGTTCTTAGTCTTCTCAAGAGCTACTAATTCCAACTGAATCCTCTTAAGGAATAACCTTTACAATCAATGTAAATTAGATACAAGAGTATTAATGCTTCTATAAAGCTTTTATCACAACAGTGATTTTTCTCTTAAGTTTAAGTACAATAAATTCTAAGAAGAATAAGAATGAATGAGAGCTTAGAATATAATTATTTCTTTTGAGCAAATTGTGTAACTGAAGAAAGTGGTGAAGTTCTCCTTTTATAGGCAGCTTGATCCAATGAAGCTGAGCGTTGAAAAGAGAGTCCCAAAAGGTCTGAGCCTTTTTGTCTTCACATCAAGTGACCTTTCCTAGAAGTAGATGGCACAGAAAAATCGTTTTTGTCTGTGTAAGTGTGTCTAGCACAAATGAGGAAAGAGACGTTGAATAACTCCAACGGATATATTCTTGAAAATTTCTTCTTCAGTTTTCAGCAAGTTCTTCAGAGTCTGAATGGATCAGAGTCTTCTAATGAAATTCAGAACTATGTTATATCAGAGTCTTTTGCAGCAGGTGTGCTTTCAGCGTGTTGATCATCAGAGCATATTTGACACAGAACTTCAGTACTTGGCAGCGTTGGTACTTTCAGAAACTTCTGTAGACTAATGCTTTGAGAGACTCTTCAATTAATATTCTTCTATGCTTCAGATGCTTCAGCTTCAGATGCTTCTGATTATCTTCAGATGCTTCTGACTCAGAATGTTCTGGAGCTTCTTGCTTCAGATCCTTCTGGAGACTACGCTCAGGATCTTCTGTAAGGAGCAATCAGATTCTTTTGTAAGATGCATCTGGCGCTTCAGAGTCAGGATAACTTCTTGTATTCAAAACAGATTTGCTTCTAGAGAGTTAATTTCAATTCAATCTGCAGTAAAACTCTCAAACAAATTTTAGAGTATATAATTCTTAATTATAAATTTCCTAACAGTTATCATCAAAACAAAGAGTTATTATTAAGAATCAATCTGTGTTCTAACAATCTCCCCCTTTTTGATGATGACAAAAAGTATCAGAAATTTTATTTAACTGAACATAAAGAATTATAACTCCCCCTGAGATGATGAATCTCCCCCTGAATTAAATATGAAAAAGGAATAGAAACTTCCCTTTTTGTCTTGAGTAATCTTCAGAGTTAGATCTTGTTTGTTCTTATAACAATTTAGAGTCAGAATATCTTGCAGATATAAGATTCAGAGTTTGGTAAAAAAGCAACTGATCTGAGAGACTCAGAGATTCTTTGATAGAGTGTTCTTATCAAATGATCTGAAATAGTCAATTTAAATATTAGATAGAATAGATATGTCTGAAGATTCATTCTAGTGAAGTTATATTAAACAGTTCAGATCTTTATTTTCTCCCCCTTTTTTGTCATAAGAAAAAAGTAAAAACTTTTAAAAAGACAAATAAAAGGAACAATAAATAGATAATTCAATGGAGAAAAAATGATTCATTCAAAATAACAGAGCAAGAGTACATAGGTAAACATCAGAAGATATAACAATAAAATTCAGATGCAAACAACAGATGCACAAACATTAGAATGAGAAAAAAAATCTAAGAGTGTTTTGACAAAAGCATCTTCAATAGATCTGTAATTTCAGATGATGATTGCTCTTGCTTTGACATCCACTTAGTCATGGTCTCATTCTTCTCATCTTGTTTTGACATCCACTCTGTCATATCTTCAGATTTCTTATCTTGCTTTGCCATCCAAGATTTTATTTCATACTGACCAGCCTCCAGAGCAGCAATCTTGTCTCCAAAGTCTGGATGTTCTGTCTTTATCTCTGATGAAGAAGGTGGAGGTTCTGCAGCCTGAACAGAGTCAATTGCCATAGGTTCTGGAGATCCTGAAGAGGGTTCTACCAGAGTCATAGTCAATGCATTGGCAGTTGGTTCTGTTGGAGGTGGAGGAGCATCTAGACGAAGCAGAGGTTCAGTTTTGTTGACAGTCCAGAATTGAGTCCTTTCAGCTCTGAGCTTTGCATCATCAGAATAGACGTTCTTCAGATTGGAAGCTACAGTGTTGAATCTATTGATGAATCCTTTCCAGATGATGTCAGTTTCATTTGCATCCATAGTTTCAGAGCATCTCTTCTGAACAGTACCTAAAGACATCTGTATTTCTTGCAAAAATGTTTGAAATAAATGATCAATATTAAGTCTGGGTGGTGGTTTAAGCAAGGTTTCCAGAGTCATATGTTTAGGTTTGGGAGTTGGTGGTAACAGTGATTTTTGGATGGAAATCAGAGGAGGGGGATAATATGGAATGAAAGGAATTTCTGGTTTTTGAGGTAAGGATCTGTTTAACGCATTAAGCAGATGAGGTTTTGGTCTTGTGCGTGGGAAAACATCATCAAAGGGTTCATTAGAATATGGTATGAAAGCAGAGGATGATGTTTGAACAGATGCAACTGTGTTATCAGATGCAGGTTGCAGAGCTGAAACAACAACTTTACCAGAGGTAGCAGATATTGTTGCTAAAGATCCTTCATTATTCATGGATTGAATATAGGAAAGGATCACAGATGGAAGGGCCTGTCTGAGTTTTGGTTTTAGAGGGTTCAGGGGTTCAGAAGGTTCAACTCTATCATAAAAATCTTTCAGTTTGAAACCATAAGATAGATTATGATAAAGAGAAGAAACTTGGGCACAAGATATACCAGATGATGAAGGAATGGAAGTGGGAACAATCATCTCAGATGATGGTGCAGGTGGAGGCATAGGATCTGGAATGGGAGTTTTAGATGGTATGGTTGATTCAGGTTCAGGTTCAGGTTGATTCATCTCAGAGTATTTGGATGGAGAGACAAGAAAATCTAGATGGATTTCTGATTCAGATGAATTGGAGGATTTTGTAGGTGTACAAGAGGTAGAAGATACTTGAAACACTGTTTTTAATGGAGTGATATCAAGAACTTCTGTCTCAGGGATATGAGTAGGTTCTGAAGGAGTATCAGATTGTTTGGGTGGTGGTTCTGATGAAACAGGAGCAGAAGTTACTTTTGTGGGTTCAGAAGTAACAGGTGCAACAGGTTCAGAAGATGGATTATTTGATGGTGGTATGACAGAGTCTTTTTCTGGTTGAACTTTTGTGGTTAGGTTTTCTGGATGTTCAGAAGTTTGTGGTTGATCAGAGTTTTGTTTTTCAGATAGTTGTTGTTTTGATGGTTGTGGTTCAGATGGTTGTGGTTCTGTTGGTTGTGATTCTGATGGTTGTGGTTCTGTTGGTTGTGATTCCGATGGTGATAGACGTGGAATAAAGTGTTTGATGTGTATTTTGGGTTGAGATGATTTTGAAACAGAAGCAGTGTGTTGTTTTTGAGGTGAGACAGAACTAGGGGCAGCAACAGAAGTTGTTTGAGTAACAGGTGGTTATGGAACAGACTTAATAGTTGAATCATTAATAACAATATTTTTAGAAATTACAGGAGTCTTAGTACCTTTTACTTTAATTCTCTTGGCAGATGCAGAGGCAGCTTCTTCAGAATCCTTTCTCTTTAAGAGATTCTTGGGCTTCTCAGCAATCTTAGCCTTCTTCTGGACAGGTTCAGATTCTTCTGCAGGCTGAGTCCTTTTCCTCTGAAGTGGTACTTCTTCTTCTTCTCCTGCATCTGGTAGTGGTTGTTTGACAAGCTGAAACACATTAGCTGGAACAGGTATTCTTTACCTCTTGCATTCCTCTATATACATCAGTACTATATGTCTGGGTTCTTCAGCAAAGAATAGAGGAAAGTCAGATACTGGAACCCTCTTATTCAAATCAGACATATTCAACCTCTTTGGAGCAGTAGTGAGTTCATCTACAATTTTGAGTCTCAGAAGACTTTTAGCATTCAGAGGCTTTCCCATAATAAACTCTAATTCCTCTGTAACCCCAGCATCATACAGAGCAGCCACTAAACCATTTTCAGTGAGAAGATCTGAGATCAACCTTCCAAAAGGGATCCAAGTTCTGATCTTCTGGCCTTTCTCTTTTACAGATTCTCTAGATGCATTGATGTGATTCCACAGATGCATGGACAGAATGTAAGGAAGATCTACCTTGTTGCTCTGACTAAGGCAGTACATAAAATAGATCTGTTCATTGTTGACATAATCTGGGGAATTGGTTGACTTCCTGCGATGTATGCATCCCATGAAGATCTTGGCCCAGATCTTGTAATCAGGCTTCAGATCTTTGAATCTGTTAGAAGCTTGTCCAGCAGTCATAACTTCCTCATAAACCTCTTCCATGTCCACACGCCCAGCTGGCAAGTGGGAAACACCATCTGTTTCTTCATAACCTATCAATCTTCTTATTAGATCCTCTGTGATGATAATCTCTTTTCCCAGCACAGATGATAAAATAAACTTGGGATAAACAGATGCATGAATCCAGAATTCTTTCACAAGGAGAGGGTAAACTGGTCCAAACAACCTATCAAAGTATTTAACCCATCCTTGAGCTCTAACAATGGAGCGAAAATCAAACCCATTGTCAGCCAGAGAATCAAACTCAACCAGGGATTCACACAGGACTTCTAGTTTATCAACAGGTGTTAGAATTGTTCTCTTGGGAGGAGAATATGGAGTAGCACCTAAGTTATCTGAAGTCACAGCAGCCATTGTAGATTGGAACTGAGCAGTTGTTGATGAAGAAGACGCCATTGAAGAATGCTTTTTCAAACACTTAGGTTTTGAGTTTTTATGTAGAGAGAATAAGAGATGAAAACGCATGTAAATTCTGAGAGTGAAAAGTGTGAAAGTGAATACACAACAAGTATTTATACTAAACACTTAGGCACATCAAAAGTCAGAAAAACGCACGTTTGAGCAAGCATTAAATGAAGAGAATAAAATCATTTCAAACATTAAATGCTTCTGACAATTTGGGGGGAAAACCAAGATTCTTACTATTCAAATTTCACCTCAAACGTCTCTTCAGTTATGTACACGCCACCTCTTCAGATTTTGTGTGACACGTGTTTACTTGCATGTTGTTCTGAATTCTCTCAAGAAATGAAACGTTAGCCAACGTTCAGATCTTCTAAAGATGGTTAGTTCAGAGTTTCACATCAGAAAAAATTAATCAGAATAGAATAAATACACAGAAGAAATACTTCAGAGCATTTAAGCATTTTTACATCTGTAGCAATTTGCTTCTGATAAATATCATTCTGGACAAAAATCCATACCAATATTTTTCAGAATAAAATTGAATCTATCTTCAACAAGGGGTTTTGTAAAAATATTTGCCCATTGATGATCTGTATCAACAAAGGCTAAATTTATGATTCCCTTCTGAACATAGTCTCTGATGAAATGATACTTAATTTCTATATGTTTTGCCTTAGACTGTAAAATGGGATTCTTGGACAAACATATAGCAGAAGTATTATCACAAAAGATAGAAATGTTACTCTCAAAAATTTGATAATCTTCTAGTTGACTTTTCATCCAGAGCATCTGCGTGCTACATCCAGCAGCAGCAATGTATTCAGCCTCTGTGGTTGAAAGTGCAATTGTGGGTTGCTTCTTGCTGTACCAGGAGATTAGATTTCTTCCTAGAAATTGACAACTTCCAGAAGTACTTTTTCTTTCCACTCTGTCTCCAGCGTAGTCAGCATCACAGAATCCAACTAATTTGAAATCATCAGATTTTCTGTAACACAAACCCACATTAGAAGTACCTTTCAGATACCTTAGAATCCTCTTGACAGCTGTCAAGTGTGATTCTCTAGGATCTGATTGGAATCTAGCACACAGACAAACACTGAACAATATGTCAGGTCTAGAAGCAGTAAGATAAAGAAGAGAGCCAATCATACCTCTGTAGAGCTTCTGGTCTACTTTCTTACTTACCTCTTCTTTGCCAAGTGATCTAGTAGGATGCATTGGAGTCTTTGCCAGCTTGCTGTCAGACATGTTGAATTTCTTCAGAAGTTCTTTAACATACTTTGTCTGATGTATGTAGGTGCACTCTGGAGTTTGATTAACTTGGATTCCTAAAAAGAATCTGAGTTCTCCCATCATGCTCATTTCAAATTCTGCCTGCATACATGTAGCAAACTCCTTTCCAAGCATAATATTTGTTGATCCAAAAATAATATCATCTACATAAATTTGGCAAATTAGAAGATCTTTCTTTATTGTTTTACAGAATTGAGTTGTATCCACTTTGCCTCTGATGAAATTCTTCTCCAGAAGAAAATTACTCAATCTCTCATACCAAGCTCTAGGAGCTTGTTTTAATCCATATAGAGATTTCTTTAATTTGAAAACATGATCTGGAAATTTTTCATTTTCAAAACCAGGAGGTTGGTGGACATAAACTTCTTCTTCTATAATACCATTAAGAAAGGCACTTTTAACATTCATCTGATACAGAGTGATGTTATTTTGTGCAGCAAAGGAAATAAGAAGGCGTATAGATTCTAACCTTGCCACTGGAGCATATGTCTCAGTGTAATCAATACCTTCTTGCTGACTGTACCCTTGAGCAACCAGCCTTGCCTTATTCCTCTTAACTTCTCCTTTCTCATTTAGCTTATTTCTGAAGACCCATTTTGTACCAATAATATTGAATCCTTGAGGTCTTTGAACTAGATCCCATACATCATTTCTGCTGAATTGGTTTAGCTCTTCTTGCATGGCAATAATCCAATCATTGTCTTGCAGAGCTTCTTCTACAGAAGATGGTTCAATTTCTGACACTAGTCCAAATAGTGATGCTTCAGATGATCTTAGAAAGGATCTTGTTCTGATGGGATCATCCTTCTTTCCAATAATTACATCCTCTGGATGAGAAGCTTTAATTCTGGATGATGATCCTCTGATAGTTGACTCTTCAGAAATGTTTAGGTTATTCATCTGAGAAGTTAAGGGAGTAGCATCTGGAGTTGCTTCTGGTTCCTTCACTTGAAGTTTGTCTGCTTCTGGAACTTCAGAGTCAATAAAGACTACTTCCCTATCTGCAGAGTTATCAACCTGCTTTGGCTTTTCAGAGCCAAGCTTATCATCAAATCTGACATGAATGGATTCTTCCACAATCTGTGTCTCAGTGTTGTATACTCTGTAGCCTTTAGAGCGTTCAGAATATCCAAGCATGAAACACTTCTGTGCTTTGGAATCAAACTTGCTCAGATTTTCCTTAGTGTTTAACATATAACAAATACATCCAAAAGGATGAAAATATGAAATGTTGGGCTTTTTGTTCTTCCACAATTCATAAGGAGTCTTTTTCAGAAGAGGTCTAACAGACACTCTGTTCTGAATGTAGCATGCTGTATTGATTGCTTCTGCCCAAAAATGTTTTGCCAGATTTGTCTCATTGATCATGGTTCTGGCCATTTCTTGCAAAGTTCTGTTTTTCCTCTCTACAACCCCATTCTGTTGTGGAGTTCTAGGACAGGAAAAATCATGAGCAATGCCATTTTCAGAAAAATATTTTTCAAAATATTTATTTTCAAATTCACCACCATGATCACTTCTGACTTTTATAATTTTGAAATTCTTTTCATTCTGGACTTGCTTGCAGAAGTCAAAGAACACAGAATGTGACTCATCCTTGTGTTTTAAGAACTTTACCCATGTCCATCTGCTAAAGTCATCAACAATGATCAATCCATACTTTTTGCCTCTGATGGATGCAGTTTTCACTGGTCCAAACAGATCAATATGAAGTAGTTCTAATGGTTTAGAGGTAGAAACAACATTTTTTGATTTGAAAGATGTTTTTGAAAACTTCCCTTTCTGGCATGCTTCACAAAGAGCATCTGAAGTGAACTTCAGATTAGGGAGTCCTCTGACAAGATTAAGTTTATTAATCTGAGATATACGTCTCATATTAATATGGCACAATCTTCTGTGCCAGACCCATTGCTCTTCATTAACAGACAAGAGGCATTTAACATTTTGAACTTTAAGTTCTGAAAGATTTATTTTATAAATGTTGTTTTTCCTCTTATCACTAAATAGGATAGAGCCATCCTTCTGACTAATAGCTTTACAACATTTTTGATTAAAGGTAATATCATAACCATTGTCACTTAATTGACTTATGGACAATAAGTTATGCTTTAACCCTTCAACAAGTAAAACATTAGTAATAGAGGGAAGTTTACCATTTCCAATAGTGCCAGATCCAATGATCTTGCCCTTCTGGTTCCCTCCAAACTTCACGTCACCTCCAGATCTAAGTTCCAGGCTTTAGAACATAGACTTTTCTCCTGTCATGTGTCGTGAGCATCCAGAGTCCAGGTACCATGATTGGTGTCCTGACCTTGCTGCTAAGAACATCCGCAACAGGAATTATTTTGTTTTTAGGTACCCAGATCTTCTTGGGTCCTTTGGGGTTAGTTGGTTTGTAGGTTTGTCTAAACTTCTGTTTTACAACATATTGTTTATTCTGACTTGCCTTGGGTTTAAACACATAAGTACTCTTCTCAGAGCTTGTGTGTTTAATGTCATTCAGGTGACCAAATTTGAATTGAGAATACAGAGGTGTCTTCCTGATGAAAAGTTTGTCAACAGGTTTTGGATTGCTTCCAGATGAAGATTCATATCCAAGGCCTCTTCTGTTGTTTCCACTAACACCATAGATCATGGAAGCCATCTTGCTTCTGTCTATGCTCTTAGTGAGAAATCTCTGAAAACTAGAGTCATATTTTTCTAAAATATTTTCTCATGACTTAGTCTCAGATTCAGATTCTTGTTGAGTTATTTCAAAGTCATTTTTGATTTTCAAATTTATTTCTTTTTGCTCAACAAGTTCTGTTTTCAGAAGATCAATCTCAGATTCAAGATTGCTTTTCAGCTTCTTGTATTTGAGTTTGATGTTGTTATAACTTTTAAGAACTTCTGTTAAAACTTTAATGAGTTCTTCTTTGGTAAGTTTAGCCATTACCTCTTCTACATCATCATCAGATTCAGATTCTGATTCATATCCTGAGGTACCTTCCTCCTGATCCTCTGTGTTGGCCATCAGTGCAACATTTGCACATTCTTCTTCTGATTCAGAAGATGATTCACATTCATCTGAGTCATCCCATGTTGCCATCAGAACCTTCTTCTTTTTGTTAAACTTCTTCTTGGGTTTTTCTTTCTGAAGTTTGGGGCAATCATTCTTGTAGTGCCCAGGTTCTTTGCACTCATAGCACACAACTTCTTTCTTGGCAGATCTTCTGTGACTAGAAGATTCCTTTCTGTTATCAGATCTTCTGAAGTTGTTGAACTTCTTTCCCTTGTGCTTCCAGAGTTTGTTAATCCTTCTGGACAGCATGGATAACTCATCTTCTTCTTCAGAAGAAGATTCTTCAGAGCTTTCTTGAATGACCTGCAAAGCTTTAGCAGTTTTGTTAGATTTTAATGCAACAGATTTACCTTTTTCTTTCTTCTGAGGTTCATCTTCCTCAAGCTCAATCTCATGGCTCCTCAGTGAGCTGATGAGTTCTTCTAGAGAGATCTTGTTTAGATCTTTGGCCATCTTCAGGGCAGTCACCATTGGTCTCTATCTGATAGGCAGACTTCTGATGATTTTCTTTACATGATCTGATGTAGAATATCCCTTGTCCAGAACTTTCAGCCCAGCAGTGAGTATCTGAAATCTGGAGAACATGGCTTCAACAGATTCAGAGTCTTCCATTTTGAAAGCCTCATACTTCTGGATCAGAGCCAAAGCTTTTGTCTCCTTTACTTGAGAATTTCCCTCATGTGTCATTTTTAGGGATTCAAACATATCAAAAGCAGTCTCCCTGTTTGTAATTTTCTCATACTCTGTATGTGAAATAGCATTCAGTAATATAGTCCTGGCTTTATGGTGATTTCTGAAGTCTTTCTTCTGAGCATCTGTCATAGATTTTCTGTCAATCTTTTTGCCATCCCCATCTGTGGGATGTACATATCCATCCATGACAAGATCCCATAGATCAGCATCATATCCTAGGAAAAAACTCTCAATTCTGTCTTTCCAGTAGTCAAATTTCTCCCCATCAAACATTGGGGGTTTGGTGCTGATCCTATCCCTCTCTTCATATTTATTGTTAATATTGGACATTGAATTATCAAGACAAATTGTAAATTGGAAAAGCTTTATTGAAGTTTATTGAACGATTCTGGATATTTCTCTGCAAGCTTAAGCTCCATTTGAAGGCTCAGTGGAAGTTCTCCACTAGGTAACTACATTTCAACTTTACACTCTTGTTAAGCATCAATTCACTGCCATTTTTGTATATTTGAGACGTAGAAACAATGTAGATCATTAATATGTAAAACAAACTGGCATTGGTGTTGATTGTTGGATGATGCTAAAAAATATTTGGATCTGTTTTGGCTTGTTTATGCGTTTTCTTGCTTGTTTGATACTTGATCTATAACCTACGTGACTTCTAGATGAGTTTTAAATCAAATTGAAGAGGTTTTGATGAACTTTGGATTTTGGTGCATATTCTTGTTGGCTTCGTGTCGAACATCATTTTCCACCAAAGACCTTCCTGCGAACCCTCATCAAAACTTGGTTCTTCACAATATTTTACTAACATAATGTCCTCATCTGGGAAATCAAATTTGAGTGACTCATAATCTTCCACTGGCTGATCTGCAAGATATTCTGACAAAACACTGCCCTTGATAGACTTCTGAGCTACGTACTGGATGTCGTATTCTGATAATAACATATGCCAACGGGCGAGCCTTCCAGTCTGAGCAGGCTTCTCAAAAATATACTTTATTGGATCCATTGTTGAAATCAACAAAGTGGTATGACAAATCATGTATTGCCTCAAACGTTTGGCCGCCCATGCCAAAGCACAACAAGTTTTTTCCAAAAGTGAATATCGGCCTTCACAATCAGTAAACTTCTTACTTAAATAATAGATAACATGTTCTTTTCGTCCAGACTCATCCTGCTGACCTAACACATAACCCATTGAATTCTCAAGCACTGTCAAATACATGAAGAGAGTGAAGGTGAGATAATACTTAGAAGGGGGGGGGGGGGGGGGGGGGGTTGAATAAGTATGATAAATTAAGACTTGAAAATAATCACACAATTATTTTTATCCTGGTTCGTTTAAACAACTACTCCAGTCCACCCTTCCTAGAGTGATTTGCCTTTCTCAACAAGGACTTAATCCACTATTAAATCAAACTGATTACAATAGTAACACCTAAGAACAACAGTTCTTAGTCTTCTCAAGAGCTACTAATTCCAACTGAATCCTCTTAAGGAATAACCTTTACAATCAATGTAAATTAGATACAAGAGTATTAATGCTTCTATAAAGCTTTTATCACAACAGTGATTTTTCTCTTAAGTTTAAGTACAATAAATTCTAAGAAGAATAAGAATGAATGAGAGCTTAGAATATAATTATTTCTTTTGAGCAAATTGTGTAACTGAAGAAAGTGGTGAAGTTCTCCTTTTATAGGCAGCTTGATCCAATGAAGCTGAGCGTTGAAAAGAGAGTCCCAAAAGGTCTGAGCCTTTTTGTCTTCACATCAAGTGACCTTCCCTAGAAGTAGATGGCACAGAAAAATCCTTTTTGTCTGTGTAAGTGTGTCTAGCACAAATGAGGAAAGAGACGTTGAATAACTCCAACGGATATATTCTTGAAAATTTCTTCTTCAGTTTTCAGCAAGTTCTTCAGAGTCTGAATGGATCAGAGTCTTCTAATGAAATTCAGAACTATGCTATATCAGAGTCTTCTGCAGCAGGTGTGCTTTCAGCGTGTTGATCATCAGAGCATATTTGACACAGAACTTCAGTACTTGGCAGCGTTGGTACTTTCAGAAACTTCTGTAGACTAATGCTTTGAGAGACTCTTCAATCAATATTCTTCTATGCTTCAGATGCTTCAGCTTCAGATGCTTCTGATTATCTTCAGATGCTTCTGACTCAGAATGTTTTGGAGCTTCTTGCTTCAGATCCTTCTGGAGACTACGCTCAGGATCTTCTGTAAGGAGCAATCAGATTCTTCTGTAAGATGCATCTGGCGCTTCAGAGTCAGGATAACTTCTTGTATTCAAAACAGATTTGATTCTAGAGAGTTAATTTCAATTCAATCTGCAGTAAAACTCTCAAACAAATTTTAGAGTATATAATTCTTAAATATAAATTTCCTAACAGTTATCATCAAAACAAAGAGTTATTATTAAGAACCAATCTGTGTTCTAACAGAGAGGTCTTCCTGGAACAGGAGGTATTAAGATCAGAGGCTCTTGTAGGTAACCCTTGATCTTATCAAATGCTTGCTGACAATCTGAATACCAAATAACCGTCTGGTCCTTGCGTAATAATTTGAAGATGGGCTCGCATGTGGGAGTCATATTGGAAATAAATCTGGATATGTAGTTCAATCTTCCAAGAAAACCTCTGACTTGCTTTTCGGTTTGTGGAGCTGGCATGTCTTGAATGGCTCGGACTTTGTCTGGATCTACTTCAATCCCTCGGTGGCTGACAATGAAACTGAGTAATTTCCCAGATCTTACCCCAAAGGTACACTTGGCTGGATTCAGTCTCAACTGATATTTTCTGAGTCTCTTAAACAATTTCAAAAGATTTTCCAAATGGTCCTCTTCATTTTGAGATTTGGCTATCATGTCATCAATATATACCTCTATTTCCTTGTGCATCATATCATGAAATAAAGTTACCATGGCCCTTTGATAAGTAGCACCTGCGTTCTTCAGACCGAAAGGCATAACTTTGTAACAGTAAGTCCCCCACGGAGTAATGAAAGTAGATTTTTCCATGTCATCGGGATCCATCTTAATCTGATTGTAACCGGAGAACCCATCCATAAATGAGAAAACTGCAAAACGAGTTGTATTATCCACCAACGTGTCGATATGCGGTAAAGGGAAATCATCCTTCGGACTGGCCTTGTTTAGGTCCCTGTAATCCACACACATTCTGACTTTCCCATCCTTTTTCGTCACAGGTACAATATTGGCTACCCATTCGGGGTATTTGGACACTGCTAAGAAACCAGCATCAATCTGTTTCTTCACCTCATCTCGAATCTTGAGAGCCATGTCAGGTCTTGTTCTTCGGAGCTTTTGCTTAATCGGTGGGCATTCTGGTCGAAGTGGTAACTTTTGAACTACTATATCAGTGTCTAGACCCGGCATATCCTGGTATGACCAAGCAAATACATCCACATATTCTTTCAAAAGTTCTTCTAGTTGCTGCTTGACTTCTGCCCCTAGAGCTGCCCCAATCTTGACTTCTTTCTTGTCTTCTTTGGTGCCAAGATTAATGATTTCTACCTGTTCTTTGTAGGGTTGAAGCTCTGCATACTCATGGTGTGCCAACTTTTCCAGTTCATCAGGTATTTCAAAATCTTCATCCTCATCTTCAGCTTGGTATATTGGTGAATCAAAGTCCGGAGGGAATGCAAAGTCATAGGATTCAATGGGTTTTAGAACATCACTGCACGTTGGAATGGCTTATTTATTAAAACACACAAAGACAAATGCAGCACATAACAGAGAAAAATTGTTTTGGGTTTTTTAAGATTTCCATTTTTCTTTTAAAATGAAAGCAAAAGCAGTAAAGGAAATAACACAAGGAAATTAACAAAATAGTTCATTTTTCATTGATTTTCTTGAAAGCTCGGGGCCCTTACAAAACATTCCTATAGCCTTGGGCATGACTATGGAGATTCAAAACAAAAACAAGAAAAGAAAAACAAACAAATTACTTTGACTCAGGAAAAACCAAAGGAATCTCAATTGCTTCCCAGTTGCTCAAGGCAATGTTGCATTGATACACTAACTGCTCCAGGTCTTCATCTTTAAAATCTTCTTCCACAGCACTGACTTGGAAACCTCCGCTGATGAATACTTCTTGTATAGTCTTCGAGCGTCCTTTGTCATGTGTCGGTGCTTCATCATGAGTTGGTTTGTAACCCAACCCTTGGCAATCCATTTTTGGCTTTACTTCGATAACCTCTCCCCAACCTGCAGGAGTGCCTTCTTCCAGTGTAGACTTGATGCTCTGAGCGAATGCAAAATACGGACCACTCTTAGCCACTGTTTCCCAACATCACTGCATTAGCTATCTCGAGTGCCTGAAAGGAAGTTTCTAACGCGCCCTCATCTGCTTCAATGTACTTGAATGATGACAGCTTGCTCACCATTAGGTCCTCTTCACCGTGTACAATTAATAACTTATCATTCACAACAAATTTCATTCTCTGATGTAAGGTGGAAGTTACTGCCCCAGCGGCGTGAATCCACGGTCGTCCCAACAAACAACTATAAGCTGGGTTAATGTCCATGACTTGGAATGTAATATCGAACACATGAGGTCCGATCATGATTGGCAGTTCTACCTCTCCAACAACCGTTCTTCTTGAACCATCAAAAGCTTTTACAATCAAAGACGTTGGTTTCATTTCTGCCCCTACATATGCTAACCTTACGGGCAATACATTCAATGAGGATCCAGTATCAACCAAGACTCGGGCCATTGTGTCTTCCTGGCACCTGACAGATATGTGCAATGCACGGTTGTGATTGCGTCCTTTGTTTGGCAACTCAGCATCACTAAAGCTCAAGGTGTTACAGGCTGTAATGTTGGCTATTATTGAATCAAATTGTCCGAGAGTTATGTCTTTTGTCACATGTTCCTGTTTCAATACCTTCTGCAGAGCCTCTCTGTGAGCTGGAGAATTCATTAAGAGAGACAAGATCGATATCTTTGATGGGGTTTGGTGAAGCTGATCAATAACCCTGTAATCACTTTTCCAAATAATCCTCAAGAATTCTTCATCATCTCTTTCAGTTCCTGGTACCTCTTTTTCTTTTGTCGCAACAGGGGTAACCTCTTTTGGAGCGACTACTGTCATCTTTGGTTGATAGATTCGACCACTACGGGTCATTTTGCTTGTACCTGCAATGTTTGTTACGTCCACTTGGTCGTCCTTTACTGTCTCTTTCTGACTAACCTTCCCAGATCCTTGGTCTATCCCAGTCATGTCATATTTCCATGGAACGACCTTTGTGCTTTCAAAAGGAAACGGTCTCGGTTTCTGAATGATAACTGGTCGAGGTTGATCGATAGTTGACTTGTTAAAAACGGGCTTCACACCTTTGTTGGTCATTTTGAACATCGGAACTTTCTCACCTTTCTTCGGTAAATTAAAAACAGGCTCAATTACTGAAACTTCTTCTTTCCTCACCTTACTACACACTTGTAACATTCCTTCATCAATCAACCTTTGTATACCTCTTCGTACCTCATCACACCCTCTAGAATCACTAGAACATTTTTCACAAACATTATGGGTATTCTTTATCAATTCTGCTTTCAGTAGTTTCTCGTGAAGCAACCTCAACGGGGTTCTAATCTCTGACACATCTCAGACCATTCTTTCATCTGAAACTTCTTCTACTGCATTGACCCCTCCATGGTTCGGTAATGGATTACTTTTGACATTTGGGGGTATATCATCAAAAGACAAGATCTTCTTTTCCATCAATTCCCTGACAAGATGTTTTTAAAGCAAGACAACCTTCTAAATCATGACCGGCAGCACCTTCGTGAAAAGCACAATGCGCATTTGGATTATAGTAAGGAGATGTAGTGTCTGGATTTAATGGTCGTGTTGTTACCAATCCCTACTGCACTAAGGAGGGGTACAACTCGGTGTAAGTCATCGGTATCTGAGGAAGTGGAGGTTTTGTTGTTGGTCTCCGATTCTGGTAGTTTTGTCTGGGTGCCTGAGCTCTAGGCTGATGATGTTGTTGATAGGGTGGAGCATTGGGCGCTCATTGATACCCTTGTTGAATTGGCTGATATACAGGTGCTGGTTGCACTGTCTGATAACTGGGAACAGGATGACTGAAAGCCGGAGTTACAGCTGCCACATAAGGTTGTTGGGCATACTGCAACGAATACATTGGTTGTTGTTACTGGGATTGCTGAACATAACTTACTTGAGGCTGTTGAACAAAGCCTTGCTGAGGTTGTTGAACATAATTCTGCTGATACTGTTGGTAAGGTGGTCTCCAGGTGCAATTCTTTCTTCCCACGGTTACTGCATTTGTCTCCCCTTCCTTCTTTCTATGAAAATTACTGCTGAGCTTTTTGACATTATTGTTACCGGAACTGCTGGAACTGCTAGCCAACTTCCCATTCTTCATTCCTAACTCCACTCTTACCCCCACTGCTACTATATCAGAAAAACTTGCGGTTACACTACTGATCATTTTCTCATGAAACTCTGGTCTCACCGTATCGACGAACCAATCTGTTAACTCTTTTTCGCTCAAAGGAGGTTCTACTTGAGAAGCAGTTTCCCTCCATCATTGTGCATACTCTTTGAAAGATTCTGAACTTTTCTGTGACATACTCAGTAACTGTCTTCTATCAGGGGCTAAATCCATGTTGTACTTGTAATGTTTTACAAAAGCATCAGCCAAGTCTTGGAAACTGTGAATACGAGACTGATCCAAACCCAAATACCATTTAGCAGGAGCTCCTTTCAAACTATCTTGGAAACAGTGAATCATTAACTTATCGTCTTCCACATGAGCGGCCATTCTTCGATAATACATAATCAGATGTGTTCGAGGACAAGTAGCCCCAGAATACTGATCAAAATTGGGAACTTTGAATTTTGGCCAATCCAGACACTAAGCACATATCTCTGGCATCAGTACCAAAGATGTCATTCCCTTCCATTGCTCTGACTTTCCAGCCGATAGTTTCTACACTTTCTTTCAACTTATCATGTCGTCCGCTTTCTTCTTCATACCCCTCAAGACCTTCGTACACTGGTGGAGGATTATGAAAAACAGGGCGCGCTTGAACCTGAACAGAAGGCTGAGTGTAAGTAGGAATAACTTGAGGGATTTCTGGCCCCAAAGGAACTGCTTGTTGATTTACTATTGGTGGAGGTACAAAACCAGACGATAACCCATATGGTGGAACATTTGCAACAGTGACTGCCGTTGGGATCGGCTCTACAGCTATGTTAGTGATTTCAGAAACAACAGTGGCTTGAGTGTCCAACTTTGCACGAATGACTTGTAGGGCTTCCATGATCTGCCCCATGCCTCCTCGTAGCTCTCTGAGTTCATTATCAATTCTATCCACATCCAAATTCTATCCTTCCATTCTTAGGCGAGCTTGGGCTCGGGTGTTGTATCGGTGTTGAGGACTCAGTGTGATTCTTTCTGGAGACAAGACAGCGAGATGAGACTCAATACAAGAACATGCACATGCAATGCTTATGAATGCAAAATGAAGTAATGCAAAATTAATCATTCAAGGAATCCAAAGAAATATTTGCAAAAATTATAACAACGGGGGAATAAGCAAATTCAATTCCCAGTTTCTTTAAGTTCTCCAATTTTGGCTTTTTAGAATACAACCTCCTTCTTATAATATCTGCAAACAATCTTTAGTTCTTCGAATGATTAATTAATGAAAATGTAAATGCAAAGGTTTCATGGAACTCAGATCAAAACATCATTTCATTTCATTGATTTTCAAGATTGCATTACAAAATATCTAGTACATTTTACAAAAGTCCTAAATATAAGGCTGACAGTATTCTAAATAAAAGTCTTCTTTTGCTTTGAGTTTCTTGATTTCTTCCTCCATCTGAGTCTTCTCAAGAGTGAGTTTGTCCACGACTAGCTTCCATGGAGTTGGCTGAGAGCCGGAAGAAGACAAACCTTCATGTGTCTTCCTCTTCTTATAAGCATTCATTTCTTCATCCTTCGCCTGTAGTTGTCTACGGAGTTCATCATTCTCTTCCATGGCGACTTGGTACTTGTACTTCCAGGCTACTTCAGTTTGTTGTGATTTCCTCAAAGAAATCTTTAGCTTCTCCTCTTCAGAAATAAAGATCATTGTGTGTTCCTCCTCTAAAGCCATGGGTTTCTGCTGAGAATAAGGCATCTTCAGCTGAATAACTCTTTTTTGGATCCATTGGAGATAAGGCTCGAGAGAGACGCAATTAGGCTTCCCTAAGTCTTCCTTTCCTTTCTTGTGTACATGTCCCCAAGCTTTTAGAATTTCTCCCTTCAATTCTGAACTTCCTTTAAAGAAAATATTCTCCACATGAGCACTGTTGGGTTTGTATTTCAAAGGATATCCAAGCTGTCGGCGAGCGAGAATAGGGTTATAACTGATTCCTCCACTTGTACCCAGAAGAGGTACGTTACCAAAGCTTCCGCAACTGTCAATGATTCTTATCCCATCGTAACTACAGTTGTACCAATCGATATCAGAGTGAGTAAGATCCATAACCTTCTGATACCACCAACCTTCCTTCCAAAAACATGAGCCTTAGGTAAGTGAGAAATAAACCACTTATATAACAAAGGGACACAGCAGATAATCATTCCTCCTTTATGCAGATTTCTCAAGTGAACAGAATGATATGCGTTGGCTAGTAAAGTAGGCACAAGGTTTTTCTTCAAGAAAATCTTGATGGCATTGAGATCCACAAAGTTATCAAAGCTTGGAAACAAGAATATCCCATAAATGAGCAAGGCAAAGATAGCTTCGAATGCATCCATACTCAAGTGATTAGCATAGTATTGTGCTTTCCCAACCAAGAACTTTGCAGTCAAACCGAAGACTCCTCCCTTAGTAACCATATTTTTCTGAATATCCACCAATCCCAAACGTGTAGCTTTAGCAATTTCTTCTTCCTTAGGGTCCTTCTCCATGATTGGAAAAGGAGAGTCTTCAAGAATAGGCAAACCAATCAAGCAAGAATATTCCTCAAGTGTAGGTACCAGCTGATAATCAGGGAAAGTGAAACAATTATAGAGTGGATCATAAAAGTGGAGGAGTGTGGAGAGAAGTCCCAGATCCATCTTCCTTTTTACCTTGAACAATGACAATAAGTTCCCATACCTGCTCTTGAATCCTTCTAGATCTGTTATCAAAGTGCTCAACCTTTCTATGTCATCCAAGTTAGGACTTTTGTAAGTGTACTTCATGGTTTTCTTTTTTCCATTGTCCATGATGATCCTAATGTTTACAAAAAGATCTGAGTTCCATGAAACTTTTATGATATGAGGTTCATGAATGAATGCACAAACACAGGTAAGCACAGTTTCACATATACACACAGATAAAGGTTTTCGTTTGGAGAACATGAGTATGGAGTCAAGGTCTACCCACCCCAAAGGTATGTACTAAGGTTTTCAAAACTGTAGAACAAGGTTCTAAAATAGTTACCAGAGTCCTCGACCCATCTTTTGGATATTATCAATTTCCCAAATACTTGGTGGTCGATAATATTCTCAAGAGAGTCTCGTCCAAGTGTAGTATCGCGTATCAACTACTTTGGAATTACTTCCTTATAGTCATCGCACTACATCCTAATAAAGCCATAGTGGGGAAAAGGTAATCTAAAGGTCCTCAGTATCACGGACTCCCATGTAGAAAGTAGCATTGTTTTCACGAATACTCGATCAACAATACTAACTCTTAAAAGGGCCTCTACTGAGCGGTAGTTTTCTCAAGTCAACTTGGTCGGGAATCAACTCCCTATAAGTCTCCTTGAATATACCACCATCCGATCATAAGTACGCTCAAACACGGGTATAGTGTTGTCTCACCACTCAAAGCTCCCAAGATCCAACAGAGCACATATGTACATTTTTACAAGTATTCACAAATAAGCAAGTATTCAAACAAGATAGGCTAAACCCTCAAAACAATAACAAATCCCCAGTGAAGTCGCCATTTCTGTTGCGGTGAAAATTGGATATCAAGCTATTAAATTAACTTGAACCTTAATTCTTTTTACAACCGAACTTTATTTTATCCAAAGGAAAGGTCTAAAGAAAGAAAAACCTTTTTCGCGATGTAACGACAACGCTTAAGAGATTCAGGGATCGGGGGTTAGTTATACCTAGGGAAGGTGTTAGCACCCTAAATATCTGTAGTACTCTACAGGAACCTTTTGTTTGATTGCTTGTTAAGTGTGAAATATGTATTATGGATTGGGATATGGATATGATTTGAAACCTAAAGTTATATACACTAAGTTTTCTCGCAAAGACGTCGCATCTTCTGCCTACGTATCCTAACTAGGATAGAATTAGAGCAATCGTAGTTCACCTCAAAAGGGGGAGAAGAACACTTGATGGTGATCAAGGTTCAGAGGGGAACAAACATGACAATGTTTGTGTGGAGTTTGACAAAACTCCCTATTCTAAGTTGTGATATTCAAAAGGGGAAGTAAGAAATCATGACGATGATCCTTACACAGAGTTGACAAACTCTTTCCTATTTTAGTTGAAGAATACTCCTAGTACATGTGGGTTTCTTAGACTTGAAGAAAAGTCTAATGGCTTCTAATCTAGGGTTAAAGTGACTTAACAAAGTCAATGGAATGGGTGAATGAGTTATCCATAACATGAGGGTTAAATAGACAGACTTTTCCTTTAGAAGCAGACAGGAGAGCAACTAGATGAGAGCTAACAAGCTTCATCACTTGGGGAAGAAAACAACAAGAAAATTAAAAACATGATAAAGGCATATTCATAGTGGCAACCATTAAATAAACATGTTGAATGAAGATGAAGGTACATTGATGACAATCAAAACAGATGAATTAACAGGAACTGTGAAGACAGATCGAGTTCAATTACATTCAACAGAGGGAACATGGTAACAACCAAGAATAAAAATCCTAGCATGTTGACTAACATATAAGGATATAAATACAAGCAAGTATCACAAACAAATTCAAGTATAACCAAAGAAAAATTCATCTGCACATGCGTAAACAAACGTAAAATGCACTTAACTTGCACGAAGTCAAAACAGATGAAAAATTTGTCAAACATGAAAATAAAAAATATGACATGAAATTAAACATTAAGATGAACACAATGAAAAAATAACGGGTGAAAAACGATTAAAATTGAGGGAGATACGAATTTTTGAAAATGGAGTGAAAAAATGACAAAAATAATAAAAGAGTTGCCCTTCTCAGGGGTCGAACTCAGGTACAAGGCGTGCAAGGCGTGTTTGGCATAATGGTCTTACCACTAGGGTGGCTATACATCCGTTTGTATATGCCACCCCATAAATATATATGGGTGAAAATCAAAGCAAGCTGGGCAAGAATAACACTCAAAAAGTGGTAACGTTTTCACTCGTAACTTTCTCGATTCTTAACCAAACGCGATGAAATTTATATCAATCTTGACCAGAAAAACATGAGGAACACGATGGTGATATTGGTTTTCTCAAAATATGCTCATATTTAAAAATTCTAATGCACATGCTCTTTTACACTTTGTTATGCATTTTGAAATCCAAAACATAAACCAACTGTTATAGGAGTCAAATGAGGGTTTGAACATTTTAAGAATGATGTACTTGATGTATTCCAACAGTTGATTTGGATCAAAACACAACAGAATAAATATTGGTATGATCATGCAAGTATAATGTTTTAAAAATGCATTTTGAAGTGAACAACTTGTTTCAACCATTTTTGATCCAAACCAAAGATACACACAACTCAAATATATGATAATGAATGATATTAGCACTTAAACCAAGCTCAAAGCAAACAGTTTATGAAAATGACATGTCAAGTTGCAATTTTAATTTGAGATGCATTTTGCAATGAACAACTCATGACAGTTGGTTTAAGTGATAAAGAATCATGCAAGCAACTCATAAATAATTAATGCAAAGTTTTTCAACATGAATTTGATACAAGACAGGCTTATATGGAAAATTGGCATGTGAGTTGCTTAATGATGTTTTGAAAAAATGCACTTGGATACTTTTGAAACTTCAAAAATGGAAGCAGATGAAAGCAATGATTTGAACAGGTTTTAATCATGATATGGAAAAGGTTTTGACAACAAGTTTGAGGTAAACACCAAAAAAATGAGAAATTGGCATGTTGAATGAAAACTAATGATATTTGCATTTGGGTAGTATTGTGTCTCAAAGGCATTCAAACAGAAACAAGATAGTGGCATCAATCTATTTCATTGGCCTAAACTGCAATCATACAAACTACAAAGGGGAATGAGATGGTTTATCCCAACACAGCAGTATTAGTGCTCACTTACAGTACTAACCTATTCAAACAAAAGGCTAACAGCACCAAAGACCTCCACAAAATCAATTCAAACTGAATAGCTAAACAAAACTTGCACTTCTGGTCAGAGCCTCATCTCTGAGCCTCAAAGGATTCATGGATTGATAAATCCAACCTTTCATTTTGTTAACACTCCTTAGAAACTCAAGCAGTTTTCAAAGCAGACAACAACTGCATTATACTGGTATCAAAAACTAACCAACCTTAAAGTAAATGGCAGCTAGCCTTTTAGTGCCTCAATCAAAATTATTGATGAATCTGCATCATAGTTATGACAGCATGATTATTTTGCCAAAGTCTAATTCATTTTACCAAGCTAAATCACCACATGAGGTCACTATTCTCCCAACCAAACAAGGAAACTTGCTTGAACCTAATCAGTACTATAAATCACAACAAGGCCAAGTCAGGCTAATGTATGCTCAAGCAAAACATCATAAATTGATACACTCCAACTTAAAACAGTCTTGGTAGTAAATGCACAATTTACTCAAGACTTGGAACAACTTCATCTTACCAATCTAACCTTAGCATGATTAACAAGTTTTGACAGCAAGAAGACCAACTCCACATCAAATGGTCATCCAAATCTGGCCTGGATTAACATTCTTAGGTACCACTATAACACAAACCAAACATCTAAAAAATAGGGACCTAGCCCTGACACCAGCTAAACCTGAACATCTCCTAAAACCAACAAAAACCTAATGGCTGATAGGATCCCAACCACATCAGAAATCAATCACAACATCAAATTCAACCAAACTTATATTCTAGCAAAAAGCAATGTTAACAATTTCCTCCAAAACTGTTTTGACAGCAAAACCACCATTTCAACATACTAATATTTGAAACTTGACAAGAACAAACCAAACATACATGTTAATGTTCATCAGCTCTTTACATTCATCAAAAATTAAGTGTTATGAAAATCATTTAAAAGTCCATAGCTCATATTTCTCAATATTGCTCAAAAATGCCAAAGTATGGAAAATGATGCAAAGGGCAATGTTTATAAGCTACATACCTCTTGTAGACTTTTTTGAACAAGCTAGAATAATTAAGAAACCCAGAGAACTTCAATCTACCTTTTTTGCCTTGAGTCTTTTCTTCTCTTTGAAGCAATATGCAAATATGATGACAGTTGGAGAAATAGGTCTCACCAATGAATTCTAACACTTTGGACAGTTGAAAAACAATATATAAGAGGTGTTAGGATGATTAAAACACTAATCAAATGCTTAGAACAAGATTTGGTAGAATTTGTAGCTTTTGGTCAAAGTATCTTGATGTAGGAGTTGACTTTTTGCAACATGAGGTTTTTGAGAGGTTTAATGGTTTAGACACCTTCTACACCATATTTAGAGATTGTATGGATGATTGTTGGGGTGTTTTGGCAGCCTTAGTAACAAGGCAGATTTTTTGGTGTTTTTGGTGGAAATGGTGATTTTGTGGTTTTGAAGTTTTTGAGGCAAAGTGCAAGGGCAGAGGTTTCTTCTGGTTTTTAGAAGATTGTTGATGATGATAATGAAGTGAGGGAGAGTCCTATTTATAGGAAAATGAAGTGGCTTGGGAGGATTTAAAGTTTCTTCACTTTGAAGAAAGGTTTTGAACTTTTAAAATCAAACCTCCTCAAGTGGGTTTCCTTGTCTGCAAGGCAAGCCTCAATAGTCAAGAAAAATGATGAATTTGAAGTGTCTAAATGCAGGCTAGAGTGTAGCATCATGGCTGTTTCAGAACTCTCTTTACACCTCATGCTTACTTTTCACTTTTGAAGGCAACTTGCAACTTGCAACTTGCAAGCTACTTGCAAAGCTTGTCTTTTTCCATATTTCTGCATTTCCTTGGTTCTCTTGAGTTACAAACCTTCTACATATCAGGTACAATAGGATTCACAAGTTAGAATTGGTCAATTTTGATGAAGGAAGTGATTTTTGAAATTGGGCAATGTGGGACTAAAGTGAAAAACCACCAACTTGCCATGACCATAACTTTCAGCTCACAAATCCTTTTGAGATGTGCTAGTACTTTTTAGAAAGCCCTCAAATAGATCTAAAACATTCATGCTTTCATGAGTTTCAATTTCCCAAAGGAACTTGGCCAAAAAGCCTTCCAAAGTTGCTAAAAAATGAACTTAAAAGTGAAATTTCTCTAAGTCTTTTTCCCCTCTAGAAATGAATTTGATCATAACTCCAAATCTATGCATTTTCTGATCATGGACCACTTAGGGACTTTTGTAGGACTTGTCAAGAGCTTCCAAATGAGCTTTGAACCAACTCAATTGGATGTGTGGTTAAGGAGTTATGGTTTAGCCCCTTTCAAAACCCTAATTTCCCGATTTTTCGATTACTCCTTCATCCTTGATCCAATGGTCATGAAAATTGATATGCAAGTCCAATATGACATAAGGAACAATTTTTTTCACAACTTGAAGTCCAATTCCTAAAATTTGGAGAGTTGATTTTTCAGTCAACCATACGACCGATCGGTGATTACCTAGTCGCCTGTTGACATTCTGGGTCTCCTGAGACTTTGAAACTTCTTGAATGAACTTTATTGAGCTATATGAGCTTCATGAATCATAATCCAATCATTTAAACATCTTCCAACATCAAAGTCAAACTACAGTTGACTTTTACTAGTCAAAAACCCTAATCGTGTGCTCTGAACTGCACTCCTCTGAATTCTGGGGTAACAACCTCAAATTGGCTTCTCAATTGACATTGTATGATACCCTTGACCTTGTTTCCTAATTGAATGAGCCCAAAACATTGACTAATCACAAACCCTAAAGCTTCGATTTTGACTACACGAAACCCTGATTCATCTGCAACTTGACAAAGACAAACTTGCACTGGGTTAAGGTTAGATAATTCATGAGTATGCTCCTAAAATGATAATGAGAATCTAAGGGGTCAAAATTTGGGGTGCAACACTTCGGGTTGCTTTTTTTTCACGCATGATTATTGATTTTTGAGGCTAGATATGAGATCCTCGTGATCTCTAGATGAAGTTTTATATAAATTTCATGCAAATTGGTTGCGTCTGGGTTTGGCCGTGTGTGGTTGCTTCATACGCGGTGGCCGGAGCTGCGAAGAAGATGACCGGAGTTGCAGTCCGGCCACCCTGGTTTCCTCCTTGTTTCATTGGAGAAGATGACATCGTGGCAGTGTGTGGATCGTTTGATTTTATTACTTTTGGTTCCAATGGCTCTGATTAAGACGTACAGTAGGCCATAGCTGACTGGATCTACATGATTACATTCAAATTCTCATTTATTTGCTGGCAGATTTACAGCCATGTGATGGTTTACTTTTTGATCATGTGATTCTGGTTTCGTTTCCATGGTAGTCGTTGTTTGACCGTGCGCACTACATCACCAGGTTTTATTTTATTTTGTGGATTTTGCTGATGGGCCTTGGGCGCATCTGCTATGTGCACCCCCCAGACTGGGCCCATTTCATTCTGAACTTGATTTGTTTTCTATTTGCCACGCAGGTTTTTCATTTTCATTTTGTTTTTTTTTTGTTTTTTATTTTACTTTTCTGTTTAGAATTTAAATCATTAAAAATAACTCCAATATGTTAAAAATTCACCAAAAATATTTTTTATCAACTTTGAGATGTCTAATTTTTTTTGGATTTTTTTTTTAGTTTCCAGTTTTATTTTCAATTAAAAAATGAATTAAATATTGGAGTTGGTTTTAGATGGTTTGAATTTTAAAATTGTTTACTCTTGCATTTATTTCTCTCATTCCTTTTTGATCCAATGACTGAAAATTGATCCTCATCTCAATGATGAGTTGATCAATTTTAGAGGACCATATTGCCCCTGGTTGTTGACTTTTGGGTTGACTTTTGTGGCATTTCTTTTTGCCTTTGTTCCTCCCATTTCAAAGTGGTACATCTAAATGAATTGATTCTTTTGATGGTGCTTTAAGGGGACATTTGTCTTGATTTCTTGGCCTCTGGTTGCTAACTTGTGTAGCTTCTTTGTGCATTTTATTTGATATTTTTTGAGCCTTTTTCCTATTTTTGAAGTGACTTACAAGTTAGGTCATGTCATAGGAGAGCTCAAACAAGTGCATGACCTAGTTTGAATCGGAAATGACCTTTGTGGATCCAATAAGCTCTCAACTCTTCTTGTTTCACATTTTAGACATGTTGAGCTTGATGTATGTTCATTTTTAGGTCAAAATTATGTTCCTTGCTTGTTGCTTGATGCTTTTCTTTTTGTGCTTTCAACTTGAACTCCTAAGTGGTGTGCTTGCTTCCTTTTTGCTCTTACTTGCACTTCTTATTGTTTTGTTATGATATTGATTTTGAGCTTTCTTCTTTTCATTTCCCTTCTGTCCAATGACCTTGGAGTGTCATTTAAGGTAGCTTTGTCCCTCCTTACGAGGAACTTGAAGCTTACCTAAAGTGATGAATCCATGAGGACTATTTCTTTGTGTTTGTCACCTGTTTGCTTTTTTTTGATGCATCTTTCTTCTTCTTTTCTTTTCTTGCATTTCTATATTCATGCTTGGTAGAGATGAGCTTGTGGTGGCTACTATCCCGCACTATTTTCCCCCCACATTCATTCTACTTGTGCATTCTATGTGTGCATCCTTTCATTTGCATATGCATTCTTCTTCTTCTTTTTCTCTCTTTGCCATGCTCCCCATAAGTTCTCTAACCTCTTGTGGTTATGATAGACATTAGGTGCCTAACCATGCATGATAACAATAGCTAGTTCCCTTTTGATTCTCAACTTTAGGTTCACATTGCATGATAACTTTTAGGATTGATTAGTCTCCCATTAGTGTGCCTTCTTCTCTTCTCATCTTCAAACAAGTTTAACATACTTAATAGGGATAATGAATGTTGTGCCATGAGCCTTATACTTGGTAAATGGTGATTGAGGGGCCACCTCTCAATTGCCTAGAGTGTTTAGTATACGTCCTTAGGACAATATGCGACGCATTCAATCCTAGGTTTTAGACTTTGTTACAACATATATTATAAACACTTTAATTCAAAACACTTCTTCTCTAAAAAACACAAAAATTATTCAAGCCTTTTTCACCCTTTGGAGTTCTTAATCATGAATATCTTTTCACAAAAAGAGTGTCGTTAACCCTTAGTTCTACCGCAAACGGTAACGCCTAAGACTCCAATGGTCGAGCTGCATACACCAACTGCTAGAACTATTTGTTAACCCTACTCAGGCCTAAAAGCTTTTGAACCAACCTGTGGTCCTTTGTAGCCCGAACTACGTTTGCTCTGATCTTTCGTACCGGACAAAAGTATGTAGGCACGAGACGCGATGTCTCGACGAGCAACCTTCCCCTTTCTTTACCTGTAGTTAGGAGAACTACGTTGACTCTGACTTTTCCATTGCACGAGGGAGTACGTAGGCACGGATCAGCGATGCTCTGCCGAGTCATTTTCCCTTTTCTTTTTCTTTTGTCCATAAGCCTTTAGCTAGGTAGTATCAACACACCCTTTTAGATAGACAACAATGCATGGATCCCGTCGAGTACGACGGACGTGAGGGGTGGTAATACCTTCCCCTTGTAAAACCGACTCCCGAATCCAGACATGGTTGCGATGACCTTGTCTTTACCTTTTTTCTTTAGTTTTTTGCGATTGTTTCCTTTCCCTCTCTTTGGGATAAATAACTAAAATCTCCTATTTAGTGCCTAATTTCAAGACCACCTATTTCAAGATACATGTTTCATCTCAACTTTTGACCAACATGGAACTTGTAGAGAATGTTCTTAGCTTTCTTTTAAGTACTAGAAGTCCTTGATTGAATTTATAGAACTCATGTTATGATCCAGACAAGTTATAGGTCATCAGATGAATGTGATTTTGGTCAACAAAAGTCAACCAACTTCCAAGCCATTTTTGACCTAGAAGGATGTTTCTCCTCAACTTTTGGCCAACATAAAAGTTGTAGGTCTTGGTCTTAGCTTTACAAAATGTACTAGAAGTCTTTCATCTGATTTGCAGAACTCAAGTTATGAGGTTTACAAGTTAGAGGTATTTTGGGAAATTAAGATTATAGGTCATAAAATTATAGGTCCATTTCACCAACTTGCACACTTCAAATGAAGATTTTTCAAACATCAAACTTGCTCCAAATGGTGTTATTTGTTTAGTCAAACATTGATAAGTCATAGTTTATGATTGGAATGAAGATTGGATATGTGAATTTTCATGAAAAAAGGTTTAAAAGGGCAAAATTGGAATTAATTCATTCTTAACCATTTTTGTGCAAATGAATGCATTTTTTTGAGTGCAAATCATGTTTTGAATAGATTGGCATTAATAGAATTTGAATTTGAGGTGTTTAAGTGAGCCATTTTCAAGGTTTCTTCATTATGAAGTTACACAACAAACATGAGCCATTGAGATTAATAAAGGCTCAAATCCTAGCCATTCACATCCCATGTGGTACCAACAAGCATTTTCAACCATTTTGGAGCCAATTTTGACTGATTTTCATGTACATTAGTGAGCTCCATTTTCAATTCCTTGGATTTTCCATTAGGCTATTAGAGGCTGAGTTTGGGCTCAATTATCATCCAGATCCATCATATATAAAGTTTTCAACCTTCACAAATCATCAGAAGTGAGAATTGGAGCCAAATTGATCAGAAGCAACTTTCAAAAAGTGTTAAAAATTCAACTTCTGAATTTGGAGATAGAGGACATTTCAAGACAAATTGTGAATTGGAAAAGCTTTATTGAAGTTTATTGAACGATTCTGGATATTTCTCTGCAAGCTTAAGCTCCATTTGAAGGCTCAGTGGAAGTTCTCCACTAGGTAACTACATTTCAACTTTACACTCTTGTTAAGCATCAATTCACTGCCATTTTTGCATATTTGAGACGTAGAAACAATGTAGATCATTAATATGTAAAATGAACTGGCATTGGTGTTGATTGTTGGATGATGCTCAAAAATGTTTGGATCTGTTTTGGCTTGTTTATGCGTGTTCTTGCTTGTTTGATACTTGATTTGTAACCTACGTGACTTCTAGATGAGTTTTAAATCAAATTGGAGAGGTTTTTATGAACTTTGGATTTTGGTGCATATTCTTGTTGGCTTCGGGTTGGTTTTTTTTCACGCATGATTATTGATTTTTGAGGCCAGATATGAGATCCTCGTGATCTCTAGATGAAGTTTGATATAAATTTCATGCGAATTGGTTGAGTCTGGGTTTGGGCGTGTGTGGTTGCTTCATTCGCGGTGGCCGGAGTTGCAGTCCGGCCACCCTGGTTTCCTCCTTGTTTCATTGAAGAAGATGACATTGTGGCAGTGTGTGGATCGTTTGATTTGAATACTTTTGGTTCCAATCGCTCTGATTAAGACGTATAGCTGACTGGTTCAACATAATTACATTCAAATTCTCATTTATTTGCTGGCAGATTTACAGCCATGTGATGGTTTACTTTTTGATCATGTGATTTTGGTTTCGTTTCCATGGTAGTCGTTGTTTGACCGTGCGCACTAGATCACCAGGTTTTATTTTATTTTGTGGATTTTGCTGATGGGCCTTGGGCGCATCTGCTATGTGCACCCCCCAGACTGGGCCAATTTCATTCTGAACTTGATTTGTTTGTTATTTGCCACACAGGTTTTTCATTTTCATTTTATTTCTTTTGTTTTTTATTTTATTTTTCTGTTTAGAATTTAAATCATTAAAAATAACTCCAATATACTAAAAATTCACTAAAAGTATTTTTTTATCAACTTTGAGATGTCTACTTTTTTTTGGATATTTTTTTTAGTTTCCAGTTTTATTTTCAATTAAAAAATGAATTAAATATTGGAGTTGGTTTTAGATGGTTTGAATTTTAAAATTGTTTACTCTTGCATTTATTTCTCTCATTCCTTTTTGATCCAATGACTGAAAATTGATCCACATCTCAATGATGAGTTGATCAATTTTAGAGGACCAGTTTTCCCCTGGTTGTTGACTTTTGGGTTGACTTTTGTGGCTTTTCTTTTTGCCTTTGTTCCTCCCATTTCAAAGTGGTACATCTAAATGAGTCTATTCTTTTGATGGTGCTTTAAGGGGACATTTGTCTTGATTTCCTGGCCTCTAGTTGCCAACTTGTGTAGCTTCTTTATGCATTTTATTTGATATTTTGTGAGCCTTTTTCCTAGTTTGACGTAGTTTGACCTAGGTCATTCTGTAGGACAGCTCACACAAGTGCATGACCTAGTTTGAGTTGGAAATGACCTTTATGGATGCAATAAGCTCTCAACACTTCTTGTTTCACATTTTAGACATGTTGAGCTTGTTGTATGTTCATTTTTAGGTCAAAATTATGTTCCTTGCTTGTTTCTTGATGCTTTTCTTTTTGTGCTTTCAACTATAACTCCTAAGTGGTGTGCTTGCTTCCTTTGTGCTCTTACTTGCACTTCTTCTTGTTTTCTTTTGATATTGCTTTTGAGCTTTCTTCTTTTCATCTCCCTTCTGTCCAATGACCTTGGAGTGTCATTTAAGGTAGCTTTGTCTCTCCTTAGGAGGAACTTGAAGCTTACCTAAAGTGATGAATCCATGAGGACTATTTCTTTGTGTTTGTCACCTATTTGCTTGCTTTTGATTCATCTCTCTTCTTCTTCTCTTTTCTTGCATTTTCATACAAATTCTTGGTTGAGATGAACTTGTGGTGGCTACTGCCCCACACTATTTTCCTCCCACTATCATTCTACTTGTGCATTCTATGTGTGCATCCTTTCATTTGCATATGCATTCTTCTTCTTCTTCTTCTTTTGCTCTCTTTGCCATGCTCCCCATAAGTTCTCTAACCTATTGAGATTATGATAGACATTAGGTGCCTAACCATGCATGATAACAATAGGTAGTTCCCTTTTGAATCTCAACTTTAGGTTCACTTTGCATGATAACTTTTAAGATTGATTAGTCTCCCATTAGTGTGTCTTCTTCTCTTCTCATCGTCAAACAAGTTTAACATACTTAATAAGGATAATGAATGTTGTGCCATGAGCCTTATACTTGGGAAATGGTGATTGAGGGGACACCTCTCAATTGCCTAGAGTGTTTAGTATACGTCCTTAGGACGATATGCGACGCATTCGATCCTAGGTTTTATACTTTGTTACAACATACATTATAAACACTCTAATTCAAAACACTTCTTCTCTAAAAAACACAAAAATACTTCAAAACTTTTTCACCCTTTGGGGTTCTTAATCAGGAAAATATTTTCAAAAAAAGAGTGTCATTAACTATTAGTTCTACCGTAAACGGTAACGTTTAAGTCTCCAATGGTCGAGCTGCATACACCAACTGCTAGAACTATTTGTTAACCCTACTCGGGCCTAAAAGCTTTTGAACCAACCTGTGGTCCTTTGTATCCCGAACTACGTTTGCTCTGATCTTTCGTACTGGACGAAAGTACGTAGGTACGAGACGCGATATCTCGGCGAGCAACCTTCCCCTTTCTTTACCCATAGTTAGGCGAACTACGTTGACTCTGACTTTCCCATTGCACGAGGGAGTACGTAGGCACGGAGCAGCGATGCTCTGCCGAGTCATTTTCCCTTTTCTTTTTCTTTTGTCCATAAGCCATTAGCTAAATAGTATCAACACACCCTTTTAGATAGACAACAATGCATGGATCCCGTCGAGTACGACGGACGTGAGGGGTGCTAATTCCTTCCCCTTGCGTAACCAACTCCTGAATCCAGACATGGTTGCGATGACCTTGTCTTTCCCTTTTTCTTTAGGTTTTTGCGATCGTTTCCTTTCCCTCCCTTTGGGATATATAACGAAAGTGGCGACTCTTCTGTTTTTTCCGCCGGTGGTTTTTCGCAGTTGCGACAACTAGCAAGCAGAAAATGTAAGAGAAGAACACCTCTGACAGAGGTAAAGGACTTGCAACTCCATTGGTTTTTACTAGTCGAGGCCATCTCAATGATGGTCAAGTCACATTTCTGGAAACCGAAGATGGCGTGCCTGAAGAGCTGTGTATGGTGTATGCAAGAACACCCAATCAAACGCTCAACAACTAGAGCATTGTGGAGATCCCTGAAGTGACTCTTTTGGAAGAGTAATTTCCATTTTTTTTTCTGTCTTCCTAAAATCCTATGCTATGCCCAAGGCATATGGATCATGTTGTAGGGCCCTTTCGCTTTAAAAAGCATGAACTTATCATCAATAAATAACTTTTGCATTCAATTGCACTCTTTTTCCTTCATTTTTACTTTTGCACATAAAATAAATAAAATGGCAATGTTTTTAGCATTTTATTTTTTATTTTTCTTAAAATAAAGGCATGAAATCATTCATCATAAAGATCTTCTTCTGTTACTGTTGATCACGATTCTGCTAGGGTCCCATATGACTTTGATAATCCGATTTACCAAGCTGACGAAGACAACAAGGAAAATTGTGATCTCCTAGAATAGTTGGATAGACTATTGAAACAAGATTCGAAGGTCATTCAACCGTATCAAGAAGAAATTGAAGTCATCAACATCGGAACTAAAGATGACACCAAAGAGATTAAGATAGGTGCCACCTTAGAAGCAGAGGTGAAAACAAAGTTGGTCGTTTTGTTGCGAGAGTATGTTGACGTGTTTGCTTGGTCTTACAAAGACATGCCCGACCTGGATGAAGATATTGTAGTGCAAAAATTGCCCCTCAAGGAAGGCTTCCCGCCGGTGAAGCAGAAATTGAGGAGAACAAAACTAGAGATATGCTCTAAAATCAAAGTGGAAGTCCAAAAGCAGCTAGACGCTGGTTTCTTGGTGGTGTCCAGTTACCCACAATGGGTAGCAAATATTGTTCTTGTGCCGAAGAAAGATAGGAAAGTACGAATGTGCATTGACTACAGAGATCTAAATAGAGCAAGTTCAAAAGATTATTTTCCTCTGCTGCATATTGACATGCTAGTAGATGACACAACCCAATTCTCGGTCTTTTCATTCATGGATGGATTTTCCGGCTATAATCAAATCAAAATGGCTCCTGAAGATATGGAAAAGACAACTTTTATCACCCATGGGGAACTTTCTACTACAAAGTTATGTTGTTCGGAGTTAAGAACGCAGGTGCGACGTATCAACGAGTTATGGTTACTCTCTTTCATGACATGATACATAAAGAGATTGAATGTTATGTAGACGATATGTTTGCAAAATCCCAAACTGAGGAAGAGCACCTCGTTCAGCTGGAAAATCTTTTTGCAAGACTACGACAATTCAGACTGAGACTAAATCCCAATAAATGCACTTTTAGTGTGAGATCTGGCAAGCTACTAGGTTTTATTGTAAGCCAAAAGGGGATTGAAGTTGACCCAGATAAGGTCAAAGCTATCCAAGACATGGCGGCACCTAAAACTGAAAAAGAAGTCTGAGGTTTCCTTGGGAGATTGAATTAAATTGTAAGATTCATATCTCATCTGGCGGCCACTTGCGAACCCATTTTCAAACAACTCAGAAAAGATCAAGTCGTTGTGTGGAATGACAATTGTCAGAAAGCTTTTGAGAAAATAAAAGACTATCTTCAAGAACCACCGATCTTGATGCCTCCAGTGCCAGGACGAACTTTGATCATGTCCCTAACTATGTTAGAAGGATCCATGGGATGCGTATTGGGTAAGCATGATGAAACCGGTAGGAAAGAACATGTAATCTACTACCTCAGCTAGAAATTCAACAATTGTGAAACGAGATATTCAATGCTCGAAAAGACGTGTTGTGCATTAGCTTAGGCTGCAAAGCGCCTAAGACAATACATGTTAACCCATGCAACCTTGCTGATTTCTAAGACGGATCTCGTCAAATATATATTTGAGACACCAGACGAGTAGCTTGTTGGTAAATGGTACTGATAGAGTATGACATCCAGTATGTCACATTGTCGCATCAATGCGAAGAGGGGCCAACAAGGACAGAAGAGTTGCCACCGTTTGTTATTTATCACAAAGAGAGGGAAGGAAACGATCGTAGAAAACCTACGGAAAAGGGAGACGATAGGTCATCGCAACCAAATATTGGGTTCGGGAGTCGGTTAGACAAGGGGAAGGTATGAGCACCCCTCACGTCCGTCGTATTCGACGGGATCCACACTTGTTATCTATCTAAAAGGGTGTTAAACTATTTAAGCTACAGGCCACCGAAACAAAAGAAAAGAAAAGAGACTTGATAGTGCATCGCCACTCTATGCCTACGTATTCCCTCTTGTAATGGGAAAGTCAGAGTCAACGTAGTTCGGAAAACTACGAGTGAAGGTGGGGGAAGATTGCTCGCCAAGACATCGTCGTCTTGTGCCTATGTATCCTCGTCTGGTACGAGAAATTAGAGCAAACGTAGTTCGGACTAACAAGACCACAAGTTGGTTCAAATGTTTTACCCGAGTAGGGTTAAAACTTAGTTCTAACAGTTAGGTGTATGCTGCTCGACCATTGGAGACTTAGGCGTTACCTGTTTGTGGTAGAACCAAGAGTTAACAAAACTCTCTTTATGAAAAAGATTTCCAATTAATCCCGAGGGATAAAAAGCATGATGTTTGTTTTTTGACAATTGAGAGGAGGCCCCCCAACCATCATTTCCAAAATACTTAAGGCTCATAGCATACAACACTCATTGTCCTTTATTAAGTGTCTTGAAGATGTTTGAGATGAGAAGAGAAGACACACTCTAAAAGGGAGACTAAACTCAACCTAATGTTGTCATGCAATGTACACCTATGATTGGGATGAAAAGGGAAAGATTACCCTAATGTTGTCATGCTTGGATTCAAACCTAATATCTATCATAATCCATCTTGAACAAGGAAGATTAGAGGTCCTAAGGGAACATGGAAAGGAAGACAAAAGAAGAAAGCATAGATGAAAGAAAAAGAAGGATGCAAACATGCAATGCAACACAAAGAGAAGAGGGAGGAACAAAGTGTGGGGCAGCAACCACCACAAGCACATCTCAACCTCTTCAATCAAACAAGAATATGCCAAACAAAAATAAGAAAAGAAAACCAAAAAACTTAAACAAGTTCAAGCCAAAAGTGAGATGAAATGGGAGAAATAGAATTCCTACAACCATTTGCACATCAATCACTACCAAGAGGCAAACACAAAAGAAAGAGAAGAAGACATGATCAAGATGAGGATGGGAGAAAAAGCTTAGGAAGCAAGAAACATCAAATGAAATCTCAACCATAAGCATCAAAATGATCATGCAAGAAAGAAACCAAAAGAAAGTTCTCAAAGTGGCCTCTCATCCAAGTCAAACTCAAAGTGCAAATAAAAGGCACCAAATCAACTTGGATGAGTCCCCAAGGTCCTAGGACAGAAGTGAGAACAAGAGAAGAGAAATGGTAAACCAAAGAACTAAGCAAAGCAAGGCAAGTTGCAACGTAATGCATGATAAAGAACCTAGGTTCTAAACATTTTCAACATTCAACATCAAATGGAAGGCCTTACAAAGATGCAACTTACAACAAGAACCAACAAACTTTATGACCTAAACATTTGCAACCAGCAACTTCAACACATTAGAAATATGAATCAAGAGGAGTTGGAAGCATATGGGATCCACAAAGGTCATCTCCCATCCAAACTAGGTCAACTAGTATGTGTGAACCATCCTTAGGGGTTGCTTGACTTGCAAGGTACACCAAAAATAGGAAAATGATTCAAATAAATCCAAATAAAAAGCATAAAGCTCAAAAAGATGTTGGAAACCAGAGGCCAAAGCACCACAACCATAGTCCAATCAAAGCATCACCAAAGAAATTGATTCACTAAGGGTGCTCCACTTTGAAGGAGGGTTATCGAGGGTCAAACAAATGGGAATGAAAGTCAACCAAAAATAGGTCAAACCTTGACCAAAAACAGCCTCAAAGGCACCTCAACTCATCATCAAAATGAGGAGAAGGCCTTGATCATAGGTGATTAAAATTGGTCCAAATTTCAAGCAAGAACAAATGTGAACAACAAACAAAACTATTAAAAACACCTCCACTTGTAAAATTCCAATTATATTGAAAAAATAAAGGAAAATGAAAATAAAAAATTGTGAAAATTAATTAACACCCTAAGGTATTAGAAAATATTTTTTATGGAATTTTATGACACTTGGAGATATTTTTAATAATTAAAAATGAAAACAGAAAAGAAATGAAAATAAAATAAAACAAATAAATTGAAACGGTGTGAATAGCAATGAAAATCCAAGGTCCAATGGTTTTAATCATGCGCAAACAAAGAGATTTGAACGGTTTAAATTTGGAGTGCACATCTCCAAACTTCATCAAACATCAAAATCAAGCACTCAAACATTGCCTACACGAGGTAGGACTTCAAATGCAACCAACAATGACCTAAATCAATGCCTAAAATGAGAGAAAAGTTGAAATGAAGATTACCTAACGGAGACACTCCGTTGGTGCTTCAATTGAGTGCTATCATGCTCCAAACTGTACATATTAATTCCAATGAGCTTGAGGAAGACGAATCTTGCTTTAATTTGCCTTGAATTGCTCTAGATCTGGATTCACGATTTTGAAATTTCTCTCAAGTTTCCAAAACTGAATTTGAGATCTCTTCCACGAAAATGTAATTCTGAGCTCTCAATTTTCATTTGGAGCTTTTATATGTTGGATTTGGATGAGAAAGAAAGGCCCATGAAGCCTTGTTTGGCTGAAATTTGAAAATGGCCAAATTGGAAATGATTCCCATGCACACGTGAAATTTGCTTGCTACACTCATGAAATTCACTTGGATTTAAAGCTGAGAATGTCAATTTCACATTAGGATTGAAATGGGCTTTGTTTGTGATCCATTTAGCAAGTTTAGATGTGAAACTTCTTAGTGAAGGAATCTTGAATTCCACTTGATTTTCACCTCATGACCCAAAGTAATTTTGTGCATTTTGCTTGTTGGAGTATTGTGGACCAAATTGAATCAAAACATTGCATGAAAAAGACCTCTAACTTGTCCAATGAGAATCACCTTTAAAAGTTCAATTTTCACTTGAATTTCTCCACCAATGTCCATAACCATGAATTATTCACACCAATCTTGAGTTTCATGATATAATTGAAGTCATTTGGAGCAACTTTCATGTTGTTTGAAGTGCCTTGGAAGTGAGTTGACTTTTGTTGACTGAAAAATATGTGCATCTGAGACCCATAACTTGATGGCATCATAACTTGAATTCCATAAACCCAATGGATGAGTTCTAGTACTCAAAAGAAAGCTTATAACATGCTATACAAGTCTCATGTTTATAAGAAAATGATATTGAACTTGTATATTAAGGTAACTTGTCCTTGAAGTTACCTCCTAAAGAAGGGGATTTTACACTAACATCCTCTAAAACCCTAATTTAGTAACTCCTTAGACTCTTGATTCTACTTGATTTGAGCTTGATATGACATACTAGGTGTATCAACATGACTTCTCATGACTCCAATGACTTGGAACCAAGTCTCCAACTCCTTCAAGCTCACAATTGACTTTGCACTAAGCAGATGAAACCCTAGGTGCACAACCTTTGCATGTGAACTCTTGCAAATGAAATGACCACTTAGATGAGCTCCCCAATAACCTCAAAAGAATTTAATGAGCTTATCCAACATTTCCTATCCATAACCATGGCCTTGTGAACCCCTGATGATCCTCAATTGCCCTCCAAGATAGGATGTAAGGAAAGCTTGTCAATCTTCTGCTTCAGAGAACTTTGACCACTTCTTGATGATTGTAAGCATTAGGTAACTTGAGTAAACACTCTTGGTTGAGCTTGAAACCCTTGATAACTCCTCTCTTGGATGACACACTTCCCTTGATCCCCTGCAAAAGACAATGTTATGCAACATGAAAATGCTGAAGAATGAAATGAAACATAAGCCAAGTGGAAAAAAAAAGGTTGGGCAAATTTTGGGGTATAACACACATAGAAGGTCATCAAAGGAAGTGTTCTATCTGACTATCTTGCCCACCAACCTGTGGACGAATACCAATCTATTTGCTTCAATTTTCCTGACGAAGACGTCATATTTTTCAGAGACTATATAATGCCCGACCCAAACGGTGGACCCGAACCAGTATTGTGATGGACGCTCGTGTTCGATAGTGCCGTAAATGCTAAAGGCTGTAGAATTAGGGAAATAATTACTTCCTCAACTGGATTTCATCTATCATTCACTGTCAGATTGTGCTTCAAATGTACTAATAACATGGCTGAGTATGAAGCCTGTATCTTCGGGATTGAAGCTGCCACTAATAATAGAATCAAGGTTCTAGGAAGTCTATGGAGATTCTTCTCTAGTCATATGTCAAATCAAAGGGGAATATGAAACACTTGATGCCAAGATGATCCCTTATAGAGATCATGTCTTGAAGCTGATTCCATACTTTGATGAGATCACTTTTCACCACATTCCCAGAGCAGAAAACCAATTGGCAGATGCACTAGCAACATTAGCATCCATGTTCTAAGTCAAGTAGAAGAATGAGGCACCGACCATTCGTTTATAGTACACAAGAATATCCAGAAGACATCACCACCACCGACAAGAAATATCTTAGGAAACTGTCATCAAAGTTCTTCCTCAGCGGTGATGTGCTATATAAGAGGAACTATGATTCGGTTCTGCTCAGATGCGTGGATAGACACGAAGCAGAACATATCATAAACAAAGTGAATGAAGGATCTTTTAGGACACATGCCAGGGGCCATACTATGGTTAAGAAGATCTTTAGGGCAGGGTACTACTGGATGACAATGGAAACAGACTGTTATCGTCATTTCCAGACATGTCACAAATGCCAAATCTATTCAGACAAAGTACACGCTTCACCATTTCCTTTGAATGTGTTGACTTCTCCTTGGCCTTTCGCCATGTGGGGCATAGATGTAATCGGACGTATTGAGCCAACTTTCTCCAACGGACATTGTAACACCCATTTTAATTATTTAGTCTTTTGGTGTTATTTTATTTTGGTGTGTCCTCTGTGGGGGAGTGAGTCTGAGCGCGTGGTGGGTGTCCTTAATTTATAGGAGTCATTTAATAAAATGTAGAGTTTGAATATTAATGAAATATAACTGATAATGATAATAATATAATACTTTATAGTAATGTGGTTATGTCAATAATATTATTATTGTTATTATTATTATTATTTGCATTATTATTATTATTAGTATTATTATTATTATACTAATAAAATGAAATAGGGATTAAAAAGGGGTATTAGAAGAGTTTGGGAAAAAGGGGAGATTAGAACACGATAAACCAGTTTTAGAGAGAAGAGTAAAAAGAGGAAGAACAAGGAGGAAGAGAGGAAGGCTAGGGCTAACGATTCTTCAGGTTCTTCGTCAATTGGAGCATTAGTCGAGGTAAGGAGGGAAAAACTGATTGGGATTGGTGTTTACATGAAATTGGGTAGAGGGGATTCCTTAAAACTGTAGGGATTTGATGAATATGTTTGTTATGTTGATATGTCTTTGATTGTTGTTGATTATGATGAATTTCATGTGCATGTTGATGTGTTTACAATTGTTGCTGCCATTGATGAATGGGTACACGTACTGTGTGATTTCGTGAGGTTCTGAGTAACTTCTGTAGTTATGTTGATGGACATAGGTGTGGGTTCTAGAGATAAAATGATAGGATAATGACTAGAGTAGTGCGTATTGTTTGTAGTAATGATAGGATGGGAGATGGAAGTAGAGTGATAGGCTTGGAATTGGGCAAGAGGACATTGTTGGACAGTGAGGGTTTTGAGAGATCGCAGACACTCGCTAGCACCTTCACTAAACGAGCTAGTAGCGAGCATTCGCGAGCAGGTTCACTAGGTGAGTGGGGTAGCGAACCCTTCCAGTAGCTACTGTCTGCCCTTCGCTAGGGAGTTCGCTAGGCGAGCAGCTAGCGTGCGTTCGCTAGAGCTTCGCTAAGCGAACAAGCCAGCGAGCGAGACAGAAAAGTGACTTTGTGTTGTTTTACCTTGTGACCTTGTTTTGTAGTATCCCTTGAGTTGTGACCAGTATAGATATGGTGATTAGTGGTGAAGAGTGTATACATGACATTAAAAGGTGAAATTATATAGTGATTGAAGTTAATTGAAATAAGTAGATTGGGGTGTGAGATATGTATGGGGTATGGTGATGGGATCAGGGGGATTGTGTCACTTTAATTAAAATAATTAATTGATGAACAATACGTATGTATGATGTATGGTGATGTGATCAGGGGATCATATGCACATTGTGTGCTTGAGTTCATTTGTTGTGCATTTGGTGTTATGCATATCATGGTGGGACAAATCATTGCTCAGGAGGAGTGTATGTGAATCATCCGTACTCCTTTATGGAGAATGGTGGGGACAGATCATGGCCAAGGACGGGTGTATGTGATCTATCCGGGGTTCATTTGAATGAACCAATGAGTCGGTACCGCAGGCATGGTCTTGAGTTGCATAATTGCATTATGGTGTGTTGTGTTGATGTTGGACAGTAGGTCGTGTTTGATGAATGTTGGGTGATGAATTATATGATTACTACCTTTATTTCATGTACTGTATTACCGATAATTTTGATCATGTTTACTCACCGCTTTGTTGTTGTTGTTGTTGTGGTATGTGCTTCTCCGGTTTGTACAGACAATCCAGGTACTTAGCTAGCTTGGATAGAGGTGTGCGAGTCGAGTCTTAGGATGCTCTGATACGTAGCACGGGACTTGGGCATTTTCTTTTGATTTAGTTGAATTTGTTTTATTTTCCTGTGATGTATCATGTGTTGGTGAATTTTATTAATGAACATTTTCATGTATTGGCGGATGGCCGAGGTTGATGAACTAATGAATATTTTCTGCTGCTTTGTTTTGAAAACCTTCTATGAAGAGTATGTTGAGTTATGTGATGTGATGTCCCACTTTGGTGGAGAACTCTGATGTTTATTTGAATTAATCATATTTTATTTTAATTCGGGAAAGTGGGGTGTTACAGACTCCATTTCATCTTAGTGGACATTGATTATTTCACTAAATGGGTGGAAGCCATATCTTACGCCAACGTCACTAAGCAAGTGGTGGCCTATTTTATTAGGAAATAGATCATCTGCCGATATGAAGATCTGAATAAGATCATTACTGATAATGGTTCGAACCTCAACAATAAAATGATGAAGGAGTTGTGCAAAAGCTTCAAGATCGAGCACCACAACTCGACGCCATATCGCCCAAAGATGAATGAAGCTATTGAGGCGGCGAATAAAAATATCAAAAAGATCGTCCAGAAGATGGTAAAAACATATAAAGACTGGCATGAGATGTTGCCATTTGCCTTGCATGGCTACCGCACTATAGTGCACACTTCTACAGGGGCAACCCCGTTTTCTCTCGTGTGTGGAATGGAAGCAGTGTTTCCTATCGAAGTAGAGATTCCTTCCTTGAGGATTTTAGCAAACGTCAAGCTAGACGAAGCTGAATGGGTACAAGCAAGACTCGACTAGCTTAATCTTATTGATGAGAAGCGCATGACGGCCATATGTCATAGTCAATTATACCAGAAGCGGTTGAAGAGAGCCTTTGACAAGAAAGTTCGCCTACGACACATTGAAGCAGGAGACCTGGTCTTGAGGAAAATTCAGCCAACTCACACTAACCCAAGGGGCAAATGGACACTGAAATATGAGTGTCCATATGTGGTGAAAAAGGTTTTCTCTGATGGAGCCTTGATTCTCTCGACCATGGATGGTGATGATCTTCAATCCTCTGTGAATTCAGATGCAATTAAAAAATATTATGCCTAAAAGATAGACACAGTGGACCAAAAATAAAAATCCACGCAAAAAATGGGCGTCCTAGTGGACCGTGTAAAAAGAAGAAGGTCCAGGCAAAAATTAGGGACTAAAACAAAAGAAATAACCTGCTAAGTTAAAAACCCATAAAGGTAACTTAGGCAGAATGGGGTATCCCGGTAGAATGAAAACCCGAGAAGGGCGGTGTAGGCAAAATATAAGGATTTGAAAGGCAAAAAACTGCATTCTGAGAGGACGTGTAAATTTTCCTCCTTGATCATTAAACTCTAATTGGGAAGGACCAATGTAATCGTGGCGCTTAAAATCAAGGAATAAAGGGTCTTCAAAGATATATGGGTCATAGCAGAATTGAAACTCGATAGAAACTGATTTCGACATTTCCTTTGCTATTTTTTATCCATTTTCTTTCAAAGCAATTACCTCTTTTAGGAATTGCCTCCTCTTGTAATTTGCCTGTTTATGGGTTTTCATCAATAAATATTATTTTCATAAAAAAAATTTCTCTTCTATTTATTACCATATTGTTACAAAATTCGTTTTATCGGTGATAAGTATTGCATATGTTAATTTTATGGTAGAAAGAAAATATGAGATTCATTCTCCTCTTAAGGTGTCTATAGGGTGACCATGACCCCAAGCAACAGACAAAAACGCCATTGAAACCACAAAGTGACTTGGCCGAGACAAGAATCATTTAGCCTAGGGGAAATTAACGTAAAATAGGGAGTCCTAGCATCTCTAAAACTTGATTGCATCATGAAGAAACGATGTCGGTAAGTCAAGCTTGTTCCCCATCCAATCCAAAGCCCAATCATATTTGGCACCTTTTGGTTGTAAAGCCGCTTTAAGCTGGCACTTCCTTGTGAAAACACCTCCGACCGATACCATTCATCGCACGCATCCCTTTTTCCCTAGCAAGCCCAATCACGCTTAGCATGACCGTCACTCCAAACTCTCATATCCCCAGCATTTTACATACATTTTGCATCATTCGCACGCTTATTTAGCCAATCCCTATGGAGGGTAAGGCATTCCAATGATCTTTACCTACCCCTTCAACTTACCTTGGGTAAGTCCTATCTATGCCTTTTGCATAAAGTATCTCCACAGCGCCTTTCTGCATAGGAGTTACCTTATCTTTTGTAAGGGATTTCATTGCCTTTTGCGTGAAATTTTATTCATTCGCTTTCCTTTTGTGAGTGTCTTCGCTGTATTTTATACGCGACAAAATTTTGTGTTAGGTATCGTCGATCGTTTTGAACGCTCAATGCCTATGTGACTAAGAACTGAATGATCACTACATAAAGAATGTCATCTCCACCATTGTTCTTGTGAGGAAGATGATATTCTGATACCTTATACAGAGGTGGTTATCACCCTCAACTTACGTTTTGTGAGTCTTGTTTATGTCGTCATCGTAAGACTTTCGGCTTGTGCATTTTGCATATTTTTGTAACCGACTGTGCCTTTTGCACATTATTCTCAACATTTCATCTTTGCGTATTATGTTTCTCTCCTCACAGAATATCCTACCTTTCATAGATCTTTGATTTGAACCTTTTATTCCAGCGTCTTTCTCTACCTTTCGTAGGAGGAATTTGTTTCCCCGAATCTTTCGTTCTGGTGTTTTTCTCTACCTTTTGTATAAGAAATTTGTTTCCCCAAACATTTCCTTCTGGAATTTTTCTCTACATTTTGTAGAAGAAGTTTTTTTCCCCGAACCTTTTGTTTTGGAGTCCCCACTATCTTTCGTAGGAGGAGTTTTCTCCTAGCCTTTGCTTAGGAGTCTTTTCTGCTTATTGCAGAAATTTTCACGATCATTTCTTCCTAAATGGAATATCCTTTACTTGTTATAGTAGGACCGTTTTCTCCAAACCTTTTGTTTTGGGGTTCTTACTACATTTCATAGAAAGAAGTTTTCTCCGAGCCTTTTGTTCTAGAGTCCTTGCTAAATTTCGTAGGAGGAGTTATCTCCTAACCTTTTGTTCAGGAGTCTTTTCTACTTTTGCAGAAATTTATTTGGTTGTGTTATCTAAAAGGGAGTTCCTCTATGTGATGTAGAAGGAACTTATCTTTTCTCCAAGCCTTTTGTTTGGAATCCCTTTCGCGTAAGGAATCTTTTCTCCTAACCTTTCGTTTTGGGGGCCTCTCTACCTTTTGTAGGTGGAATATTTCACTCTTTGATTGTTAGGATCTCTACCTTTGGTAAGACTTATTTCATTATATCCCCCGAGTCCTTGCTACCTTTTATAGAAGGAATATCTCACTGTATACAACTTGAGTCCTCCCTGCCTTTCGTAGGAGGAATATCCCTTAAACCTTAATTATCCCCTGTTACTACAGGGATGCTTCTCCTTTCAGAACTGGAAAAAAAAAACTTGTTGCTCTTTTACATTGCATCTCAAGCATATCATCATATATCCCTTATAACCAACCAATTCTTTTGACAGATTCCTTTTTTCAAAGCCATCCGGTTATTCCATCCTAATACATTTCACCCAGGTTGGCTGAAAACTTTGGGTATTCTTGTATTTAATTTCCTTGTACTTTGCTCTGAGAAGGCCTTTGTCATACTCATCTTCAAGTCCAAGGAGATTATAGGGGCATCTGTCACACCCTCTTTTTCACCGTAACCTTTAACCCGTATATCGTTATCATTTGCATTAGCATTTGCACCCAGCATGGACCTTAGACAGGGAATCATGGTATCTTATTCAACAATCAAGAGAAGATCTTCATCTTCAAAGCTCAATCAAGAGCTCAAGCTCAACTTTATAGAAATATCAAGTTACAAGGTATCCATCACCATCAAGGCATGTCACTCAACCACTTGAATCAAGAACATAAGCATTGATTCTCCTCCTCCTATCTCATACATAACTGTCTAGGGTTTTGGTTCAAAAGGAGATTTGTGCCTAGTTTCTTTGGGCAAGATATGATTCTAAATCTTTATACACACCTTGAGGGTCCTCAACATGGATTGTGTGTCATCATAACCCATCACAAGGGCCTCAGCCAGTGGAAATGGTCTTGGGGTTTCATCTGGTCAACAAAAGTCAACTATGACCCTAATAGGTCAAAATCTTGGATCTCAAGGTCAATCAAGGGCATGATAGTTTTTTTTTCAAGTGATTTCATGTGTTTGGAATAAGAAAAGTAAAGGAGAGACATAAAATCAAGAGTTTTACTAAATTAGGGTTTTAATGAAAAATTTTCTAAGTGTAAGAAACCCTAGTTCTAGCCATCTTGCAACTTCCATAACTTTCTCATTTTTGATCCAATGAAGGCAAACTTGCTATCAAATTAAATAGGACATCATGAACTAAAAGTTTATGGAAGGAAGAATGTCCAAAAGATTCATGGTTTAAGAGATATGATGAACTAAAGTTGGGAAAAGGAGATTACGACATTTCAACACTTAGAAAATTTTCAAAGTGTAGAAAATCAGTTTGAGATGCCTACTTTCAAACCTAATTTACATGATCATTCAAGCTTCAAATGATTTTTCCTTGAACATTAAAGTTGTAGAGAATCCTTCATGCTTTATTTTGAGTACTAGATCATCTCCATTGGATGTGTAGTGTAACACCCATTTTAATTATTTTGTCTTTTGGTGTTATTTTATTTTGGTGTGTCCTTGGTGGGGGAGTGAGTTTGAGCGCGTGGGTGGATGTCCTTAATTTATAGGAGTCATTTATTAAAATGTAGAGTTTAATATTAATGTAATATAATTGATAATGATATTAATATTATACTTTATAGTAATGTGGTTATGTCATTAATCTTACTATTATTATTATTATTATTATTATTATTATTATTATTATTATTATTATTATTATTATTATTATTATTATTATTTGCATTATTATTATTAGTATTATTATTATTAGATTAATAAAATGAAATAAGGATTTAAGGGGTATTAGAGAAGTTTTGGGAGAGGAAGAGGAACAGAACACGATAAATAGTTTTAGAGCATGGTTAAGGAGGAAGAACAAAGAGGAGGAAGAGAAGAAGGCTAGGGCTAACGATTCTTCAGGTTCTTCGTCAATCGGAGCATTAATCGAGGTAAGGGGGGAGAAACTGATTGAGATTGGTGTTTACATGAAATTGGATAGAGGGGATTCCTTAACCCCGTAGGGATTTGATGAATATGTTTGTTATGTTGATATGTCTTTGATTGTTGTTGATTATGATGAATTTCGTGTGTATGTTGATGTGTTTATGATTGTTGCTGAAATTGATGAATGGGTACACATATTGTGTGATTTGGTGAGGTTCTGAGTAACTTTTGTAGTTCTGTTGATGGACATAGGTGTGGGTTCTGAGATAAATTGATAGAATAATGACTAGAGTAGTGTGTACTGGTTGTAGTAATGATAGGATGGGAGATGGAAGTAGAGTGATAGGCTTGGAATTGAGTAATATGAAATTGTTGGACAATGAGGGTTTTGAGAGATCGCAGACGCTCGCTAGAACATTCGCTAGGCGAGCTAGTAGCGAGCATTTGCTAGCAGGTTCGCTAGGAGAGTGGGGTAGCGAACCCTTCCAGTAGCTACTGTCTGCCTTCGCTAGGGAGTTCGCTAAGCGAGCAGCTAGCGAGTGTCCGCTAGGGTTTCGCTAAGCGAACGAGCCAGCGAGCGTGACAGAAAAGTGACGTTGTGCTGTTTGGCCTTGTGACCTTGTTTTGTAGTATCCCTTGAGTTGTGACCAGTATAAATATGGTGATTAATGGTGAAGAGTGTATACTTGACATTAAAACGTGAAATTATATAGTGATTGAAGTTAATTGAAATAAGTAGATTGGGGTTTGAGATATGTATGGGGTATGGTGATTGGATCAGGGGGATCGTGTGACTTTAATTAAAATAATTAATTGATGAACAATACGTATGTATGATGTACGGTGATGTGATCAGGGGATCGTGTGCACTTTGTGTGCTTGAGCTCATTTGGTTTGCATTTGGTGTTATGCATATCATGTTGTTTGGTGGGACGTATCATTGCTCAGGAGGAGTGTATGTGATTCATCTGTACTCCCTTGTGGAGAATGGTGGGGACAGATCATGGCCAAGGACGGGTGTATGTGATCTATCCGGGGTTCGATTGAATGAACCAATGAGTCGGTACCGCATGCATGGTGTTGAGTTGCATAATTTCATTATGGTGTGTTGTGTTGATGTTAGACAGTAGGTCGTGTTTGATGAATGTTGGGTGATGAATTATATGATTACTACCTTTATTTCATGTATTGTATTACCGATAATTTTAATCATGTTTTCTCACCCCCTTTGTTGTTGTTGTGGCCTGTGCTTCCTCGGAAGTACAGACAATCCAGGTACTTAGCTAGCTTGGATAGAGGTGTGCGAGTCGAGTCTTAGGATGCTCTGATACGTAGCACGGGACTTGGGCATTTCTTTTGATTTAGTTGAACTTGTTTTACTTTCCTGTGACGTATCCTGTGTTGGTGAATTTTATTAATGAATATTTTCATGTATTGGCGGATGGCCGAGGTCGATGAACTAATGAATATTTTCCGCTGCGTTGTTTTGAAAACCTTCTAATGAAGAGCATGTCGTGTTATGTGATGTGATATCCCACTTTAGTGGAGAAATCTGATGTTTATTTGAATTAATCGTATTTTATTTTAATTCGTGAAAGTGGGGTGTTACAATTGGTATCAGAGCAGGTCGGTCCGTCCGACTAGTGTAGTTGTTGAGTTTGTCCTTAGGATAGAGATTGTGTATCTTTTAACCTGATGTTGTTAATGTTGAGCAGTATGGCAGGAAGGAATGATGCTGCTTTGGCTACTGCTATGCAAGCGATGACGCAGGTGGTTACTAATCAGAACCAAGCGGCGGGTGCGCAATTTGGGGATTTGGCACAGTTTCGGAGTAACAAGCCGCCGACGTTTGAAGGAGGAATTTTGGATCCTGAAGCTGCACAGAAGTGGCTGAAGGCGATTGAGAAAATTTTCAGGACAATGGGTTGTAGTGATGAGCAAAAGGTGAGGTTTGGTACTCACATGCTGGAAGGTGAAACTGAGGCTTGGTGGGACAACAGTAGCCAGAGATGGGTGACTGCAGGAACTGCGATCACTTGGGATGTAGTTCAAAAGGGTATTTTGGAGAAATACTTTCCGGAAGACATACGAAGTGCTAAGGAGGTAATCTGACCGTAGCAGAGTATGCTGCGAAATTTGAAGAGTTGGTGCAGTATTGTCCTCATTAGAATACTAAAGATGCGATGACCTCTAAGTGTTTGAAATTTGAGAATGGGCTGCATCTGGAAGTTAAGTTGGGGATTGCTTGTCAGAAGATCAGGAATTATTCGGAGCTGGTGAGTAGGAGCAGGATTTGCGATAATGATAACAGGGCCAGGATTGCACATTATAAGGTTGTGAATGACTGTAAAGGTAAGCAGAGGTTTGGTGGTACTCCTTACAGTGTTACTGCTGATAAGGGAAAACATAAGGCTGCTACAGATAAGAAGCCCAGAGAGGGGAAAGCATCTGTTGATTTGAAATGTTTCCGGTGAGGCGGCGCGGGTCACCATGCTAATGAATGTCCTATTGAAGCAAAGAAGTGCTTCAGGTGTGGTAAGCTAGGTCATGTAATAGATGATTTTAGAGCCACTATGCCTACCTAATATAACTGTGGTGAGAAAGGTCATATCAGTACACATTGCGAGAAGCTGAAGAAGTCTCAGGCGTCTCAGGCCAGTGGTAAAGTGTTTGCTGTAGTGGGAACTCAAGCTGCCAGTGATGAGCATTCTATCAAAGGTACTTGTTTCATCAATAATATTCCTTTGACTGCTATTGTTGATACGGGTGCAACCCACTCGTTCATTTTTGTTGATTGTGTGAAGAGGTTAGGATTAGTGTCGTCTACTCTTGATCGACGAATGACTATTGAAACTCCTTCTATTGGTTCAGTGACTACTTCTTTAGTGTGTTTGAAGTTTCCACTGACTATTTTCGGTAGAGACTTTGGAGTAGACCTGATTTGTCTACCACTTGGTAATTTGGATGTTATCCTTCGTATGAACTAGTTGGAGTTCAACCGAGTCTACATTGATTGTTTTCGGAAGGTGTTGTTGTTTCTTACTCCAGAAGAGGAAGCGTTGGCGATTCCTTGTCTAATAAGGAATTGAGGACCATGTTCGAGGACGAAGCTAAGATGTTTGCTTTATTTGCGTCATTTTCTGTTGACAGCAAGACATCAGTGAAAGAGTTGGCAGTGGTGAATGAATTTCCTGAAGTATTTCCTAATGACATTACAGAATTACCTCCGACGAGGGAATTTGAATTTAGCATTGACCTTGTTCCTGGTACAAGGCCTATATCTATGGCGCCGTACATGATGTTGGCAGTGGAATTGGATGAATTGAAATCTCATATTGGAGAATTGTTGGATAGAAAGTTTATCAGACCGAGTGTGTCACCGTGGGGAGCTCCAGTGCTGTTGGTAAAGAAGAAGGATGGCAGTATACGTCTGTGCATCGATTACCGTCAGTTGAATAAAGTGACCATTAAGAATAAATATCCTCTTCCAAGGATTGACGATTTGATGGATCAGTTGGTGGGAGCTAGGGTGTTCAGTAAAATTTACTTGAGGTTGGGTTACCATCAGATCAGAGTGAAAGAAGGTGATATTCAGAAGACGACATTAAGAACTCGATATGGACATTACGAATATGTTGTAATGACTTTTGGAGTGTCTAATGCACCAGGAGTGTTTATGGAGTATATGAACCGAATTTTCCATTCTTATTTGGATCAGTTCATTGTTGTGTTTATTGACGACATACTGATTTATTTTAAGTCTGAGGAAGAAGATGCAGGACATTTGAGAATTGCTTTGCAGGTGCTGAAAGATAATAAGTTGTTTGCTAAGCTATCAAAGTGTGAGTTTTGGTTGAAGACAATGAGTTTCTTGGGGCATGTAATATCCGATGATGGTATATTGGTGGACCCATCGAAAGTGAGTGCAGTGTTGCAGTGGGAACCGCCGATGACAGCGACAGAAATTAGAAGCTTTTTGGGTTTGGCAAGATATTATCGAAGGTTTATTGAAGGGTTTTCTAATTTGGGGTTGCCATTGACTTAGTTGACGAGAAAGAATTAAGTTTTCGTGTGGGATGCTGCTTGTGAAGAAAGCTTTGAAGAACTGAAAAAGAAATTGACTACGACACTGGTGTTAGTGTTGCCGACTCCGAGTGAACCTTTTGTGGTGTACTGTGATGCGTCTAAGATGGGATTAGGCGGAGTTCTTATGCAAGATGGTAAGGTGGTAGCATATGCTTCACGGAAACTGAGGATGCATGAAAGGAATTACCCTACTCATGACCTCGAGTTTGTTGCGGTAGTTTTCGTGTTGAAGATCTGGAGGCACTATTTGTATGGTTCGAGGTTTGAGGTGTTCAGTGACCATAAGAGCCTGAAATATCTGTTTGATCATAAAGAGCTAAATATGAGACAGAGAAGATGGTTGGAATTCTTTAAAGATTATGATTTCAACTTAAGTTATCATCTAGCAAAGGCGAATGTAGCAGCAGATACCTTTAGCATGAAAGCAATTCATATGTCGGCTTTAATGGTGAAAGAGATGGAACTAATTGAGCAGTTCAGAGATTTGAGCATGGTTTGTGAGGCTACGGCCGATGGTGTGGTATTGGGCAAGCTGTAGGTGAATAATGATTTCTTGGATTTGATTAAGGAAAGCCAAAAGCTAGATGTGAAGTTAGTATATTTGATGCCTGGAGTAGAGAGCGACCCCAGTAGTGATTTTAAGTTGGATAGTGCAAGTGTGTTGAGATTCAGAGGCAGGATTTGTTTGCCGGATAATGACGAACTGAAAAATTCAATTCTGAGTGAAGGACATCATAGTAGTCTGAGTATCCATCCGGGAGCTACGAAGATGTACCACGATTTAAAGAAGTTGTTTTGGTGGTCCGGTATGAAAAGAGATATAGCTCGATTTGTTTACGCCTGTTTGACGTGTCAAAAGTTGAAGGTAGAGCATCAGAGACCTTCTGGATTTATGCAACCGTTGGAAGTTCCGGTTTGGAAATGGGATTGTATCACTATGGATTTTGTTACGGGCTTGCCGAACACGGCGAGAGGATTTGATGCTATTTGGGTAATTGTGGATCGACTTACGAAGTCTGCACATTTTGTACCGATTAATATCAGTTTTTTGTTGGTAAAGCTGGCAGAGATTTATATTCGCGTAATTGTGAAGCTACATGGTGTTCCGTCATGTATCGTGTGGGATAGAGATCCGAGGTTTAATTTAGAATTTTGGAGGAGTTTACAGGAAGCTTTGGGTACTACGTTGAAGTTGAGTTCAGCTTACCATCCTCAAACTGATGGTCAGTCAGAGAGGACTATTCAGTCGCTGGAAGATTTGCTGAGAGCTTGTGTGTTGGAAAAGGGTGGTGCGTGGGATACTCATTTACCGTTGATAAAGTTCACGTACAACAACAGTTACTATTCTAGCATAGGAATGGCACCGTTTGAAGCTTTATACGGTAGGAGGTGCAAAACTCCTCTGTGTTGGTATGAAACAGGTGAGAATGTGGTCTTAGGACCAGAAATTATGCAGCAGACTACTGAGACCATTCAGATGATTCGTGAGAAAATGAAAGCGTCTCAGAGTAGGCAGAAAAGTTACCATGATAACCGAAGGAAGGAATTGGAATTCAGTGAAGGTGATCATGTGTTTCTAAGAGTTAACCCAATGACCGGTGTGGGTCGTGCGTTGAAATTCAAGAAGCTGGACCCTACGTTTATTAGACCGTATCAGATTTTGCAGAGAATTGGTGTTGTAGCTTATCGAGTGGTGTTACCGCCTGAGCTTTCAAAGCTACATGACGTGTTTCATGTGTCGCAACTTCGAAAGTATGTCTCAGACCCATCTCATGTGATTCTGAGAGATGAAGTTCAAGTCCGGGAGAATCTTACTGTTGAGACGATTTCGTTGAGGATTGAAGATCGTAAAATGAAACAACTCCGAGGGAAGGAGATATCCTTGGTGAAAGTATCTTGGGGAGGTGCTGCAGGAGGCAGTGTGACCTGGGAATTGGAAAGCAGGATGCGGGAAGTGTATCCGGAATTGTTTCCATCAGATAATTTTCGAGGACGAAAATAATTAAAGTGGGGGAGAGATGTAACACCTATTTTAATTATTTAGTCTTTTGTGTTATTTTATTTTGGTGTGTCCTTGGTGGGGGAGCGAGTCTGAGCGCGTGGGTGGATGTCCTTAAATTATAGGAGTCATTTAATAAAATGTAGAGTTTAATATTAATGTAATATAATTGGTAATGATATTAATATAATACTTTATAGTAATGTGGTTATGTCATTAATCTTACTATTATTATTATTATTATTATTATTATTATTATATTATTATTATTATTATTATTATTTGCATTATTATTATTATATGCATTATTATTATTAGTATTAGTATTAGATTAATAAAATGAAAAAAGGATTTAAGGGGTATTTGAAAAGTTTTGGAAGAGGAAGAGGAACAAAACACGATAAATAGTTTTAGAGCAAGGTTAAGGAGGAAGAACAAAGAGGAGGAAGAGAAGAAGGCTAGGGCTAACGATTATTTAGGTTCTTCGCCAATCAGAGCATTAATCGAGGTAAAGGGGAGAAACTGATTGGGATTGGTGTTTACATGAAATTGGGTAGAGGGGATTCCTTAACCCTGTAGGGATTTGATGAATATGTTTGTTATGTTAATATGTCTTTGATTGTTGTTGATTATGATGAATTTCGTGGTGCATGTTGATGTGTTTATGATTGTTGCTGCTATTGATGAATGGGTACACATATTGTGTGATTTGGTGAGGTTCTGAGTAACTTCTGTAGTTCTGTTGATGGACATAGGTGTGGGTTCTGGAGATAAATTGATAGAATAATGACTAGAATAGTGTGTACTGGTTGTAGTAATGATAGGATGGGAGATGGAAGTAGAGTGATAGGCTTGGAATTGAGCAAGATGACATTGTTGGACAGTGAGGGTTTTGAGAGATCGCAGACACTCGCTAGCACCTTCACTAGGCGAGCTAGTAGCGAGCATTCGCGAGCAGGTTCACTAGGCGAGTGGGGTAGCGAACCCTTCCAGTAGCTACTGTCTGCCTTCACTAGGGAGTTCACTAAGCGAGCAGCTAGAGAGTGTTCGCTAGGACTTCGCTAAGCGAACGATCCAGCGAGCGTGACAGAAAAGTGACGTTGTGTTGTTTTGCCTTGTGACCTCGTTTTGTAGTATCCCTTGAGTTGTGACCAGTATACATATAGTGATTAGTGGTGAAGAGTGTATACTTGACAATAAAAGGTGAAATTATGTAGTGATTGAAGTTAATTGAAATAAGTAGATTAGGGTGTGAGATATGTATGGGGTATGGTGATGGGATCAGGTGGATCGTGTGACTTTAATTAAAATAATTAATTGATGAACAATACGTATGTATGACGTATGGTGATGTGATCAGGTGATCGTGTGCACTTTGTTTGCTTGAGTTCATTTGTTGTGCATTTGGTGTTATGCATATCATGGTGTTTGGTGGGACGAATCATTGCTCAGGAGGAGTGTATGTGATTCATCTGTACTCCCTTGTGGAGAATGGTGGGGACAGATCATGGCCAAGGACGGGTGTATGTGATCTATTCGGGGTTCGATTGAATGAACCAATGAGTCGGTACCGCATTCATGGTGTTGAGTTGCATAGTTGCATTATGGTGTGTTGTGTTGATGTTAGACAGTAGGTCGTGTTTGATGAATGTTGGGTGATGAATTATATGATTACTACCTTTATTTCATGTACTGTATTACCGATAATTTTGATCATGTTTTCTCACCCCCTTTGTTGTTGTTGTGGCCTGTGCTTCCTCGGAAGTACAGACAATCCAGGTACTTAGCTAGCTTGGATAGAGGTGTGTGAGTCGAGTCTTAGGATGCTCTGATACGTAGCACGGGACTTGGGCATTTCTTTTGATTTAGTTGAAATTGTTTTACTTTCTTGTGACGTATCATGTGTTGGTGAATTTTATTAATGAATATTTTCATGTATTGGCGGATGGCCGAGGTCGATGAACTAATTGATATTTTCCACTGCTTTGTTTTGAAAATCTTCTAATGAAGAGTATGTCGTTGGAATCTCATCCTATAGTGTTTGTTACTATAGGATGTCATTTACTAATATGCAGTTTGTTAATTCAACTATTAGTTTTCTTATGTGTTAATATATGAATCAGATTGATCAACTTTATATATAAGTAAACCACTTCATCTTCACCCTTTACAATTACTTGGAGTGATGGTCTAAGTCTCTTTCAATTATTTCTTTTAATATTTCTACATCAATCATTTATTAAATTTATGAAAGCTAAATGCAATTGACAATACCAATATGTTTTTCCTTTCAGAGAGACGATCAATTTGCATGTGCCGTGTTATAGCTTCACTTTTATTGTGATCCTCTTTGTGGTTGCCAGTTTGAACCTTCTTAAACTAGGAAAGCAGATTTTTGGTGCTGCTATGAGTTTGAACCTCCTGCCTATGATGTAAGAACCATTCTTCTATCAATTCAAATGCTTGGTACAACTCCTATGGTTCTTGTCCTAACACATGCTTGGTGCAAACCAAATGCAAGTATCATTCAACCTAACCTATCATGCTATTGAATTTTACGAATTAACTCAGATAGCATGACATGTCTTTAATTCTTTGTTGTTATTATATTTGTTACAGCAACTAGGAAGCCAACATTATCCAATGCTTGGAATGGAAGTAAATTACTCTTCAATTTGGATGATGCACAAGTTCAAGAATACAAATCTTCGTAATTGACCTATCACGTAGCCTTCTAATCAATCAAACCAATTGCATTTTAGTAGCTATGGTTCTAATGATTATTGTTTTTCAATTTTAGGTTAGGCTCTTACCAACCCTCTCAAGTGTCTTCTCAAAATTCTGAGTATGATAAATTTTGGACCAACACTAGAGAATTCAAGTCCCTTTGTGAAATCATTGGACAAAATCAGGTTTGTACCACAATATTTCATCTTTTCTTATTTTCCTCAAATGAAGCTACATAACTGGTTTGCCATTAACATCTTTGTATTACAGGACTATTTCTGCACAACTAATGGAACGACAATGAGGTTCAGTAGCACACCATCTGGCTGGTACTACAATTGTTGCTCGAGTTACAATCATTCAAACAAGAACCCTTCACTCCCTTTTCAATGTGATTGTAATGGTCTCAATTTCGTCTAAGTAACGAAGTACAAAATTGAGATTGAAGTTCAGCATGATGGACATGTTTTCTCCTTCATGTTTTGGGACAAAGAATGCATCCCAATTGTTGGCATTATTGCTGCCAAGTTGAGAGGCATCATGAAAGAGGTAAGTATCTTTTGCATACCCTCATTAAACCTTATCTGTGCACCATATTACTCGTCATCTATCTTTTTCCTAATATATACTGTCAGATACTTTGATGTGCAAAGGATTGACATTTACGTATTTCTTGTGTAGGATGGGGAAGATCACCCTCAAATATTCCCTATCCACCTTGATTGTCTACTGAAAAAGAAGTTGGTGTTTCGTGTGAAGTATACTACCTTCTACAAACAATGTTCGATTGTCATGCTTAATAGGGATGAACACGTGTACAACATGATCAATGAATATATGAACCCAAATGAGGTAACTCATATACTCTACGAACAAATATTTATGGAAATGTTGTCATGAGTAGTTGAGTTAATGTTAATAATTTGATTTGAATATAGCACACTTCAAATGTGGCTCTCTTGAAAACTCCTGCTGCAAATCCAACATCTCAAAACAAGCATAATTTGGTAACCTATTTTTATGTTATCTGGCTCTATTCATTGCTATTCTATCACACAACTACATCGACATTTCACATTTTTATTATATATCCTGTTTGAACAGAGCCCAACTACTGAGGTAACTTTGTCTGAAACAAGCTCTACGAATACACCATATAAGAGGGATGTTGCCGCCATAACATATGATGATCCATCTGCAGCCATGCATCTCACACCACAAAATTCAACAACCAAAGTGAAACACATGAAGACAGAGTGATATGAATGAATCATTTGGAATATCTTTTATGGTCGTTACCTACTTATTCTGTCTATCAATTTTTTTTGTAGTGATCCTTAACTTAGAGAACCTCTACTATGTTTTGAGATAACATTTCCCTACTATGTTTTGTTATTGTTTAAGCTTTCAAAACAAAAATTTACATTTATCCACAACTGCAACTTATGGTTATTATGAACAAATATCCTAAAAAAAGTAAATCTTGAGCATTCACATCATTTGACATGCTTTCAGTTTTTGTGGGAGCTTTTGCTATCAACAAACTTAATGCATGGCACCACATTGTAAACAACTTATTGCATAACATGGTTAATGCATCAAGCAACAATTAAGGATTTCACATTTGTTAACATGCGGTAAAGGATTTCAATTTAACAGTACATATTATGGTCACTGCATCACATGTTTAAGAAAAAAAGTGTAACAGTAACAATAATAATTCCCTACTGCATCACATGCTATTAAACACCCTTAATTACCCTTATTCAACAAGGATATAATGAGTGTTTGGAACCACAATGCTTCTGATAAACAGAATGGCATCATCATTTAAATTTGTGCATTTTCACGTACATGCTCATGTACTAAAAATGTATACTCACGTATGTTCATAATAACATTCATGGTTTCTCATGTTGGATATAATGACTTTGAGAGATTCGATTAAGCGTTACTTAAAACTTCCTCACATCTATGTTATGGAGTACAAGCCCCACTATACTTCTCTGCGAGACATTTCATTTTGTATACTTGTCCAAGTCACCAATTGTTTTAATTTTTCTTTAATGTGAGTATTTATTTTGTAATGTTTTGAGCTTCTCTAAGTAAAACCCTCCTAATGTTTTTTATGTCTTTATGTTTTAGGAACTTTTCTTATAATAAATTTACTTGAGTAATTCCATCTTTAAAGAATTTCATGCAATCTCTGGCTGAAAGGTAGTACAGAGAAATCTTATAATTTCATTGTTAAGAATTTTTCTATGTTAATGACTTTTAATGTTACATTTTGCAGCTTCTTTCAAAATTCTTTAATATGTGGAAATTGGGTAGGATCCATATTCCATCCTTATGTTCCAAAATCAAGAGGTATGTGAAGTGAATCTCATTTGCAGTGTTTATTTTAATTGTGAAAAAAATATGTATTCCAATTGATGGAATTAAGTGTTGAAGAGTTATTTGTTTCAGAAAATTCATCTATTTTAGATCACTGAAATGTTGCAAGTAAACTATTGAAAAAGGTTCTAAGGGTTCAACTAGGTTGAGAATTTTATAGGGAGTGTATGCTAATGTTTCAGGATATAATCATATTAATTTCTATTTTCTTAGCAATGCTTACGTGAACTTTGAGAAAAAGATTTTAATCTCATCTGTATGTTTATGTTTTGACAATGATAAATCTATACTTTTGTTTTAAAGCTTATATCATAAAATTGTACATTAATTTTACGATATTCATAAAATATTTGCAATTATCAGTCATATCTGTAAATATTTACAATTATTAGTCGTATTGGATTTTCTCTGTTGGCGATATACTACATATTTATAAATGTTAGTGATTTTTATAATTAGAATTATACATCAACAACATTAAAATCTCATTGAATCATATAAAAAATGAATGGACTTACCCGTACGAACCCACAAATCTTCTACTAGTTAACATGATAATATAAAAAGACCCCACATATACGAAAGAAACAAAAAGAGATTATCATTTAATGGGATTTGTTTTTTTATTTGGATTCCATTGCCTCCTGCAGACGTAAATAAGGTACATAATTTAACATTTCCTGCAGACATAAATAAGGTACATAATTTAACATTTCCTGCAGACATAAATAAGGTACATAATTTAACACCGACATGCACAATCGAGATAATCTTCAATACCTTGAATCTCTTTTAATAATTCTATTTCTCTTTTCTATTTTATTTTATCCCATGATCCATAATTTTCATCTTTCTTTTTTTCATTAAATATTTCACACCTCTTCCCTACACCCATCCAAACGTGTGAGTGAATATATTCGGTTATTATTTATAAATAAAATATTACTTCTAGGCATGAATCAAGAGGTTAGATGTATACTATTAAGGATATTTGTTTGTGGCTATAACAAAGACGTGGTTGCATGTCGATAAGTTGGAGCCAAGGGAACATAATCCGGCAACAATAGCAAATAAATCTCTAGATTTGGACGTACTTTATTAGATTTTTGAAGGACATACATGAACGAGACCAACCAATTGAGTTTGTATTATTGGATTTTATTTTGACGTTGTTATCTACCACTAGCTAGGGAGCATGAACCATGTCACAGCAAAATTTGAATTTTTTTTAGATTAGTCATGTATTTCAAACAAATTATCATTTAAATACTGATTCAAAAAAATTACGAAACCAACTATGTTTTAACAAACAGTTGCTAAATCATTTGGCGATATTGGCAAAAGTTGGAAAATGATTTTCAGCAAATTCGCCAAACCATTTGGCGATATTGGGTAAGATGAGAAAAATCGCACACCCATATGACGACATAGTTGGGTGTTTAGGGTTTGAACATTTGACATATAAATAAATATTAATAAACATTTTAATAAATGTTTTTCATATTAATAAATATTTAATAAATATTTTAGTTACCTATTAAATACATTTAATTTATTATTAAATTTATAAATACTTTAATAAATATTTTAATTACCTATTAAATACATTAAATTTATTATTAAAGTTATAAATATTTTAATAAATATTTTAATTACCTATTAAATACATTAAGTTTATTATTAAAGTTATAAATATTTTAATAAATATTTCAATTACCTATTAAATACATTAAGTTTATTATTAAATTTATAAATATTTTAATTACTTATTAATAAATATTTGTCAGTAAATTATGTTGTTTGTTTTTCATAAAGAATTGAAATTAAATAACCTTAAAATAATATAGACATGTACAAAATATTAAAATATATTAATTTATAATATAATTAAAATTACAACAAAAAAAAATTAATGGTTGGCTCTATCCAAGCGACCATCGGTGCCACACTGCGGGGGATGCGCGTTGCGACGAGGTCTACGACGAGGTTGCTGTGGTGTGTCTGGTCGTTGTGTGTTGAGTTGTGGAGGAGGGTTTTGTTGGGACGGCCCTGGCGTATCAGATAGATTTTGCAGCATTTGACCCCAATAGTCGGGAGGTCCACTGTCAACGGTGTTGCCGTAGTCAAGCCCAATGCCCATGTTTTCGAAGGATTGCCGGGGAGGTTGGGTAGAGTATGGACGATATGGTTGTCCGAATTCGTACATCGAATTGGATTGTAAATGGTGTGTTGGTTGTTGTGGGGTGTGGTAGTCAAATAGTGGATAGTTGGAGGGGTAGTTAGAGGGGGTAGGGTCAAATGAGTTGTTTGGACTATAGGTGGAAGGGGTAGGCTCAAAAGACGTATCAGGGCTATAATGGTATGGTGGTTGAGGTTGGGACTGGGTGGGTGGCATGTAAGGATGTTGTTCTTGATAGGGGGTATTTGTTGGCATGTATGGGTTTTCGTAAGGATGATTTTGGGCACTGGACTGTTGTTGTGTGTTTGACGAAGAAGCGCGTTCCCTTGGGTCGACCAAATAGGTTGGCTGGGACAGGAAAGGTTGAGATGTCGTGACAGACCTAAACCAAGTCATATATTGAAGACTTGGCCTAGCCCCGTGCACAGTACGGTCGGTTAAGACGTGCTGCCTTCTTCTATTCTAGTGTTTACGCAACTCCTTCGCAAACTCCTTCCAATCACTGACACTCCATTGTGAGTCCACCCGCTTTTGATGCCACTGCCCCAACTCTACCGGAGCATCTGGAATATCCTGATGCATCCCAAATTGTAGCTTCACCCGGTCACTTTGGTGCATCTCCACCGTAGTGAACCTAATCATGGGTGTTCTTGATGTCCACACAGCAACATCATCGGGGTTGGGCTGGTGGTCGAGACCCTCGTACGGCATCCAGACAAACTACAATAAAGGTGGACAAATAAGTTAGACAGAGATATACAAATTTATGCATATACATTATAAAAATTAAAGGTAAATAACTTACATCATCTGGCCCAAGGTGGTCGATGAGGTTGCGGTATTGAATTATAGAGTGCTAGGGACATCTCTGATAATTCATTCCTAGAACAGACCACCTAAAAAAAATAAACACATATAAGTTAGCATCTAAAACACATATCACAAATTATTAACTTACAAAGAAAATGTAGTTGCTAAATAATCTTGAAAAGAAACTTACTTGTTGGCGTACGGGAATGTAAAAGAATTCATGTTTATTGGAGCAAGCGTTGGCATCCTAGACCAACCCCATGCTTGTAGGAGATAGGCACAACCATCAAAAGTACAAGAATTTTTTTTGGAAGTTTTGCAAAGTGCGCTATACAGATGGGCGAGGACAGCTGATCCCCAACTATATTCGCACACTTTGTTTATATTTTGTAATAATGGTAAATACATAGTATGGACGCTATTTCCAGTTTCCTCTGGAAATAAAAAGTGACCGAAAGAATTCATAATATAGCACCATGTTTTGACTATTATGTCATATTCGGTGCTATCATCAGTTAACACAATACTGTTGTATTGTTTTCTGATGTATTTTAAATTAATTCCCTGACCCCTTGGGCGACCCTCGCTTTCTGCCTGAGGTGCGTCCACACAAAGAGGGGCGCCCAATAAATCTTCGCAAAGTCGGCCAGGGACACCAACTTTGTCGTTGATGGCCTTACCATCGATGTGTAGGCCGAGCAACATGTATACGTCTTGGAGAGTCACAGTACACTCACCAAAAGGTAGGTGAAGACACTATATTTATATCCCACGAGTGGATGTGTGTTGTAAATGTATGCGGATAAGTGTATTGATGCATGTGTGTTGTAAACGCATGTGGGACAAGTGTACTGATGCATGTGTGTTGTAAACGCATGCGGGACAAGTGTACTGATGCAATGTCAAACACTCAAGCAGGCTGCATGCAGGATCACATGTGAAAGACAGATTTCTTCATTGTCCCGTCTCATCAAGCAGGCTGCATGCAGGATCACATGTGAAAAGCAGATTCCTTCATTGTCATGTCTCATCAAGCATGTTGCATGCAGGATCACATGTGAAAGGCAGATTCCTTCATTGTCCCGTGTCTTCAAGCATGCTGCATGCAGGATCACATGTGAAAAGCAGATTCCTTCATTGTCCCGTCTCATCAAGCAGGCTGCATGTTATTGATTGCATATTAAGGCTCTGTGTTTCACATGTTTTTGTCGTTAATTTTTTAGGTTGATTTTTTTAATAACCGTAGTGTCATTTTTTCTTATTATGTTTTTTCCTAAATTAAAAACATATGATTTTTTTGATGGATGATAAGGTATACAGATTGTAGATTTTTTATTATTATTTAATGTAACACGTATGCAAATAACCAACTATGTGAAAGCAGATGCAGGGTCACATGTGAAAAGCAAATTCTTGCATTGTCCCGTCTCATCAAGCAAGCTGCATGCAGGGTCACATGTGAACCTAAGATTCCTGCATTGTCCCGTCTCATCAAGCATGTTGCATGCAGGGTCACGCATGCAGGGTCTCATGCGTGACAAGTGTCCTGATGCATGTAATTGTATACATGTAATAGATTTAATCAAAATAGGCTGCATGCAAGGTCATACGTGAAACGCAGATTCTTGCATTGTCCCGTCTTATCAAGCATGCTGCATGCAGAAAGAGAATCTCGTAGGCCTGCATGGTCAATGTAGACATGCAGGGTTAACTGTCCTGATGCATGTAATCATTTATCAATCATACTGCACGTAGATTTAATTGAGATACATGTAAAAAATCTTTAAACTCTTTAAACAATCAAACACTCAAACTATTTAATGAAGTCTTTAAACTCTAACATTCAAACACTCAGACCCTCAAACACTCAAACCCTAAACACTCAAACACTCAAACACTCAAACACAATTTTCGCTATGTCTCAAACACCACAATATATGATTTCGGCACATCTTAACGGTGAAGTTTTCGAATGTGAAATATCTGGTTACAATTTTAGAAACACTAAAGTTACAAGATTTTTAATTGACAGAAGGTCTAATTTTTTACACCTGAAGTCAAGAATAGAAAAAAAATGCAATGTGGTCTAGTTGGGAAAATAATATACAAAAACCCAGTGTTTTTTGGCGGCCATGTTGAATGTAAATTTTTCCCGTTAAAGGTGCGAGACGATGAAGATGTGCGTAATATGTTCCGGAGTCACGAGTATTCTGGTTTCTTAGATATCGTGTTATATATTATGTTACAACAACAACAACTGTCTCAGCAATTTGATTCTTCTCAAGTTTTTTGCAATTCTGACGATGAACACGCTGAAGTCAATGTTGTTGACGAAGAAGAAGAAGCAACTGAAGTCACTGTTGATGATATGGTGAACAACCAGGAGGACGGGGTTCCACCCAGCAATGTTTATTGTCCATCTAAACACATGAAAACTCTCGACTTGGGTGACGATGAACCCTCGACGGATGTTTTCTACAACCCCAACTACACAACAAAAGGGCAACTAAAAGAGGGTGACGAGTTTCGTACCAAACAATATTGTGTCCGGGCAATCAAATAGTTGCACATGAAGTTGTCAGCCAATTATAGAGTTGATCGGACAAATTAGACGCGATATACGATCTATTGTTGTAACGAGGAGTTCCCGTTTCGATTAACAGCGTCTTTCATAAAGAGAAGCGATTCCTGGAAGATAGGGTCAATGGGTTCGTCCCACAGTTGTATAATCTCTAATCCAATGCAAGACCATCGCAAACTCAGCTCTCGATTGATTTGCAATGAGATTCTGTCAGTCGTTAGCGACAACCCGTCTTTGAAGGTGAGTACTATAATTGCACATATGGTTCAAAGGTACAATTACACTCCTTCATACCGAAAAGCATGGATTGCTAGGACTAAAGCGGTTGAAAGGGTGTTTGGAAATTGGGAGGAGTCGTACAAGGAACTTCCAAAATTCCTGGTGGCTCTTAAACACTACTCTCCAAGGACTGTTGTAATATTGGAGACAATGCCTGCGTGTACACCAGACGGGACTTGCATTGGTGGAAATGGAATTTTTCACAGACTCTTTTGGACGTTCGAACCATGCATCAAAGGGTTTGCATATTGTAAACCTATCATTCAAATTGACGGAATATGGTTATACGGGAAATATAAGGGCACACTTCTCATGGTTGTGGCACAGGACGAGAACAACAACATTTTTCCAATAGCCTTCGCTATAGTAGAAGGGGAGACTGCTAGGGGTTGGAGTTTTTTCTTAAAAAATCTCCGTTCTTACGTGTCTCCCCAACCTAACTTATGTTTGATCTCTGATCGACACCCATCAATCGAGAGTGCATACAACAACCATGACAACGGTTGGCAAGATCCTCCCTCGACCCACGTCTATTGCATAAGGCATATTGCCTAAAATTTCATGCAGGAAATCAAAGACAAGACGATAAGGAAGAAGGTTGTGAATGCAGGATATGCATTAACTGAACCCACATTCAAATACTACCGTACAGTTGGTTGGTTCAGTGTTTCCGAGTCTATTGATCACAACGAAGGAAGGCCTAGGGGATGTTATCGTGTTAAATTGGATAAGAGATGGTGTGATTATGGAAAGTTTCAAGCATTCCGTATGCCTTGCTCTCATATCATAGCAGCATGTTCGAAGGCGCGCCAGGACCCAACCAACCTTCTTTCTGCAGTTCACCAAGTGATAAGTCTATGCAATGTCTACACATGAAGCTTCCAGGTGGTGGCAAATGAGGACTATTGGCCTCAATACGAAGGCGAAATTGTTTGGCATAATGACTTGATGCGCAGAAAGAAAAAGGGTCGGCCTAACAGCACGCGCATTCGAAGGGAGATGGATACCGCAGACAAGCTGGTGAGATTGTGTAGTTCGTGTCGGCAACCAAGATACAATCGTACAAAATGTCCTAACATAGGATCAAGCAGCAGATCATAGTTTCATATGTAATCTTGTCCCTTTAAATCAATAGCAAATTTCATTCGATTAATAGCAAATTTCATTCGATTAATAACAAATGTCATTCATTTAAAAGCATAGTTAACTGACATAACAACAACATGAAGACAGAACACTGCACCAAGGCAACATAAATTAAACAAACATAACAAAAACGTAAAGACATAAAACAGAACACTGCACCAAGGCGTCTACGATATCACGACCATCAACTTTATCTTCTTTGGTGTCAACATCATCACAAGGACACCAGCATCATTTTCCACTTTTCTCCATCCACGAGTAACTTCGTTTCTCCCGGTCTCCTCAACCAACCTCTCAATTTTCCTAATCTTTTCTCCTGGAGCAATATCTCCTTCTAGCCAGCGGTTTAGTTCCCTGTGCAAGTGCTCCAACGTCTGCGTATTCCAAAGGAGCACCTTCATCGGAGGCTTTGTTGCTGAAAACACAACTAGGGCATTTCTTTTCATTATATCGAACGTTGGAAAGGATTCCTCCGATGTTGATGACGACGACGACGAAGAACGTTGATTTAGAAATGCAGACATTCTAGGCTCCACTCAACTCAAAATGCACTAAGGCTTCAGTCTTTTGGGATACAATGTTGTGAAAACATACATGTGTTTGCAGTCGTATTTATAGTAAAAAAAAATAGTACGTACCCCATATGATATGACTTAAATACCCTTACAAAATTTATACACTTTAAACTTCAATGGTTAGTCAATTTTTATGTTTTAACCTAATTATTTTGAGATTATTTTTATTTAAACCTAATTATTTTAAGTTTATTAATAAAAAAATTAATTTTAACATTAAACCTAATTATTTTAAGTTTATTAATTAAAAAATTAATTTTAACATTAAACCTAATTATTTTAAGTTTATTAATAATGATTATGTTTAAAAAAATAATAATAACTAAAAATATAAAAAAACTTATTGATATTAAATACATTAAAACATTAATTGAAATTAAAAAAATAATCAAAATTAAAAATATAAAAAAATAATTGGTATTAAATACATTAAAACATTAACTGAAATTAGCAAACCCTAAATATGATTATGTCGCCATTTGCCATGGCGAATCACTTTCCAAATCATCACTTTCGCGAATCAGTATGGTGACATGGTTCTCCTCCATTTTCCAACTTTTGCCAATATCGCCAAATGGTTTGGCGACTGTCTGTCAAAACGTAGTTGGTTTCATAATTTTTTTGAATCTCGCATTTAAATGGTAATTTGTTTGAAATACATGGCTATTCCTGGAAAAAAAATCGCAAAATTTACTAATGATTGTGGGATTCTACAAAATATTCACTACATTTTTTTACTCTTTCCATTTTTCATTATCGACTTTAGTAAAAGAATTATATTAAAATGTAAATGATATTATGATAATTATTAATAATTCTTTAATATTATTTATTTATATATTTAAGTATATTTTTCATATCATAATAATTAAATGTGAAAATATCAAATAATTTGTAATTAAAAAAGACTTTTCTTATTTTTCACATTTATTTAATACTAAAACAAAAACTGAGTGAGAGATTGAATGTAATCGCGGTAGAAAGATTATATGTACAGTAATTAAAGTCTTAGGTTATAAGAGAGGGGTTACCTTTAGAATTTTCGCTCAAGTTAGTATTTTAGATAGGTGAAATGGTTGCAAGTGTGAATGAGAAGAATGTATGGACATGACTTTGAGTCAAGTTATATAGGGGTGAATATAAATCCCGTGTGATTTTTTTTAAGGTGAATTCTTAATGTTATCGGGTTGGAGTATATTCCTAGTATTCAATTATGTGTGTGTGTGTGTGTGTGTGTGTGTGTACGTGCGCGCGTGCTTGCGCGTTGATCTATACTTAGTATGTCTAAATGTTTCGTGATTGCAAGTGTACAGTCTGATCGTGTAGTTTTAAAAGATTATCGAACCCAAAGGACCAAGAGACGATTTACCGCTATCTAATGCTACTATGTAAAGCTAAGGCTAATGATTTTCTAAATTTTGGATGAGAGTGAGAAAACAAGTGCAGAATTAGAATTAAATTAAATTAAGATATTGCGAAATATCGGTATATACTCC